>CM053267.1:47827765-48552173 GCA_028583415.1 Protea cynaroides
TAAATAAATTTTACATATATTATTACTAAATATGTTAAGAAAAATAGATAATTTATATAATCATTTTGTGTTACAACTATAAAAATTTTCTTTTCAAGTTAAAAAAATTATTTTCCCTTCCCTTCAATTCCCCTTGCAACCAAACACAGTCATAGGGGAAAATTCCCCATGTCATCACCACAAGTTTGAGGGATCATTTTCCATGTCCTCTCATATCCTAATTGTTGCCGCTAAAATCTAGATCAACACGTTGATGGGGAGACCTACACTGCAACGAACTATAACCAAGAAAGAGAGAGGGTCGTACTTGGATCCGAGGTTGACTCTCCTATGGTAAAATCAGATATCCAAGCAACCGTAGTAAATGTTGGGAGGAGAAAGAGCAATATGCAATTAATGAATTATCAGAAACCCTTACCATATGAATCTCTGATTATTTATAAGATAATGACATAGTTAATGAGTTATCATATATCATATACTTGGGACATTGGGCCATCATTATGGGATCCACAATTCATTTAGGACTGTAGTACGTACTCCTAACCTAATCCCATGATGTATCATTGCCACACATCGTCCACTCATCTTTATGCATATCACTAATCATGTGGGTTTACATCAACATATTCTCTCCTCCCTGATCATGTAATTCCGTTGTCAACAAAACCATTTCCCTCCTCATGTTTACATGGCATGGGAGATTACTTCTCCACACTAGTAGCATGGAAAACTGGCCTTCTCACTTATTTTAATTAAAGTAAAGGCTTCAAATACAAACTCTCTTTCTCTTAATTAACAGTGTTCTGGAAGGCAAAGGCCAACTTTCTTTTTGAGGGAGTATTCTCTCTTTAATTATGAAAACAAAAGGGTTAACTTTCTTTTAATGTTATTTTTCTCCAAAACAATCAAAGGTATAACTACATCATACATGATGAGTTAACAGATCATATAAATAACTTATTAATTTATTATTAGTTTTAAGCCAATCTATCATACTTTGAGACATCTGGTTTTTCAAATGGAATCTTACTCTAATACCAAAAGAAACAAGATAGGAAATCCCCATCCCTAACGATATAATTTTGAAAAAAGTTTTTATTGTCTATCTTTCAGGTAAGAATTAGATTTATGGTCTGAAGTTTCTCACACTAAAAAAAAAAAAAAAAGTTCACAACCCCTTTTTTCCCTATTTAAAAATTTCATAATACTTTTTCTCTTTATCCAACTAAGGCTCTCTTTGGTTTGTATTATATAATGTATTATGAGCTATTTGTGATAAATCAATTATGATAATAGATTATGAGTAATAAATAATGACCGTTTGGTACCACTAAATATAATACATTATATAATGAGAAATATAAACAATCACCTAATAGATTATTCTAATAATGATAAACAGCTACTCACCTATTTGTAGATAATGAATTATATCGATTTATTTTAATTATAAATAGACATTATAAATCATACCAAACAATCATAAATTTTATAATATATTATATAATACATTATATAATACAAACCAAAGAGAGCCTAACAACAAAAGCGTTGAAAACTATTACTCCAGATAACCCCTCCCTTATAGTTTAATTCAAGCTCAATAAGTTTATTTTTTATTTTCTTATTTGTATTCAAATTGTATTTCCATTGCAAGTGATTCATGGTT
This sequence comes from Protea cynaroides, assembly GCA_028583415.1. Classification (NCBI taxonomy): domain Eukaryota; kingdom Viridiplantae; phylum Streptophyta; class Magnoliopsida; order Proteales; family Proteaceae; genus Protea; species Protea cynaroides. The sequence goes on from CM053267.1 coordinate 47,829,438, forward strand.
TACTAGACAAATTATTGTAAATTAGTCATTCTTTTTTTCAAGTACTAAAATTGTTGAAACTATATATTCCTATTCCAATTTTTTCCACAATTGTTGGGTGAGAAGCTTGCATGCTTTTAACTTGTTATTTGAATCGATGTAACCCCAAACATGTCTTTATATATATATATATATATTACTTAGGAAATTAATAAAAAGAAAACCGTTTGAGAAAACAAGTTTAACTTTAATTTTAGTCAACCAATAAAAATTTAATAAACTAAAGTCACCATGACCAAGGGGGTGATGTGGAAGTAACATGAAAGAAGCATTTTACACGAAAAACCAGTAAACAGAGGGTCCTTCAAGCCTTCACCATGCATAGAAAAGCCTTATGTTTCCTTCTGTGCAAATAGTGAAGTCCAAGGACATTTATCAAAAAAAAAAAAAACAAAAGTCCAAGCATAGCAAATTATAATTTCCCATGCTTGACATAAAAAGGATGGGATAAAAATTATTTTATTTAGGGCCAAATGATGCAGTCATGGTGTCCTCAATATCATTATTTCTTATTTAATGGGTTTCTTAATTTCAAGTCATTTTCAAACGGCTATATTGTAATGATTCTTTTACCCTCTATTATATAAACTTGTATTTTTTGTTCGTATGAAGAATATAGTAATTAGTATTTTTTAAAATTATGGGTGAATCTCTTTGGTGAGTTGAGATCTTTCAATAGTGAGTGAATCTCACACTTGAGTTGAGTGAGTTCGAAAAAACCCCGAAATTAAATAATCCTCTATTACCATTGTTATTATATAGTATTTCTTCATTTTGAAATAAACTTTAATTTTACTAAGCGTGTTAGATTCCTCAGGGTTTTGGGTGTTGAGCATTTCCTATATTTTATAAATTTTGAAAGATAAAAAAATATACTTTAAATTATATTTATTTTTTTAACAAAACCAGTGAGTGCCATTAAGAGAATTCAGTTATTATGAACTTCTAAACCGAAAGGGGGAATGAATGTTCCCTTGGATTTATAATTTTTTTTTTAATAAATGATTATGTCAAGCTATTGTTTAAGAAAACCTTGGGCTATAAAGTTTTTTGTAATTTCATATTATATCTCAGATTCAATAAATTCTTTCATATATGCCATTCATTCACTTCAATTTGATGTCATGTTGACCACTAAATTAAATATTTTATCCTCACTTTATAATATTTTCAATTTACTTTCTTTTATTCCCCTTTTGTCCTACAATTGAATGAAAAAAAAAAAAATCCTAATGTGGGAGTCTAATTCCCACATCAATTTTTTTTATGGCCAACTGTTCAATTTATTTTTTACCAAAAAAAAAATGTTCAATTTATTGACAGGAGGAATGGATATATAGTGCGAAAAAATGATCAATTTGAAAAAGAAAAAAAAATAATTTTCTTTGAGCCAAGTATGTAGGGCTCGGATCCTCTCCAATGTTGAAATCTCTTAAGCATGGATCTGACAGCTGAGGATCATTCGGCGCACATATCGATACATTTATATGAGTACTGCTTGGATGTCAAAATTCTGACGGGAGAGATTCTAGTGTTGGATATGATCTTTCTTTCTTAGTTTCCATGCATGCCTCTTGAGGAGGGTGAATATGGGATCACACAGAGTTCACTTTATGTCAATCCAATAACAAAATTGACCACCATTACATAAAATCTTTTTCGTATTCCTATTAAAAAAAACTTGACAAAATATGTACTTAAAAAGAGTTTGTTGCTATGGTTCTTTTTGTTTCAGTGTAAAATTTTCTATGCAAATAATATTTTTCATGAAAAATTTTCTTCAATTCTTGTTTGATTGCAAGGGGAATTAAAGGGAAGGGAAGGGAAATTTTTTTAACTTAAAAAAAGAACTTTTATAGTTGAAACACTAAATGATTGAATAAACTACCTAAATTTCTTAATATATTTAGTAATAATACTAATAAAGTATAGATTTTATTTTACTTTTTAAATGCAAGGGATTAGGATACAAAGGGAAATGTAAGTTAATAACTAAGTAAGGAATGATTTGGAATTAATTAAATAACAATATGATAGCATGAACTGAATGCTTCTCAAAGACTCTACTGAGAGAAAGATGGGCTGTCAAACTGGCATCTTTTGTGAAGAAGGCGGTGCAAATGACGCTCGAGGGCTTGTTAAGAAAGGCGGCACATGCCGAAGAAGGGGGAAAACGAAAGGCGTTTTCTAATCCCCCTTCGTCGGGAGAGCTTCACTAGTATATTGGGCTCTACAACTAATAGCCTGCGGAAAAAAACTAGCGCTAATCATTACAAAAGTTTATTTTTTAAGTTAAAAAATTTTCCTTTCCTTTTTTTTAATTTTCTTTGCATTCAAACACAGTTAGAAAAGAATTTTTTTTTTTAAATATGATTTTCAGTAATTTTTTTTAACATAAATTACAAAGAAAATCATTGAAAAAGTAAGAAAATTTTACATGTGGTAAAATGTAAAATTTCGGGTAAAATATCAATTTTATGGAAATTATGCAGCGATACAAAGGATCCAAATCGTCTCCTCCCTGAGATTCGGGAGGAGGGGCGGCGACCACACTAGATGGTCGTCATGTGGAGATCGGATGAATCCGATCCCTCTGTTCAAACCGACAAGCGGAGCCAACAAGAGAGCGTCGACTCGAACAGAGAAGTCGGGTTCATCCGACCTCCACATAGTGACTATCTAGTGGGGTCGCCGCTTCTCCTCCCTGAAGTTGAATACCGATAGGATCTACCGATACAAACGGCAGTGCCAAGAGAGAGAAATAAGAAAAAAAGGACAATTTGGTAATTTAGAACAAAACTAGAGGTTAAAATTGACCGTCACCTACCCGCATTTTCCAACCTGACTCTCTGGTTAAGAAGAGAATTGTATTAGCTACACCAGTGGGTCCCACTTGAACAGCCATCCTTGGTTACTTAAATTGCAGAATCTTTTACCCTCTCTCTCCATCTCTCTCTCTCTCTCTCTCTCTCTCTCTCTGTCTCTCTTTCGCTCTCTCTGTCTCATCAAGCGATTCAAGCATATCGATACATCGAAGAAGAAATCTTTTGACGGAGTTGCGTTTCTCGATCTTCAGGCAAGCATTTCCGTTCGCTTATCCTTTTTTTTTCGATTCTGATTTTGATAATTTTTTAGTTTTTTGCGATCCTCTGTGTGTATCTTCTCTGCGATTTTCTTTTTCATCGTCAAGGAATCTAAGCTATTCAAAAGTAATTCCTCAACTGAGTTTAGTGACTGAAGTCAGAACTTAGTATTTGCTTGTGGAAAATCTGGATTAAAACGATCTTATTTCTTTGTTTCCTTGAACTGCAGTCTGGTTTGATGAGAATTTTTATTGTTAATTCCTTTAATTTTTTTTTTTTACAATCTGTAAGTGTACGAAGTTCTGTTCGCTTCTGTTACCATAAAATCTACTTTTTTTACTGTGTTGTAGCCGATTTTCATCGGAATCCCTGATCAGAACATCCATGTTGCAGTGATCGCATGAGTTTTCTTCTTTCTTTAATTGAAAATCCGTCTTGTTTAGTCTGTTCATGTATCTTCGATCGATTTGATGAAGCTATGGAGAGCTATTTTTTATTTTGATTTAAGTGAAAAATGAAGAAAAACCTATTCGTCGATCTGTTTTGCGTTTTATTTATTCGATTCTATTCTGATATATTTGAAATGAATCAATCTCGAAAACTCCTTTGTCCTCTGTTTCTGAATTATGAGTAATTCGACTTTTCCTTTTCTCCGTAAAAATTCGATAATATTATGATCAATCTCCTTTGAAGAAATAAAAAATCTTTGTCATGTTATCTGTTTTAATTATATAAACTTAGATCTGAATTGCTAGATCTTATGGTACTGTCCGTCATTTTATTGCGATGCATTACTCTTGTCAGTTTACTTTTACTAATCTGCTTTTTAAGCTTTTCTAATCACTAGATCTTGAGAGTAATTTCATTACTTTCTAGTTTCAATTTCTCTATCAAATTGGAATTTTTATTCGGTTATGAGTCTTTCTCTGACAGACAGACTTTCCCAACTTGAAAAGAAAGGAAAATTTTCGTGTACAGAGAGAGGTATAATGGTTCGGACGTGCGACCCAACGTTTTGGTTTCACTCACGTAGAGTGGCTAGTAACATATTAACCATATGCACTTTATCTTTACCGTCCATTTTTCGTAATTAATCATCTGGTTGAAACCTTGGTGGGTCCGACGGTGAATTGTACTCCGTTGGATGAATTGCTTAAAACGGGCCCACGTCGGTGATTCTTTGTGACCTGTCACATTTATTGGCACTTTAGCTCTTTCTGAGCTCTTTGTGAAAGAGCTAGTCTGTCATCCACAGTTGATTTGGGTCCCTCCACCAAAAAAGTAAAGGTAAAATATTCGGGTCAGTGTTATAGAACCAATGATATCAACCGTCTGATTGTCATCTTTGGGGGCAAAATAAATTCTGGATGATCCAAAATTGTTTATTGAGAGAAAAATATTCCTTTTTATTTTATTTTTTGGGACTAGGTTTGATATGTTGTGAGCATTGGCCGATTACGTGAGGTTCTGATCCTACGTATGCCTGAAAACTGTTCAGTATTTAGTATTTTATGATTATTGGATGTATAGTTTTAGTTCACGATATTGATCACTCTAAAAAGCAATATAGGATTGATATGGGATTAATATGGAACTAATGACAGAGTGACATCTAATTGATATTAAATCAAAAAATATTATTTATTTATTTTGTTAAACAAATCTAAAGATATTGAAGAAGGAAAGGTATCAAGTATCATGTTGATATCAGTATTGGTCACTTCCATTATCGGTAAGGATTGACCGTAATACTAAAACCATGTCTGGATGTTCAATCCATTGACGCATTTTGGTCATTCAATGAATCTCTTTTTTTTTTTATTGGAAAGGGGGGAAGTAGAAGGCCATTCCATGAAGTGTAGAAATCCTCTCCCGTCGACCTGCTGCCTGCCAAGGGCGGGATTTTAACCGGCCCACCTCCCCATGTATTGGTAGGCAGACCGACTAATCTTCAGCCCTTGGATCAGCGGCAGGAGGTTCTTGCCACGGGAGAGGATTTTTATCCTTCCATGAATCGGCCCCGTGAGTAGGAATCACTGTTGACCAAATGATCTTTGAATCAAAATGTACGAGATGCAAGTTAGTATGGTTTTATCGATTTACAGGAGCCCACTAAATTGGATGGTCTGGATTGATTAAAATCCGCACCACATGAACTTGAAAATTGAGTTTTCAGATTTTTTTTTTTTGTCGTAGTGGCCCATAGTCCAGACTCCAGACTCCAGAATCTAGACACCAAACTCCAGAGTCAGACTCAGTCAGTGGGCCGCCCCTTGGAGCAGGCCTTTGGGATTGGAATTTTTGGTGGCTAAACACCGCTCCCAGTCTGGCCATGCTTAGACTAAAATGCCGGTCGGGTTTGATGAGAACCCGAATGTAATGATTTAATGTGCAACCAAAAACTGAGTGTAGGTCACATCCCTTGGTAATCTCCTACGGAAAAAGATCGTTTGTAGCATTTCATTATAGCATTACAGATCCTGATCGGTGAGAATGTATCAATCATGTGTTTTGATGCACTCTCAATGGTCAAGATCAGCATTTTTACACAGCAGTGCTACATACGAGTTCTACATCCACACCCTTGAAAGCTGTGGATAGGATGTGAATCTCATAATCTAGAATTGGATCCTACATCCATCAACGGCTCCCAAAGATTTAGGGTTGTTACTAGATGGGGAGGTGAGCGGGACTAAAAACTGAAGGTCTGGTAATTATCTCAAAATGGGTCAACCTGTTATGGGTTGGTTCGGTTGAATCAGTTCGACCTAGTAGTAAATTGAGCCATTGACCCAACCGAACCCGGATCAGGTGTTGACTAGTCAGTCTTGAATTTCTTGATTTGATATTGTGTGTTGCCCATTATTTTGGTATAGAAATCCTCTCCCGCCTGAGTTTGGGCGGGAGAGTTGGCGGCCCAGATGGTCGCCACCTGGCTCTCGGGTGGATTCGAGCCTTCCATCCGAGCCGACGCCCCAGCCGACAAGCTGAGCCGATAAGGGTGTCGGCTCGGATGGAGAGCTCGGATCCACCCGAGAGCCAGGTGACGGCCATCATCCGGGCCGCCAACTCTCCGGCACAGACTCGCGGGAGAGGATGTGGATCCATTATTTTGCACTTTCTAGTTAATAACTCCTGAAGTCAATTTAAATGCTGATACCGTGGGCTGAATCTGAGTGACTGATGGCCCATACTGACTTGGGTCCACGTTCATCAACTTTGTCCAGTTTCTCCTGTTCGTATTACGTACTTTGCGTTGTTGCCTTCTAGTGTCATTAGATTCTGACGTAACTGTGCGTTTAATGGCTGCCCAGGTTTGATAGTAACGGTGGTTCCTTGCAAACGCAGCTTTTTCCTAGGGAGCGATAGCCATGGAAGGGGAAGTTCAAGAAAAGGCGGCTGGGAGCAAGCCCGAGGGTGATTTCAAGGTTGAGGTAATTTCGATTGCTTTCTTTGAATTTTGGATGAAATGATGGAATGCTCTGCTCTATTATGAATTAGCCAAGGGTATCACAGTATCACTTGATCTTAATTTCGTATCATGTGGAGGTGGTGGTGGTTGTTCAGGTCCAATAGCTGTACTCAAATGTTTATTTGCAGCACTGGATCATGGTACTGGGTTTCTCTGAAATGCACGTGAAAATTTAAAGCATGCTTAGTAAATGATGAAAGATTGATTACTTGTTAGGTACTTGACTACTTGTCTGTTGGCACATTTGGATCTCATACTTGTCCCTTGGATTGGAACCTTTTCGTCTAAGGATTGATAAAATATATGGTTGCCATCTCTAGTGTGTTGCTTCAGCCGCTGAATCAGTCATAGACAAAAGGTCCCAATCCAACAATTTTAACCCAAGGACCGATAAAGTTTAATCTGATCACCTGCCTGCATGCATAAGGAAGGACAATCTGGGGTGTTGTCAAAGGTGCGGAACACCTTTCAGATGATCTCCCTTTCAGTGATTGCTCCACCCTGAAATGGTAAAATGGTCGACCTCTTTCCATTAAAAAAAAAATGTCAGACCTCTGAATTGACCAAATGTTGAATGTCGAGGTTTTCTTTTCTTTTTTTTTCCTTGGGGTATCGTCTCAAGTCCATTTTTACTCTACTTGTAATGTGACGAAATTACAAAAAAGTCTTAAGAGATTTCTCAGCCACAGGTTTAGTGTAGCAAACGCAGACATTTCAGTGGAGGTACGTGGGCTCCACTTAGGAATTGGCGAGCCTGGTCATGCCCGCCTGGGCTTATTTATACAAAAATATAAATGGCGCCATATTTTAGGTACCCATAACCTAGTAATTGGGCTGACATATTAACATTAAACCAACATGGGTTAGGCTTAACCTTAGTTTTAGTGAAAATCTTAATGCCGAAGTTTGGTAGTTGGCTGGCCTCATTCTGTTGTCCAAGCCATCCAAGTTGGACTGGGAGCCGTAACACAGCATGGACTGGCCAATGCATAAGTCAAAAGAACTAGAAGTAAATGACTTGGACAGAAAAATATTAAGGCAAAATGCATTTCAAACATAAGATGATTTATTAAAAACGTTCCTAAATATCTAATGTATTCATGTGTCTAATATTTTTACACCCATTGAATACATGATATTTAACTATGAATAATTTTGATTTAGAGAATAAGGGGGAATTATGCTAATACATTTTGCTAAACATTTGCTGTGTCAATGTAAATAGTAAAGAGTAGTTGAAGATTCAAATAAGTTCTATTTATGTTCTGTACATTGTACCTGGCTTGATGACTTGATCATCCAGGTTAAATCAGTATTATCTTGTTCCTGATCACTTTATCCAATATTTTAATCAACTAATTTGAGGTTTCCATTGGCCAGCCCTGGCACAAAATCTTAAATATGACCAACTCATTCCCCATCCAACCCCCCCTCCTCCCCGGCACGTGCTCGCGTCAAGGATAACTATGACAGAAATTTCAACCACAGTACTTATGATCCCTTTTAGAATCAATATTTGTTTGTTTCATTTCCAATTTGATAGTTCGTGTTATGTAACAGTGTACGAAGAGAGGAATAGATTATCATAATTATACTTCTTGAATTTTTTTTTCTGCAACTCTGATTTCACTAGCATTTTTTAGCATAAGCTTTTGGTTGCTGGACCGATTTGAGCAGAAGATGGAGCAGTCGCTTTTCTTCACTGCTCCTTCTCTTGGGCCATAAGTTGGGAGACATTGGATAGATTTAACTGGATGCAGTAAATCCCAACGTGAACGTACCTGTCCAACTTGATCATCTTATGTAGAAGGTTCATTCTTAGTTGAAAATAGACAATCATGGAATCTTTGGCCAATTGCAGTTCATTGGATTTTATGGAAGGAGATGAACTCTAAAATTTTTTGAAAAATCAAAATCCATGAAAGAGGAAATAGTGATCTATGCCTTGAAAAAAATATTTTTTGGGCTTCTAACACTAGTATGTGTGATGTATATCAGCTGAGTACAATTTTAACTGCTGGTCCATAATTTTTTATTAGTTGCTGCATCATCTTTTTGTATATTTTGTACATCTCCCTTTGATGTGCATTTTGCACATCTTTTAGAGTCCCCCCCCTTTTTCTTTCTTAATGGTTAGTTTTACCTAGTCAGAGTATATAGTAAAAAGAAAAGATGCTTCAGGCCAAGTGCATACACCCACGCTTTGTGAACCTGCTTTCCTTTATAGAATACTAGAGATTATCTTGTTCTATTTCAAATATTAGTTGCCCACACAGACTCGACTAGTTTGTGCTGGCTGCTTTAATGTGATTCCACACCAACACAGATGCATAGGGGGTGTACCCACTCTGAAGTCGTTCCCTTGCTCATAACCATTATTTTGGAGGCAGTGCTCCTCTTTAGTGTAGTGTAGCCTTGGGTGAGACCAATTAACAATCATTCACAAAAATGTGAAAACTTCACTCTGAACTTCAAGTCATGAGCTTTTGTAGTAGGAATTGAGCTATTCTTAGCTTTATTTGATAGTTTGTCAGTATAAGTAGCACATGGCTAAGTGTATTTCAGGTTTATAAGCTAACAGTATATCTATTTTAGAAGAGAAAGTGATCGGGTGGAATTATTCATGTTGATCTCGTTTTCCCTATGCATCTTAACTTTATATTCTCCATTTTTCTATGCTTTCAGAGCCGTACTTGCTACTTATATTTGAATTATAGTCACTGAATGTATCTCACAACAATGTGAATTTCTACTATCATAAAGAATTACTTATTTACTTATATGATTCATTTTGTTTGATCATGCTTACTGTTTCAATTTACATACATGTTGTACTTATGTGTTCATTAGGGAGCAGGAGCAGATCCTTCACAAGCAGGCTATATATGCTTAAGTTTTAATATTCCACTGTGGTTGTCGTGCATTTTATAATGTGGTGGATAAATGATGTAGGACAGCCTAGGGTTTAGGTTTTCCTACACTTACAGCAAAGCTAGGTAACAAATTACCTAATAGCTAGCTAGTTTGGAAAAGGACAGCAACATACATGACATGCATTTTGAGTGTAGAGCTGAATTTTCATATAATGAACAACATAATCCTAACCTATGTATCACCAACTTAGCAATGCTCAACTATATTGAAATAGTAGTCAATAATAAAAGGCAGAATTTGAACAAGTAGTGTTATGCATGAAATTTCAGGATTCTTAAAAAGATAAAAGCTAGGTCTTAGTGCACTGGAAACCAGTATTCATGTTAATTCAGTAACAATTCAATATAGGGAAAAATAGAATACTAGCCAGAATTAATGCTGATATAAGGACCATTGTAGGGTTTTATATGGTAGTGAGTTGCTGTTAAAACAAAACATGAATAGGACACATGCTGTCTACAGTGGCAAAAAGAAAGAAAAATAAAATAGAACCTGAAACAGAAAGTTTACTATCTATAATTGACAGAATTAAGAACATAAAAAAAAAAAATAGGCTATTGAATGTCTATGTAATAACAGAATCTGATAACAGAATATATATATATATATGAAACTGAATGCGGCAAGGGGAATTACTGTAGGAGAACTAGCATATATTCATAAAAAAAAGAGCAGGAAGTCAAGAAAAGAATTTTGTGGACAGGAGGGAGTGTTAGAGTTCAGGAATTATAACTGAGAAAGTAAGAGGACTGAAGAAGGGTGATAGGGAATCAGAATTGATATAGGGGAGGGGGTAGAGAAGAGAAAATTGAAAGAGAGAAGAGAGAGAAACTTACAGCCAAGAGAGAATTCTCATTTTCATCTTGATCATTCGTCATCCTTTACAGAAAATAAAATGGTACTTAAAAAGGCCAAAGTGGGAAATCCTTGTTCGGTCTCCTGTTGAAGTGGTGACTCACCTGCAACATAAGTTTTGCAAACCTAGGTGAATTCTAAATTTAGGCATAGAATTTTTGAAATTGTCTATTTTTTTTAAATTTAGAATATAGTGGGGGGTTAGGGAGGTTGAGGAACTGCCTATGGCAGTTACAACTTCGTGAACAGAAATAAGTTCAAAAAAATAACAGCAAGGGGGGGTAAATAATAAAAAAGACCAACTCAAAGTACAAAAATAATAACAAAAACAGAAATACAGAAATAGAAATAAAAACAAACGGTGTCAGAAATAGAAAATAAATAGAACTGAAAAAAAAATTCAAAGGCTAGCTGGCTGCTGCTCCTAGGCACATGATAGCCTCGAAACTCATCACCGTACCACAGAAGTGGGGAGGAAGGCTGAGATCTATGCCGCCTCCACTGGTACACTTGAAAGCCTGGGGCAGCTGCTGATGTCCTCATCAATAAGGGTATCTTTGGAACTAAAAAGATTATACATAGGAATCATAGAAACCTTTTTTCTTTGCGAAGGATACAATTGATATTATGTCTGGGTTTTATGGACATCTACCAATGGGAAGATATAAACATAGAAATAGGCAGGTACTCCTTTTGCCCTTTATGCCATAGGGTGTAGGTCTGCACATGTGGGGACTCTCAAATTTTCACATGCAACATTGACTATTCAGCTCCATCCACTTAACCTTGGCAATGACCATATCCTTGTCATTTTGGATTCAGCTTTCTTACCGGAGTCAATTTCTTCAGTTGACATTTGTAGTTGCTCTAGTATTCTTGATCGCACTGATTCAACTGGAATAGGCTCTTAACTGCAACTCTTGATGATCATGGACCACTTTTGAGTTAGGCTTTGCAAAGCTATGAAAGCTACTTGAGCATTTAGTGAATTATTTCAGTTGTAGGCATGTTCTGAAAAAGATTCCTATGTTCGTTGACTTCATCTTTGCTATTTTCTATTAGTATCAGTCACTGAGATTTGTAGAAATTATCTAATGGTTGTCCAAAGATCTAAACTTGATGGACTGTAGTACTCTGATTCGTAGGTAACCTGCTTCTTCCCTTTTCTATGTTCTTATGAAATTCCTATTTGCTTAACTCTTCAATATTTAGAGCTTTGTGTTACAAAATTGAGGTAGATGCATTATCTTCCTAGTTGCAGGAACCACGATATGCTTCCCTTCTTTCTATCTCCGGCACTGATGTGTTCTTTAAAAACTATCTGTGTTCATGATGCTTATTTTAATGGTTATGGCAAAGAGAGAAATCATATTTACTTCCATTGGAACATTGTAAAAGTAGGAAATCGTGATGGCTGGAACTTTTTGGATATTCAAAGTTACACAATAAACTCTTATATGATGAATTATAAAAGAAACTGCACATGTGAAGAAACAGAAGTGCCTTTACTCAGTATAACATTTCCATCTTCTTGTTCCGAAATATTAAGTTTTTGACATACAATATTTATATTCATTATTTAAAAAAAAAAAAGAAGACGAAATTGTTCATGATTGTTAAGTTATTCAACTCCAAAAGCTTGAGCTTTTAGATGTAGAGGCTCAACTGGCATATTAAATCACCCAACGTCTCCACAATGATATAATCAGAGAATCAATATTTTATCTATCATTTGATGATTGATAGCTGTAATGATTTCATATTGCAGGTGGAAAGAGGTGAAGAAGATATTCTAGCGAATGGGCTATTAGAGAAAGAGGTAAAAGGACACAAGGAAGACGAGGATGCTTCTCTAGACGGAGAATTCATAAAAGTGGAGAAGGAATGCTTAGAGGTAAAGGAAAATCCCCATTCACCCAAAGCAGCAGCAGCTGGAGATAAACCAGCAGTCATGGAAAGAAGTTCAAGCAATTCAATGGCTAGCAGAGATTTGTTGGAATCGCAAGAAAAGATCAAAGAACTTGAGTTTGAAATGGAAAAACTGGTTGGAGAATTAAAGCATTCTGAATTAGAAAATGCTCGGCTAAAGGAGGAGGTTCTACTTACGAAGGAGAATCTGGATGGAAGTGTGAAGCACTGTGAAGAGCTTGTACTTGGTCAGAAAAGATTGCAAGAACAGATCATACAAGTAGAAGATAAGTACCATTCACAGCTCAACAGTCTCCAAGAGGCATTGCAAGTGCATGAAAAAAAGCAAAAGGAGTTTATCAATGTGAAAGAAGCACTGGAACTGCTAACTGTAGAGCTTGAGAGCTCACAAAATAATATGCAGCGGTTAGAGGAAAAGCTGCAATCATCGGCAGGCGAGGCACAGAAATTTGAGGAACTGAGTAGGCAGAGTGGTTCACATGCTGAATCTGAGACAAAGAGAGCTTTAGAATTCGAGAGGCTGCTTGAAGTAGCAAAACTGAGTGGAAAAGAGATGGAAGATCAAATGGCTTCTCTACAAGAAGAACTTAAGGGTCTCTATGACAAGATTGTGGAATGTCAGCATGTTGAAGAAGAACTAAAGAATACTACTGTGCAGCTTTCTGTCATTAAAGAGGAGTTGGTGCTTTCTAAAGAACAACGGCTTGATCTGGAGCAGAGGCTTTCTTCCAGGGAAGCTATTGTAAATGAACTGAGCCAAGAAGTGGATCTACGCAAAACATCAGAAACACAGGTGAAGGAAGATATCATGGCTCTAGAGAAACTGTTTGCCTCAACCAAAGAAGATCTTCAGGCAAAGGTAGTTGAGTTGGAAGAGACTAAATCGAAACTGCATGGGGAAATGGAAATGAAAAAAATGGTTGAAGATGGCTTGAGAAATCAGGAGATACAGCTCTTAACTGTTCAGAAAGAAATGGCTAAGGTGACTGGAGAGAAGGATGCTCTGGAAGCAGCTGTAGCTGATCTTAACGGTACGGTAATGCAAATGAAGGATCTTTGCAATGATCTTGAGAGCAAGCTAAAGAAATCGGATGAAAATTTCTGCAAATCAGATGCTCTTCTAACCCATGCTTTGTCAAGTAACACAGAGCTGGAACAGAAACTGAAGTCTCTTGAAGAGCTCCATCAAGAATCTGTTACAGCCGCTGCAACTGCTATGCAGAGGAACCTTGAATTTGAGGAGATCATCCGAGCATCAAATGCCGCTGTAGAAGAAACACAATCACAGCTCAGAGAAATTGAGATGCGGTTGTTATCATCAGAACAGAAGAATTCTGAACTCAAGCAACAGCTAAACCTGGAGGAACTAAAAAGCAGCAATGCTGATAGAGAAATTAAAGAAATCTCTGTGAAAACATCGGAGCTCAATGCTTTGTTGGGAGCGGTTGAGGAAGAAAAGGCACAGCTGAAGAACCAAGTGCAAGAATACAACAGTAAGATAGACCAATTGGAGTCTGCTTTGAACCAGTCATCTTTGAGGAACACAGAGCTTGAATTAGAGCTGAAGGATATTGCAAAAAAATGTGGTGAGCATGAGGGTCGAGCCAATATGACACATCAACGCAGCCTTGAACTGGAAGAGGTGATCCAGATGTCTCATTCCAAAGTAGAGGATGCTGGAAAAAAGGTTGCTGATTTGGAGTTACTACTACAAGCAGCAAACCACAGAATACAAGAACTAGAAGAACAGATAAGCCTATTAGAAGCAAAATGTGGGAATTCTGAATCAGAATCCAAGCAGTTTTCCCAGAAGGCTTCTGAACTTGCAGTAGAACTAGAGGCTTTCCAAACAAAAGCAGAAAGCCTTGAAAATGCACTGCAAGTGGCATCTGAAAAAGAAAGGGAATTGACCAAATGCTTCGGTGCAATTACTGAAGAAAAGAAGAATTTTGAAAATGAATTTAAAAGTTCCACTGAGAAGCTTTTGGAAGCTGAAAACATGCTACAGATCCTGCAGAACAAACTGCAATCAACGCAAGAGAAACTGGAGAGCGTAGAGGAAGATTTTAGGGCTTCTGGAATTAGAGAGAGCGAGATACTGAAGAAGCTTAAATCTGCAGACGAACAATTAATGGAACAAGGAAAAATAATAGAGCAGGCTACTGCAAAAAGCTCGGAGTTGGAGTCATTGAATGAATCTCTAACCAGGGATTTAGAGGAAAAGCTTCGGGAAGCAATAGCAAACTTCACCAACAGAGATTCTGAGGCTAAATCCTTGTATGAAAAACTGACAACTCTTGAAGATCAAACTAAGTTTTACAAAGAGCAAGTAGCTGAAGCAGATGAAAGATCAGCCTCTTTGAAGGCTGATTTGGATCAGAGTCTGATGACACTATCGGCTTTTGAGAGCACCATCGATGATCTCAAAAGAAAGGTCTTGGAAGCAGAAGATAGAGCTGCCCAATCCTTCTCAGAGAATGAACTCTTAGCTGAGACTAACTTACAGCTAAAAAACAAAGTTAGTGAGCTTCAAAAACTGCTAAGTTCTGCTTGTGATGAAAAGGAAGCAACTGCACAACAACTAGCTTCACACATGAATACCATATCTGAATTGAAAGATCAGAACTCAAGAGCCTTGGAAGTTCAATCTACAACTGAATCCCGAATCAAAGAGGCTGAAATGCAGTTACAAGAATCCATTCTGAGATTCACCCAGAAAGATTCAGAAGCAAAAGCTTTAAATGAGAATCTACATGCTCTTGAAACCCAAGTCAGAAACTATGAAGAGCAGGCTCGTGATGCTTTGGATGTTGCCGAAACTCGAAAATCTGACTTAGAAGAAGCTTTAGTGAAATTAAAGAATCTGGAAATCACTTTTGTAGAAACACAATCTAAAGCTGCTCAATATGAGAAAGAGTGCAAAGAGCTAGCTGAGGCAAACATGAAACTTACCCGGGAACTTGCAGCCTGTGAATCCAAAATGAAAGATCTACAAACAGAACTGTCAGCAGTCCTTGTTGAGAAAGACAAAACTCTTGAACAACTACAATCTTCCAAGAAGGCACTAGAAGATTTGACAGAACAGCTCACTGCTGAGAGGCAAAGCCTACATGCTCAGGTATTCATTAAAAAAAAAAAAGCATCATTTCTTTCAATGCTATGAGATTGTTTCCGTTATATGATGATGTTAATGTTTAGACCTAAATGGAAATATATTCCCTCATTCTTTTAATTCTTCAGCTTTCTAATATAAGCAACAAACTCTTTTGCAGATGTCTACAATTATGGACGAGAACAACCTGCTCAATGACGCACACCAAGGTACAAGAAAAGAACTTCAAACAGTTATGGAAAGGGAACTTACCTTAACAGGACAAGTGGAAAGTTTTAAAGCTGAGCTTACTGAGAAAGCTCTGTTGCATACTCGGGTGACTGAACTTGAACAACAATTAATGTTGGCTGAGACTCAACTGAAAGAAGAGGTACTTCAGTTAGTTATTAAAATATATCCTCTTCATCTTTCAATTAATAAAAGTTGAATGATCCCAAATTCCAATTTAAACTGATGTCAGGTTGAAAGAGTTAAAGTAGTGTCTGCCGAAAAAGAGGCTGAACTAGCCAACAAATTGGATGAGCAAGCACTCAAGGTCCAAGATAGAGATGCTCTAAGTGAAAAAGTACTGCAACTTAAGAAGGAGCTAGATCTTGCATTCTTGACAATTGATGAACAGGTTATCCCTTGCTTACAATTTATTCTTCTTTCTTTATGCCTTTTGGGTTGGGTGGTCAACTTTTTTTAAAAAAATTTCCATTTTCAAACCCAACTTCTGTTCTATTTTTGCATGTAAATGTTAGATATGATCAATATGAGAGTTGCATTGCTGCTAAATGTATGCATTTGAGGATGGTTCTCTAATGGATTTCCATGGAAAGGCTTTATATGATTCAGTATAAAAACTATGAAGTACCATAATATCTTAAAGAATTAATTAGAATATGCTTGTTGAAATGCTTATGAGATGTGCTTAACCAAGTAAGAATGTCCAATTGAACAGAAAAAAGCAGAATCTAGGAAAGAGTTTGAACAAGAATCTTCTTTGAAGCATTCACTGGAGGAGCTTGAGGCAAAGGTCCAACAAATCATACTTTTAGAAAATCAAGTTGAAGAGCTCAAGAAGCAACTGCAGCTTGCCGGTGAAAAAATAAAAGTAAAGGTCAGCCATTTATTTTTTAATACACACTTTAGGTTAAATGAGTTTTTTTTTTTTTTTTTTTTAACAGTGTAGTCCAAACACAACAGAAGCCCATTCTTTTTTGGGTATTTGGTTTCTTCCTTTGTTTTCTTGTAATATTATCAAAATTTCGAGAACACATCATTTTTTGTTGGTCCTTCAAGAAAAGCATTTCTTCCTATCAGATCTTTTCCTAATCACTTTCTGTCGACCCTAAATAAAACTTGCAGGATGAAGAAGAGAAAAGGCATGCTGCAGTCAGTGCAGAGTTGGATGATTTGAAGAAGAGATCCAGTCAGACTGATGAATTAGAAAAGAAGATTGAGGAACTTGAAAACAAGCTGAAGCTCGCAAGTATCAATGCTAAGGATCAGGCAAGCACAATTATTACTGAACTTTATTTTATTGGGGCCTACTGAAGTTTGATATAATGGCATAGAAATCTGTCTTAAGTCCTCAAATTAGGATAAAAGAATAAACACACCATGCTACAATGGAAATATATTCCATATATAGGTGTTTCAAGGTAAGAACATCCTGGGCATTCTTAATTTGTTGTGCTGATCTTGGATATAATTGGAGAAGAAATTTAAAATTTATTGGCATCCCATATTAGAACAGCGGTTCTTGTTTATCCGACCTTACAAGTAATAACCTTAACTGAAAGGAACTATTACTTTTGTAGTTCCATTGTCTCTTCTTATCAATCTTTGACCATTTTCTTGTTGCCCATCTACAAATAGAGACTCTTATTGCTTGAACTATGAAAGTTACTACTTCTTTTTAAAGGTAGTAGGACGGATGGGAGCGGGCCCCAAAAAGAGTACAATTACTATAGTCTTTCATTGTCTTTTCTTTCTTTATGGTATAGTCTTATACATAGATAGCGGACTGGAAATCAGATCTTGTTGTAAAGCAAGGGCATTATACCTGTCAGTAATTGCAGAATGTGTCCTTCTCATTGTTAACTTGCATGTTGATTGTTCGTTGAATTGACGATAGATTCTTGATTGTTTTTAATGTTGAAGAAATCTATCAATGATGGTGTCTGACGAGGTTTCTTGGTAATGGGTGGAGAAAGTAACTTTAAACGATTGATATGCGTCATATTTGATGCTTTGTACTGCATACTTTATGCTTCACTCCTAAGAAATTATTAATTCCTTTCGTCTATGCTCATGAAAGAACCTTACTGTGCATTGTGCCCCCTATTCCGTATCAGTTCTTCCAGTTTAATCTGAATATCCATATTTCTTTTATTTTGCAGGGTGATCTGGGAGGCCAAGAGGTGAAATCTAGAGACCTTGGATCAACCTTGTCTACTCCACATAAAAGAAAGAGTAAGAAAAAAACAGAGGCAGTTTCTCCTCAAGCATCGTCTTCTGCGGGCCTTCATCCTGAAAACCGTGAGGCTTCCCCTGTCATGAACTCAAAGTTTATCCTGGGAATAGCATTGGTATCTGTGATTATAGGCATTATTCTTGGAAAGCGATATTAGCTTTTGTTGTGTATATTTTGCATAGCTCAAGGAAAGCTTGTTAGTCTCTTTTAAGAAGTTAGGTGGGGAATATGTTTTTATTCCATTCCTACCTGTGTACTGTGCCTTACCGTTGATTTTTGTATTCAAGTTTGTAGTACTCTCTCTAGTCTGTGATGCAAATGTTTTTTGTTTTTTGTCTTTTTTTTTATTTTTTATTTTTATTTTTATAAATCCAGTGAGTATGTAAGGTTTCTACTCAAGGTTCTGGAGATTACCCATTCAGTGTGACAACTTTCAATTAGGTCATTCAGTAAATTTGATTGCATAGTCTATACTGCGTTGCAACAAACATTGCATTGTTATTAAATGACCAATCATTGACTAGGACAAGAAGCAAAATGGTTTCTACAGTATGAGTTGACTTTTTTTTTTTTTTGTCTCTTCCCTCAAACAAGAACATGAAGATGAACACAGTTCGGCATTTACAGTAACACACACTTCTCTTATGATTATGATTTTTTTCACCCAAATTTTTTTTTTTGAGTGACAAATGATGCATAAGTCAACTTATTATTCTCTCTCTCTCTCTCTCTCTCTCACATTGATCCCCTAAAATCCCTTTCTAGAACCTTGACTGCATATAATTTATTTGTCTTACATTTTTTGTTGGGACAGGAAATCTGTATATTTGCTTGGTTGGATTGGATATCTTGAAAGATACACTCTGTTTCTTAAAAACTGGTTTTAAAGTGGGTATCTTTGTACTCCAACATCAATGATCTTACTGAAATTTATCTCTTAATTTCCTAACTCTGAGATATTGAGAAAGTATCAAGAATGTCCAAGAGAACCTCCCTATGGTCACTGTTTTCTCTATAAAAAATAAAACTATCATCAGGAAATAGTAGTTGAATTTTGTGCCCAATAAAAAAAGGATTTACATTGTCTCCTCCCAGTGGTTCTAGGAGGACAGTGGTAACCTATCCTGGATGGTTGCCACGTGGCTCTCGGTGAATCTGAGACCCACGTCCAAGCCGACACCCTTTGTCGGCTTGGCTTGTCGACTAGGTGTCGGCTTGGACGTGGGTCTCAGATTCACCGAGAGCCACGTGGTAACCATCCGGGATAGGTTGCCACTGTCCTCCCAGACCACTAGGAGGAGAGGATGCGGTTCCATAAGAAAATGGGTGAAGAAGAGGAGGTGCCCTTTTACATACCTTAATTCCCTTAATCCTTCCATCCCCATAATAGGGGGAATTCAAATCCTCTCCTCCCAGGGTTTGGGAGGAGAGCCAGCTCCCTCTAGTGGATGCCTGACACATAGGTGTTGGCTGGATCCGAACCCTCCATCCGAGCTGATGTATAAGCCGACACCCCCTGTTGCACACCTCAACTCTTTGTAATTAACCTTTTCTACAGGTTGCTCCATCAAACGTTCAAAGGCCACCTCAATCAACGGTGAAGAACTTTTATAGGTATATAGACTAGAAAGGAGATAAAAGAAAGACAAATACAGGTTCTTAATCTCTATGATTCAAGTCTGGATTTATAGGGGAATATAAGATATTGAAACTGTATTTTCCCTTTCATTCACTTGCAAAAAAAACATAGCATATGAAAATATTTCACATTTTATAACTTATTTTGTTCTAAGGGTAGGGTTCTAACTCAACCATAGTTTTAATGCACTTTGATTGAACCAGATTTTTTAGCATGTTGTAATATTTGATGAGGACCAAAATTAGCTGACATATTATTTGTAGGGTCTGGGAAGGGATAGAATATATGTAACTTTACCCCCACAACTTAGAGAGACTGTTTCCGTGTTTTGATTCGTGACCACCAAATTGCAATGTGACAATCTTACCAATTTCCTATAATGCCATATTAATTCTTTATTCAAAGTACCATTTTGGTTGCTATTATAGGGAGTAGCTCAATAATCATTAAACAAAAACACAGGGGAAGGGCTTGTACAGTTGTACATAGTGAAGCATGTGGTTTGGTTGAGCTCTCAAATTGACGTTTAGCCTACATCATTTTTGGTAGGTCAAACACCAAGAAACACGAACAAAAAATTGTTTTTTAACTTAAACCCCCCCCCCCACCAAAAAAAAAAAAAAAAAGTGCAATATCCATATGAGAAGATGAAGATGATTCTCTATGTAAAAAATGAGGTTACAATGTTCTGTCAAGAACAAGATCCTTCCCAAGTCCAAGCTCCAAAACCCCATTTATATCTTCTTTTGAGGCAAGGTTACAACTTACAAGGCAAGAAAAAAGAACAATATATATGAGCTCATCGATGTCAAGTCGATCTGTCAGGTTGGGTTGAACCGTACCACATGGCTTCACCCACGTATCAGCCCGAGCCCTCCGCTACCATCACTGATCTCAATAAAATTTCCATTCAAGTCACCATCAAAAATTTTCGAAGCATATCATGAATAAAAGATGTTGAATAATTCAAGACATCCATAACAAATTTTCATCCATCCAATGATCAAAATTACTGGATATGTGATCCCGTGACAAAGAAAACTATTTAAAGTTGGAAGATTCCGAATACGCTTTGAATGACTACCCCTCTTTTCATTATTTTGCCAAACAAATATATTGGGTAAATTATAGATTGACTACCTAAGGTTTTAAGGAGGGCAAACATCATCCCTATTGTCTTTGGTGTACTCGATTCCTCCCAGTCCACCAGTATTTTACTGAACTAAACTACAGGTTTTCCTCTCCAAACTTCCATAATTTATTTATTTGTACTTAATTTTAAGGAGAAAGTTTTCAACTAATTTATGATTTTATGTACATCCAAAAATGATTTGGTAAAATAATAAAGAATATGATATATCAAAAACCCTAGAAGCTGTAGAAAATTGTAAGATTTAGCTTTTCAATGACAGAATACAATTGTAAACATCCGTTTGGTCGGATGGTTGGCTCTTTGCTCGTTGAAATATGGGCTAGAAGAAGGTCTCCAATATGAATCTTCTCTATTGCATCTGTTCCCTTCCTCACCCCTGGTAACGTAACTGAGTAGGGGGTTCAAATGGTTACCAGATCAATTCTAATACTATACTGGGAGTAGGGTGACAAAATGGAGGCCAGAGTGACGTTAGACTGAGGACTTGACCAAAACAAAATATTCATTATTAGTTCATCTTCCGTTTAGGTTTTATTAAAGATTTTCATTTTGCTTCGATTTTAGTCTAAACCAGTTGAACTGGTTAAAATCGATTGAAACATGAAAACCACATTTTTTTTTAATATTGTTTCTAATAAATATATATATATATATATATATGAAAAGGTGAGACCAAATTAATAATAAATCAATAAAGGACGGAAACCAATAGAACTGAAACTATTGACATCGATTTAGATTTTATAGATGGATCAACTATCAGTTTCAGTTTCGATCTTGTTATATACTAAAATCGATCAAAAATTGATCGAACTGGTTGTTTGCACCCTCATTAGGGAGGGGTTGGTGGTGGGGGAGGAGGGGTGGTTTAAGCTTTTCAAGGAGTGGTTGAATATTAATTTTTATTTCTCATGCTAAAGTGAAAACTTTTCAATGACAAAATTTTATATTAAAAAAATCAAAATATAACCATTTAAAGATATTTTGGTTTTTTTTAATATTTTTTCAGTAAAAAAGTATGGGATTTTTTAAGACTTTATTTGTTTCATTGTAAAATTTTTTATATAAATAATATTTTTTATTAGAAAATTTCCATGTAATTTAATTTTATTATCAATATTTTTATTTATTTTTTTCCTATTAAAATAAACAAAAAAAAAATATTATTTAAATAATTTGAATTATGATTGACTAGAGTCCCCAAACTCTTTTTTTTTTTTTTTTTGTTTTTCCAGATACAGAAATCACCAAACTCACCAGACTATCAAATTGGAGATGTCTTTTTTTGGAAAATAATGTTCTATCACATTCAATATTATTTTATTTTTATTTTTTTGTGGTAAAGTATCAAATTCATCATTAAAAACTATACTAAAGAGGGAAAGTTTTGGCAGCAACCCCAGAAGGCATTCCGGCAAGGCAAGATATCAACCGTCCATTATCAAAATCATGCAATCCCTACCGTCCGGAATTTAATATTCTGTTCTAAGTAACCAATAAAGTAACATCTTTTAGAATCATAGTGACGCAGAGCCGAGTTTGCCCCATCCACCCTCGTTTCCCTTCCTTTCCTTCTCTGATCGCCATACCCAAAACCCCTTTCTCTGTTGTCTCCGATCCCTAACCCTAACAATCTCCGGCCGGCGACCATTGTTCTCTCTCTATCTCTATCTCTATCTCTATCTCTCTCTCTCTCTCCATCTCTCAACCTGTTCTGTAAGTAAACTAGATGAACACAGCAGGGAATAAATTCAAGAGCTCCACATTGTTTATGCAAGCTGTGGTTACGTTCCATAATCGTAAATAGACATAAAGAAGTTAAATAGGTGATTCTTTGGGTTTCAACTTATATTCAGTAAGATTTTGTAGTTTCATCGAGGTTTATGAACTGAAATTTACGTCTCCAAAAATGGCAAAAATATGATCTTTTTAGTCTGCTTTTATATCTTCTTCCTTGTTCTCATTTTTGTTGTTAAAAAAAACCATGCTTTAGAACTGTACAACTTATAAATATCCCAAGTTGGGAAGATTGTGTTCTGTTTAATTTACGAAGATGAAAGTTACAGTGCAGTTTTTTACGTCACTTTGAGTTGATTGCTGATGATTATGTTGCGAGGGAAGCTTTTAGATGTGATATTGTTTAGTGTGTCTGTATGCTACTGACTAGGCTCCGCTCTTTCATTACTGAGATGCTCATAGTTTCTGAGGGTAGTGCATAAATCATCCACCTTGCATTTAATCTTTGCTTTTGTTACTGCTAAATAGTCCTATAAATGTTTACCCAAGAAAAAAAAAATAGTGCTGTACATACAATCACATACAGCAAAAGGTGTCTTTGTGACAATCATATGCATTTTTCTTTCTCATGTCTCCATGTTATAAATTTGTTCCTTTTCATTTTCTTGACGGTCAGTTAGTAGTGTTGATCTAAGAATTTTTAAGAGTTCCTTTCTGTTGTCATACTATCCTGGGTGCTGATTTTTGTTCCTGACGTATAAATTATGGCCTTGGCATGCAATGAAGACAGCAAGTATCATTTGGTTGATCTAGATGGTTAAACCATTCATGCCATACGAAGGGAAGAATGATTGATCTAATTCATTTAAGCACTTGAAATACTGAAAGTCTATGGTCTTCTCATCCTCAAATCATTAGTATATTAAGTATCAGAGGCTACATTCATTAGTTAAAGGATAACCAGCCTCTCGTATCCAGAGATATGCAAGTTAATGTTATCCATTAACGTTCTCTGTTAGATTGGCTGTTACCTGTGGTCGGCTATTTAATTTTCTAAAACATATGAGCATATGTTTGACCCTAACCACCAGTGGATCATGTAATATATGTTCATCTATGTAAACAATTGTGGTATAAATTAAAGGATTTATCCTTCTTGCAACTTTAAATTTGTAGGATTGAGAAACTAATGCAAAGACTTCAATTGCAGGGCTGTATATAGGACTTGGCAACAGACTTGACTATAAAACTTTTGATTTCTATTCCATGTGAATAGATATGTTGGGTAAGCATTGCTGTTGCAGTTGTCTTCATTAGAACAATTCATCTTAAATTAGCAGAATTCCTGGCTGACATTGCTATGTACTTCACCCGTGAATGTAGAGATTGGAAGGATACTTATGCTATTGTTTTGATATGGATGTTGCAGACCTTTCAGAAATCGAAGATGGGGCTGATGGTAGGGATAATGGAGTGAGTGAGAAATCCATTCGCGTGCCTATTGTTGGTATGTCATTCAAGAGTGAGAATGAAGCTTACAAGTTTTATAATGCATATGCAAGGACAAAAGGCTTTGGTGTAAAGAAGTTGCAAGGGGACCGTGCTCGTAAGGATGGCATCCAGGTCGAGGCCATTAATCGAATATTTGCTTGTGTTAAAGAGGGGATGAGAGATGACAGTAACAAGAGTTACAGAGATAAGGAGGTACAGTATCAGGATATAAGACGGACTGACTGCAAAGCTGCCATGCAGATTAATAAAGGCTCTAATTGTTGGTTCATCACGAAGTTTATTGAGGAGCATAACCATGAACTTGTTCCAAGTCTATGGCACTTGCAGCGTACTTTTGATGTACTAATTCATATTGCTAAAGAGTCAAAAGAGAGATGCGATGTTGCAATGGATTGCCTAAAAGAAGCAATTCATAAATGTTCTCATATTGAAGTGAGGTCTAATGCTGGTCTTTATGTGAGTCAAGGGGGTGCATCAAATAGCCAACAAGAGAGTAATAGATTAATAAATTTTGACTATAACAGCTTCTCTGACCCAGCTATGACGAAAGGGTGGCCAGCCTCCTCCAAACCCAAAGCACGGTATGATCGACCCCCATCCAAGAACCGCAACAAGTGCAGGAACTGTGACGAACTTGGTCATAACTTGAGGACATGCCCCTTGGTCTGTGGTTTTGAGTAGTTCATAATCTGCATTTTGTCTTACATAATTTTCATTTATATATTTGTTCCTACCTCATTACATAATAGTGACTTATTCTTATTTATTTATTTTTTATTTGTTGTAGCCTCTAGACCCACAGCGTTTGAAGTCTTGGAAACCAGCAATGTGGCCAGCTAACTCAACACCAGAAGAATTGTCTGATGAAGCCAAGAACCGCAACAAGTGTGGGAACTGTGACGGACTTGGTCATAACATGAGGACATGCCCCCTGGTCTGTGGTTTTTGATCTGCCTTGTCTTATATATATAGTTTTATATGTGTGCCAAGTGCCAACCTCATTGTATCATAATTAATACTAATGTTATTTTGTTTTTGTTTGTGGCAGCCTCCAAACAAACAACGTGACAAGTCTGGCAAAGCCACAACACCAACCACCTCAAAACCCAAAGCGTGGTACGACCAAGTTGATAACCACAACAAGTGTGGGAACTGTAATGCACTTGGTCATAGTCCGAGGACATGTCCCATGGTCTGTGATTTTGAGTTGTTTATTTCTGCCTTTTTTCTTGCATACTCTTTGGCTACATCTGTACCATCCTCGTCCTATCATGATAATCCTAATTATTGCTTTTATTCATTGCAGCCTCTAAACCCAGCATATAGCAAGTCTCAGAAACGCCATGCAATGCAGTCTCCCTCAAATGTGCAGGGGTCTTCTTCAGACCATTGTCAAGGTATAAAAGTAGTTTTGTGAAATACTCATATATAATTTATATGCTTATTTGTTGTATTGTTTCCATGGTGGTTCCAAATATACTTTGAATACTTTCACCATGCTTTTAATGATACAGGAGAACCAAGATTTGAACTTGGGATTGATTCTCGGGGAGCTGGGATCTTAGCAACACAAGTCGCATTCCAAGCTTCCTTAGCAGCAGGGGGCCACCCCAGGAACAACTATTAGCTAGGTTTTGTGGCAGTTCAATCAGCTGGTAATTTCTATAAATATGCTCCTCCATGATATTTATGCATATTTCTATTCATTGTAAGGTTTGAGTTTGAGCTGGGATGTCTCTCTGTTGCAACAGACTATTATTGATCATTAATTTTGTGACATCTTCTCAGGTGAAGGCAAAGTTCAGTTAGAAGGAGGGAAGCTAATTGCCAATGAAGTAAAGCTTGTTTCGGATTGCTTTCGGTATAATTGATCGCCTCATTGGTTCTCAAGGGAAAAGAAAAAGGGATGACTTTGTTATCAGTTAAACTCGTCTTAACTTGATTGTTGAGCGTTTTGCTTCTGAGTTGAACTTGACAAGGCTTTGAGTTTAATTGAGGGTGGGACATAGATTTTCAGTTGTCAAACTGGGTCTCAACTTGCTTAATCTGATCTAGGGGAATCTCTATGAACCGTTTGTATACACATTCTGTTATGTAGCTCAATATCTAATTCAGAGTCAACAGAGCTGTGGTTTTTCTTTTCTTTTTTTACCTCCTAATTCCTTGTAAGGTGATGACTGAATATTGACATATTGTTTTTTTTTTTAATCTTATATTGTCAATACTCAATGAAGAGGATGGTGAAATGAAGTTTATATTATCATGGATCTTCTGTGATCTTCATTCTTGGATTGGATAAATCAGATGTATGTGTAGTTGAATATAAAGTATTTTGTTGGTCAGTAATACCCTTGACATCAGACCCAGCGATTGAAATATTCATATGTTTTGTAGGCAATGACTTGTTCAGGTAGACTATTTAAGTGCATTTAATGGTTTTATAATTAAGATTAGGTACACCCCTTAGGTGTTATTAAGCTTTTTTTCCCGTCATTAAGGGGGTGGACAAACTTTAAAGTTGCACTGCTACATTATATATTTGACCTTGTTTTTTGTATCTTCTTTTGTTGATTTTGCAGAATACACTTTACACCCCCACCCCCACCCCCACCCTCAAAAAAAAAAAAAAAAAAAAAAAAAAGAGGATCTTATGGCATACATGGCTGATAGCTTTTATGCTCGATTATTATGAACTTTGCTAACATACCATATTCTAGTATACTTTAAAGGCTACTCTGGCTATGCTTGCCATTTCAAATTGGTTGTTTCACCTTTTCTAATGAGTTTGTCCATGAATGCAAGTCAGTGCATCATAAAATATGACTTATGTCATTTTCTGGGTGGTGATTGGCAAGGATGACATTCCTTCAGTCTGTTATTTCCCTGTATACATTTATGGTACAACTCATAATATATATGAGAATGGTTTTAGGTCCAGTCCCTCTTTTCTTAGTGTTCTTCCATATGTGATGCAAAGATGGCTAACCTGCTCATTGTTAGGCTAGCAAGAGTTACAATATGTCTCTCATGAGAATGTTGATATGCTTCCCTTGGTGTTTCATGATTCATCACAAAAAGTGCTAATAGTTGAGAATGGAATGTACCAAGGATGTTGCCGATGCGGCAAAGATTGGGAAGATGCTGTGGAAGCACTTGCCGCTATAGAAGACTCACGTTGTCTCTATTTTCTTGAAGAGAGAACACATTTATCATGGAGAGGTGAAGTTTGTGATTGATTCTTCAAGGGAAACAGGTGGGAAGCTGATTTAAACCCAATGGTTATAATCTATAGGTAAACAGATTTCAGTAGAGCTCTCACTCGGTTAATCTTGTAAGAGACACTTTCTAATATATGAACGTGTTGTACAAATGTAAAATGATTTTGTAGAAGGGTGTTATAGGTTGTTCCTAACTGTCTAGAATGTAAATTGATTTTGTAGAAGGCTGTTTTTCTTTTCTATTTCTCCCCTCCCCCCTTACTTACTCTATTTGACCTTCTCTGACTTTTGTCATTTGCTTTTGCTGTTGCAGAAACTTTCAATCCAATGGGGATTGTCTGAAGTGTGCCTTCTGAGGTAGGCAGATTTAGAAACCTTTTGGAACTGATCTTGGATATGAACAAGATTCAAGGAACTGTTACTGGCAGTAACAATTCAAGTCTTACATCTGATTTTCAAGGGATGTAAATGGAATTGGCTAGCATTTATCTTGATGGCAAGTATCAGTCTATATTCTAATGGACCTTTTCTTTTTTGGGGGGTGTGGTTGGGGGCTTCCCTTTCCTTTGTGGACTGAATTCTAGTGAGAAGCAAACTTTTTTGTGCTTTTGCATCAGTCAGGATTTTTTTTTGGGGGGGCATGGGGTGTTTGGTGGGAGGCTTCCCTTTCCTTTATGAACTAATTCTAGAGAGAAGCAAACTTTTTGTGCTTTTACATCAGTCACAGTGTATGTTGTGTTATTATTGGGTGCTCTCAGTTTTTTCTGAAGTAGCTACTTATGAATTACTCCAGTCGTTGATATTCAAATTGGAGAATTTACAGAGTAAAGTACCAAAGGCTTCATCATGGCCCTTATAAGTCTTATCTTGTGGAAAAATGAGTTATATGCTTTGCGTTGGTAATGATATCTGTATTTTTGAGATATTCATGTGGGCCTGTTTCAAATGTTGTGGATAATAGCAAAATAAAATATTGTATTACCTTTATTTGTCTCACATTAGTTCTAAATAAGTTTCTTCAGAGACATCTGATGAAATTGGAACGACACTTAGGTTGTAAATGGTCTGCTTTCATAAGGATTTTATAATTTAGAAAATACGAGACATGTTACCTTCAGTCTGTGCAATTGGTTTGTCTATTCATATTTTATTGACCTATATTTCAAAGATAGATGATAGATCTCATCAATATGTAGTTGTATCTTGAGAAGAGCCTGCTTGACAAATGGATCCCTTCAAAGATTTTGATTTGGGACACAATTTGGATGTTCTTTGTTTTGTATTATGAACTCGAGGAAATCACACAAAAATTTTGAGAGATGGAAGAAAAATAATTCAAAAAAAGAAAAGAAAAGGCACAGCCAATCTAGTGGAATTCCTCCTTTTTTTTTTTTTTTTTGGGCTGGGGGGGGGGGGGGTACACTCTAGTGGAATTCATAAATCACTATTTGCTTTCAGAATTGGAACTAAGCATGGAAGGCATCTAATCATAGTTGACAAGGTGACCCAAAGCACTGTATTGATGTCTGGGCGCATAGGATTACCCAAAGTGTACCCAAGGCATTGTAAGAGTATATATCTTCCATAAGAAGATTTATACAAAAGGGAGGGGGTAATAGTATCAATTTGTATTGTTTTTAACACATATACATGATTCCATGCATTATGGTGTTTATATGTATTTTGTACATCCAATAAAAATGCTACCAATGACAGCAATTAAAAAAAAAAAAGGGCGACCAACTGCCTAGGGGGTGAAAACCTGCCTGTCTGGATGCCTAGGTGATGCCTTGACAACTATGCATCTAATAAATTGGAAACAAACCTGTTACCCACCACTACCTGAGTCTCAGACAGCCAACAATAGAGAACATACAATAGACATAAATAAAAATAAAACAGAGGATTAGGCATTAATTGAAGCTGAGATTGTCTCTGTTATGGAACCAATGAAAAAGATCAAGTGCAACTATTGAAGATTTTTATTTTTATTTTTTAATTTCTAGAGGGAGGGTTCTTGTATTAGCTATTATTCACAGATCAATATGACAATACCCCAAAAGATGTTTTTGCAGGTCACCCTCTCAAGTCTCATACATGAGGTAGAAGGAGCATTATAAGGTTGAGGTTTGACAGTTGTCTTCTGCACACACAAGGTCCAACAGGTTTTGGAGGTGTTTATTTTGATTCTAGAGGATTAGTTTCGATGGTTTTCTTTGGACCAATGAGGTGCAATTCACTGCTGAGACCAGGTACTACTATCTGGGCTTCATCTAGCAAAGCTAATAGGCAGAACTCTGATCATTATTAGGTTTTCTATGAGACCTTTCTGCCAGTGCTAAGTTATCCTTATTGGAGGGGGGACAACAACTTCATGATCTGGTCATTAAGCTTGGGTTTGAGTCAAATCTCCAAGTTAGAAATGCAGCAATGGATATGTATGGGAAATGTGGGGAAATGGATGATGTACTGAAAATATATCACCGGTCAAGCATCTCATCTCGCAATTATCATGGAACATATTAATATTGGATTTTACCAGACTTGGGTACTTTGAGAAAGCCAGAGAAGCTTTCCATCAAATGCTACAATGGAGACCAGACCCCAACCATGTTTCTTTGTTTCACTTCTCTTGGCATGCAAAGAGGGGGGGTGGGGGGGTCTAATTGACAAGGGGCTAGCTTATTTTGCTTCAATGAATTCAGACTTTGAGGTCCTACCGGGATAGAACATTGTGTGTGTATAATTGATCTCTGTGGACGATTAGGGAGGCTTCTTAATGCTGAAAGGTTTATTAAGGAAATGCCAATGTGCCACTGCCACTCAAATACCCAATGATCTTGTTTGATGGAGCCTTTTAGCTGCATGTAGAAGTAGAACCCACCATAATTTGGAGCTTGGTGGAATTGCTGCTGAGAATCTTCTCAAGTTGAACCCATCAGATGACTCAGCTTATGTTCTTCTGTCGGATTTCTGTGCAATTAGTGGGAGGTAGGACGATGTAGAAAATGTTAGAAGGCAAATGGAACTTCTGCCTGCTGTTGATTGAGAGTGAAAAACAAGGTTGTGACTTCATTTGGGATTGGTGACTGGTCCCATCCACAGACCGGGCAGATTTATGCCAAGTTGAAGGAGATTTTGAATATGATCTAGGAAGCAGGTTATGTACCTGACAAAGTTTTGTATTGCCTGACACAGACAAAGAGCAGGAGTACAATCTTTGGAACCTCAGTGAGAAGCTTACTCTTGCATTTGGTTTGATTAATACACCAGAATGTTTGTCAATCAGAATTTTCAAGAATCTGTGTGTTTGTGGTAATTGTCATTCTTGACAAGTTTGTTAGTGCAGCTGTCAAGCAGGAGATTGTTCTGCCTAATCCCTGTTAGTTTTACCATTTCAGTGGAGGCCAATGTTCTTGTTCTGATTATTGGTAGTGAAGCTACTGAACTCAAAAGATTAGCTCTACTGACAGGATCTCAGTCAGTCAATTTCCTATTCAGAGACTACGTTACACCATGGAAGGGTTGTGTTACAAGAAATCAAAGGGAGAGGGAGCTAAGGGTCACACTTATGGCGCATAGATCCCTCCCTCTACTTATATTATGCTCTTGTGCACCTCCTCCCTGGCCTTTTCCCACTGAAAACCTGCGCGCCTTTTCTATGTTAATCCTGCAGAAATTTTCAAAAATCACTGCCTCTTGGCTTCCACAATACCCATCACTGTAATTTTTTATGGGAAACTTCAAACCCTTAAAAAGAAAAGTAAGGTAATAAAATGCAGTCTTAACTCTGTTTGTTTTACAGAGAAATTGTGGAAAAAGAAATATATCTTTTGCATTTCAAGAGTTTTTGTAATGTTAAGAGTATTCTATTGTTTGCATTTCAAGAGTTTCTTTCTTTTTGGGTATATCATTTCAAGAGTTTCTTTCTTTTTGGGTATATCATTTCAAGAGTTTCTTATTGTTTGGTGAGTCCTTATTATCATCCCCCCCTCTCTCTCTCTCTCTCTCTCTCTCTCTCTCTCTCTCTCTGAAGTAGACCTAATAAATCACCTTTGCAGGGACCTTTTATGTCACAAGACCACTGTTGTTTGCAGTTTTTCACTAGCAAATGAAATTGTGGGTTATTCCTTGGAGATGATGTAATGATCATGTTGCAGTGCACAGCCATGTCAGTGGCATTTTAGAGAAAAGAACAGTGGAAGAACCAAGAGGGAGAGAACTTTCAGAAATATGACAGCCTGATCATGAAATACTGGCAGTTTGGATAATCGTTCTGTTGTGGCATAGCCCTACGATTTTGCCTTTTTCCTTCCAAAGGCAGATCGAGTTATCCTTAGGGTCAGATCAGGCATTCTAGCTACGGAGGAACAATCTGAAGTCTACATCAAAAGGAGCATTGATGGAGGAATCTATTTGGATATTTTATTCTGGCTCTGTTTGTTTTCATGCAAAATGGTCGAAAAGGAAAATTTTTCTCTAAAATAGGATCTTCTGCTGTTTGTTTTAATGTAAAATGCAAAAAAAATGCATTGAAAACATATGAAAATTATCATGTAAATATCATTTGCATGGGACCTTAAATAAAAAATTTTCATCTACTTAATTAACTGTACATCTTTTGTAATAATTATTGAAATGGGGAAAAATAAAAAGATAGTGTATACTGCTTGTGATCTTTGGAAAATATGAACTGTTACAATTCACTCCAATTAAACCCATATCCCAACTTAATGGATAGATTGGCTACTTGAATCTTAATTCATCATTCAACTCTTTTTGAAGTCCTCAAATAATTTTTATACCAAAGCAATCCTTTTTCTTTTCTGATTTCTTCTTGGCAAGTCATTTTTCAATCTACCCATGGACCAGTACAGTGCTTAAATGTGGAAGATGGGGGAAAAATCATCTTCTGTTGTTCATTTCTTTCAATCGTGATCCAACTGTTAGAATTTACTTGGGGCGTAAATCGATTATCGCATTCGATGATTTTCAGCAGTTGAATCACAATTGGAGTCTCTCCAACAAAAACAGCTGTATTGCATTCCGTTTTAAATTCATTTTCGAGATATAAATTATAGTAACTTCTGTGGATTTACCCACCAAAAAAAAAAAAAAAAAAAAAAAACACATGGACAAGGAAATGGAATTTTGTCTTTCTTTCAACTATTGGAAACAAACATGTAAAACTTTTACGATGAAATTGTGTCAAAACAACAGATCCTAAACAACAACAAAATCAATTAACACAAGGTGTCACCAAAGGCAGCCTTTTTACTACCACTCCCCTGTGGTTTTCCCACACCCACTCAATGGTAGTAAATACATGAATATTACACGTACCCTTTTTTAGCCAAAAAAAATAAAAATAAAAAATTGCAAGATATTAATCACTGTCTTAAAATTACTAGTAGAGATGTGATTGGAAATAATTCTTTAAGAATAATTTAGTAAAGTCACAGTTATTGTAGGAATTCAAGTAAAAAGTGTAGAAAAAAACACTAATATCGTAAATAAATTATCTTAAGATAGAGTTAAATCATAATTGCACTTAAGGGTGTCAAATCTGTCCCCGATACCAATACTTTGAACCGTGGTTCTAAATCTAGGTATCAGATACGGTATGGGCCATGTCCAAAACTGATTTGATATGGTTCAATGTGGTCTATCGGATCCAATGGAAAACCAACTTGTGTTTGAACTAGTCTCATTTAAATAGAATTAAAATAGATGAGGATCAATGATCAAATCAGACACCGACATGTAACCCACCCTTGTTACATGAATAATAACACTTTAATTTTTATATTTTGATGGGGTGATGATATTTTTCATTTTTGCTCTGTTTGTTTCGATGTAAAATTTTACGTAAAATATTTTATATTTAAAAAAAAATTTCTACCTTTATTTCCAAAAGATAAAATATAATGATCTCTACGAAGGGATGAAAAAGAAATTTCGTTTTTCTTTTATTTATTGGAAACAAATTTTTAAATTTTTTTTACATATAAAATATTAGACACAAACAGAAGATATATGTTTGATGGGATGATGATTTTATACTGATTGAAACTTTTTTTTGGTTTTTTTTTTTTTAAGATTTATAATTACATATTATACACGTATTGCATTATTGATCCTTCTGTTTCAATACTCATACTCATACGTATTCGTATCCAAAATTTTGCCCTACCCGTACGTACTACCTCTGCCGCAAGCTCAATCCGCCTCTATTACTCCCATACCCTCTGTTTCATATTGTCAAGCTCAATCCGCCTCTAATACTCCCATACCCTCTGTTTCATATTTTCATGCCCAAACTGTGAAGCAGGGAAGACTCTGGTGTTGCAGGTATGCTTTAATGGTCTCTTTCGATCTCTCTCCCTCTCTTCGTAGTAGGCGGCTCTTCCCTTTCGCTATTTTTTTTCTCCTGAATACAGTGGTTTCGTGGAGATGTCGCTTTCCCCTCTTATTTCTCTCTTTAGCCTGCTAAGCCGCCTTTTTTCGCTAACTCGTCTCTCTGTTTACTTCCTTCCACCACCTCCAGTCCAGAGTGTTTCCTCCCTTTCTTCAAACCAAAAATTAGAGTTTTCTCACGAAAGGGGAAGTTCTGTCCGAGGGCGAGATTATTTTGTTGCCGGCGATGGAAAATTGTGTTAAGCTTGATGCAGTTTTCAAAATTTGAAGGAAGAATCTTCCTTCGGCAGGTTGCATGCCAAACGCTGAGAAAATTTGGAGAGTCAAGAAAACTGTAGATATTTTCGTTTCCCGACTTCGAAACACAGCTTTATATTGGTAGACTCTATATGTTTTCATCCACCATTGCCTTTTCAAAACTCTCTGCAAACCTCTGCTCTCTCTCTCTCTCTCCCTTGTTCTGCTTTGCTTTCGCTCTCACTTCTAGTTGTGCTGTTATTTATATTTACCTCTGTAATCAAAGCAGCCTGACATGGAAATCGCAAAGAACAAGAATTTTGGAGACATTTGTATTTTAGCATTTCCATAGTGCTCTAATCCTGTTGCTTTCTACTACTTCCTGCTTATTTTCCTATGTTTGTTTTCTTTGGGATAATTTCAGGGCAGGAGTTTCGAAGTTGAAGTTTCATTCAAGCATCAATTTTGGAGATACATTCATTTTTTTTAGCTTTGCCGTAATGCTCTAATCCTGCTGCTTATATTCCTGTGTTTATTTCTCGGTTGGATGCATCCCCACCCCTCACCCCCCGACACCCAAACACAAGCAAATGGATGCTTAATTTTTTATTTTTTTTTGCAGGGTACTCTCAGTCCTAGTTTCGTTCTTTTGCTTCTAGGTGTCGGGCTAATTGTGTGAAATGGCTGAAGAGAACGATGTTGAACAAACATTCAAGGGTTTGGGTGTTTGTGAAGAGCTGGCGGAGGTCTGTGATAACTTGGGTTGGAAAACCCCGTCGAAGATCCAGGTTGAGGCCATTCCTCATGCACTTCAAGGTTCATCATCCTTTATTTTCCCATTCATTTGTTATTATTTCCTTTTATGTACCTCTGTACTTACTACAGTTATATATATACATATGAGTGCTGCAAAGAGGAAACTATGGTATTCTCCTTGGCTTTATATCATCTTTGTTCGTGTTCTCACACATGTTCTGTGCAATCTACAACCTACTAATTTTTGCTTTAAAATTATGATAGTTGTCAAGGCATAGCTTAGGGGCCTGGTACCCTAGTGGTGCCTTGGAAATCGGGCGCCTTAGTTACCTTGGTGGCCTTGGGGATCCATCAGGCCTCCAACGCCTTGGTTCGTCTTAGCGCCTTGACAACTATGAAAGTGGTACATGGTAATGTAGCCATGTAGGTGAACTATACCAAAATAACAGTAACAATAATAATAATAATAATAATAATAATAATAATAATAATAATAATAATAATAATAATAATAGACAAATATATAAAATTTATAAAGTACACTAATTATAAGGTCCTATGATGACAATGATATCATCATCGTTATTGCTGCTGTTGTAAATCTTTTAGTATTGTTACATAAAATTGGGTCAAATTGCTTTTTGGATAGACGGATCTTTTTTTAAAGTTTTTCTTGGAGGGCTTTGAGAGGTAAGTGAAGCCTACGTGCTGAACCCCTGCTGGTAGCTTGACTAGGGACTTGTGATACTACTTTTTTGGGAAGTAGGGCGTAGTCTTGTTGGTTTGAATCCACCTCGCTAGCATATGCAATGAAGCAAATCTACCCCACTTACTATTGTGTAATTTAGATCCTTATCTCCTTTGTTATTTTCAAGTGAGCGTAATTGCGAAGGCAAGGATCTGTGCCTACTAGGCCGGTAATCCGTCTGTATTAGATGCATTACTAAGTTGAAGAGAACAAGTAGGGAGAAACTGTTGCTTACAGGCAAGTAGGGAGAAACTGTTGCTTACAGGGAAGAGATGTCTAATTGCTTGCTTCAATTAAGTAATTCAACTGGTTTGTGGCTTGAGTTCCTATGTTCATCTTTTTATGTGTTGTGCTGGTTCTGTCCTTTGGCTTCTGTGCATCAGGTAAAGATTTGATTGGACTAGCCCCCACGGGTTCCGGTAAGACTGCAGCCTTTGCAATCCCCATTATCCAGTCTCTTTTAGAGTCTTCAAAAACATCACAAGCATTCATTGCCTGTGTGCTCTCTCCGACAAGGTTTGTGCTGTAACTGGTTTTAAATTCATTTTAGATCTTGCTTGTCTTGTTATCCATAGTAGGGAATTATTATCTTCTCTTATCTTGCTCAAAATTTTTTGTCCTTATTTTCCTTTATACTCTAGGGAGCTTGCAATTCAGATTGCAGAACAGTTTGAAGCTTTGGGTTCTGGCGTTGGCTTAAAGTGTGCAGTGGTGAGTTTCCGTATCACATTTGTATGTACAAACATTTGTAAATGGAGCATGGACATGGAACTACCTATGTTGCATTCTTTAGTAACACGGGGATAGTAGCTGCCATGTGGCATGTGGCATGTCAGTTGGCTTATGTGCCCAAGTGGACTCTGCCATATGTTAAGATAAGGTAAAGAAAAATGGTAAAAGGCCTTCCTGAAACATATTAGACTGTTAAAACAAGTGCAAGTGTGCAACGTGTAGTGGACATTGGACTATATGATTGAAATAGGGCCCCAAATTTGACATGTGACCATGATGTCCCTTTCTTGGTTGGAATTGCTCACTTGACATGCCACATGGCAGAAATCAGAGAGGCTGAAGTGCCATCCCTATCTTTTTGTTCCGTCCAGTTAGTTTCCATCTGGTGTTTGCGGGAAGAACAAATTGTGAAATTGGTTCTTGATATTCTAAGCAGTGGTTGGTCGAATCATTGGCAAGGTTTCCCTTTTGCTCAGGTGGAAGAGTCTCTTAGAAATAATGGGCAGGAAATGAAATGTTGAGACTAGAGATTGGGATCCTGCGATACTTTGAGAATTAGAATAGATAGAGTGATAATTATCTGACTCCTACTTCCTGCTGGAGCTGTAAAACCAAGTTTTGATGGTTGCTCTCTTGGGATCGAAGGTCTTTCAGGGGTGGGAGATTCTATCAACCCTCTAATTTGCTGGTTGGTGTTTCTCAGGCCTGATGAGACGAGGAGATTCTGTAAATGGTGAATACCATAAAAAGAAATTCGACTTCTAAAATTAACATGTCCTCACATATCACCACATTATAAATAAAGTTGTAACAACTCTCTGATACAAGTTGTAATTGCAGGATCTTGGTCTTGCTGGACAAGTAACTCAATAACCTTCCAAACAATACCAATTTTATGCAAAATAGAGAAGTTTTGACATCCAAAAATACTCCTCGAAGAACATGGACAGAAATAATCCAGTTTCCTGTTACACAGTGTTCCTAAACCAATCCAATACTCTGGAGCATATCCAAACCACTCATCTGGGATGCTCCTGCTTTAATGTGATAGGGTAATTGTAGGAGACTGTGCCACTGTGATCACATGGATGAACAAGTTTTTGGGGAACCTTTAAGGTTTGCACATCTTGTCCGGTGAATTCAGGATCTTGATTCCTGAATGAATTGCTCCTGTCAATGAAATTCGCAGGGCTTTAGTGAATCATTGATGATTTGGCTAAAGAGAAGGCCCTTTGGCCTAGATTATGTTATGGAAGCAATTTCCCATTCTGAAGGGTTTTTTTTTTTTTTTGGTGGTGTAAGTGTGGGCTGTTTTCCTTTTTTGTTGTTATATTAGCTGCAGTTTTCTATCTCCTTTTGGTAGATAGTCATAGCATTCCTCTCTTTTCATTTATTTGAAGTGTTACTTTTAAAAAAGAGTATCTTCTAATGTAAAAGTTCAGGCTTGAATTTGGAAAAACAGAACTAAAACTAGATAATAACCTGAACTGATTAACCAATAACAGCAGAGATATTTGATTGTGAAATCAGATATGAGACTTTGCTGTAGGTGAAGGTTGCAAAGAACTGAGAGAGAGGGAAAAAAAAAAGAAAAGAAAAGAAGAGAAGGTATGATTCACCATGAAAGGTGAATTAGGTTTGACATTAAACCCCTGGAAAGAGATCCATTCCCTTCCAATACAAAATAGTTCCATAACCTTTTGTGCTTCGAATAAATGATAGTTTGTTGAAGACTATGCTTTGTTAGCTGCCCTCCCATTTGGAATTAGGACAACCTTACAACGAAAAAGAAAGGAAAAAATGAATGTTCAGAAAATAACCATTTGGAAGACATGGGCGAGGAGTAGTATTTGTGTATCCTTATTGAGAGAAGGTAAAATGCATCTGAAGGAATAAGTCATCAAAACAAAATATATATGTAGGAATAAGAATACAATTTAGAGGCAAGAAAACAAAAAAGTTCTTTAATATAAGTGTTCTGATCTTCCCTCATCTTCTTAAGTTATCCTGCCTAAGAGCAATTTCTGATCTATGCAGGTTGTTGGAGGGGTAGATATGATGCAACAGGCTATTGCACTTGCTAAGCGGCCACAAGTTGTTGTAAGTGTTTATGTGATCCATGGTGTGTGTGTGTGTGTGTATAATGTACTTCATTTTTAGTTCTTCAATTTCTCATGAACATGGATCTCTGATGTGTAGAATTTTTAATTCTCTTTCACTGTTTCCTTTGTGTTGCGTGCTGTGATGATTTTTTTTAATATTTCTTTTATTATTTTCTTCTTTTTGAGTCTTATTGTTTTGATCATTCACTTTCATTTTCCCCACCCCTTCTGGGTATAGGCCAAGTGTAATTATTTCAAGTTGCTGTTTGTGGACATTTTTATTTTCTTTTCGTGATTAATGGTGTAAGAAGAATTATCCAGAACTATTTTATTCCTATTTCTGTGCCTAACTTCTAAATATTTGCTAATCATTTTTTCCCCGCGATTATTTTTTGCCTTTTGAGTTTGTATTTTGACTGAAATGTGCTCCTCATGTAGCCAAGGTTCTGAATTTCAGTCTTGGTGGCCATCCCGACTTTGCTCAATACCAAAATGACCGAAATCTGGTCCATTTCGGTTGCCAAACCATTGAAGTTTCCTTTGAAACTTCAGAGATTTTGTATTCAATCATGTTTACACATATTTGAATCATTAAAGGAAAAGTCCCAAAGTGGTAGTTTGGCTTCGGACCCGAGGTTGCTAGTATATGCCATAGCCTACTGTATTCCTTATATAGCCTATTTTACATATAATTTACCCTGGATCACACAATTTTTATTAAAGACTATTGAAATATGCATTAGGAATATAGAACTGTAAAATTGAAAAGCATTCCACAATTAACAAAGGGTGAAACCATTTGACATTGGACCAATGTAGATTAGTTTAATCATAGGCATCTAATAAGTACAATTTTCAAATTTACAATTGTTAGTCATTCAATATTATGAGTTACACGTTACAAGTTACAACCCTCATATAGGTTCCGGGGAGGGTCAAAGCCACTAGAAGTTTGATGCCCAGGGACCGACGAAAACGTTCATTTGACGCAATGACATGATGGCTATGACATGCTATGTTTGAAGAAACACTCGACATTGTCAATGTACCAAGTTAACCCAACCTAGGATATAGATTGCCAGGCCGTGAAGATGCATTTGTGGATCCACTGTAACTGTTTGGTGGAGCGCGCATACATGTTTGGGGAGTCGGGTATGAGAAGATGTTCTCCACAAAAGATGACCCACTATGTGCTTGACCCTCATAGGCTCATACTTAGTAGGGAATAAGAAGAAGAGCCATACACTTCATACCTACAGTACCCACCATATGAGGAACTGAAGCTCTCTAAGCAAAGGCTGGTGCATGCTGTTGCCCATATAATCCATATCTAGTACTCTCATCCAAACTCAGGGTTCCAAGAGTGTTAGACAAGCTAATAATGTCTATATTCATGCGATCCTCCTCATTTGGTTTAAACTGACGGCACGTAAATCTTGAGTAGCTTCTACGTGTGTGTGTGTTGGGGGGGGGGGGTTTCGTATACCATGGTCAGCATCATGCTTTGCATGATCTAACTAACTCTCCTCTGTGAATCAGATGGGCTGATAGTCATCAGTCCGCTCATGCTGTCCCACCTCCTCTCCCCCTCCCTCCTGGATGTCACCTCTAATTGCAAGTGGAGTTTTGGTTGCCTCCAGCTCAAAATTTTGACTTTTATACCCTTTGTTTTTGGGTGAATAAAGAATTGTATTGACGGATGCCAAGAGGATACAAGGAAGGGTCCTACTAAGACTGACCCTAACGGGAGCCCAAAAAGAAGCTACAACCAGAAATGAACGAGAAACCCTATCCACATTAGAATTGGATAGCTAGATCCCAGGCAGTAGCAATGAATCTATTCCTATGAGTGTCTGGGCTGGACTTTACAATAAGAATGATAGAACCCCTGACTTCAAAAACAATGGCTTCCCAGATTTGATTTAGAGTCATAGATTTGTAGGTCCATGACCTAAGATTTCATTCCATCCAGATGTGGTAGTTTGTTGCACAAAAAGCCAATATACCGAGGACATCACACGAATATCTCCCTTTGAAAGTCAAAAGGACCTGCTTCCACTCTCTGGCAAAGGAACGGGCAGGCCTAGAGGCTGGCCAGCATCAGTGGACAATCCCTTCCCATAGGCGGGAGGAAAAGGGCAGTCAATAAATAAATGAGATATATTCTCCCTAGCTGACCAGCAAAGGCTGCAGCTAGGGAGTAAGGGCATCTGCCTTTGGATAAGGAGCTTTCTGGTGGGAAGGGATCGATCATGGGAAGGGACTGAGTCATTACTCTCCAGGAAATAAAAGCATGACGAGGGAGGTGCCTTTGGAACCAAATGACTTCAAACCACGGGACATTTGGCAGATCAGGATCTAACAACCTCCCAGGCAGAAGAGGAAGCGAAGATGCCTGAAGAGGAGGCTTCCCAAAGAACAAGATCATCACTCCCAAAGGCCTTGGACAGGACTAAAGAGCAGGCCAAGCAAGAGTCAATCTACTAGATGATAGCCTCCCCGGATGCCACACACCTTCCGAAAGAATGGAGGAGACAAGCCATTCTGTCCCAACCCGAATCAGTTTTAGTCCTTTCCCCATACCTGTTGAGGAGAACCCCATAGGGATGCCAGTTGTCCAGCCACAATAGAGTGGGGGAGCCATTATCAAACATTTATACTCTTCTTTTAACCCTTTCAATGAAATTAACAAAATGATGGAAAAGGTTTGGTTATTTCAATGACATTTTGCCCAAAATTGTTAATTCTTTTTAAAGTCGCCTGTAGTTTCCTTTTGGTCAGTGTTGAAACAGAAACATACTGTTGAAATTTTGGCTTTTTGACCAAAATTTGAACCATGATGTAACGTGCTATACGTGTACTATGTAAATAACAGTGGCATAGCTTCTTGATGGTTTGATTGCATTTGGTGCTTACTATTCCTTTTTTATGGATATAGTGGCAGCAAGTTGAAATTATGTCTTAAGTTATGTCTTTCGTGATATTCATTACATCCTTTACAGTTTTCTAGGTAATTATCTGGAATTAATTTCTTAATTCCTTTTTATAAAACGTTGTGGCGGATGCATGATAAAATAAACCAATACCAAATGCATCACA
This sequence comes from Protea cynaroides, assembly GCA_028583415.1. Lineage (NCBI taxonomy): Eukaryota > Viridiplantae > Streptophyta > Magnoliopsida > Proteales > Proteaceae > Protea > Protea cynaroides. Next base: position 47,870,673 of record CM053267.1, read on the forward strand.
TACGACATTGAATGACAGTAAATGTAGTTTTTTTGCAATTTATTTCTTTTTCCTTAATTTTGCTTGAAACTAAAAGATAAGTTACTTTTTTTTTTTTCTAGAACAATGTTGATAGTTTTATGCTCTAACAGATCTATCAGAATCATATAATGTATAATAGTCACAGAGAATAAGTGTCATTTGTACTTTTTAAATTAGTTTTCTGGAAACTGAATAATCGTTGGAATATCTACTTTTTATTTGGGAAAAAAAATTTGATATTTTTTTTGTTGGGTGTGTGTGTGTGTGGGGGGGTATGTCTAGGCCTCCAATTAATTCAGTGACAAATAATGGACTTGTGCCAAAAATTTATTGAGTGGCTCATTAATCTTTCCATTACGATATATTTGTTACACTTGTTCTGACCTAATCCATCTATTTGCCATACCTTATCTTCATTGTTACGATTCATCTTGAGGTTGAGACACCTATTTTATTGTGGTTTTGCTTTTTAATTCGTCAACTATCTAGCTTATGCTTATCAGTATTATCTGCGTGGATATTCAGATGCTGTGCTTGATCAAATTCTAAACATGCACTCCTATTTATCTATTTATTTATTTTTTGTCGGCTATTTTGTCTTCATAGGTGGGAACACCTGGCCGCCTTGTGGATCATCTTTCCAATACAAAGGGTTTTAGCCTTCGGACATTGAAATACCTGGTATAACCTCTCTTTATCTCTCTTTCTCCCTTAGAACTTTTTTATTGGTTATAAGCTTAGCCAGGGTTGCAGAAAGATTTAGTGTAGGGGTTATTCTCTTTTTATTCGTGGTTGTAAGTTTGTAACAAGCTTTGTTTATGAATATGAAAACAAGAATCAACCTACCATTAATCAAATTGTAAAATAAAAAGGATATAAATGTCTGCACACCAGTAACGGTGGGTATCCTCAATACATTGGCACTCATCTAATAAGACTTCACATCTCTGCAACCCTCCCAACCCCTAAAAATCCTGCCTTGAAGCAAAATTTCGTTTGACATAAGATTTGTTGACCTGCCTTTAGTTCTTGCATTCTCCCTCCTTCCCTCTACATCTGCTGCTTACCATGCCTCCTCCCCCCCCCCCAACCCCCCCCCCACATCCCTCCAAAAAAAAAAAAAATTGTTCTCTTATATTTGATGTCCCTGATTCCTTCTCTAGTTCGAGCAAGCATACTACATGATTCATTGACGTTCTTCTTATTGATTGCTATCTTTCCCCTTGCAATCTCATCTTTCAGTCCTTGAAGTTATTAAAAGCAAAGCCCTCACATGCCTCACATCACATCAAAGATAAAACATCGCTCCTTAGTTTTACTGCATGGGCTGCAGCTTTACTGATGTTGTGGTCGTATTCTTCACCTTTTCAGCTACATCTAGTTCCTTACCATCATTATCTTTGTCTAACTCGTGTAGTTTCTCACTCCTAGTCCTGATTATGTTGTTCGTCACTGACCTCTCCATTTTCCATGTCCTAAAATTCATTACCCATGTGCATTGTATGCATCAGACTTTTGTTTTCTCTCTTCCCTATGTCATCATGTTCTGGATTTTATCTGTGGCTATAAATAATAACTGCATACTGTTGCTTCCAACAATCTGGTGGGGATCATCGATGGCCTTTTGACATTTATGGAAGGATTATGTGCTTATGTTGGCACCATTGTTTTAAAGCATGACCTTGGACTGAAGTCACAGAACTAGAATATGTCAGTGGTCCATTTGACCTGGTTCAATTGTCAGTCCATACCGATCAACTTGATGACCCAGCAAAGGATGCATACACATTCATGCTTTCTTTTGTTACATGGATAACCAAATTATAGTTAATTTGTGAAAGGAACTATTATGTTATACTTAATACTAGTATCAGTAACCAAGTATTTCTGTTAATGCACGTAGATTTAGTTTCCAATGGAAGAGTTGAAGTTTCCGGAATTTGGAAACTATAAATTAAAGTAAGCTTTCAAAACTTTGAAGATTAAAAAGGGACTGTCTGTATGCTTAGGAGTCTACTGGAAAGCTTAGAGAGTATAAGAAGAAATTCCATATGGTGTTTATAGACTTGGAAAAAACTAATGAGAGAGTCCCTAGAGAGTTAATTTGGCAAGTGTTAGAGAAGAAAAATGTTTCGAGCAGATATGTGGAATCGTGGATATAATTAAAGATATGCATAATGGTGTAGTGAATAATGTAAGAACTGGGGGGGGGGTTGCGGGGTAGTGAATTCCCAATTGAATCAAATCAAGGATCAGCTGTTTAGAGACATTTAACATCAAATTCCTTGGTGTATGCTTTTTTTATGACGATATTGTTTTGGTCAAAAACAGGGTTAAATGCCAAGTTGGAATTATGGAGAATAATCTTGGAATCAAAAGGTTTTAGATAAGTAGAAGAAAAACAAAGTATATGGTGAGTAGCTTTAGTAACAATAAGATTGAAAGTAAGGTGGTGAAAATTAAAGACAGGGAGTAATTGCATGGTGAAAATTTTACGTACTTAGGTTCAATCATAAATAAAGGAAGAGAAATAGATGATCATGTTGGTTTTATGCCAGGAAATTCCATGATAGAAGCTATTTACTTATAAGTGTTTCAAGAAAATATGTGGACATACTCAAAGATATGTATTATAGTGTGGTGACTAGTGTAAGAACTGTGTAGTGAATTTTCAATTACAAGTGGATTACATCATGGATCACCTTTAAGACCTTATTTGTTTGTGCTTATCATTTATGATTTAACCGGAGACATTTATGATGAGGTTCCTTGGTATATGCTTTTTGCTGATGATGTTGTTTGGTGGATGATGCAAAAGCAAGGATTAACGCCAAGTTGGAGTTATGGAGATCAATTTTGGAATCAGAAGGTTTTAAGATAAATAAAGGAGACCGTGTATATGGTGTGTAAATTAAGTCACACTAGGATGGATGATGAGGCGGTGGTGATTATTTTATGTATCTAGACTCACTCAATCATAAATAGAAGAGGTGATATAGAGGATGATGTTCTACAGAGAATTAAAACAGGATGGACGAAGTGGAGAGGTATTGAGATGAGGATGCTGCGATGGATGTGTGTCAAAACTAGGAAGGATAAATTAAGGAATGACCTTATTAGAGCTGATTTGGGAGTAGAGGTGTCTCAGTTCAGATCCAGACTCCCTTCGCTTGCAGTGGCAGAAAAAAAGGTGGAGAAAAGAAGCTTCAGTTTTCTTTTCCATTTGGGAGGGAAAGAATGGCACTTGGGCAGCTAGCATATGGTTGATTATAAGAAAGAGGAGATGCAGAGAAGATAATGATTTAGTTTGGCATAGGAAGGAGGTGAAGGTTTTTCTGTAGTGGTTTTATGGACTTAGCTAGATAATGATTTAGTTTGGCATAGGAAGGAGGTGAAGGTTTTTCTGTAGTGGTTTTATGGACTTAGCTCTGCAGAGAGACAAATAAGTCTTAAGTTTTGCCCCCTTCTTTGGCATAGCTTTGCTTGTGTTTTGTACATTACATGCATACACTTATTCTCAAAAAAAAAAAAAAAAAAAAAAAAAGAAGAAGAAGAAGAAGAAGAAGAAGAAAGAAAAAAAGAAAAGAAAAGAAAGAAAGAACAACCTTTGTTACTTTCAAGAGTATAAATGACTCAAATGTCTATTCTTTATCACTCCTACAAACACAAATAAATCACCAACCTAATGTCTAGATTTTTGGTCATTGCTATGTTCATCTAGTGGTCTCTTGGATGCATTTGCATTCTCTACTATTTATGGTTTGTTATCTCCACTGAATGAACTTCGGAAACAGAGCACTCAGTAGGCATTAGTTCTTACTTGACATATTACTTGTATATTTTGCAGGTCTTGGATGAAGCTGATAGGCTTTTGAATGAGGATTTTGAGAAAACACTTGATGAGATCTTGAAGGCTATTCCCCGAGAGCGAAATACCTTTTTATTTTCAGCTACCATGACCAAAAAGGTATATAACATATTATCGTTCTATGAATAAAACAAATTTACCAGTTCTACTAATGTTGTCATTTCTTGTGTTACATTGAATTCAACTACATTCACAACGATTGAAGGAACTTTGTGATATCACCTGCCCGTTTAGGTGTATATTGTACATCTTTTATATATATATATATATATATGGGAAATTTTCAGCTACCACCCAAAAAGAATTGATCTAATCACCTACCACCTAAGTTGTTTAAAAAAATACCTACCACCCAAGTTAAACAAACGTTAGTTAATGGACTGACGGGAAAGAGTTGAAATTATGTGTAGACGTTTATACCCCTTTCTTCTTCCTCTCTGTTTCTCTGCAATATTTTATCAAAAAAGAAAAAAAGAAAAGAAAAAAGAGAAACCCTAACTCTGGATTATAGTTTTTGATAACAATGACGACGACGAAGAGGAAGGCTCCAGAGAAGCTCTCTTTGAGGTTACAGTAACCGATTGGGAATCGGTTGAGCTGAGAAGGAGCAGGAAATTGAGCAGAGCTCGAGCACCGCGCATGTTGTAAGTAGCTCGGTCGTAAAAACAACAATAGAAACCGCTGGTAACAGAATCTTCATTTCTTCTCCTTGAAAGTCTTCGCGGTTTTACCCCTTTCCTTCTTCTTCGTCATCAAACCCTAGTTAAAATTCAAGAACGAAGCACGTTTTAGCAAGAGAGAAGAAGAGAAAAGGGGAATTACAGGGTTGATGCCTCGAACAACACATTAGCCACCAGTTGGGTGGGGATGTGGGATCTACTACAATGGGACTGTAGCAACAACCAAAGGGTTAAAGTCGATCTACCCAAAATAGAAAAAACAAAAATTTCGGTAGATGAAAGTCAAGTTAATCAGCAATTAAGGGCTTTAGGCAAGAAGTAATAGAGTTTGAGATGGTTTAGAATTGTGTTTTGTGTCCGATTATTTGATTCAGTTGAGTAGCTTGATTAGGAAACCTGATGAGAGTTAAATTTGGAAATTTAAGTTTATATATAGACATCTAATCGCCTCCCTCCAGATCAGTAGTGCTGTGCATGCGACGTGATTTTCTTCTCAGGTTTAGCTGGTGATCGATCTTCCATCAGTTCTGCTTTGTTCCGTCTTCATTTATCTACAAGCAGATCAGAATGTAATCTATCTCTTATTTCTTCTCTGTTATTCTTTAGTTCCATAACACGTGATCGAATGAATGTGATTCTCTCACAATTCTTTTGATCGCAATAGAGAGATGTTAGGAATCAGGAGAGGGGTGAGGGTTTATATAGGGAAGACCAGTACATGCACTTCTCTTTTAATTTTTTTTCCCTTTACAAAAAGGGTATTATTGTCATTCAAGTATTTTCTAACGGCTGACATCAGCAATTAACGGCTCTGTTAGTTGCTCTTGGATCTTTTTGATAAACGTTTGTCTAACTTGGGTTTTAGGTATTTTTTTAGACAACTTGGGTGTAAGGTGATTTAATCAATTTTTTTTGGATGGTAGCTGAAAATTTATGTATATATATATATATATATATATATATATATATATATATTGATGCGGGATCTGGGTTGAGGAAACCCTAATTAGATCCGCTCGTAGGCCCACCCAAACAATAATCAACTCCAACAATGATATAATGGCAGAATTGTAATTAATTCAAAAACGCAACCAGTGATGGCAGTTTTGTAATTTCAGCAATGATATATGATGTAGTGGAGAAACAAACAGACCTTGGGACTTAAATAGAATTAAGATTAAATAACAGGGCTAAACTTGGAAAACCAGAATAAAAGTAATCAAAACAGAAATGTTGCTTTGAGGTTGTTTTCAACCTCCAGCCAAAACAGGGGCAGTAAACCAGAAAATTTTCGAGTGAAATATCTCACTCATATGAAGGACTTTTAAGATGGGATTTGGGGAAGAAGATTGCAACTAATAACCCTCTGAAAATCAGGTAGCAACAGATCCAAAGGAACAATAATGAAGTGGAATAAATTCCTTGAACTCAAAACCTGGCGGTAGAACTGAAAGGAGTATGTTGCAGGTTTTTGGATCTCACTATGGGAAATGTTGTGGTAGAACTGATTACATTTTCTATTTAAAGATAAAACTTTCCTAAACTAAAAAAAATAAACTAGTAAGTAAATAAAATCCTAATTAAAGATGGAAACCGTAATCTACTAATTGCTTAATAAAATATTACCTAATCTTCTAATATAAAATTCCCAAAAATAAAAGATTATAAATATTACAATTAAAATTAAATCTGTCAAAGATTCTAATCCATGCCCATCTCAGCTTGTGGGCCCGCCGCTGCATCTTATATATATATATATATAAAAGACTTGGTCTTCTCAGATGTCCAATATAAAAGACTCGTTACATCATCCAGTTGGCCATTGAGTGTATTGATTGCATCTTGGTGTGATTCACAAACCATATACTGTTCTTTAATTGATGTATCATCTATCATATCATGCTTTGTTTCAGCTTTGATACAAAATAATAAGATAGGACAGCTAGTTCATGCAATATAAGGAATTGTGAATGAGTGCTGTCGGCTTAAATATGGGGTTAATTTTAGTGAGTGGTATGGGATGATAAGTTTTTAATGAGATAGTAAAGGATGGGTTGATAACGGTGAGTCATAACAGTTGAGAGGGCCTTTAGTGAGGTAATAAGGGGCATACTTTGATGTTGTGCAGTCTCAAGCTTTGAACTACAAGTAGTTGTTGTTCAGGGTCTTCTTAGGTGTCCAATATGAAAGATTCGTTACTTCGTTCAATTGGCCATTGTGTTAAGAGTATCTCAATCCTAAAGCTTAAGATCATAGGTCGAGAGACCTCTCAAGTATATAGGCCCAACTCCAAGGTCCCGCCTTATTGATGTGGGAGTATTTCCAACACTCCCTCCTCACATGTTGCCCCTATTTTTTTTTTGGGTTTTCAATCACGTGGCAGACTGGCAGGTATCACTAGGGAAGATCAGTTGATGGTGCTCTGATACCATGTTAGAGAATTCCAATTCTAAAAGCTTAAGCTCATAAGTGCGTATACCTCCCAAGTGTATAGGCCTAACTCCAAGGTCCCGGTTAACTGATGTGAGATTATTCCCAATATATTGAGCGTATTGATTGCCTTTTGTATACCATATACTGCTCATTAAAAAATGTATCCAGTGTATTGTTTTATGTTTCAGCTTTGATACTGAAGGTTGATGTAGTATAGCTTGTTTGACCACCGTAACAGTAATTTAAAACGAAGGCTGTGGGCTAAAATATGGGGTTGATATTAGGTGAGTGATAGGGGATTGATAATTTTTTTAGTCAGATAGGTGGGCTTTAGGGAGTGAAAATGATTTTGGTGAAGTAATAAAGGATGTAAATTTTGATACTGTACAGTCTCAAGCTTTGGACAGAAAAAGAGCTGCTGTTCAGGGACTGCAAAATGGAAATGGGGTTGAAATAAGGGTGGAACGAGTATGAGGTTTGTAGGAAAAGTATTATGGATGAGGGGTTAAGGGCTGTGAGCAAGATTTTCCAGTTTGATGAGAAGAAGATAGAAGGAAAAAAGAAGAAATTTCTTCACTACTGGAGGGGCTTTGAAGTTCCAACTTCCCTAGAAAAGCAAAAGCTTACTGCTGGTTATTTCTTTCATTCATAACTTCCAAAAGATGAGCTTCTTACATTCTGTTATAAATTATAAGTACCTTGATCAAGAAGCTAATAAGTAGCTTACTCAAGACGCAACTTCATTCTTTAAGTTTATTAGACTAAAAGGAATTAAAACCAAGACATAAATATAAATGTAGCACTCAAAGACGGAAAAGCAAAAGGAGAAAAACTCTCTACCCAGACAAGGTACAAACCGGAAATCACAAAAGTACCATATTTCTTTTCAAAATAGTGATCTCCTGGAATAAGGGCCGTCTCCAATCAATTGATGTGTTTTTTTTTTTTTTTTTTTTTTTTTATGTTTTTCAATATCTTATTTTGTTATATTGGACTTCATTTTTTAGAACCCCTTACAGATTTAATTGTACTTCCCAGTTGCCATATGCTTTGATATTTTCGACAGGATGGTATAGCAAGGGTAAATAATGATATTAGAGTTAAGAGGATGACAAAGAACATTGGATGAATATGTGGTTTAATTAAATTCTTTCTATTGCAGGTGAAGAAGCTCCAAAGAGCATGTTTGAGGAACCCTGTGAAGGTATGAGTGATTGATGGATCTTTTCTTACGTATCTAAAGCTCTTTCTATTATAAATTTTCTCTCTTGTTAGTACTACAGGCATAAAGTTTCTATAATTTGATTGGATTTAGCAATTAATCTCAGTTTTTGTTTGATCCAGATAGAAATAGCATCGAAGTATTCCACTGTTGATACACTAAAGCAGCAATATCGCTTTATTCCTGCGAAGTACAAGGTATGCCCTCATTTGCATTGATTTTTATTATATTTTGAGCATTCTCCCTTTATGTTTAATGTGCATTTTGGATTTAATATATGGTAATTCTAGCAGTAGATGGATCTTAATGGGTTCTACCATCTTTTTTTTTTTTTTTTTGTAAATGCTATTTTTAAGATATGGTTGGTAGAAGCAAACGTTTGCAGATGACGATGACAGTCTTGGCACAATTTTACTTTCCTTCCGGTTCAGATTCAGATTCTATCTCATTTGTGCTAACAACTGCAGAAACAACTTTGGCTCCTTCCTGTACTCATATGCCTTTTAAATAGGAACCTGAAGGAAGGAAGGAAGGAAGGAAGGAAGGAAGAGGGGGGGGGGATTGAAAGTTTATGATTAAATTTGTGATTATCTCATGATATCTATTTAGAAAATTATCTAGTTTACTTAATGCCAATGTTTATTATGTTTCAGATTTTGGGTTATTACATGGTTCAGGATCTTCAGGTGGTACAATCTGGAGAGTCAACTTTGTATTTTCCATAATTGGAGGAAGTGGAACTATTGGATTGATGTGCTTGATTTGCCTTTTAACCTGATAATATCTTTTCTAGGGGGTATATTGTCCACATTCTTTTTGTTTGGTATTTCAGCATTAGTGTTTCTTTTTCAATTATTCATTTTTTACCATCATGGCAATAAGGGAAAGATGGTTTTAGTAAGAACATGGCTGTTCTGAGATTTTTTTTGTTGTTTCGTAATTGCATTTTAGGAAACAGAAATGGTTATAAAAGGAATTAGGAAATTGTTCGTTGTTGCCTGTTATCGAGGGCAATCAACAGAAGGCTATGGGATTAAGTATACTTTGGTAGACTGCATTGACTCGATGAGGGAATCTGAGTGATGCTTCATTCAGGATTTTCTGGTTGTATACATCAACCCCATAAGGGACACCTTTCTTAGTTGCTTAAGGGTATTTAAATAGTCTATGTTGTTCCATAAAGCCATTTCAGTAAATGAGTTGAATTTAGTTGCTGAATAGTATTTTTGCAAAATTACATCAGTTACTAAAGGGTCTTATGGTAAATAGATGGGGTAGGTGATTAGAGAATGCTTGATAAACTTCATATCTTACTAATGGGCATGTTTGAACAACCAGTTTATATTGGTTGCTGGAGTCTATCTTAGTAAACTTAGTATGTTGTTGAAGGGCAATACTTGTCCGTGGGCGCTGGTACGCCTGAGTCTGTCATTCCCAAAGCCACCTGGAATTGAATTTTGCCTTTCATTCTCCCTGCTCCCAACAAATTTAAAAGACAACTTTACCACTCCACATAAAGTGGGAGCGGCATTTGGGTAATGTTGATATAGGATTTCTCTATATGAACAGTTTGGAGGTGAAACAACGTAAGTGGAAGGTTAGAGCAGAAACAAAGGTTTGTTCCATAAATCTTTCTTCATCTTACATTCTCAAATTCTCTAGTCTTTGGATCTATCTCATGATAAAGTTGCTTACCAAAAAAAAAAAAAAAAAAAAAATCCTCACAATAAAGTTCGTCATAAATTTCAAAAGCGTTATTTACTACCTTCTAGATCGTCTTTCTCGCATGATCTAGGTGTTAATCTACCTGAATTATGACCTAAAAGGCAGCAAATCTCGGCCTCAACATTTACAGCAGCGTGAATAAGCAGATCATACTGTTCGTCTCCCTACATGCCTTGTTAAAAGCCCCAGACCCCAACATTCTGTATGTTTTCCTTTGTGTCTATGCATCTATCCGCATATGCCCCTCCATGAAGATGGTTCTAAATTTCACCTTTTTTTGGTTTTCGATAAGACCTAAATGAAATGACATCTAAATTAGAAAAAATGCAGTATTTTGGTAATTTTGGTACTGCTCCATATAAGGGGTTAGCATTTTTCAGTTGATATTTCAGTATTTTGGTCATTACAATCATTTGGTCGGGTTTCAGTAAACATCTCCAGATCTTATGCCAGCTGAGGCAATGTTTCGGCGAGATTTCTGCCATATCAGTTGAAATCTCGGATTTCATCCTGACCAAAATGACACCGAAATCCAGGATTTTTTTACCTTGCCCTTGAAAGCATCGGATTAGAGTCTTCTCAACACCGTAACCAGTTTCTTATTGGTTTGAAATCCCGTTTCACCCATCTGATGTTGTCAAAGTGGTTATACAGGCAGATCTAATGGAATAATCAACTAAATATTTCTTGTGTAGTTTATGAGTCCCATGTTCATCCTATACTTGCTGCAATTTTCCTTTTGTTCCATGAATATTCTTACATTCATAAGAGAAAGCTGTTGGGTAGCTGAAAAATTAGAGAATCTGTGATGGGTTCCAACCTGTACTTTTTGACATATTATAACAGGAATTTTATTGAAGAAATAGGGAAAGAGTGCAAAGTCTAAGACAAACTAACTACTGTAAACAAGCACAAAACATTACGTGACCCGTCCCAACATTAAATGAAATAAATAAACTTCCTTTTCTGGCACTAGTTAATTGAGGCATGGCCTATATCTGCTTTGTTGGTTGGGTTACTTTACTTCAGTATAAAAATTATAAACGTTGTCTGCTTGGTCTTTGCAGTCCTCTAGTTGGGTGAACAAAGCTTGCTTTTCAACTTTGCATAATGTTTATAGGCTATAGAGTTTGGGCTTTGATATAACATTATCGGTTTTGTGTTATTTGACTTACGCTTTATTATCTTCTACATTATTTGTTGATTACTTGTTATTCTATAGAGCTATATAATGGTGTGTCAAATTGTATTAATTTATGTCCATCTTATATTATTTTCTCAGGGTTTTGTTATTTGTTATAAATTTTCTGTCTTTTTTTTTTTTTTTTTTTTTTTTGGTGGTTTTTTTTGGGGGTTGGAGGGAAACAGCAGCCCTTCCTGCATGGCAGTCCCCCTGCTCCTCCCCTCCGTGCAAACTGAACATCCTGTGGATAACCAAATTTCATGTCTAGTCTTGATTTAAACTGAATAATATGTTAATGTCTGAATTTTTATCTGTACGTCTTGTTTTGTCAACCACCTGCAGGATTGCTACCTTGTTTATATTCTTACAGAGATGTCTGGAAGTACATCCATGGTTTTCACTCGTACATGTGAGCAAACCCGGCTTCTGGCATTGATTCTTAGAAATCTTGGATTAAGGGCCATTCCTATTAGTGGTCAAATGAGCCAGGTATTTGTTTCCCATCCATGCCTTGATTATTAATGAAATGCATCTACACCATGTGATTTGCCTCAGGCTACTTTATTTTGCTCCCTTAGGCAGTGACTCCCCCCCCTCTTCCCCAACACACACGCACACGCCCCCACTCACCCACCCCACACTCCACACCCCACCCCCACCCCCAGTATCCTGTTAAATATCCTCAAGTGATGTAATGCATTTTAGTCTGATGAAATGCATTTGACAGGCAAAGCGACTTGGAGCATTAAACAAGTTCAAGGCTGGAGAATGTAACATTCTGATCTGTACTGATGTAGCAAGTAGAGGGCTTGATATTGCTTCTGTGGATGTGGTTATCAATTATGATATCCCCACCAATTCCAAGGTGAGGTTACCTTCCTCTTTTCTCCCCTCTGGAAAGGTCTGACCTGCAATGATGTATCATTTCTAAGTATAGGTTTGGTGAACTTTTGGATGCATAAATAGGTTGAGAGGTTGAATCCAACCTCTCTAAAGTTTACATGATCTTTGGTTGCAGGTTCCAACTTAACCTGCTTATTTTGCTCCTTACAGTTTCTTTCTCCAACTTTCAGAGAAGGTGGTTTTTCCTCAAATCTGTGAGGGTTAACCAAGCATAAAGTATTGCATCCTAACAGACCAAAGCTATAGCATCTTACTTGTCTCTGTCTTGGTTGGATTTTCTTCAATTGCTAAATACCAAAAATGGGTTGCAGGATTATATTCATCGTGTGGGTAGAACTGCTCGTGCTGGGCGATCTGGGGTTGCGATCTCCTTAGTAAATCAGTATGAGTTGGAGTGGTATCTTCAAATAGAAAAGCTTATTGGTAGGCAGAACTTTTTTCTTCTTACATTTGCCAAATTCAAGGAGTATTTATCAGAAAATTAACGTTTTACTTTTTGACAGGCAAAAAACTTCCAGATTTTCCTGCTGAAGAAGAGGAGGTTTTATTACTGCTAGAACGTGTGACAGAAGCCAAAAGAATTTCACAGACGGTACCTTCATCATCATTTGATATATAAACAATTATTATTCTTTAATTAATTATTAAATACATATGCCAGAGTGACATGATGGAGCCATTGCCTACCTAAAGGCTCAATATGTGAAATTGCCATTGGGTACGATATTCCATGGATGAATCTTACCTAGGATACATCGTAGGGGATAAACCAACTCGACCTGATGTTCCTGATGATCTGGCCCGTTTTTCTCTTGTTCGACTGTTAAAGCAAATGGCTGTTTTTTTTTTGTGGGATCATCTATTATCCTTCTTGGTTCAGTTATTTGCTGATATATCTGGTGCTGTCCTTCAAAACAGTCCCAGCTATCCTCAAGGGCGGCTGTCATTTTCCTTGGCTCTGAATGGTTGCAAGGGGAATTAAAGGCAAGGGAAATGAATTTTTTAAACTTAAAAAGAGAACTTTTGTAATCATTACAGTACATGCTATCACATGACTGTGTAACTAACTACAAATCATTCCATATTTAGTTATTAAGATGCATTTTTCTTTGCATCTAAATCCCTTGCATTTGAATTGTAAATTAAATTTTACATCTAGTAAGTATCATTACTGAATATGGTAAGAAATTTAGGTAGGTAGACAATCATGTTGTGTTAGAGTTATAAAAGTTTCATTTTTAGGTTCAAAAAATTTCAATTCACTTTCCTCTAATTTCCCTTGCAACGAAACTGAGCCATAGCGATATTTCAACTTACAGTCTTGAATTCAAACGATTTGGCTAAAGCAGTGTTATAGCATCAGGTCTAGAAGGTTTCTCTAGATTGGCACCAAGTTTTGCCTTGCAAAAGGGTGATGTAGCAATTTGGACCCTACTGATAGCTAGAAAGTGATCTAGATTGATAAAATGTCAGATTTCAAACTCAGATTCAACCTTACACCCTCTTATGATTGGCAATTTACCTTATATTTTCAACCATCCATCTCTTTTCAAATCATTGTATTTGTCCCCTCTATTTCAAGAGCTATATTTTGCTATTTGGCCAATTCTGTTTTGCTGAAACTTGACGTGTGAGCAAGGGTCCTCCTTGGAGTCTACTTGTTCGCAAAACTTCAGCTCTATCCAATCTGTTATGTGGTATATATTTCTGCTGGACTAGAGAAGAGACTGTAGACCTGCTGAACTTGAAGAACTTTTCCCATGAAAGATTGGTCTTGAGATCATTTAGGCCCAGGGGTTTTAGGGTCTGAATTACCCAATCACCCAACCTGATTCTCTGGCATGGAATATTCTTCAGAAGCCATGGATCGTGAGCATTTTTGTTGGCAGGCTAAACATTCTGACCCACATTTCTTTTAAGACACTGCAATCATTTATGGGGATCAAACATTGTCTTTTAATTGTTGATGGTTTTTTGGACTTGGCAGAAACTCAGAGAGTCTGGAGGAGGCAGAAAGAAGAGAGGACGAGGCGATGATGATGAAGAAACAGACAAATTTGTAAATTTGAAGAATGGGAAGTCGTTCAAGAAATCAAAGAAATACTGAAAAGGGAGCCAAGATCTTCCCTGGCAATTTTGGTAGATTTCAAATGGAATTTTTGTATTTTATATTTTTAAATTATATTTTCTATGACTTTCAATCAATCTGATTGTTTTTTTCTGAGCAATTCGAATTTTCTTTGTGGAATTCATTTTCGATTTATGAGTGAAGTTCTTCTATTTAACGATTAATCTGTTCAACGCATGGACATCATTCTTAGGGTTGGTTTGATAAAACTCTGGATTTTGGATTTTATGGATTCTAACCCCAGGGAGTCATTTTGGAATAGAATTGCGTTTAGTTAGCTTGGTTGGATCCAAGCTCCCATGGAGCGAATTGGATTCAAACTGACTTCAGAATCCAAATTTTTGAAGTAAAAAAAAAATCATTTTGTTTTGAAGCAATTTTTGGGAGAAGAAAGTAAAATAGAAGTTCTCCTCTCATACATTTCTCTTTTCTTCACAAAACAAAGGCTTGATCACGGTCTTCCACCAGCAACCATGGTCTTTCTCCAACAACCACCACCCACCACCACTACCACCGCCACCGCCACCATCAAACCACCACCACCACCACCATCTGCTACTGCCACCACCCATCACTCACCACCCACCACCCACCACCCACCACAACAACCACCACCGCCACCGGTTTTCTAGACTTCAATTGACAAGATAGTATGTTTATCAAACGTGTTTTTATTCCAAAGATGTTTTGAAATCTATTCTAGAAGTGCGTGTGTTATTAAACGTGTTTCTATTCCCAAATAATCCTAGAGTAGAAGAATTATTCGGAATCAAAAGTAAAAAATCCAAAGCAAAAGTTTTATCAAATAGGCCCTTAACTTTCCTATACTTGAAGATGATTTTATTCGATCAAGTGGGAGTTAGGTTGTTGGTAGGGGTGGTAGTTTCCAATGTAACCCACCAATCCGACATGAACACAATACAAAATAATATGGTTAGGGATTTGGGGTTAGGGGATTTTTTTTTCTTGTCGTACTAGGGTTAAGGGGAATTTATTTATTTATTTTTTTTGGTAAAAGGTTAACGGGTATTCTGACACTATAAAAATTTACAAGGGTATTTCAGATATTCGTATATAAGGGCGTGAGTTTTATTCCACTTGTGAACTTTATTGCTTTAAACCATGGATTTTTTTGGTTCAGTCCGTATCCAGAGGAGTGTTGATCCAACCAAATGGGTGTGATTATCAAACGTTTCAACAATATCTCACACTGTTCCAAGGGCATCATACATGACGTGCTAGAAGGAACACTGTGATTTAAAGATCCAAAGTTATTGGACTCTAATGAATATACCCTCATTCAAATTTGTTTTCTTTAGAATCCGCCAAGAACTATTGAGGTGGAACCTATCTACATATGACAAAAAAAAGTAAGATAAGGGAGGTCGGGTTTTTACCCAGAGGTCACTTCGATACTTAAGTTAGAACACAGGACACCGAGCAGAAAACAATAAAAGTAGGTTGGAGCAGTAGAAAGTAAGAATTGGTTAACCGTAAATGTAGGATGGTTTAACATTGAGATTTGGGCCCTTATAACGGAGTGGGTCATGTGCACCTTTGCATTACAATGTCGGAATTGTTTTGATAGATATGTCTTTAACTTAGATGGATAGTGCCGGATATACCCTTAACGTCATTTTTTATGAAAATATGGTTTTGCCCCCAATGGCTGGGGGCTTATGAACAACCACTTGTTGTGCTTCTATAGGCCGGTAGTATTTATACCCAACACAATTGATTATGGTATCTTAGGGCCCGTTTGATAAAACTTCTGCTTTTGGATTCTGGATTCTGGTTCAAATTTGGATTCTACTCCAAGGTACTCTAGGATTATTTTGGAGTAGAAACTTGTTTGATAACGTAATTCTGAAATGGATTTTAGAGCATCTTTGGATTAGAAACATGTTTGATAACACACTATCCCTCCAATCGAAGTCTAGAAAAACAGTCGTAGTAGTGTTGGTGGTGGTGGTGGAGGTAAAGGTGGTGGCGACGGTGGTGGTAAAGGTGGCGGCGACGGTGGTGGTTGTGGTGGTGGTGGTGGTGGTTGTGGTGGTGGTGGTGGTGGTGGTGTTGGTGGTGGTGGTGGTAGAGGTGGCGGCGACGGTGGTGGTGGTGGTGGCGGTGGTGGTGATTGTGGTGGTAGTGGTTGTGGTTGTGTGGTGGTGGTGGTGGTGGTGGTGGTGGTTGTGGTGGGTGGTGGGTGGTGGGCGGTGGTGTTGGTGATGGTGGTGGAGGCGACGGTGGTGGTGGTGTTGGTGGTGGTGGTAGAGGTGGCAACAGCGGCAGTGGTGGTGGTGGTGGTGGATGGTGGGCGGTGGTGGTGGTGGTGGCGGCGATGGTGGTTGTGGTGGTGGTGGTGGTTGTGGTGGTGGTTGTGGTGGTGGTCAAGTGATAGTCATGTGAGTGTCGAGTCTTTTTTTTCTCTTAAAAAGTTGATCTAACAGCTTGGAGCAAGTATTTATGACTCCAAAATTTTGGATTCTAGAATCATTCTGAATCCGGTTCACTCTGTGGGAGTTGGAATCTAACTGGACTTATCAAACGCACTTCTACTCCAAAATGACTCCCTGAGAGCCAGAATCTATAGAATCCAGAAGCAGAAGTTTTATCAAACGGGCCCTTAGATTCACATGAAGATGCTTAAGAGAAAACGTTGCAGTTCATACTCAAGATAGCCAGTGAAATAGGCTTCCAGTTTTTAGATATAAGTTCGGCATGTTTGGCCTTCAACAATAATTGATTGCATTGCATGGCCCTGCACAAGTTCCTAATCCTTATTGAGATTATTGATGGGTCCTTAATTGATACAGCATGGACATGTTTATATTCGGTTATGTTGGTTTCAGTCCATAATTGATCTTATGCTAATTGGACTAATTGGTCTCATGCTAATCAAGCTAGTCGGTCTATAAAATGGTTGTAACAAGCTCAGGCCAAAGGGTAAATAAAAATTTAGAATGAGAGAGATTAGAGAATATTAATCTAGAAACATAGCAATCAAGAATTGAAGTTCGAGTTCAAATAATATTACATAACGTCGTAATCATGCCAATGCTTACATTCTAAATCAGCGCCTAATCTGATTTAAAATAAGGATGGTTCTTGCTTGTTCTGTTTTCAGGAACAGGCAAACATAAATTCTCATACATGTCAGCTTCAGGGTTGTATTTGTTTGGTCTAAGGATCCCTTTGGTATTTATTATAGAATTAATTAATATAATACATTATGACATATGTAGTTGTTTGGTATGATTGATGATCTTTATTTATATTAAAAATAAAATAAAATATAGAAATAGGTTAGAAGATATTTGTCATTATTGTGATAATTTATTATTAATTCTTTATGTTAGATTGTCAATGGTATCTAACAATTATTATTTATGATTCATAATTTATTTTTATAAATGATTTATGATAAATAATTCATAAACATAAATATAAACTATACCAAGAGAGCCTTAACCAAGATTCGGATTGATTAATAGGTATATTTGGATCATTTGGTCAATTTTGGATTACGTGCTACACCCTTGCACTGTGAACACCCTTTTAATAATCGGTCTAAGCCTAAGCCCAGTATGTTTAATAATCGCTTTTGTTTAGTCTCCGATTCATTAGTCGAGTTATACAATGCAAGCTTGAAATTGACACCCACATAAATTTATCATGGTTTCAATCTTATTTATTTATTTTTCCTTTTCTTGATATCGAAACATAGCTAAAATTTTTTATTCTATCTGATTTACCAGGTGAGTTTTCTCAATTGAACTGAGCTGACCGCTGTTCTGGTTTGCCCCCAAACCAATTTTGTTGAAACATCGTTTTCCATGATGTTTGATGCCTAAGAGGCTGATTTTTAAAGAGCTCGATTTCAGAATTCGGCTCTTTGAACTTGAGACTTTTCAATGATGGTTGGATAATCGATAAAAGAAGTAAAGAGAGTTGGTGAGACAGAGTTGTATTGGATAAAAGAATCCTGTTCATAGTTAAAACGGGAATAGTAAAAACATAAAACGGGATGGGACGGGTTTTAAATGGAGCAGAACAAGAACGATATGACACAAAAAAAAGTCAAACATTTTGAAAACAATAAAAATATTAAAACGAACATTACGAGTTTTAAATGAATCAAATATAATACGATACGGTAAATAAAAGACAATATACTCCTATAAATTGTAGAATTATACCTGCAATAGTTGTGGCAATCTGATAGATATTGTAGATTTGAAATCAAATGTTGAGCAACAAACACTTGGGTTACTGTCTCTCACTCCAGAGTTCAGTAATGGCCTAATGGGTCTCAAAAGTCAGGCGATCAGCAAACAACAAACCAAAGGTGACCCTTCAATCTCGGATTCGTCTCCGAGACAAAATCAGTCTGTTACCTACGGATAGAATACCTCCGAGGTATAAAAGACCTCATCGTTTTTGGAAGTTGCAGAAGAAGGCGGGATTCTTTCTTTGTTTGAATTGTGTTGCTTCGTAGTTTCCAGAAGTTGCAGAAGAAGAAGGTGAGATTCTTTTATCCAATACAACTCAGTCTCTCCAACTCTCTTTACTTCTTTTCTATCGACGATCCTTGGATATAATAGTCTCCACGTATCGGCTATCGAGCGATCGCTAGAAAGTCTCCAATTCGTTCAGTGTTTCCTCCAGTCTCGACCCTCTTCTTTTCCGACAACGGAAAAATGTTCAGAACTTTCCGTAATCGTCGACGGCCTCGGTACGGCACACAAATCTGTGCCATTGCCGGTGCTCTGTTACTCCTAGTCTCGGTTACTGTTCTCCATAGTTTTCTTGGCTCCGATCGACGAGTTCAGGCACAGTCATTCTCCTCTTCTTCAAGACTAGGGTTTCAGTCGGATCCAGATCTCAAATTCTCCCAAGATTCATCGAATGATGTTGACGATGTCGTTGCCAATCCGTTGCTCCAAGATGTTGATAACGATGGTGCTGGTAGCAACGGCGATGATCGGATCGATGAGCTTGATGTTGAAGACGAGGATGATAAATCTAGAGTTTCTACTGAAGAGGAGATTCTCAGTGGAGTTGAGCTTGAAGAAGAGTCGGAATCGGGATCTGAAGGGGTTGAGGTGGACAGGAATAAGCAGTCAGGTTATGTGTGGGATCATGTTGTTGGAGTTAAAAGACGAGCTTTTGATAAGCGTTCGATTGATGACCAATGGGAGGATTATTCGGGTTCTGAGTTGCAGCAGAATTCGGAGGATCGGAGTAAGATCGCTTTTGCTTCGGATGATCAGCCTCTGGATGAGGACGTTCGCCGGAAGTTGCAGGAGATTAAGGGAATCGAGGATGCACTGTTGTTGAAGACGAGTTTAAGAGTCTCACCGTTGAGAGAAGGTTGGGGGACTTGGTTTGATTCGAAAGGAGACTTTTTGAGGCGTGATAGGATGTTCAAGTCTAATTTGGAGCTTTTGAATCCTTTGAATCATCCGCTTCTGCAAGATCCCGATGGGATTGGACCTACGGTTCTAACTAGGGGCGATAAGCTCATTCAGAAGGCGTTGTGGAATGAATTTAAGAAAGTGCCTTTTGCTTTGAAGAAGCCACTAGGAATTACAGGGAAGCCTCGTGAAACTGCACAAACTAAAGATGGTGGCCAGGCTGCCACTGAGAAGGGGAAGGCTGTGAATGCTGAAATGAGGGAATTTGAGGGTGATAACAGAAGAAGAGAGAATGAGATCAAAAGAGCAGAACGTAGAACTTTATATGACACTTCTGGAAATAATGATGATGCTAAGGACACTGTGAATGCTTCAGACTCTTTGAATTTAACTAAAAATGCAGAAGTTTCCAGTGGAAATTTGCCGCCTTTTATGGGGAAGGAAGAAAGATTCTTATCGTATAAGAATTACAGGAGTTTATCAT
This sequence comes from Protea cynaroides, assembly GCA_028583415.1. Lineage (NCBI taxonomy): Eukaryota > Viridiplantae > Streptophyta > Magnoliopsida > Proteales > Proteaceae > Protea > Protea cynaroides. The sequence goes on from CM053267.1 coordinate 47,890,734, forward strand.
CAAAACTCAATAATGTGAAAAGCGGAGACAGTGTTATAGATTCTTCTAGGGATGAGCAGGGTAATCAAGGTCATTTGAGCAATCCGTATTCTGAAAAGATTAAACCCAAGTTTTCAGGTGATATTTATGCTGATGGCAAGAGATGGGGCTACTATCCTGGCTTGCATCCTTATCTGTCCTTTTCTGATTTTGTTGATGGGTTCTTTAGGCAAGGCAAATGTTCTATGAGGGTTTTTATGGTGTGGAACTCTCCGCCTTGGATGTATAGTGTCCGGTATCAACGAGGGCTCGAAAGTCTTCTACATCATCACCCAGATGCCTGTGTTTTAGTGTTTTCTGAAACGATTGAACTTGATTTCTTTAGGGACTTTACAAATGATGGGTATGCTCTCAAACCATGTTCCTCTATTGGCATTAAAAACATTTTTATCAGCTTATTGTCTATTGCATTAATTGTTGTGTATATTTCACTAGAAAGGAATTATATATCGTTTTTTACTGTATTCAGTTAAATATAGTGTATGAGTTTTGGTGTTTAGAAAATCAAAGAATTGTAGAAAGATTTAGCTTATGTGTCTCAATAAGTCCACAGTGGGATAGCTGATGTGGTCATTATAAACAAAATTCTGGAAATATAGGATACTGATTAGACCAGAGTGGTTGTCTTCTGAATCACCCTACGAATTTTACTGTTGGAATAGCAGTGTAAGTATGAAGTTGTTACCCTCAGGCTTTAAAAGAGTTAGGTTCTACATGTTTTAATGTTCTTTTCTATTTGGTTTTAAGAAACTGCTGGTTAAGAAGTAAATATACTTTATTTTTTAAAAGAAAAGAAGTGCCTCATTATGCATTCTGGGTCTTTCTCAACTGTAGTTTCAGTTTCCATGGAGAGTGACAATGGCAAATGAGGTGGCAGAGGATTTAGCCAAATAAGAGGTTGTTCGGTCCTTACTGTGCTTTGGGATGATATCCCTTTATGATAAGTACTAATGAAGAGAAGTGTTTCAAGTAAATATGTGGACATAGTCAATGATATGTATTATAATGTGGTGGCTAGTGTGAGAACCGTGGGGAGTCAAGGTAGTGAATTCTCAGTTACAATTGTGTTACATCAAGGATCAGCTTTAAGCCCTAATCTATTTTCTCTCATTATGGATGATTTAACCAGAGACATTCAAGATGAAGTTCCTTGGTGATGGCAAAGAGGTTAAGACATCTCAAATTAACAAGCCCTCTTTGCTATAGGATCTTAATTCAGTCCAACACAAAAATCTGTAGAGAAAAGTAATAGAAAAAAAATTCTTATCTGAAAATCCGACCGTCAGAAATTGATGAAACTTGGGTTGAATGGCCTTTATAATAGTTATGAACACCCTTCAAAATCTGAGAATGATCCGAAAAGAATTGAAAGAGCTATGAGCTTTGTAACCTTGCTGTACCTGGTACCGCCAAAACCTGAACAGGTTCAAAAGGATGTCGGCTGTTGATTTTGTTTTACTTCCTCTAATTGGTGCTGAGTGTTTCACATATAACCAGCAACAAAGAACAAAATAGGAGTATTGAATGCAAAGGAACAAAGAAAATAGAGTTCGGTTGAGTCTCACAACCTTGGAGACTCAACCAGAAAATAGGAGCTTCACTCTCTTTTTTCTGAAAAATTCTCTCTACTGCAGCCAGCCTGCATTATCTTTATTTATAGCTTTGGAACATTACAAATAAAATAGGAAAGAATGAAATTTGGAAAATCTAAACCTCCTTTATAATTTAGGAAGTTTTTAAAACATAGAAATAGGAAAGTTTCTAAAAACTGGAATTAGGAAACTCGATTTTAGGCAAGTCTTAGTCTCCAAGCAACTAAGACTTCTAAACTAACTAGCCTAATTTTTAGGAAACTAAACAATGGAAATAAGTAAACTGAAAATTAGGAAACTAATCAAAAGAGTCATAACTAATGCTGTTGGTACTGTTCACGTGAACAGTACCGCGTGAACAGTGTTCACGTAAACAGTGTTCACGTGAACAATGTGGTCTAGGCCCGGGCCCATGTTGACGGTACCTTGGGCTGGTTGCTTCTTGGACTGCATCAACTCCCCCCCACTTAAAATGAACTCGTCCACGAGTTTGATAATGATGAAGAATGATTTCAGTGGGTTCGGTAGGCAACGTCTTCTGATTTTGAAATTTTGGTTGTCCTTGCAATGTTGGAAGAAAATCCATTACTTTGGGTCCACTTTTTTCAAGATATTTAGACGGTATCACAAAGTCAATATGCTCAACATCTTGAGGAAAGTCAAGTGAAATCATGGTATTCATAGGGACTATCTTGTTCAATTCTTCATTTTCAACAATTGTCTCCATAACACCGTGGTTTTCATCAGAACTGTGGTCACCTTTGTCAATTCCTGGAGCTTTAGCAAAGGCATCAAAATTATCCACATCTACTTTTGGGGCAATCAAAACCATACTGCTGATTATATGGATTCCATATGAATCATCACCATCATCCATGACATCCGTATTAGGAACAGAAGTGTCATCACTTTGCGACTCACATACCTGTGTATCTGGATTGGTCTCGATTGCAGCAACTAAAGAGTTTACCCCTTAATTTTTGTGGACAATCTCTAGCAAAGTGACCATATGCATTGCAGTGATAGCATTGCACTTCCGTAACTGCTATAAGAACACTTTTATAGGAGTCAAGTCGTCCAAACAGATTAGAAGAGTAATAAACAAGTAGTAGAATCACAAAGGGAATCAGTTCGGTTGAGTCTCACAACCTTGGAGACTCAACCAGAAAATAGGAGCTTCACTCTCTTTTTTTCTGGAAAATTTCTTTACTGCAGCCAGCCTACATTCTCTTTATTTATAGCTTTGAAACATTACAAATAAAATAGGAAAGAATGAAATTTGGAAAAGCTAAACTTCCTTTATAACTTAGGAAGTTTCTAAAACATAGAAATAGGAAAGTTTCTAAAAACTAGAATTAGGAAACTCGATTTTAGGCAAGTCTTAGTCTCCAAGCAACTAAGACTTCTAAACTAACTAGCCTAATTTTTAGGAAACTAAACAATGGGAATAAGTAAACTGAAAATTAGAAAACTAATCAAAAGAGTCATAACTAATGCTGTTGGTACTGTTCACGTGAACAGTGTTCGCGTGAACAGTGTTCGCGTGAACAGTGTTCGCGTGAACAGTGTTCGCGTGAACAATGTTCACGTGAACAGTGTGGGCTAGGCCCAGGCCCATGTTGACGGTACCTTGGGCTGGTTGCTTCTTGGGCTGCATCACTTGGTGCATGCTTTTTGTGATGATATTTTTTTGGTGGATGAGACAAAAGCAGGATTAACGCCAAGTTGGAGCTATGGAGATCAACATCGAAGGGTTTTAAGATAAGTAAAATGAAGACAGAGTATATAGTGTGTGCCTTTAGTCACACAAGGACGGATAATGAAGTGGTGAAAATTGATGAGAGGGAGATACAATATAGTGATTATTGTATCTAGGTTCAATCATAAATAAAGAGGGTGATATAGAGAGGTGCATTTGGAGTGTTGTGTAATCAACGTATTCCTTTAAAACTAAATGGAAAATTTTATAGAACAGTCATTCGACCAACTATGATGTATGGTGCGGAATGTTGGGCTGTTAAGAAGCTTTATATGGATAAACTCAGTATAACTGAGATGAAGATGTTGAGATGTATGTGTGGCAAAATTAGGATGGATAAGATTAAGATAAGGAATGATCATATTAGAGCTGATTTAGAAGTAGCTTGATACATGATAAGCTACGAGAACTTTGTTTGAGATGGTACGACTATGTTCAATGTAGGCCCTTAGATGCTCCAGTACGGAGGAGTGCTTTGATTCAGATTGAAGAATCTAAAAGAGCTAGGGTTAGACTTAATATAAATTTAAGGGAGGTAGTGAGGAAAGACATGCATAGCTTAGGTCTTGTTTTAAGTATGACGTCGAATAGAGCTGATTGGAGGACAAGAATCAATATAGCCGACCCCATTTAGTTGGGATAAGCCTTTGTTGTTGTTATTGTATGTTTTTCGGTTTGGGGCAGACTGTTTTTTCATGTTTTTGTTCCTTGTATGAGGTTCTTTAATTGTTACTTATGTGGTAGCTTTTCAACTACACCGTACTATTATCTCATTTCTATTAATAAAATTATTAAATATTAAAAACAAGTACCTAACTAATTCATTAAACATTTCCTAATCCTACTGAAATAGGAACCTAAATTTCTAGTATTAATCCAATTTCTGAACTGGAATTTGATCGTGGTCTTGTGTTCCCTATGTGCATCCTTTTAAGGGGAAACATAGATAAGTTCCTTGGCTAGATGTTCAACCTATTATATCTACCTGCTGAAGTGGACTGACATTAGATCACAAAACTCTAGTTAATTCAGCACTTCTGTCAATGAATGCCTCAGATGATGGGTGTGGAGTGTACACCTAAATAAGCGAATTAGAAGTAACTCATGGAAGAGGATCTTGTGTAATAATGGTAGAATTGATCTTAAAGTACGAGTGAAACATGTAGTCTTTAGTTGCTGGACCAAGCATAGAGTAGTGTGTACTTAGTAGGCAAACTGTTCAATATAGAATATTTTCCTTCACATAAAGTCCTGAAGAATGTTGTTCCTTGATTTATGGTAAAGCTACCGCTAGGAGGTTGATTTTGAGTCAAAACATGGTTCAAGTTTGGGAGTCTGTAGAATATTTTGCTTCAAGCTAAAGTGACTCGTGTGGACTGTTTACATTGAAAATTTTGTTTTTGCAAGCCTAGAAAAAGTAGAGCTCACATGGCACCAGTGTGGTGCTCTTCTTCCAGTCCATGTATCTTCAACAACCCTAAATGCTGCTTGGTCTGAGTTGGGTTTTCTGTCTTCAATGGATCAGCTGTCTTTTGATGGCGGGCCCACAAACCCTTAGCCCTAAACTAAGGAATTAGGGTTAAAATTATGGAAAAACAATCAGAATAGGACAATAGGGAGATTTTTAATGACTAAAAGAAATAGATTTGTGTTGGGCCTGAAAATCTGGTTGAACCACCTTTAGGAGCACTCCAACCAGACGCCAAAATATGGCTAGAAATCACCTGCGAGAAAGGGGTGCAGATTTCCTTGCTAATGGCCTTTGGCAGAAGAGGGTGTACTCTCCGGTTTTATATGAAATTGAATAAAATGGAGGGCTTTATGGTGCTGAGTGCTGACTAACAGGGTTGGATGGCGGAAGGTGGGGGTTCAAAATCTGGATTGAAACAGTGAACGATGGTGCGAGTTATGGATTGTTTGAGACTGAATTTTAGCTCCAAAACAGAGCATCCACAGGCCTCAACTAGGGTAATAAAACTGCAGAGGAAATGTGAATTCAGAACTGGAATAAAATAATTGCTTACCAGAATAGAAGAAAACAGAATATGCTTATTCAACCAGGCATGACCCTGAGAATTTGGCCACAGAACACCACTGAAGGTTGCCATCATGCAACTCTACATTCTCATTCATTCAATATAAAACACTGCATTTCATTGTTAATAAGACTCCGTTTATATGGATTAACCCCTAAACCTTCTATTCTTACAATGGCTGAACTCTTGAAACTTTCCTAAATTTCCCTAGAATTAAGAACCAAGCAATCTGAAAGTAGGAAATTCTAGAAACTAAACTGGAACAACTAAAAATAGATTTTTTTTTATATTATTTCTCTAATTTTGATTCATCAGTGGTATTCTAATAATTTTAATTTTGCATTTGGTTTCGTCTAATTTTTCTTTGGACCTTGGATCAAGTTAATTAGTGAATGATCTTGGAAGGTTGGGCTAGTTTGACTCTAAATTGGGATATGGGAGAGGTGGAGAAGAGAACTCCAAATTAAAAAAAAAAGAAAAAGAAAGGAGAGTATCCTCTAGAGCAACCCAACAAACACTAATAGATACCTAGAGCATTTCAAAATTCACGAGCAAAAGCGCTACAATACAAGAGATACGAGCGATATCTACAGTCCTAAGGCAAAAAGAGAGTAGTTTTGGAAGGACATGGTCTCTGGTAAGTAAGTAATTCCATAGCTAGAATCTCCACATTAAAGAATTGCATTTCTGTTGTGTAGCCTTTAGTCAAATTAATTGAGAATGTACAGTAATTGCCTTCAATGTGACTTGAGTAAAAGAGCCAGATCCCCCCCCCATCTCTAAATTCTTCAATCAGATTTAGTAGCGTACATCAAACTGCTTCTAAAATACTCATCAGCCTTACATACTCCTGTATTTCCCAGTCATGAAGATTCTGCTGCAATTATGTAGCTCAATACCTACAATCCTTCTTCAACGAATGTGATCGGCCATCTTTGTCTCTTTGCTGGAAATCAAATTTGTCAACAGGAAGCTGATTTGAACAGAAACATTGACACAACATATATTGGTCATTTTAAATGCGTTCAAACAAAACACTATAATAGGGAGATGTGATAGGATTTTGGCTGTGATGGATCTAGCCGATTTTCAAACTAACGAGTGGGTTTTTCGTGCAGATTTCTTTCTATGATAGGTAGTTGTGGTTATTTTCTAGACATATCTTCAAAGGAATTGAATTTTCCTCTCTATTTGAAGCAATCTTGGATTTATAGGGGGAGCTAATTTGAAGAGCACCATACCACACCATATGTTTCTATCCTTGGATTATTTCACTAACAAAATACTGTAGGGGGGGTTGGGGGGGGGCTAAGAAAGTGGACTTATTGTTGATGGATGGATATACAAACTAAACAGTGCACTTTTTGTGCAGACTTTGTAAAGGACTTTTAATTACATCTACGGTCTACCATCCACTAGTTTCTGACAGTTAACACATACCACCTCTAATATCAAAACGTGTAACAAAAAGACCCATTCCGTTAACTGATTTCCGTTAAATGATGTCAACTAATACTAATAATTTTACGGACAAGAATACTCTTAATGGAAGTTGAAATGTCCCATTTACCCTTGGTATTTTTTCACCTACCCTTTTCCCAAATGCATTTTTACAAAGAGTAAATACCTTGGAATATATTCTGCTCTGACAGAGGAGAAAGAAGAAGAAGAAGCGGAACATCTTCCATACATCTGGCATTTAGCACCCAAGACCCCGACGATCTTCCGGCGATGACATCGCTTCACCGCTCTTTGCGTTGCAAGAAACATTCTTCCTTTTTCGCGCAAGGTTTGGGAGATAATGGTGAAATCCACAATCGCAGAGTGTTTGGGAGTGAGTTTAGAGTTCCATTGACTTACAGGAGAGGAGTGAGTTGAAGAGCTGAGTTTCAGTAAAACCGTTAAGTTTTCCTTGTTCTAAAGGTTCTTACATTATGACAAAGTTGAACAAGGGAAAGGGGATATTTGGCACACAAAAAATTCATATTTAGGGCACAGATGAGAGATTTCAATTTTAATGGTAGAATCTAAAGAACAAAGAGCCAATGTTTACAACAGATATTGGATATATAAAAAGTTCTCAATGGATGAGGGAAGAGTAGTTAGTTACTGCCTTTGAGTATGAAGAGGGATCATTGTTAAAGCTGTAATTCTCAGCCCTAATGAAACAGCTGTCGAGGAAGACGCTCCTGCCTATGCCCGGTGTGCTAGCAGCAGAGGAAAAATTGTAGGATTCTTGGAAGCTGGAGATGCAATCGGTGATGGAAAGGTCGCCATGGCATTGGGCCATGTGCTATACATTGTCCTGGAGGTACCCCTGCAGACCCATACCCAAACAGGTTCCGGCTCACTTCGTCTTTCACCATTCCTCCACTTGCTTCATAGTTCTGTAGAAACTATGTCAAATTTTGAGAAGAAGGGAAGACGCTCCTGCCTATGCCCGGTGTGCTAGCAGCAGAGGAAAAATTGTAGGATTCTTGGAAGCTGGAGCACAGTTAGTTAAAACGGGAACGGCAAAAAAACAAAACGGGACGGAACGGGTTTTAAACGGAGCAAAACAAAAACGGTACGGTCAAAAAAACGGTCAAACATTTCAAGAACGGCAAAAAAAAAAAAACGGCCGGTACGGGTTTTAAACGGATCAAATATAATACGGTACGGTGAAAAAAACGACAATATACTCCCATAAATTGAAGAATTACATTAATGAAACATGTAAATCTATTGGAAAATTATACCTAAATCAATAGGAACAGATGACATTTATGAAGTGTTTGGTCATAAAATGGTGAGAATTATCATCTTCAGTCAAGTAGTTAATTGATATTTTATGTTTGTCCAAGACTTTAAGCATGAATCCATATGAAGAGAGAGAGAGAGAGAGAGAGAGAGAGATCAATGGTGGCTTACAATATACAATTGTTATGACCCATAACTCACACCCCACCCTAACAAGTAATAAAGTAATGAGTTTATAAACAATTATGAGGAAGTGGCAGCCTTTAATCCCACATCGATTACATGTAGAAAGTAATAAGAATATTAAACAATATGGGATTAATCGATTCATTATTTATTAAAGATGCAGGTTAAAATACGTTAAAATCGGATACGGTACGGTACGCGTTTTAAACGGGGTTTAAACGGCAAGGTTTGGAGTATGGAGTATTTTAAGTATTTTTGAGATCAATACGGCAATACGCGTATTAAACAGTTGAGTACGGTACGGCAGTATGGTACGCGTTTAAAACGAGTTTTAACTAACAGAGAGCTGGAGATGCAATCGGTGATGGGGAGGTCGCCATGGCATTGGGCCATGTGCTATACATTGTCCTGGAGGTACCCCTGCAGACCCATACCCAAACAGGTTCCGGCTCACTTCGTCTTTCACCATTCCTCCACTTGCTTCATAGTTCTGTAGAAACTGTGTCAAATTTTGAGAAGAAGTTGTTTGGCAATTCAGCATCACGATTTCTTTCCGTGGGTTTGCGTTTGTTAATTGGATTAGAGAAGGGATGAGGATCTGCCATGATCATGCATGAGACGCAAATGAAGAGATACAGAATTGAATATTTTTACTTTTTCCTCCATTTTTTCCCCCAAATTTTTTCTCCTCTTCAACAATTGTTAAATTCGTTATTTTTAGTCCGTCTACTGAGTGGTGCTTTATCTATAATCTCGCTTTTGTCATCGTAGCCTTCATGGGTATGCATTGCATGGTTTATTTGGAAGGTAAAAGGTTTGAGCGGTGGCGACAGAAAGACGGAAAGCGACAAACCATAAGATAAAAACCTCTAACTAAAAATTGTTAAAACTGAGGACAATCAGGAGGCAAACCTCACTTCCCAGACAGATTAATACTTCATGGCTCGTGAATCGTTCATGTTTGATTGTATTTAGTCCATGAAACACAAAATAGAAGGTTACAATAGTAACTTTCTTTTTTTCTCAGCTTAAAACCATAAGGGTATAACTGTCTTTGAATTCTTTGGGTTTCTACCTTCAGTTAGATGGGAGCGGGTGTAATTGTCAGAAACTATTGGGTGGTAGGTAATTTAATCTTTTTGCTGTGGCTAGTATTCCAAGGATCCGATGACCCAACTACAAATGTTTTTTGATATTAGCCCCATCTGTCTCAATTTGATTAAAAAGTATTCTTTCTTGTGGCTGGTTGAGGAAGAATCCACTATAAATTTCCTAATCATTTCTGTGTATGACTGACATATGATATAATTTGATGGCCGATACATGCCATTCAAGAGGAAATTCAGTTGGATTCTTCTTCCTCTTGTGATTTGGGAAGTATATAGGAAGCTCATTGTAAGAAGAATGTGGGTGTTTTTTGCAGTGCCTGAGAGTATGAAATTCAATTATTTCTTGGGGACCATATTGATTTGGTCATATTTTAATGTTTTAAGTAGTCTGTGAGATTGTCTCTGAGAAGGGGATTATGTTCTGGAAGAAGCTGTTGAGTTGTCAAAACTTAATTTGATTGCTCTATCCAATTGCAGTCCAGAGAGTCCTGGTGATACTCACTTTACTTGAACATAGGTTGTTGCTTAAGTTAAAACTAATGTCTAGGCTTTTCCTCGAGTGTGTTAAGAGGCTGTTCTTCTTATTTTGTCAGTTGTTTGAGGTCACATGTTTTTCTTTCATGTGATCTTGTGCAAAACAAGACGGTTGAATGGTTCCCATGATCATTTTTCTTTATATGATGGAAAGAATGTTACTTGGGTTTGAAATCCGGATGAAGAACAATTTTAGAACTTTGTATTCAAAGCCTCTGGATGATTACGAGACAAGACTTCCTCTGTTTAGATCTGGTTTGAGTTATTTGAATTTATGAAATGGTTGAATAATCACTTGTTTATTTTCTGTTTTCCCAGTTTCAAGATTGCTGTGGCGATGCCAAATCTGGATGAACTGCTGAAGAATACCCCCACCCATGTATTTGCATCAGTTTGGTTTAAGTGGAGAAAGACAAAATTTTATTCTACCCACTACAGTGAGCTAGTCCGACTTGCTGCTCTTTACAAGTAAGCATGCTTAATCATGTCTTTATGTTACTCTGCATGTTCTTTTTCTGGAAATGGGTATAACTCTGTATAAGTGTGTTGTTTATTTGCAAGGTTATTTAAAAGAGATTGTCTTTTTTAAGATTTCTTTCTGGAAAAGGCCAAGTGGCATCCTAATCTGAGGAGTGTAGTCAGATGTTAAACCTGTAACCTCATACTTTTATATGCATGTTGAAACAAATTAATTGGAAAAAAAAGTTAATTTGTGCAAATATTACGTTTAAGTTGTCTGATGATAATATGATATGCTTACCAGGAAATATTATTGCTCTAGTAGCATCTCTTCTTCATTTCTCTTACTTTTAATGTTAAAATTACTGAAAACAAAAATACTATGGAATTGATATATCTTGACAGAAATATAGACAAGTGACTACTTTGACATCAAAAGTTCAATTGCATTCCTTATTGAAGGACAATTTCATAAAGTAGCTTTGGGAATTGGAAGCTTTTCTCGAAAACTTCTTTATGATTGACATCATTGCCCAATAGTATGCAATTGTACCTACTTATATGAACATGTAAATTATGGATTCATAATTTATATGTATGTATGGTAACTCAATGGGCTAATGACAAAATGACAATACTGCATACCATAAAATGTGTATTTATGCTATGACCTTATTGCCGGAACTCAAGATGCAGTGTGGATCATGAAAAATATTGTTTAAGGATATTGGTTCGAGGACCCATCCAACGTTTAATTTTGAAGTAGACAGAAGGAATATAATGTGGAAATTAGTGTGATATCTGTAAAGCTGTGATCGAAGAATCATTTTTTAATATGTTCTGTTTTTATGTTCTTTTTGGTTTCTATTCCATCTTGTCAATTGGCAATGGAGACTGAAGAAAGACTACCAATATGAAATTGTCATAGCCCTAAGGATGCTTATTGGTGGATTCATATGTACACTTTGTTTAGAAGTGAGAGACAATGGAACTGGTCTGGGCACTGAACTTATCATTCTCAATAAAGAACATATTTCATGATTAATTGGTAAGTGTTGATCAAAGAACTGAAAACAATGTGATTGGAAAGGCATTGGACCAGCTGATTGGCAAGGAAGAGGCTGTGTATTTAGAGTAGGCCTGATTGGTTTGGAAGAGTCTCTGCATTTAAATTAGGCTCTTGAGGATCAATGATCTCTCAAATTTCTACTTGTGCAATTGGAAACTTCTTTGTTTAACCTTAAACACTACATTTTAATTTATTTATAATAATATAACAGGAGCTTTGAATTACCTCATTAGTGATTATGTTTGGAAATTTAGACAAGAACTGTTGCTCGATTCTGCTGTCATTTTACTCCATGGTTTCATTCTATCTGATGATGATGATTGCAATGTTTGGAAATTTAGATAAGAACTGTTGCTTGATTCTGCTGTCATTTTACTCCATGGTTTCATTCTATCTGATGATGATGATTGCTGATTTTTTTGTATTTGGCATGAATAATGTGCTAGAAATGAGATTCTATTGAGTGAGAAACGATTATAACTATAATACTTTTGACTCCTGTTCATATCTAGTTTGAAATCAATTTATTTTGTTACTACTGCCAGGTATGGAGGACTCTATCTTGATTCTGATATTTTAGTGTTGAAGCCTTTGTCTTCACTTAATAATTCTGTAGGCTTGGAGGGTGAAGTGGGTGAAAGTTCTTTAAATGGTGCTGTAATGGCATTCAGAAAGCATAGGTATTTCACTTGCTTGCTACCTATTCCTGAAGAAGTTTTTCATTGCCAGTACTTTGTTCTTTTAAGTAAACCAGTGGAACATTGTCGATTATATTTAGGTAGTTCATTATAATATATTATCATGTTTCTGATTTAATTTCAAGGCCATCTATTTTAGTTTCTTTCTGTAGTGGAAATATTTCCTAGTTGACTTAATCAAAGATTTGACTGGCCAGTTCACTTAACTACAGAGAGAAGTGCTACCTCCTCCATTACTTATGAACATCATTCAATACTAGAGTAAAAAGTACTAGAATTTTTATTAGATTTCTCTTCTTATATGGGGGGTGCAAATGAAAGTTAAAGGGAATATGATAATCCCCCATATTTATTAAAAATACAGTTTTATATCATCAAAGACAGATGTTGAAATGTAGGTGATATTATGCTGCACCTTGTCACAAGAAATCTTTTATGTCAATATTTTCCAACATTTAGTTTTTTTTTGGTGAACTGAAATCAACTCATGCCATGAAGGTCTGAGACTCTAGAAATTGGTGGTAGTCACTTTGCTAATGTCCTTTAAATCTTGAACTGTGGAAGAAAGTTGTATACTTGTATGACTTGTAACATATAGGCAATAGACTGTTTTCATAACATAGATTTTGACTCTATACTGTTGATCTGTGGAGTAGTGGCATTATGGTGATCATGCTATCAATAGGGAGAGAGAAATGATGGAAGAGTTGCATGGTGATTTGTCATGGTAGTTGTCTGTATGCTTTGAGTTTGACATGTGACAGTGGGGCAAAGCCATCCAAATTGTGGTATGAGTTTCACGTGTAACAATGGGGCAAAACCGTTCCTTTTTTTTTTTTTTTTTTTTTTTGGGGGGGGGGGGTGTTTGGAAGCGATGTTGCCTCTAGGAATTTGTGTTCAATGTTTGCATATATCTTATATGAACCGTGTCTTTCTTAGTAGCTTCTACCTATGTCAGTGAAAATACTATATAATCAGGCTATATATGTATGATATAGAAGATCTATTACTTGTTGAGTAAATAATATTAGCAAAAAGTTTTCCTATACAGATGTTTAAGAGAGAATATCCTTAATGGGCACATCTAGTTTTGCCATGTGGAAGAGTCATATGGAAAATCTGACCTTTGGATTTCTTATGAATGGTCTAAATAGGCCACTTGTCATATCAGCCTCAAATTCAATCATTTACACTCCCATCTAATGCCACAATATTCCATGTATGTCCATGTATGCCTACTGGTACTCCAACTACTATGGATCTCTCTTAATTTTGCAATGCTTTGATTTGCCACTTCGCAAAATCTGTTTAGGCTGAAACTTGACATGTGAGCAGGGGACCTTGGGTTCTATTCGTCCACAAAATTTCAGACCGATCTGACAAGATATTTCTATTAAGGGGATTCCTTCTTTAACATCCATGTAGGAAAACCAGGTTATATACCCCTCCATCTCACAAAGACTGTCTTGTTTGGAGTTTTTCCATGTCCCAAATTGTTTGTCTACTTTATCATTTCTTCCCTCAGATTCCCAAAATACCCTTTGTTATGTGTTCTATTAAAACTTAAAAGGTAAATTAAATGAACAATTAAGAGATTAGTGGGGTACAAATTCGGAAACTTTGAACGAAAATAGTGGGTAGTTAATGGTATGATTACTTTACCCTTGAAAAGTGAGATTTGTCCAAATGCAGTCATTGTGAGAGGGAGGGAGTATATAAGGTCATGCTCATGCTCATGCTCATGCTCATGCTCATGCTGACCCTTGTACGATTGTGCTTTATGTCTCACCACCTCATAAGGCACAGTGATCCCCTTATATCCAACATGTTTGATTGGTAAGCTCCATTGAAGAGGGTTTCTAGATCATTATCAGCCCAACCTCCTAACAAATTGAAATCACTTTGGATGGCTGAGAGTATTCTAACTGGCCCTGTGCAATCTGCATCCACACCCCCGGTTGTGTGTGCGTTTTTTTTGGGGAGGGGGGGAACCCACTTGGTAGAGCATGTGACTGTCTACCTCTATCATATAAAGACAGGTGTCGTAATCATGATAACATTGGGCTGCTGTAAGTGACACCAAATATTTCTATTATCTGGAAAAATAAGGTGCTAGAGTTGGTCGTGGGGGGCTGAGGGTAGAATCAAGGTTTTCCCCTAGCTCTGGCCATGATTGGTAGAATTCCTCTCTTACTATAAGAAACTCCTGGCTATGCCCCTGCATGTAACACACACTAACCTTATTTTTGGTGATAATGGATCATCTCATCTCTATTGCTTATTTGTGCCGGTTTTCTTTTCCTTTCTTATTGTGGATAGGTGGTTCCTGCAGTTTTTGATTTTTTAGTTTGTCAAGTATCAAAAAGGAAAAGGAAAGGATTCTTCGGCTAAAACCTATATCCTTAATTTCCTTGAGAATTTTCCACTGTTCTGTGTCATGCCAGTGAAATTATCCTGAAGCTTCAGAACTTCCTAGTGTGAAGTATACACCCTCCATATGAGAACTCTAAAAATGTGAAATGTGGAACTTATGTCATTGTCTTTATGGTATACATCAGAAACAATGGATCATCAGTTGTCATAATGAGGTTTCATTGATTTTATAAATAGTTTTCAGATTCTGAAAATACATATGAGACCAGTAAGATTTGGGACCTTCCCTGGCCCACCCTCCCCATTCCCTTTTCTTATGGTTGGTTCTCTGTTGGAACTCTCTCCTTTAGCAGTGCTTTGAGATTGGATTTATTCCTTGCTTATTTTTCTGTTTTTTTTTTCTATGCTAACCTTCATTTTGCATGCAGTCCTTTCATAATGGAGTGCTTGAGAGAGTTTTATTCTACATATGATGATACCCAGTTGAGATGGAATGGGGCTAATCTTTTGTCAAGAGTAGGTAAAAAGTTTTTGAGAGAAGGGAATAATTTTGATGAACAGCTGGAGCTAAAATTGCAACCATCATTTCTCTTGTTCCCCATAAGCCCGCAGAATATCACAAGGTATTTTTCTAGTTGTATTGAATCCTCTGTGTGTATGGGTTTGTGTTGAATCAGAGATTGAGAATGAATGAGTGAGTTGATCTACCTCACCCCCAAATGCCTTTATTTATAATCAACTATAATGAGGTAAATAAAGAAAGTAGGTAGAGCTGACTTAGCACACACATTACACATTTAACACATGTTAAATGTGTGTACATAAAGCTGTCCCAGCACACACATTACACATTTAACACATGTTAAATGTGTGTACATGAGTTGTCACTCTTATCTTCTTATCCTAAACAGATCCACTTAAATTGAACCGAACCGTGAATCAGTTCATTACTTACAACACTTCCCCTCAAGTTGGTGCATATATGTCATGCATGCCCAACTTGGACAAAATGACATGAAATTGTTTTCCATGTAGTCCTTTGGTGAAGATGTCCGCAAGCTGGTCAGTTGATTTGACAAAAAGAATCTGAATTTGATCACTTTCCAATTTTTCCTTTATAAAATGCCGATCTATCTCCACATGCTTAGTTCGGTCATGTTGTACGGGGTCATGAGCAATGCAGATGGCCGTTTTATTATCACAACATAAAGTCATAGGCTGAGAATATTGAATCTTTAAATCCTTCAACAGGCTTTGTAACCATAAAAGCTCACATATGCCTTGGGCTATAGCTCTGAACTCTGCTTCTGCATTGGATCTGGCAACCACATTCTGCTTCTTGTTACGCCATGTGACTAGGTTGCCCCCCACAAATGTGCAATAACTAGATATGGACTTCCTATCTGGACTTCCAGCCCAATTAGCATCAATATAACCTTCTATTTTTAAGTGATCATTTGGAGTTAACAAAATCCCTTCCCCTGGAGCTGCGTTGAGATAATGCAATATCCTGTAAATAGCTTCCATATGTTTGGTGTAGGGATCATGCATGAACTGACTCACCAGACTGACTGCAAAAGCGATGTCTGGGCGAGTATGAGACAAGTAAATCAACCTTCCAACTAAACGCTGATACCTCCCCTTATCGACTGGTGCGCCATCTTTTTCCTTGATTTTAATGTTAGGGTCTAATGGAGTATTACACGGACTGCAACCAAGCATACCAGTCTCTATTAAGAGATCTAAAACATATTTTCTTTGAGATAGAAAGATCCCTTTAGAAGATCGGGCTACCTCTATCCCAAGAAAATACCTTAACTTTTCTAGATCTTTTATCTCAAACTCTTGTCCCAAGAATGCCTTTAACTTCTTGATTTCAGCATCATTGTTTCCTGTAACTATGATGTCATCAACATACACCAGTAGTGCTGTAATAGTCCCACCAGAGTGCTTCATAAACAGAGTATGATCCGCGTTACTTTGAGTGTAGCCGAATCCTATCATGGTCCTGTGAAACCTTCCAAACCATGCTCTGAGAGACTGTTTTAATCCATACAATGCACGCTTCAATTTACACACCTTGTCATTACTAATGTGGTTTGAGAGGTCAGGTGGATAATCCATGTAAACCTCCTTAGTCAGCTCCCCATGTAAGAACGCATTCTTCACATCTAGCTGTTGGAGATCCCAATGGTGATGCACAGCACATGCTAAGATAATTCGGACAGTAGTCATTTTTGCAACTGGGGCAAAAGTCTCCTGATAGTTGATCCCGTATGTCTGAGTGAATCCCTGAGCTACTAGCCTTGCTTTGTAGCAGTCTACTATCCCATCTGCCTTTTGTTTGATGGTGAACACCCATTTGCACCCTACCGACCTCTTCCCTGTAGGGAGTGAAACAAGCTCCCATGTGTTATTTTTGTTCAGTGCTCTTATTTCTTCTTCCATTGCTGCTTTCCACCGCTCATCAGTAATTGCATCCTGCCATCTTTGAAGAATGGACACAGAAGAGAGAGAGGACACAAAAGCATGATAGGAAGGAGATAACGAATCATACGAAACAAAATTAGAGATGGGATGAAGATTGCAAATCCTAGTACCCTTTCTAAGGGCAATAGGGAGATCAGAAGCAGAGTCTAGAAGCTCCTTACCTGTGGGCTCCTCAGTATCTGGATCCTGGGTCGACGAAGGGATATGTGGAGTAGTTGCGTTGATGGTAGTGGCCCGTCCATGTTTGCTTCTGGCACGGCTATATACTTGCAACGGCTTAGGGCTAGGATTAGATTGGTTGGGTACGGTAGGAGTGGATGGAGACTCTAGTGTAGGAAGAGGTTCTAGAGACTCTGGTGTAGGAAGAGGTTCTGGTATTTCGTCATTTTTACTTGGTGTACATGAGCTGTCTGAGTCCACACAACTTTGTACCCTTACTTCCTCAGGAGATGTTGATATAAATAAGGCACATCTTCGACTTCAATTGGTGCAGGCTCCCCCTGAAGATGGGACTGGTAATACATTAAACTCTCATGAAAAATAACATCCCTTGTGATGATCATCCGGCGAGAAGGAGGATGATAGCATCTATATTCTTTTTGAGTTGCCGGATAGCCCAAGAAAATACCCCGTAGACTTCGTGCCTCCAGTTTGCCATGTAGGTGATGATTGTGCGTAACACACACAATCGAACACCTTAGGTGGCAGTGGGAAGGAGGAATCGCCAAGTAAGAGCTCTAGTGGTGCCTTGTTTTGAAGAAGGTGAGATGGAAGCCGATTGATCAAGGATGTGGCTGTGAGGACTGCATCGCCCCAATAATGTGTAGGAACATGAGCATCCATGATTAAAGCGTGGGCTGTCTCAAGGAGATGGCGGTTTTTTCTTTCAGCCACCCCATTTTGTGCTGGTGTGTCAACGCAGCTCGTCTGATGAATGATGTCGTGATCCAGTAAATATTGCTGAAAATGACCTTATAAGTATTCCCGACCATTGTCACTTCGAAGTATTTTTAGTGAAGCATGAAACTGGGTTTGCACCATTTTGTGGAACTGACGGAAGCATGAGAAAACATCACTCTTGTTTTGCATCAAGTAAACCCAAGTGGTACGGGTGTGACGGTCAATGAATGTGACAAACCACCGGTGACCAGAAGTAGAAGAAACCCGAGCAGGACCCCAAACATCTGAATGAATCAAGTCAAAAATACCAGTGCTCCTAATATAAGTAGGTTTATAGGAGGTACGAGCCTGTTTAGCCAGAATACAGGCTTCACATAATAACTCGTCCTGATTACATTGTTTAAATAAAAAAGAAAATAACTGAGATAACACAACAGTGGAAGGATGCCCTAAACGACGGTGCCACTGTTTTAAAGTACTGATAGTAGAGTAAAAAGAGTGTGGGGTTGGTTGGGTAATGAGTGGAGGCTGATATGCTATTGGTGATGAAGGACCATCTGCAAGAAGGTAGAGGCCACCATGCATTCTACCATGTCCAATCGTCCTCCTGCTTTCCAGATCCTGAAAAACACAATAAGAAGGGAAAAAAGTAACTTTACAATTCAAGGATTTTGTAAAACTACTAATAGAAAGTAAGTTTGTAGAAAAATTCGGGACATGAAGCACAGACTGTAAAGTAAGATTTGGGAAGCAACGGACGGACCCCTTTCCCAAAATAGGAGAAAGAGTCCCATCTGCAACTCGAACTGTATCCTGCCCAGAGGAGGGAGAATATAGAATAAATGAAGAGGAAGAACCTGTCATGTGATCAGTGGCTCTAGTATCAATTACCCATGGATGGGTGATATTGGAAGCACATTGACCAGCATAGGATGTACTTGACCGAGCAAAGAATGAACCTGATGACCCTAAAGCTGACTGATGACCAGTGGTGGCAGCAGTGGATCGTAGAAGATTCCTGAAAGCCTGAAGTTCTTCAGAAGTGAGCACAGAAGATACAACAGTTGGAGGTCCGGGCTGTTCACAAGTTTCCGTCTGATGTGCTTGTAGAATCTTCCCAAACTTAGACTTTTTCTCCCGTCTCTTGGCTTCAAAATCTGGGGGTTTCCCATGTAACTTCCAGCAGGTGTCTTTAGTGTGGCGCTCCTTGCCACAGTGAGTACAACGAATAAGTTCCTTAGGAGAAGAATAGTGTGCTGAAGGCTGTGTAGAGTAAAGCGCAGATCACTCAACTGGTGCAACAGGCATCATTGAGATACGTTGTAAGTCCTCATTTTGTAAAATTGCGTTAGTCTGCTCCAAAGTTGGGAGATGCTCACAGTTCAGAATTTGTGAGCGGACGTGATCAAAGTCAGAGTTTAAACCAGCTAAGAATGTATAAACTCTGAATTTATCCTTGGCACTTTTCATAGCAGCAGCATCCACTGCGCAAACAGCTGTGAAGGTGTCATAGTAGTCTAGGTCTTGCCACAAGCTTCGGAGTTCTGAATAGTAGTCAGCAATAGAAAGTTCCTTCTGTTTCTGGGACCCAATCTTGACATGTAGGTCAAATATGATGGAGTAGTTTCCTACTTGTGAGTAAGACTCCTTAGCAGCCGTCCAAATATGGGCAGCATCAGGTAGTAACACATAATCCCGACCTATCTTTGGTTCCATAGATCCAATAAGGTAGGTCATCACAATTGAATTCTCAAAGACCCATTTATTGTAAAATTTATCACTTGGGTCGGGTATTGTAAGCGTACCATTAATATATCCAAGGAGTCCTCTGGCAGCAATGGCCATATAGGCTGTCTTGGACCATATAAGATAATTGGTCCCATTTAATTTCACAGGATTTAAAGCAATGGTAGTCAATTCCAATTTTGGTACCTCAAAGGAAGTAGCATCAGATAATCCAGACATGATGTAATAATAGATGCCACTAATGTAACAACTCAGATATTTTCCAGTGAAAAAAAATGACACCGCAAAATCTGAGAATTCAGAATTCAATACACTCAACAACCATGATCATGGAAAAATAGGAATCGATTCTTCTCCTATCAATTCCATAAAAAATCCAACAAAGAGGAATACCTGTGTCGGAATGATTGTTTTTTTTTTTTTTTCAGAAGAAGGATTCCGTAAGTATGGGCTGCACTGAGATGGAAAAAAATTCCCAGAAGAGATTGCCGCCGATGGTGCTTGGTCCAAGAGAGGCTCACCACAGAGAATTAATATTTCTCAACAAAAAAGGAGTAAAGGACAAACCGCAGCAAATAAAAACCCTAGAATGGCTTGCGCCATATGCTGGCTGAGAAACCTTCCCTTCTCTGTGATAAATTTAGTTTTTTTTTTTTTGTTTTCAAGGGAAAAAAAAGGACTGCAACTTTGTCAATTTATGACATCCTCTTAAATTGCAGCCCTAATAATTGGTTAGGGGTTAATAAAAAGAGAAGAAGGAGGATTTACAGGATGCGGTAAAGAGAGAAGGGGTCAGATACACCTTGCGTTCAGGTTCTCTTGAGAAAGAAGCCTTGTGGCAAGGAGAAGAAAGAAAGGAGGGGAGAGGTGGATTGCGGTCAGGTTCTCTTGAGAGGTGGCTTTGATACCATGTTGAATCAAAGATTGAGAATGAATGAGTGAGTTGATCTACCTCACCCCCAAATGCCTTTATTTATAATCAACTATAATGAGGTAAATAAAGAAAGTAGATAGAGCTGACCTAGCACACACATTATACATTTAACACATGTTAAATGTGTGTACATGAGTTGTCATTCTTATCTTCTTATCCTAAACAGATCCACTTAAATTAAACCGAACCGTGAATCAGTTCATTACTTACAACAGGTTTGTTTCCACATAAATTGCTTGGAAATAAAATAAAGGAGGGAGAATTATTTGCTTCTCCTACTTTATCTAACATTTTTCGGTTATAAATTAGTGGGCCCCACTTTATGTCCATTCTTCTTACTTCTGATGGAACAAACTCTATAACTAAAAATTTGGTATTCCTTCTTTTCTTTTCTTTTCTTTATATATATATATATATATATATATATATATATATATATATATATATATATATATATATCAATCATGCCTAGCATGCCTAGCTTGTTACAAATATAATCAATCCGCCCACTCCTTAGAGACTTAGTGAACACATCAGCAAGTTGCTTTATTGTGCGAACATGACATGGAGAAATAATCCCTTGCAAAAGCTTCTCACCAACAAAGTGACGGTCGACCTCAATGTGTTTCATTCTCTCATGAAAGACAGGATTGGAATATGGATGGCAGCTTGGCTATCACGCCACAGCTACATGGAAGACTTGTGCGGAAAACCAAGCTCAGTTTTACAACTGCTTGGCCCACATCAACTCAAACTTGATATGTGCCATAAGCCATAACACGATATCCAGACTCCGTACTAAACTGAGTAACAACAATCTGTTTCTTGCTCTTCCAGGATACAAGATTTCTGCCCAACTAAAATACAGTACCCAATAGTAGACTGTCTATCAATAGGAGAACCAATCCAATCAACATCTTAAAAACCCTCTACACGTCCATGCCCATGGTCAAAGTACAGTAGAATACGAATAACCTCCCAATGAGGTGTTTGAGGAGATTATTGATAAAACATCAAGTGATCACTCTCACAGCAGAACAAGACCAAACCATGCCCAAGGAGACTGCTTCAACCCATACAATGACTTCTTGAGCCTACACACCATACCAGACTCCCCTTGAGCAACAACACCAAGCTATTGCTCTATATAAACTTCCTCATGTAGGCACCATGTAAGAAAGCATTCTTCACATCCTACTGGTGCGGCGGCCAGTAATGGGAAGCAGCAAGAGAGATTAAATAGCAAACAGTAGCCAATTTGGCCACAGGAGAAAAAATGTCCAAATAATCGACGCCATAGACCTGTGCATAGCCATTGGCGACCAAGGCGACCCTTCAAATGAGCAAGAGAACCATCAAGGTTGGCCTTAACCACACAAACCTGTTGACAACCAATAGCAGACTTGCCCATAGATAAAGGCATAAAATCCTGAGTGTGATTGCCCTCCAAGGCTAAAAGTTCTTCCTTTATAGCTGTCCTCTAGCCAGGACTAGATAATGCCTTTGCAACAGACTTAGGTAGGGGGTGACTCTCAATAATGGCCGAACAAGAATGAAACGATGAAGAGAAACCGGATGAAATGAAACGATGAATACACAAAACTCAAAATAGGATGTTGGGTACAACTCTGAACTCTCTTACGATGAGCAATAGAGACATCAAGGTTAGACGAAGGCATATGTAACTTAAGTGCGGGATCTGTAAATGAAGAAAAGGCAGCAGGGGCTAGGGGAGCTAGGGGTGCCTGATTTACCCGAAGACGACGAGTATAAACTTGTAAAGGAGGCGGTACTTGCGAAACAGAGTGTTGGACAATAGATGTAGGTAGATCATCATCCAACTTAGACAATACGAAGGACACATCCAGATATGGTGTGGACTCAAAGAAGGAAACATCAGCAAAAAATAGTATTTATTGGACTCTGGTGAATAGCAACTATGCCCCTTTTTGAGTATGCGAATAACCCAACTTAGAGAGACTGGGGCGATGACCACGAATAAAACAAAGGTAAAAGACAGTTACCTCCCCTGTAACTTACCTTATTGACCGTTGATCCCCAAAGGTTTCAAAAAAGACAGTTACCTCCCCTAAATAACTATTAAAATCCTAATAGCTCCAATTTTTAACGGTGTTAAAGTTAATTTTTTTATGGACAACTCTACCCTCAACCTTTTATCCATATTTTAAATCTTATTATTGTTAAAAGACCAATATAACCCTTTATATCGAACTAAAATAAACCCTAATCTCATCTTCTTCTCATTCTCCCTCACGTTCTTTCCAGCGGAGATGATATGTTGGACTCAAATGCAAGCGGAACGATTACAGGCGACCAGTGAGGCAAAACTCCTTGATTAAGCACTAGTTGGTATTCTGATTTGTGTTTAACCATGTTGGATTCTCATTCTTAATATGAAATTCATATTCTGGTTCTCCTTCGCTCTTCCTTGTTGACAGCCCTCTTGATTCCTACAACCCCATCCACATCACCTTCACGCAACATAGACAACAATTCATCATCTCTCAACCCCTACAACCCCAATAAAGCAGAATTCCTCTTCCAGCTTTCAAACGTGATGACTCCAATTTCTCAACCATAATCGGCAAATAATCTTCAAACTGGACTGCATTTCCTCCTGTCATTCCTAAATCTTCAAGTTCTTGAATGAAAATTTATGAAAAGAAGATAAGAGAGAAATCAAACTGAATTGTGGATGAGAAGTAAGAGGACCCCAGAGAACTAAATAATGGAAAGAACCAAAGGGGTTCCTGGAAAGAGAACCCAAATCTGAGAAAAAGAGAAACCAAATCTGAGAAAAAGAGAAACCAGAAACACAAGTCGAGAAAATCGAAATCCTAAGAAACAAAATTTCGTAGGTTTTGGAGTCAAAATCGGCTACCATTGGGAAAAAATTCCCAAAACCCTAAACCCAAGTATTCAAAGAGAAAGAGAAAGCACCGGAGAGTTCCGGATGTTCTCTCTTCTAGGTTTGCAGAGAATAACTTTGTGCAGATGGCGATTAAATCCTTGATCTTCACTCTTTTGGTTTTGCAGGCCAAGATCGAAATGGAGTTGCCGGCCTAAATCACAGAGGAGCAGATGAAGGCCGAGATCGCAGAGGAGAAGATGAAGGCCGAGATCGTGAAATGGAATCCCTGGAGTTTTTGCAGAAAAATCCAAATGGTGGAAGAGAGTTTTTGCAGAAGACCCAAAATAGTGGAGGAGATTGGAAAATGAATTTTTGGTGCAGAAGACCCAAAATGGTAGTAACCCTATTAAATAGTAAGGGTAAAATAGGTAGTTCATCTCTCTAAAAGGGTAATTTGGTCTTTAAAAAAATATTGGATTCCCACCGTTACCATCTAACGAAATATTCTTAACGCGTGGGGCTATTTGGATTTTAATAGTTATTTAGGAGAGGTAACTGTCTTTTTTGAAACCTTTGGGGGGTCAACGGTCAATAAGGTAAGTTACAGGGGAGGTAACTGTCTTTTACCCATAAAACAAACGCATTCAAATAACTTAGGAGGAAACACAAATAGAGGATCAGAAGGAAACAACAGAGAATGACTGAATGAGGAATACCACCACCCAAAACAAAAGTAGGGATTGAGTAACCTCCATTAAATGAGGATTCTTCCATTCCGCAACATCATTCTGTTATGGGATGTTGGGATAGGAAGATTGATGAAACATACCTTGTGCAGCCATAAATTGAGAAAACTAGCCCATGAAATATTCTTTGGCATTATCACTCCGAAAAATATGAATAGAGATTTGGAATCGAGTTTGAATTTCATGATTAAAGGTACAAAAGATGGAAAATAATTCAGAACGACTTTTCATTAAATAAATCCAAGCAACTCTTAAAAAATATCAACAAAAGAAACAAAATACTTGAATCCTAACTTGGAAGCAGCCGGACAAGATCCCCAGACATCAGAATGAAATAAAGCAAAAAGGTGCGTAGAACATTTATTGACTTAAGGGGAATAACTCATACGATGGAGCTTCCCAAACCGATAGGACTCACATTCTAAACTAGAAAGAGCGAGCATCTAATTTCTTCAAAATCTGTAAAGACGGATGTCCCAACCGAGAATGAACTTGATGAGGAAATAGAACACTTGAGCAGGCAATAGACGGAGAATCCTCAAGTAGATAGAGTCCCCCTTTCTCTGGGTCCCAACCGGTCGTCTTCTTCGTCATGAAAACCTTAAAAACACAAGAATCAGGAAAAAAGGTTACAGAACAATTGTAAGCAGTAGTAAGCTTACTAATAGATTGAAGGTTAAACGGAAAGTCAGGTAAATGGAGGATCAAAGATAATGACACAGATTGAGTGGGATAAACAGTCCCTGTTTCATTGACTCTGAGAACATCAGCCAAAGTACCATTGGAGGTGGAGGGACAAAGGGGGGAAAATATACTTGAAACCCCAGGCATGAGAGACACGCAGTGGCATTACTTGTCTGAACAAAAATAGTAGTGGAAGACGAAGAACGCTGTAAAGTGTGAAACTGACTGTAACATGCATACTCATCATCAATCATCTTGACCATCTTTTCCTTAGATGGTGTAGGTAGGGCAGAATACTCAGAACTGGTGGTGGAATTGGCAAATTGCTGCTGAGAGGGTTTACGGTGAAGTTTCCAACAAAATCGTTGGATATGTTCGGGTTTCCCACAATAATGACAAGTGCCAGGGGGACCCGAACCGCCTGAGGCTGGCCATCGCCAGCACCTGCACCATTGGGCTGAGCTGTGTACAAGAGTGATCAGTGGTGTCAATAGAACCATCACAATAGCACAAAGAAAAAGTGTATTCTAAAACCACCGTTGCACTATTAAGAATCTGAGGCCAAACAAAGTCATACTCGGTTCCAAGACCTCCCAAAAAACCCAACTGACAGTTGCTCCTACTGTTCTTGCATCTTCTGTAGATTCTGTACATTAGAAATTATAGGAATTAGAGAGTTGAGCTCCTCATACTTCTGTTTAAAATCAGCAAAGCATTGGGTGAGAGGGCAACCCTTCTGATACACTCGATAAAACTCTTGAGACAACTCATAAATACGAGACAAATTATATTGTGACCAGAATATAAAATATTCAAATAATCCCACAATTCATTCCTTTACAATTTCAATATGGGTAACAAGGTACGACAATTGGCTCAAAATCCAGTCATCAACAATGTCCCATGTAGAGTCTGTACTAGATTTAGTCTATGTTAAGTGACTCTGGTACTCACATCTTGTCAAAACCAACTTAACAAATTTTTGCCGTTGCTGAAAATTATAAGGTCCTTCCAATTTCAACAATTGGTTCAGCCAATGGACGAGCAAAAGAAACTCCAAAAAGTCGATGTCAACAATCGGTCCAGCCAACCAAGAGGCAAAGGAAACTCCCAATAAAAGATCTCAACAATCGGTTCAGCCAACCGAGAAGCTAAACCAGAAAAAAATGATTGTAACAATCAAAGCAGAAAAATGAGATACCTCCATGATCAAACCAGAAAAATCTCTTTGAAAAGTGAACCAGAAAAATTAATTCTACCAAAAAATCAGTGATCGATCCTCCAGAGTGCTGCCATAAGGGAACCAGCAATCATAATTCGATTTTGCAAGAGCAACCAAAAAATCAATTTCAGAAAATCAATGTCGCAAGAGCCAGAAAACTCAGAGACCGGTTCGACTGCAAGTAAGAAACTGCTGATAGGAAGAATCAGCCTTAATCCAATGACCTCCATCATCATATCTTTAAATCGAAAAACATGGGGTGAACTTCTTAGTTGGATCAGTAACAACTAAATTAAAGGAACACCTTTGGGATGTATCAAACCCGATCTATGTGTATTTACAAACCTTGCTTTGATACCATGTAGAATAAAGAGAGTAGGAAGAGGATAGAAGAGAGGAAGAGGAGGAGAAACTTTTGAAGCTTTGGAAGTCTCAACAATATGTTGAGATCCTCTAAACAATTCAATATTGTTGAAATAATAAAGTGAGAATGCTTGACTTATCAAAATATGACAGAGGTCTTCTCTATTTATAGGAAAAGAAATTTTCTTTTACATAAATACACCAACCAACCACTACCTACCAACCACTCATCAATCATCATAAATATTGTATGACTAACTACTCATCATAAATATGATATGATGACTATGGTGACTTAGCCTACCAATATTGATTTTTACCTTACCTACCAAAGATTTTTATCTTAGCCTACCAATTTTGACTTTAACAACTTACTAAGATAAACTTACAATTACAACACTCCCCCTCAAGTTGGCGCATAAATATCAAACATGCCCAACTTGTTAATAATAGGAATAAAACTCTTACTACTAAGACCTTTAGTAAAGACATCTGCTAACTGAGCATTAGACGGAACAAAGGGAACACATACAACTCCTTGTTCTAGCTTTTCCTTGATGAAGTGATGATCGATTTCTATATGCTTAGTACGATCATGTTGAACGTGATTATGTGCAATGCTGATTGCTGATTTATTGTCATAGTACTAGCGCATGGGCAATTCAACTGGAACACACAAATCCTGAAGAAGGCCACGAAGCCAAAGGAGTTCGCAAATGCCATGAGTCATGGCTCGAAACTCAGTTTCAGCACTAGACCGAGCAACAACAGCTTGTTTCTTGCTCCTCCAAGTAACAAGGTTGCCTTCAACAAACGTGCAATAGTTTGAGGTAGATCTCCTATCATCGTGACACCTGCCCCAATTGGCATCAATAAAGGCCGTAATACAAAAATGGCTATGAGGAGAGAAAAGAACACATTTTCCGGGAGCAGATTTCAAATATCGTAAAATCCTATATGCGGCCTCTAGGTAAGAGGAATAGGGATCATGCATATATTAACTGATCACGTTTACAACAAAAGCGATGTCAGGCCGGGTGTGTGACAAGTAGATCAGTCGTCCAACCAACCGCTAATAGCTACCTTTATCAACAGAATCCCCAACCTTGTGCTTGAGATGAGATTGAGGCTCTAGAGGAGTATCTGCTAGTTTACAACCCAGCATTTCTGTCTCTGATAAGAGATCTAGAGTGTATTTTCGTTGTGAGAGGAAGATACTTTGAGCTGAATGAGCAACTTCGATCCCAAGAAAATATCTCAGCTTATCAAGGTTTTTGATTTCAAATTTTGTCCCCAAGTAAGTCTTCAGGTTGGATATTTCATCAGCATTACTGCCAGTGATAACAATATCATCTACATAGACGATCAAAACTGTAATGTGCTAACCAATCTTTTTGATAAACAAAGTATGATCAGCATTACTTTGTTTATAACCAATCGATATCATAGCTTGATGGAAACGACCAAACCACGCTCTTGGAGATTGTTTCAGACCATACAAAGCTCGCTTCAACTTGCAAATTTTGCCACGAGTTTTTTGAGAAGCAAATCCAAGAGGGATGTCCATATAAACCTCTTCTTCAAGTTCCCCATGGAGGAAAGCATTTTTTGCATCAAGTTGCTGAAGATCTCATCCTTGGTTAACGGCACATGAGATGATTACTCTAACAGTGTTCATTTTTGCTACTGGAGCAAAAGTTTCCTGATAGTCGATCCCATATGTCTGAGTGCTCTAGCAACTAGCCTTGCTTTATATCTGTCTACAGATCCATCAGCCTTTTGTTTGACAACGAAGACCCATTTGCATCCTACAGGTTTCTTTCCTAGAGGGAGAGACCAAATCCCACGTGTCAGTTTTTCCAAGTGCACTCATCTCTTTATTCATTGCCTCTTTCCACCTTGGACTTGTTAATGCATCCTGCTAGGAGTTAGGTGTGGAAATAGACGATAACAAATAAACAAAAGTACGGAAGGAGGGAGACAGAGAATCATATGCAACAACATTAGAGATGGGATGCTGAGTAGACGTTCTGATGCTCTTACGAATAGCAATAGGTAAGTCAAGACTAGGATCACTAGGAGAATCACTAGGAAGAAGAGACATACCAGAGGAAGGATTTGGAAGACTTGAATTCGGAATGAAGGACAACTGGCTAGGTGCAGTGGTGGTGGTCCCTAGCACTTGCTTACGTCAAACAAATACTTTGAGAGGTGGTTGAGCCGGTTGAGAAGGCTCCCCTTGAGGTTGGGACGGAGTTGAAATCTGTTCCTGATTTGTTACACCCTCAGCATCAGTTTCAACCACTATAAGAGACTCCATCGGAACAATGATAGGCACATCTTCCAGAACATCCCGAGTAAAAGATTCCCCCTGAAGAGGGGCTGGATAATTAGCTTTAGACTCATGAAAGACAACATCCATGGTGACCAACAGTCGCCGAGTCGAAGGATGATAGCACTTGTAACCCTTCTGAGTAGTAGAGTAACCAAGGAAGATACAACGGAGTCCCCGGGGATCAAGCTTGCCATGGGCATGATGGTTACGAGCAAACACCACACAACCAAAAACCCGAGGCGGAACCACAAAAGAAGAGGAGCCCATGAACACATCAAGAGGGCAGCGAGAGGCTAAGACACGAGAGGGCAGCCGATTGATAAGTTAGGCTGCCATAAGAACTGCATCACCCCAGTATTGAGGAGGGACAGTCATAGTGAACAAAAGAAACCGTGCCACTTCCAAAATGTGACGATTCTTTCTTTCAGTGGCATCATTTTGAGCAGGAGTATCGATGCAGC
The DNA here is from genome assembly GCA_028583415.1 of Protea cynaroides. Classification (NCBI taxonomy): domain Eukaryota; kingdom Viridiplantae; phylum Streptophyta; class Magnoliopsida; order Proteales; family Proteaceae; genus Protea; species Protea cynaroides. The sequence continues at coordinate 47,920,080 of CM053267.1, forward strand.
TAGTCTGATGAATGGTCCTATGATCAGACAAATATAACTAGAAGGACCCATCAATGTACTCTTTGCCATTATCAATTCGAAGAATCTTCACTTTAGCATCAAATTGGTTTTGAACCATCTTATGAAATATTTGAAAACAGTTGGCCACATCACTCTTCTGCCCCATCAAGTAGATCCAAGTGGTACGACTATAGCAGTCAATAAAGGAGACAAACCATCAGTAGCCAGAAGTGGATACACAACGTGCAGGGCCCCAGACATCGGAATGGATTAAACCAAAAGGAACTAAACTTCTATTATCATAAATAGGATAAACAGCTCTAGTTTGCTTTGCAAAGATGCAAGCATCACAAAAGAAATCACTGGAATTACATTTCTTAAAAACTGGAAACAAAGTAGATAAAATTTTGAGAGGAGGATGACCCAAACGACAATGCCATCGATGTAACTCAGATAAAGCAACAGTAGAGGAGTCGAGGTGAGAAGCCTGAGCCGCCAAAGGTGATGGAGAACTATCAAGCAAGTAGAGACCACCAACCACTTTACCATTGCCAATCGTACGATCCGAATTCAAGTCCTGAAAGACACATCGATCAGGAAAAAATGTTACTTTACAGTTCAAATCATGAGTATGACTACTAATAGAGAGAAGATTAGTAGAAAACTTCGGAACATATAAGACAGAGGAAAGGGATAAGGAAGGAGTACACTGGATAGAGCCCTTGCCCGAAATAGTGAAAGGGAACCATCAACAACACTTACTTTACTATTACCAGACAAAGGGAAGTACCGAAAAATTGATTGGAGGATCCAGTCATATGGTCAGTGGCACCCGAGTCGACTATCCAAGGAACAGAGACTACTGAGGCACAATGGCCACCAAAAGAAATACCTGAAGGGGTAGAAGGAGATGGAGCGGAAGGCACTGGCAGGTTTCCTGGCAGGATGGTGGCGGACGCTGCAGATGGCGTTGAGGAAGATGATGAGTCCAGCCTGGTCATTAGACGACGCAGAGTCAGTAACTCCTCTTGAGAGATGGAAGAATCTTGAGGAATATCATCAGTGGCACTATGGTGTGCCGTGGCGGAGGCTGGACGACCCAGACCGCGAGTATCGGAAGGACGACCATGAAATTTCCAATACTTGTCTCAAGTATGTTGTTCTTTCCCACAGGAATCACACTTCACAGGAACCTTATCAGAGGCAGAACGATTAATAACACTGTGAGTCAGACCTCCACGAGATGAGGAACCCGAGCCAGAATAGAGAACTGAGCGTTCTTGTGTCACAGGGAGGACCATAGCAGTGCGGCGACTATCCTCAGAAGAAACCATAGCATAGGCTTGCTCAAGGGAGGGTAATGGATCACGATTAAGGACATGAGCCATAATCTGATCAAACTCAATATTGAGACCAGCAAGAAAATCGAAAACCCGGAGGTTGTCCTCCCACTTTTTAAAGGCAGTTGCATCTGTATCACAGGTTGTAGTAAAAGAACCATAAAAATCCAACTCTTGCCACATACCTCGTAGAGTGGAATAATATTGGAAAATAGATAACTCCTTTTGTTTGGTCTCGTGAATCTTCTTCCCGAGTTCATAACATTGGGCAGCATTACCAACTTGAGAATAGGTGGATGTGGCAGTCTTCCAGATTTGAGTGGTAGTGTCAAGAAGAAGATAACCTTTGGAACTAAATTGATCCATGAAGTTGATAAGATATGACATGACCAAATAATTGGAAGTAACCCATTTATCCTGAGAAGGACATGTAGCGGTAGGTTTAATAGTGTCCCCTGTAAAGTAGTCAGAAAGACCACTAGAACCAATAACAAGATAACATGAACGAGACCACATCAGATAATTGCTCCCATCTAACTTGATGGAGCAAGTAGGGAACAAAGGAAGGTCACAAGAAAGGACTCCTTCCTGTCCAGTTGAGACAGATGAAATCTCAGACATGATTGCTGGTCAATGCTAGTAAAAAAAAAAGGCACATGTAGACAAATATCCGGAAGTTTCAACTTGACATACCAATTTCCACAGAAAACATCAAGAAATCACGACTCAACTTGTGATCTAGATCTGCATGGGGCCCTTGGTGGGAGAAAAAAAAAAAAAAAAAAACTCGCCACCAAGGGTAAAGAGGAAACAGATCAAAGCGGCGGTGGGAGGCGACGATAAACCAACTAGGAGAGAAATGAAAACGACGGAGTCTGGCGGCGGTGACTGGTGGCGTTAAAAAGAGAGAGGCGGTGGTGGTGGGCGGTGCTTATGGTTTCGTGGCTAATAGCATTAGAGTTAGGATCTCAATATTGATCCTAGCTCTGATACCTTGTTGAAATAATAAAATGAGAATGCTTGGCATATCAAAATATGACAGAGGCATTCTCTATTTATAGGAAAAGAAATTTTCTTTTACATAAATACATCAACCAACAGCTACCTCCCAACCACTCATCATAAATATTGTATGATGACTAACTACTTATCATAAATATGATATGATGACTATGGTGACTTAGCCTACCAATATTCATTTTTACTTTATCTACCAAAGACTTTTATTTTAGCCTACCAATTTTGACTTTAACAACTTACTAAGATAAACTTACAATTACAACAAATATATATAATAGAGAGGTTACAAAGCCCTAGAAGGGCAAACCAGTTACTACAAATCAAAATAAAAGAAAGAGGGAGAGGCTACAATCGCTATCGGGATTAGCAACCTGATGGGGCTTCCCCCTCACTCGATAACCAATTACAATGCTGGACCTAGCAGATTCGCTTAGATGGGACTGTGGCTGTCTCTCAGCTTCTATTTGCATGTTTATGTGACAGGCATAAATCTTCAAATTTTGGCAAAAGTGACAGACAAATTCCTATGCTGATGCCATATAATTGGTGTCATTTCAACCAAGAACTTGATCTCAACTGTCCAAACCATTTTTAGAAACTTTTTTATCCTGGCCACTGGTAAAAAACCATGTGTCAATTGCATGCTGATTTCCATCCAAATTTGGCATAATTTCCCTATTTTTAAGAATCAAAATTTTCCTCACTTAAAAAAATTGCATCATTTATTCACCCAAAAAAATTGCATCATTTAAACAAGGAAAAATGATGGCCACACTGTCTGCGTCACGCACACTCTTTTCCCTGACATGGGACCCCCTGTATACAGACTGTTCAGCACTGCCTCCAGTCCTCCCATTGGCGTGGTGTGAGGCGTGGGGGATTCCATTCCATACCGGTAGCGTGGTGATCCCCTGCCCTTTAAATAATTAGAGGAGCAATGAAGAACAGGGAATCAGGTTTTCTTCCTGCATGGCTATTGCTTGTATAGAATTGGCTTTGTAAATTTGATTCTTTATTTATGGAAATCTTGGGTGGATATAGAAGGCCCTGTGTGGGTTTGACATAAGAGGTTCTTGTTCTGTTCACCCCCAATCCCTGAATAGATCCAGAAACTCTTCCTCTCAAATGTTAGTTATTAGTTCTTTGTCTGAGGACATTTTAGTTGCATATTACATTATTATCTGTATATGTTTCTCTCATTGCCTTTCTTTGTGTATTGATCCTGTTGCGTTGAAAACAGATATTTTGTCACTCCAACAGATGAGAATGAAAAAGCTCAACTAGATATTCTATTTACAAGGATCCTGGATGAGTCACTCACATTTCATTTCTGGAACAGTATAACATCTGCTCTTGTTCCAGAGCCTGAGAGCCTTGTAGCAAGGCTTCTTAACCGCTATTGCCTCCGTTGTCTTGATGTGTTATGAGTTTATGAGAAGACCTTGACTTTACCCCCCTGAAGTGAGCTCAATAACTTTCATGTTGTGACTTCCATATTCCAGAATCAATATCTTCCAAAATATTCATTCCATCTGATTGCTTTCTGGGTTATGTTTTGAGGAATAGCAAGAAACTAAAGAGGAAAAAGTTTTGATGAGTAACATCTTTTGGGATCTGGACTGGGAACAAGAAGAGAAGCCATTATTTACTGTACAGATATTATATGTTTGTAAGTTTATATATTAAAGTGGCTCAAGAATTAAACAGATGGTATAGATGAAAGCTGGTGAAGAAAGTGCAACCTGGGTTTTGAGAGGAGAATTATTCCTCAATGGGCCATGTACACATTTTTTACCGACTCTCAGTAGTTTGGATTGCCATTGTTAGAGGATCAACGCTAATTGCGGGGGTTCTTGTAAAATACTGGTGCAATTTATACAATTGTCCTGTATGGGACTTAAATCTCTCATGTTAAACAAAAATGTATTAGATAACAATCTGGGTTTTTTCAATTTTTATGAAAATTCAATGTCATTTGACCACCTTTTCTTTTTTTTTTTTTTTTCTTTTTTTACAGGGATATATGGTTACCTAGCTGAAAATTATTAATTTGTAGTTTCTTGCTTAGGCTATTTAGCTGAAGATGCAGGAATGACTTCTTGGATCGAGCCCCTCTAAGGCACCCCCAAATGCTACAAAGGTAGCAGCCGCTTTTGGATGCGTGCCACCTGTAACAAATTGTATCAGGTGGTCCATAAAGGTTTAACGCAGATTGAGGAGGTGGAAAATTGTTACATAAGAATGTTTGTGCTGGGATCCACATCGTCTCCCGCCTGGGTTTGGGCGGGAGACTGGGCGGCCCGGATGGATGGCCACCATGTGGCACTCGGAGGGATCCGAGCCCTCCATCCGAGCCGACCCCCCAGTCGGCTCAGCTTGTTGACTGGGCGGTCAGCTCGGATGGAGGGCTCGGATCTCTCCGAATGCCACATGGCGGCCATCCATCCGGGCCGCCCAGTCTCCCGCCCAAACCCAGGCAGGAGACGATTTCTGTTCTTTGTGCTGCCCCTGTGGCTTGTGTGAGAGAGAAATTGTCAGTGATTTCAAACAGCCAGCAGCAGCGACCCAGGTCAATAGATTACTAGTGATGACATTTATGACTTATTGATACAGTTCCTGTATTGGTTTTCAGAGTGATTGATACCCCTTCTGATGAACTAAAACCATGGTAGAGAACACCTGGGACTTGGCTTGATGCAAACCTCATAAATCATAAGCCAGTGCAGGGCCTCAAGAACTACCTGCCTACTCATGAGATAGGGCAATCCTGAGTTTTCCAAATCAATGGAAGTGATCAGAAGTTGATTGATCTAGAGTTAAAGATATAGCATAAACTCTTGTTCAATCCGAAGGTGAAGGCTTCTTTGATGAATGCAGTGGCAGACTTATAGCCCAAATGTGCTTTAAGAGGCATGCAAACATCATCATTGTTAAACTTGAAATGTAGAGACTAACATTAGTAACCTTCCAGTAACTAAAAATATAACTAAAAGAAACATTGTATGGCTTCCTTGTTTCAGTATACATTACGAGGTTCAAGCATATGGGATTGGGGACATGAGCGATTCCTGCATCATTTCGGAATCGGTTGAAACCATAAAAATGGAATCGAAAGAAAAAACAAAGAAATCACAAAAATTTGTGAGTTTTTGGATCCTATGATTCAATGAACTTGGGAAAATCAAAGACAATGGAAAAGTTTTTCTGTTCTATATTATGGGAGACACATGCACATCCAATAAAAAAAAGAAAAGAGAGCGATCTCTACAATAGCGGGGTATATTGGAATCTTATACGCTAACAAGGAAAATAAGAGTACAAGAAATATCAGTAGCCAGTCACTTTGACTTCAAAAAGGGAGAGAGAGAGAGAGAGAGAGAGAGAGAGAGAGAGAGGCAGAAGTAGACACCGACAGCATATACTTCGTTTTCCCATATATTATTCATCTGGTGATAAATGATAGTCATGTTTTATTTAATGTAAATAATGTAATCATCATCTGGTAAGGAACATTCTTGGTCACCTCTCCATGCCTTCTATATGTATTTTCTAATGCAGGTAATCTTTCATATTCCCATAAACTTACCTTTTCTCTTCTAAAACTAGTTTGAAATTAATTTCTAGCTGTTATGACTTTCCAATCTTAATACTCTCAAACACCTTCCTTAGTTTTAAATTTCTAGCCGTTATTCCCTTCCAATTTTAGAATAGATGCAGCTCTCATATATTTGATAAAAATCTATTACAAAATCTCACATTAAGATTTGGTTTAAAATAGTGAATCCATCTTTGGATTTTCTAAGGTCTGTAATAGATTCTATAATCAAAGAATGTCTTATTCCACCCGTTGTGCAGCTTGCAAATCTCTGAGAAGAAGATGCCCTCAAGATTGTATCTTGGCTCCTTACTTCCCTTCAAATGATCCTCAAAGATTTGCTTCTGTTCAAAAAATCTTTGGTGCCAGCAATACTACAAAGATTTTACAGGTATTAATCTTAGCTAAATCAAATTTTTTTTTTTAATTTCTCGTTTTGCTTTCAAGAACATAATTAGAACAAGATATTAGTTAGTAGTAAAAGATTTTCTATTTCATTATTAATCATGGCTAATAAATCTCTTCTTTTTAGTTAAAAGAGAGATGCCATTAATGAGTTTATAAGTTTTCTGCCTTTTCTATTCATTAATGAGTGTAAACAATGATGTGTTTTTTTTAATCCAAAAAATAAATAAATAAATAATGTGTTTGTTTCCTGGAAATTTTTTTTGTTTCCAAGCATTTTTTTTTCCAAAAATGCTGTTTTCCCTACTGAATGAACTAATATAATTTTTCAATTTTTTTTCCTAATAAAAGACAAGAAATAAAGTGACAATAATTTAAATTTAGAGAGGGACTGCTGTCAGGCTGCATGGCCTCTGCATCAATGTGGGCTAATGAAAACAGGTTTGTGGGCATCCAATACGGGTTTTTCACTTCATAGAAGATAGAGCGATCATTTCACCCTTCTTGTGCCTCGGTGTAGGCTCCACGCATCCTGACAACCTTTTTTTTACTTTTAAATTTTCATAATTAAATTCTTTATTTTTTAATGTAGATAACTTCAATAATTTCACTGGCAAGCTCCTCTTAAGTTTTGTAAAAGAAAAAAATTCCTGCTAACCAGGCAGCTGCTCCGTTTCGTGTGCACCGATATTGAATAAATCCGGCAGCAGGATTTTCCTATTACCCGATTTGCAGGAAAATTTTATCCGTTTTTTTCATTGGTTTGTTTTGCTGTACTGATACTATTATTTAACTTAATTTTAGCAGAAATTTTAATTATTTCTTCTTTGTTCTAGCAGCAACTACCAGTTCATCAACGTGCAGAGGCAGCAGATTGCATGTCATTTGAAGCAGCTTCAAGGATTCAAGATCCAGTTTATGGTTGTGTAGGGATTATCTCTCAGTTACATCAACAGATACTTACAACTCAACATGAACTTGCAATGACACAAGCTCAACTTGCCTTCCATTATGCACAACAAGAAACCCAACAAGAGAGACGAATCATGACTCAATCCCAAGTTCAGTATGATGGACCATCATCATGGTTTGATCCGAACCAGAAAGAACCATTTTATTTGGATCAACCCTTACCAGACTTCCATCAACCACCAGGCTTTCTCTAGTTTAATTTTCATCTTCAATCTAGATTACCACTTATATGTCATTCTTTAATGATTGGGTTATTATTATTATATTATTTTTTTTTTTTTTTTTGGGTTAGTTGATATGTTACGGATTCAAAAGAAAGAGATCTCAACAAGTTGAAACCATAAATTGAAACCTCGAGATGGGACCAAACAAAACAGCACAACTGAGCAAACAACAACTGGGACAAAGATGCATCATTTCTTTATTTTAACATCTCAAAGATGATTAGAAGGAATACGATTGCGGGTACTCTTTTATAGAAAAACCAGAGAGATAGAATGATTGCGGATTATTCTTGTTTGTTCATAATTAATATTTATTGCAATAAAAATGAACTAAAATGTTGTCAAACTGTGAAAATACTAAAATTTCCTATTGAGGTTTCTGCTTGGTTATAGTCAAAAGTTTAATCCGGCCTAAATCCTCTACAGCCATGCAACCCCTGCGGTCCAATCTAGGCCTTTGGATTGCATTGGATGAACATGTAGATGTGCTCTCAATGGCTCAGATGTGACTACAAGAGCTGCACGACTGTAGAGGATCCAAGTCCAATTGAATCCTGTTAAATGATCCAACCATTTGAAAATATTGATCAATCCTACCAATCCAAACCATGGTTTGAGGAAAATGGGCGGATTCGTCTTGGAATCAGGAATCCGCTGGGGCGATTCCGGTATCCCCACATGTGTGTGGCCGATTCCTGCATGTGTGTACCGATTCTAATGTTTACAAATTTTGATTCTGGCCGATACGACATGGAATCCGAATATATTGAGATTCACACCATAGTTCCATTTCCCCAAAAATAAATTACTTTTTAGATGGTGGTATGTATGATAATCAATGATGGATTTAACTGGTGAAAGTGGGTAGATTTATGTGAGAGAGACCTCACATTCCATTTGTCAAATTTTAACTTAGGAAGCGGGATTTACATGTTAGCGAGGTATATTAGATTCTTATACGTTAATGGGAAAATAAGATTACAAGAAGGGCTGGCTACCAGTCATTTGGAGAAAAACGAGAGAAACATAAATACACACTGCTAATATGTATTTCCTTTTACCTAACTTAAAAAACAAGAGATTAATGTGTACCTCGAAAGTAAAAGGGACAGGTAAAAACGTTGCCCCACATGTATCGGTACCTCCCACGCCAAGCTTATAGTGCATAGAGTGAGATTATAAGATACTGTGTACTACCGACAATGTGTACATCATTTTTCTAAACAAAATTTACCAATAACAATGGATTTCTCTTATAATATTATGAAGGTGAAAGTAGAGCACTTCTTTACCATTATCTCATATTTGTATCTAATTGACATTATTGGGAGTAATCTGGAATCTTGGGTGACTTATATACTTGAGAGTTCCTCCACTTATTAGTTCGAATTTTTAAGATGGAAACTTTATATGGTATCGGAGCTCTAGGTTCCTCTTTGCAGTCACCCAGAAAAAGAAACCATATACTATGTCTATTGTCATTTAAAAGAGGGGCAATACGTGAAGGGGATTGTTGGGAATTATCTCACATTAGTGAAGTCCAAAATCTTAGATACCTTATATACTTGAGAATCCCTCAAATTATTAATTTGAACTTTTAAGATTAAAACTTAAGAGAGATTATATAAGACCTACCATCAATTGGACCAATCCATTGGTTAATCTTATTAAGCTTCTGTATGTCTTCAAATCATGCTTATAAGCTTTTACAAGCAAGAATGCTTAGGAGAGAGCCCAAAAAAAAAAAAAAAAAAAAAACCAATGAAAAGATATAGTTTAAAACATGGGAGAAAAAAAAAAAACAATGAAAAGATATAGTTTAAAATGTGGGAGAAAGATCACTATTGATAGCATCCTCTAGCATCTTCTCACATGGGACAATGAAATGACCACCTTACCCCTAATTGTTTCACTGCTCATGTGAGAGGACGTAAGGGAGGCTACCGAGAATCTATCTTTTTTCCGTTAAAATATTTTCCACTTCAAGCACTGGAAGCCAAGTAACAGGGGTCTTGGCTTATCACTTCCGGGCTTCTCCAGCAGGCAAGAAGCATTTTAAACCAACATTTCTATTGGAAATATAGAATACTCAATTCGTCTCCCAATGTTGGAGAGAAGATCATGGCTAGAGTTCATTATTACGTATACCAATACATCAGTATGCTTATCTGATAAACTTTAGCCGTTAGATCACGGCTGAAGTAACTGGACAACGTGAGGTGATTTTTTTCTTTTTTTTCTTAATTTACTAATAAATACTGCTGATCAAGAAGGTTATGTTTGACTGGACTCGGGTTTCTTGTAGTCATGCAGCCCCTGCAGCCACATCAGGCCCGATGAGAGTGCATCTATATGTGAACTGAGACAATCCAACGACATAGATAGAGTTGCAGGGGCTGCATAACCGCTGACGATCCAAAGTGTGCGATAGTGTGGTCCATCTCGGTCGTCCATGGCCATGGATTGTAGACATCCATGTCTTCGTCATGTCAATCTGAATAAAGCCATGTTTTACTCAAAAAGGAAATTTCTGCTGATGCACAGAGTGACGACTCCCATGCCTCATCCGACGTGGAAAGCTGAAAATGCCACGTACAAACGTCAATGGAGGCACACATGGGCGGCTCGGCTCGGGCGAGGATTTGAAACTGAAATGAAAAAAAATAAGATTTTCTGAAACAGAGTATGGAATTAGAATCGAGCATTCGACATGGAAATGGAACCCATAATTTAATATTTAAACCCTATGAGGAAGAGGAATCCAGGAACACTGAATGAGGCTTGAGACTTGGTAGAGTTACCTAACACCTTTTATGATCTCTGCGATCTCGAAAACTCTTGTAGGTTTTGGTCTGGAGAAGAGAAGCTTTTGCGTCAAGTCTTATTCTCAGGTAAATTGTTACCACTCCTCTGAACCTTTTGTTTTGTTTGACTTTACTTAATTGATGTTGTTAATGTTTTCTGTCACCCCTTTTGTTGCTGTTGTTGCTCTGTTTGATATAATGGAGTGAAGTAGGTCAAGTGAAGAAGCATGTAATTTTGGGAAAAAGAAGGTCATGGATCAACATTGAATGGAATTAACAGGGTTGATTTTCATTAGTGCTTGTTTTACCTTTTGATGAATCATTTGGTAGTCACCACGGAGGGATCTGGTTTTAATTTGAAGTTCATTGGGTTTCTCATTTTCTTCTTTGATGAAAATTTTATTAAGGGAATATTTCTATCTATCTATATCTTTTTGTTTTCCCCCTCTTTTGTGAAATGGGATTGGTTTTTTTCGTCAATAGGTTTGTTATTCTTGGAGCACAGGATCAAATCCTTCTTGGGTTTGGGGAAGAAGAGATCCAGACATGGCGATCACTGGATTTAGTTATAGAACTAATTCTGAAAGATGCAATATTATGGGGTCAACCAAATTAATGATTTCGAATAACTTCTTTAGATATATTGGAAATGGGTATATACATCAAAATAATTATCAAATAGGCAGAATGTGATTTAACTGAGGTACGTTTTAATGGTTTGAACTTGAGACTTTGAGTTGCTGTGTTTTTTCTGGTTTCTTATGATTTTACCATTTTATTATGCTTTGATGGTTAGATTCAGCATGTTAAAATATAGAACAAACACAGAGGAAGCTCAGAGACGAAATTCAGAATTGTGATTTATTCAAACTGTTCTCTTACAGTGACTGGTGTTGTACTTATATAAGGAACTTAGACACGTAAGCTAAGCTTGTGTTTATCTACAATAAAGTATTTAAATTACTAAGAACTGCAATTTACATACTTAGATCCACGTGTTGTACACGTGGTGTCGATATAAATATTAGCGTGCCCCCTCAAGCAGCAGAGACTGTAGTTAAAGGCCAAGCTTGCCTACTAAAAACAGAAACGAGCATTGACCCAAGGCTTTAGTAAACAGATCAGCCCATTGCAAGTGAGATCGGATGTGATGAGTCCGAAATAAACCTCTTTGAATTTTTTTCCCCAACGAAGTGACAGTCCACTTCAATATGCTTAGTTCTTTCATGAAAAACAGGATTTGCCGCAATATATAAAGCTGTTTGGTTGTCATAGTAGAACGGTATGGGAAATGGGTGAGGTAAGCCCATGCCCAAAAACAAGGACTTTAACCATGTTAGCTCACATGATATAGTAGCAAGGGCCTGATACTCAGCTTCAACTGACGAACGAGACATGGTATGTTGCCTCTTTGTTTTCCAAGAGATAGGGATTGAGCCAAAAAATATCACATAACCCATAGACCGTAGTACATCGATGGGTGAATGGGCAACTGGCCTAGTTGGAATCACAGTAGCCCGAGAGAACCGGCATAGTTATTAGACATATGTAGGCCAAGAGATAATGACCCTTTGAGATATCAGACAACCCTATTAGCTGCTGACATATGTGGTTCTCTTGGTGAATGCATAAATTGGCTAAGTATGTGAACCGCATAACACAGATCAGGACGTGTAACAGTAAGATACATTAGCCTGCCTATTAATTGCCAATATGCTGATGGACCAGTTTCATTATCTAACTTAACATTTTGCTCCATAGGAAAGGAATTAGGTTTGCTGCCAAGAAGCCCAGAGTCGGTTAGTATACCAAGGGCAAACTACTGTTTTATCTGTTTGTATATCAAGGGCATGCTTCTGTTTTATCTGTTTTATCTGTTTGATCTTTGAATTTCTTTGTGATTGGAGAGCACACTTTCTTTTTATCTCTTTGTATTGAATGTGTTAGTATTTGTTGTTTAGGGTACTCTTCAAATGGCTCGTTCAGCACTGGATGAGGTATCAGAAACTGGTGCTTTCACCCGTACTCCATCAACATTCCGCAATTTTATCTCGAAGGATCCATCCTCTCCGTTTCCTGCCGAATCTGGGAGATACCATCTGTACATATCATACGCTTGTCCCTGGGCATCAAGATGCCTTGCTTATGTACATATTAAGGGACTTCAGAAAGCAATCAGTGTTTCAGTAAGCCATACCTCAAATAATCTTGGCAGGTCTTGGAATCTTACTACCTCTTAACTATGTTACAAACTTACAACTGAAATGTGTCCATGTTTTGTTTAGTCTGTCAAACCCAAGTGGGAAAGGACAAAAGAGACCGATGATCACATGGGATGGGTCTTTCCTTCTTCAAGCACAGAAGAACCTGGAGCCGAACCTGATCTAATAAATGGGGCAAGAAATATCAGAGAATTATATGAGCTTGCTAGTACAAACTATTCTGGAAAATACACTGTTCCTGTATGTATACCCTTTTTTATTTTCTTTCCATGATTTATTTTCTGCACTTCTGTTGCACTTTATCAAACATGTTATATGATTTTCCTGTCTGACAGGTTTTATGGGATAAGAAATTGAAAACAATTGTGAGCAACGAGAGTTCTGAGATACTCCGTATGCTGAATACTGAATTCAATGTTATAGCAGAGAATGCTAGTTTGGACCTTTATCCTCCTCATTTGCAATCCCAAATTGATGAGATTAATGAATGGGTATATGTTGGGATAAACAATGGTGTCTATAAGTGTGGGTTTGCTACCAAGCAAGGAGCCTATGACGAGGTAACTCATGCTGTAGTGATGTATCTCAGTATATGTTTTACTTACAGTCACTACTCATTGATATATGTTATCTAAAGTTATGTGTGCCTTTCTTGTAATTACAAAGGCTGCAGAAAAATTATATCAAGCTTTGGACAAGTGTGAGGAGATACTCAGCAAGCAGCGTTATTTATGTGGGAACACACTTACCGAAGCTGACATTCGGTTGTTTGTCACTCTTATAAGATTTGATGAGGTATGAGGATTTGGTATCCAAGTTAACTTAAATGTTTTATTTATGTAGCTATGGTTACCTCAACTTACCAGATACACATTCACTGTCTTAATTTTTTTAGGAGTTATCAGTGAACTTGCCTGATCACCAAATCTTTTATTACAATGAGATAGCTGTGTATAATTTTTAAAATTATTGATGTTATTATGCTTAATCATGGTAAAAATTGCACTTTCCTTGAATCTTTCAATCAGGTTGTTTTGGTATCTTACAGTAAAATTTTCTGAACAGGTTTATGCTGTTCACTTCAAATGCAACAAAAAGCTACTACGTGAATACCCAAATCTGTTCAATTACACTAAAGATATATTTCAAATTCCGGGCATGAGCAGCAGTGTTAACATGGAGCACATCAAGAAACACTACTATGGAAGTCATCCTACTATTAACCTATATGGTATAATTCCTGCTGGTCCTAATGTAGATTATTCTACTCCTCATGATCGAGACAGATTCTCTACTTAAAGTACACGTCTTTCTTTTCGTAATTATTTGAATACGGAAGTTTTGTTTTCTTTGTTATTTGCTACTAGACTGTAAGAAGGGGGCTTGACAGGCCAAAACTGTAATAAATCTAGTCTTTGCTCTCTCCTTGGTTTGCAAGAACTTTTCTATCTACCATTTGACAGAGATTGATTGATGATTTCATTTTTAGCTGTTGATGTTTGGTAGTACCATCCAATACTGTTGTCCACCTCTTGAAGCATTATGAACTGCTACCTATTATGAGATTCCAAATTATCTTGGTTATCCACTTTCTTGGCTTCATTGAGAATTTCTTTATTCTTTGTTCTTTCTAGGTACAGCCCTTGGTTCTACTTTCATGAAGTTCATTTGTTTTCATGGTGTGATAATATAAATTAAATTATATTTAGCAAAATCAGCCACTCATTACCAAACACCACTATGAGCCATGTAATTCTAGCTTTGTAGCCTCATTATATTACTGTATTTTTTTAAGTATAAACTGGCCAAAGAGGATTGGGGGAAGAGGCTCGAGCATGAGACCTCCACTCGGGCCTGCTTCAACAAGATGGTGCCACCCGACCAAATAGGCGTCCGCTCGGGAGTATAATAATGGTGTGATCAAACCAATCACTGTTCCTTGGATTTGGCTGCTAGGACTTGAGGGAGTTTGTCATCTTGAGAATGTAGAGAGGTGGAGCTTCTCCATCATGTATTGGGTTTGGGTCTGTACCTGATAGAGAGTTGGTCTTGGTATCTACATCATCTCATGCTCTAATAGTACTGTTCAAAAACGAATGCCCCACAAGGACTAGAGAAGGAACATTGTTTGAGCTAGCAAGAGTGATTCAGTAGTCAGAGCCTTCATTGCTTTGTTTCAAGAAGAAAGGAAAAATCTGATGAACCTTACCTAGCTACAACTTAGAAGTGCATGGTCTACTAGCAAGCAAATATCCGAATCTTATATGATGCGTTATGAGTAGGCACTTACAACTATAGCTTTCATGGGCAATAATAGGTGGTAAGAAAGCACAGGAATTCATTGACATAAACCCTAATTTTTTAAGCAACGAATGCAATACTAGCTTAAGTGAAGCCTATGGTTCCATTCAATTTGGTTCAGACCCAACACATGATGATCACACCATCTCTCTACAATCTCTAGAGAGATGTCTTTTCAGTTCTTGGGCTCCTTACCTCCCTTCAAATGATCTTCAAAGATTTGCTTCTGTTCATAAAATCTTCGGTGCCAGCAACACTACAAAGATTTTACAGGTATTAATCTTAGCTAAATCATTTGTTTTTAATTTCTTGTTTTGCCTTCAAGAACATAATTAAAACAAGATATTTGTTAGTAGTAAAAGATTTTCTATCTCATTATTAATCTTGGCTTATAAATCTTTTCTTGTAGTTAAGAGAGAGAAACCATTAATGAGTTTATAAGTTTTCTGCATTTTCAATTCAATAATGAATGTAAACAATGGGTCTGTTTTCCTTTTCCAAAATAAATAAATAAATAAATAATGTGTTTGCTTCTTGGAATTTTTTTTGTTTCCTGCCATTTTCTCCAAAAATGCTGTTTTCCCTACGGATTGAACTAATATAATTTTTCAATTTTCCCTAATAAAAGCCAAGAAATAAAGTGATGCTAATTTAAATTCAGAAGAGGGATTGCTGTCAAGCTGCATGACCCCTGCACCAATGCGGGACCAATGAAAGCAAGCACATGGGCATTCAACAAGGGTTTTTTCGTTTCGCGAAGGATGGAGTGATTATTTCACCCTTCCTGTGTCTAGGCGTAGGCTCCACGCAGCTAAATTTTCATAATTAATTTTTTTTTTCAAATATTGATAATTTCAATAATGTTTGCCAAGCTCCTTCAAGTTTTAGGAAAAAAAATTCCTAAAAACTGGGCAGCTGCCTCATTCATGTCCACTAATATGGAATCTATTCTTTCCCAACGGGTTTACAAAACCCCATTAAGTTATAATTTTTTTCTAAAATACTCTTTTAATTTGAGTGAGATTCGTGTGCATGCAAAACCGGACCGCAGGATTTTTCTTACTACCCGGTTTTCGGGAAAATTTTATCTGTTTTCATGAGTTTGTTTTGCTATGATACTTATTTAACTTAATTTTAACAGAATTTTCAATTTTATTTGGATCAACCCTTAGTAGACTTCCATCAACCACCAGGCTTTCTCTAGTTTAATTTTCTTCTTCAAATCTTGATTATCACTTATAAGTCTCTCTTTAATGATTGGGCTATTATTATTGTTTATTCATAATTGATATTAATTACAATAAAAATGAACTAAAATGTCTTCAAACTTTGAAAATATTGATCAATCCTACGATTCTAAACTAGGGTTTAAGGATTCAAGCCCGTTTGAGTCGAATCGGTCCCTGAATCAGCTAGGGCGATCCCGGTATCTCTATGTGTGTGGCCGAACCTCGCATGTGTGTATACTGATTCTAATGTTTACAAACCGATCAAGCCGATCTGGCATGAAATTCTAATATACCATTACTAGGATTCACACTATAGCATGTGTATTGATAATCAATGATGGATTTAACCGGTGAAAGTGGGCACATACTAGCGGGGAAATAAGAGTATAAGAAGGATCAATAGCTAGTCACTTCTAGGAGAGAGAAAGGGACCTGGATTTCAAAGAAGAGAGAGATAGAGATAGAAGTACACACTTTCTCTGACTTAAAAAACATGCCATTAACGTGTACCTTGAAAGTAAATCTGAAATAAATAGGAAAATAGATAGGTAAACTCGTCCCGTGTGTATTGGCACCTCCAGTGCTAAGCCTATGTTGCAGAGAAAGAGAGTGAGATTGTAAGAAATTGTGCACTACCGACAATGTGTACATCATTTTTTGAAACAAAAATTACCAATAAAATTGGATTTCTCCTATGATATTATAAAGGTGAAACTTAGAGCACTTATTTACACGATCCCATACTTGTGTTTTGGCTAAGATTGTTAGGAATAATCGCACATTGATTAAGTCCTAGAATCTTGGATGCTTGATATATTTGAGACTCCCTCCACTTAGAGTTTCAGGTTCCTCCTTACGGTCACCCAAAAAGAAGAATCACATACCACATATATTCTCACCCAAAAGAGGGCAACACATGAAGGGGATTGTTAGGAATAATCTCGCATTACTGAAGTCCAAAATCTTAGGTACCATATACACTTGAGAATCCCTTAAATTACTAATTCGAACTTTTAAGGTTAAAGCTTAATAAAGATTGTATAAGGCCTACCATCACTTGAACCAATCCATTGGTTAAGCTTATTAAGCTTTTGAATATCTTTAAATCATGCTTATGAGCTTTTAGAAACCAGTTTGTCTAGGAAAGAGAAGGAAAAAAAAACTAAACCAATGAAAAGATATGGTTTAAAATCAATATGAGAAGAGGATAGTTGTCCAATGCCCTCTTGCATCTTCTCACATGAGAAAATAGAATGACCACCTTAGCCCTAATTGTTTCACCATAGGCAAGGGAGGCTATTGGAAGCCAAGGAACAAGAGACTTGGCTTATCACTTATGGACTTCTCGAGAAGGATAGAGACTCCCGCCATGATCCAATAATCAAAATTTATAATTACGTATGTCAATGTACATATCAATGTATTGATATATGTGCAAGATAAATCGGATTCAAATCGTCTCATCCCTGAGATTCGGGAGGCGTGGCGGCGACCCCACTAGATGGTCGTCATGTGGAGGTCGGATGAATCCGACCCCTCTGTTCGAGCCGACAAACCGAGCCGACAAGAGAGTGTCGACTAGAATGGAGGGGTCGGATTCATCCGACCCCCACATGGCGACCATCCAGTGGGGTCACCACCACACCTCCCGAATTTCAGGGATGAGACGATTTGGATCTAAATAAACCCCAACTGCAATGTCATAGCTAAAAGAAGAGGCCAACACGACCCCATCTTTTTCCCTAATTTGCTAGTAAAAAAAATTACTACAAATGCAAGGAGGCTATATATGACACGTGCGATAATGTAGTCTATCTTGTGCTGATGTATATAGGTTATCCATAACGTATGCGACAGTGTCGTTCATCTAGTCCATGGACTGTATGTAGACAGAATTCCATGTCTTCTTCAATTTATTCTGAATAAAGCCACGTTTAATCAAAAAAATAAAAAAAAATTTGCTGCTGATACTGCACAGAGTGATGTCTCCCAGGAATCCTGTCTCCCATGTCAGTAGAGGCACCTGTACGAGACATGGGCGGCTCGCTCATTCGGTCTATCCATGGGAGAAAATTTGAAACTGGAAAAAAAAGAAAAAGAAGAGAAAAGAGGGATCCAAATCGTCTCCTCCCTGAGATTCGGGAGGAGACGTCTGATATTAGAATTGAGATTCGATATGGAAATGGAACCCATGATTAAAATTTTAAACCCTATAAAGGAGAGGAATCCAGGAGCAGTGAATGAGGCTTGAAAATTCTTTTAAGGTCTCTGCGATCTCAAAAACTCTTGTAGGTTTTGGTCTGGAGAAGAGAAGCTTTCCCGTCAAGTCTTATTCCCAGGTAAATTGATTCCCTTTCTCTGAACCTTGAGTTCTGTTTGACTTTACTTAATTGATGTTGTAAATGTTTTCTCTCACCCCTTCTGTTGCTGTTGTTGCTCTGTTTGATATAATGGAGTGAAGTTGATCATGTAATTTTGAAAAAAGAAGGTCATGGATCAAAATTGAATGGAATTAACTGGGTTGCTTTTCATTAGTGCTCGTTTTACCTTTTGATGAACCATTTGGTAGTCACCGCGGAGGGATCTGGTTTTAATTTGGAGTTCAATGGGTTTCTCATTTTCTTCTTTGATGAGAATTTTATTAAAGGAATATTTCTATCTATCTGAGTCTTTTTGTTTTTCCCCTCTTTTGTAAAATGGGATTGGTTTTCTTCGTCAATGGGTTTGTTATTCTTGGAGCACAGAATCAAATCCTTATTGGTTTTGGGGAAGAAGTGATCCAGACATGGCAATCACTGGGTTTAGTTATAGAGCTAATTCAGAAAGATGCAATATTATGGGGTCAACCAAATTAAAGATTTCGAATAACATCTTTAGATATATTGGAAATGGGTATATACATCAAAATAATTATCAAATAGACTGAATGTGCCTTAACTGAGGTATGTTTTAATGGTTTGAGCTCGAGACTTTGAGTTGCTGTGTTTTTTCTGGTCTCTTATGATTTTACCTTTTTATTATGCTTTGATGGTCAGATTGAGCATGAATAAGTTCTTGCAAACTCAAATATGTAGTAGGTTGTAACATATATTATTGATCTTTGAATTTCTTTGTGATTGGAGAGCACACTCTCATTTTATCTTTTTGTATTGAATGTGTTAGTATTTGTTGTTTAGGGTGCTCTTCAAATGGCTCGTTCAGCATTCGAGGTATCAGAAACTGGTGCTTTTACCCGTACTTCATCAACATTCCGCAATTTTATCTCGAAGGATCAATCCTCTCCGTTTCCTGCCGAAACTGGGAGATACCATCTGTACATATCATACTCTTGTCCCTGGGCATCAAGATGCCTTGCATATGTACATATTAAGGGACTTCAGAAAGCAATCAGTGTTACAGTAAGCCATGCCTCAAATTATCTTGGCAGGTCTTGGAATCTTACTACCTCTCAACTATGTTACATCTGATATGTGTCCATGCTTTGTTTAGTCTGTCAAACCCAAGTGGGAAAGGACAAAAGACACGGATGATCACATGGGATGGGTCTTTCCTTCTTCAAGCACAGAAGAACCTGGCGCCGAACCCGATCTAATTAATGGGGCAAAAAGCATCAGAGAATTATATGAGCTTGCTAGTACAAACTATTCCGGAAAATACACTGTTCCTGTATGCATACCCTTTGTTATTTTCTTTCCCTGATTTTTTTTTTTTTTTTTTTTTTTTTTTGCACTTCTGTTGCACTTTATCAATCATGTCATATGATTTTCCTTTCTAACAGGTTTTATGGGATAAGAAATTGAAAACAATTGTGAACAACGAGAGTTCTGAGATACTCCGTATGCTGAACACTGAATTTGATTTTATAGCAGAGAATGCTATTTTGGACCTTTATCCTCCTCATTTGCAATCCCAAATTGATGAGATTAATGAATGGGTATATGATGGGATAAACAATGGTGTCTATAAGTGTGGGTTTGCTACCAAGCAAGGGGCCTATGATGAGGTAACTCATGCTGTAGTGAAGTATCTCATTATATGTATTACTTACAGTCAGTACTCGTTAATATATGTTACCTAATGTTATGTGTGCCTTTCTTGAAATTACGAAGGCTGTGGAAAAATTATATCAAGCTTTAGACAAATGTGAGGAGATACTCAGCAAGCAGCGTTATTTATGTGGGAATGCACTTACTGAAGCTGACATCCGGTTGTTTGTCACTCTTATAAGATTTGATGAGGTATGAGGATTTGGTATCAAAGTTAGACTTAAATGTTTCATTTATGTAGCTATGGTTACCTCAATTTACCAGGTACACGTACACTCTACATCTTTTATTACAGTGAGATAACTGTGTATAATTTTTAAAATTGTTGATGTTATTATGCTTAATTATTGTAAAATTGCACTTTCCTTGAATCTTTCAATCAGGTTGTTTTGGTATCTTACAGTAAAATTTTCTGAACAGGTTTATGCTGTTTACTTCAAATGCAACAAAAAGCTACTACGTGAATACCCAAATCTGTTCAATTACACTAAAGATATTTTTCAAATTCCTGGCATGAGTAGCAGTGTTAACATGGAGCACATCAAGAGAAGCTACTATGGAAGTCATCCTACTCTTAACCTATATGGTATAGTTCCTGCTGGTCCTAATATAGATTATTCTACTCCTCATGACCGAGACAGATTCTCTGCTTAAA
Source organism: Protea cynaroides (assembly GCA_028583415.1). Lineage (NCBI taxonomy): Eukaryota > Viridiplantae > Streptophyta > Magnoliopsida > Proteales > Proteaceae > Protea > Protea cynaroides. The sequence continues at coordinate 47,940,893 of CM053267.1, forward strand.
GTTTATGTCTTTCTTTTCATAACTATTTGAATACGGAAAGTTTGTTTTCTTTGTTATTTGCTACTAGAATGTAAGAAGGGGCTTGACAGGCCAAAACTGTAATAAATATTATCTTTGCTCTCTCCTTGGAGGGCAGTAACCTTTCTATCTACCATTACAAAGAGATTGATGATTTCATTTTTAGCTGTTGATGGTTGGTAGTACCATCCAGAACTGTTGTTCACCTCTTAAAGCATTATGAACTGCTACCTATAATGAGATTCCAAATTATCTTGGCTTTCCACTTTCTTGGATTCTTAGAAAATTTCTTTATTCTTTGTTCTTTTAGGTACTGCACTGAGTGCTACTTTCACCAAGTTCATTTGTTTTCATGGTGATATAAAAATTAAATTATATTGAGCAATATCTGTCACTCATTACCAAACAACAGAGTCATGTAATTCTAGCTTTGTAGCCACATTAAATTATGTTGAGTGTATTTTATTGGTGAGACCAACTCCAAGGGCTCAAGCTATAGGTGTATGGCACTCAGTGCAGTTCAATGAAACTCTTCAGGTTTTTCTGAAAGGTTCAGCCTATTTAACAGAAATCTAATTTTTTTTTTTTTTTTTTTTTTTTTTGAGGGGGGGGGGGGTGTCTGATAAATGGCTTCCATCCGATCATTGATCCTCATTTTTCCATTCAATCGCAAGTCCACAACAGCTCAACGGTTCACTTAAGGTAGTATTGCATTCATTGCTTAAAAATTTAGGGTTTATGTCAATGAATTCCTGTGCTTCCTTAACCCCTATTATTGCCCATGAAAGCTATAGTTGTAAGCGGTACTTATAGCGCATCACATAAGATTTGGATCTTTGCTTGCTATTAGACCATGCACGTCTAAGTAGTAGCTAAGGTTCATCTGATTTTTCCTTTTTCTTGAAACAAAGCGATGGAGGTTCTGACTACTGGATCACTCTTGCTAGCTCAAACAATGTTTCCCTCTCTAGCCCTTGTGGGGCATTGTTTTAAGCAGAACTATTGGAGCAAGAGATGATGTAGATACCATACCAACTCTCTTTCAGGTACGACCCAAATCCAATACATGGTGGAGAAGCTCCTCCTCTCTACACTCTCAAGATGACAAACTCCCTCAAGTCCTAGCTGCCACATCCAAGGAACAATGATTGGTTTGGCCACACCAAAATTATACTCCTGAGCGGAAACCCACTTGGTCGGGTGGCACTGTCTTGTCGAAGCAGGCCCGAGTGGTGGTCTCGTGTTCCAGCCTCTTCCCCCTACTCCCACATATCCAAACTAGGGAGGCAATTGATAAGGGATAGAAATCCTCTCCTGTCGTTGGAGAAGCCCCAGCCTTGCGATCACTCCTGGCATGACGACTAGGCGACAGGAGACGATTTGAGTCTATTGATTAGAACCATTAGCTCTGTGAAGCCTATGTTTCCATTCAATTAGGTTCAGACCCAACACATGATGATCACACCATCTCTCTACAATCTTTTGAGAACAACTACCTCAAGTGGTTCTATCTATTCTTGGGCATTTGCTTACTCTAACTCGACACAAGACCTGATTATATGTTTTATCCTACAGTTATCCAGGAGTTTGAAACAGTCCTAGACCAATTACATATTGATCAGAATTTGCGCAATTTGCTGCTTCAAGTTAGTCCATAAAGATCTCCACTCATGAATACTCTGAACATATTGATCGGGAAGGCGAATTGTCATGAATACTTTGAACAGTGATTCCATTACCACAGCACTCATATGCCTCTTATTTCAATTTCAATGGCACTTCTACATTGATTTGACTTTGAGACATTATTCATTTCTACCCGGCTAGAGGAGAATGGCACATCAGCCAGAATTGTTGGACAAGTTGATTGTTAGAACTCCTATAGTGATAATAGTAGCAGACATATTTTATTGCTATGAACCATTCCTTCACTATCACAATATTATCCATACACAAGATGTAGTCGCTTGGGGACACAGGATTGTGTGAGTTTATTTCTTCACCAACAAAGTGGTTGTTGAGTTGGAAAGGATAATTGTGGTTGGAGCAAGCCTAAGAGTGTTCAAAGGTATGGTTTCAGTTTAATGTACAGTTTGGTTTGTTTAAGCTATGGGTAATACCAAAATCGTATGTTTATTAAATGGTTTCAAAATGCTTATTATGAATCAAATTTGATTTACAATTTTACCGGTTCTTATGGTTGCGTTTAAGAGAGAGAGAGAGAGAGAAGAGTCATCTTGAGGTAGAGTGAAGGAGATAGAGAGCTAGGGTCATCTTGAAAACGAAGTTCAGAGAGACTCAAAAGCCCAAGAAACAAGAGAAATTGATAGCATTGGGAACCAGGGCACCATTGGAGTCCAAAGAATCGAAATTCTAGAGGCAAAGCGATTGCTGGGCTCAGCATCAGCTTCATCTCGGAAGCCTCTGCTTTTGGTTTTCTTAGGGTAGACAAGGAGGAGGAGGAGCTATCGGTGATGGCAGATTTGAGCTAGTCGTAGGCGAAACTTTGACTTCAATGAGACCGTCTTCGTCCATGAGATCATGTCGATTGGCTCAAAATCCACAACTTCCACATCTACAGTCTCAATCTTCTCCTTCCTTTGCGCATGAGATTTTCTTCTCCTCTCTTACATGCTAGATTTAGTGTAGAGAATAAAAAATAGTAGAGATGTGAGGGGAATAAAAGTGAAGTCTTAAAAAATGATGGGACAAGTGGGAAACCAGAAATAATTAGAAATCCATCCCGGCCGTCATCTTTCCTGTCAAATCTCAAGCGGAAGAGGATTTGTATACCGATTTGGATCCCCTAAAGCAGGCCTATATTAACAAATAATTATAAAATGTATTATATTATTAACCTATTTACAAGTAACTAGAAAAAAAAAGTTTAATATATTTAACTGTAATACTTGAATGTTATACCAAACATATCCTTAATAATCTATAACAACTTTAACACCCCCTTCCACCCATTTTCCCAAAAAAAAAAAACTATAAAGAATGTATAGTAGTAGGGGTGAAAGTTTTGCCCTGACGGCCCGAGCCCGCCCAAAACCGCCCTGAACCCGGTCAGAGTTTAGCCCGGCCCGTACCCTGATAGGGCCCAATCAGGGTACAGGGTATTTTTTACCCTGTCAGGGTAAGGGCGGGTTAGGGTTGAGGCCTCGGGTAGAGCCCGGCCCGACCCTACCCGACCCTAACTTTTTTATTAACAATTTAACATTATCTTTTATGCTACTATTTTGAATTCTCATGGAATGTTTTTACTTTTTATATTACTCTATATTTCTATTATGTTGTACTTTATTTTATTTTGATCATCTCTATTAAGTTATCATTAATCTTATTACTGTATTCTTCTTTTTTATAATTATTCATGTCTTATACTTGTAAATATTTGGCATTTATATGTTAAAAGGTTGAGTTCAGGGTAAATCAGGGTAAACCCTACCCTAATTTAGGGTCAATCAATGTAAACCCGACCTAGCCCGACCCGTTCAGGGTAAATCAGGGTAGGGTAGGGTTTGGTAATACCCTGCCAAGGTAGGATAAGGGTTGAGGTTATGTAATACCCTGACAGGATAGGATAGGATTTGGGTTAGCATGAAATTTTTTTGGGTAGGGTAGGGTTTGCAGATACCCGGCCCAACTTGACCCTGTTTCACCCCTATATAGTAGGGATGTCAAATGGTTGGTCTTAGTCGGTTTCCGTCGGGTCTAATCAGTTCACATCAATTTAACACCAGCATCGTGAATGGCTTTTTTACCTAATCGAGTTTCATAGGGCAGACATAGACATATTTATACTCGATCGGTCGGTTACCAATCCATAATCAAGCTCTAAACAGGCTCATACCAAAGTGACTACAAACAGGGAATAAACAAGAGTGAGCATAAATAGGCTCATATCACATGAATTTGGGCTATTTGGTCGAATTTTTTCCTTGCCCAATTCAAAATCTTTGTCACACATCTATAGAGTCCAATTTGCATATTCTTTGTTTCACAATTGCCAGTTTTCCCAACAATTATATTTCTCATTCACCTTAATGCCTTTGGTGATAGGCATGTTTTAACAGAGAATAATTTTCTATGTGATGGTAAGAATGAAATATATTAAGAGGGATGTGATAATCAGTTCTGGTCGATTTCGATTGGACATTTGAGGGTCTGCCTTCAAAGACTAACTGTCCTATTACTACTCGGATTGGACCTAAACCTAACATGCTTAATAATCAATCTAGACCTCTATTGGTTAAAACATGTTTTAAACGCGTACCGTATTACTGTACCATATTCGACCATTTAGTACACGTAGTAAAATATTCCATACTCCAAGCTTTGCCGCTTAAAACATGTACCATATCTGTATCTGTATTCATATTTTAATATGCATCTTCCATGAGTAATGAGTGGATTACTCCCCCATCATTTAATACTTTTATTGTTCTTAAATAAAATACCATTATTGCTTTCGACATGTAATTAATGTAGGGTTAAACTCATATCATAAATGTCATGTGTTTCCGTTGATTTAGGTATAATTCTTCAATTTATGGGAGTACATTGTCATTTTTTTCGTCGTACCATATTATATCTGATCCTTGTAACCCGTACCGTCCGTTTTATTTTTTTGCTATTCTCGGAATGTTTGAATTTTTTTTTACTATAAAGTTCTTGTTTTGCTCCGTTTAAAACTTATTCCATCCCGTTTTGATCCCCCCCCCTCCCTCTTAACTAACTATGATCTCCACCAATATTGATTTTGATCAATCAAATTAACTGGTGTGATCCCAGAATTGACACGATTATATAAAAGATATAACAACAACAACAATAACAAAACTTTATCTTAACTAAATAGGATCAACTATGACACCACCATATAAGAGATATATGGCATAAATAGGTTTTTTTTTTCTTTTTTTTATGGAAGAAGGGGGGATATATTGCGGTACTGTTATATGGTATCTCATCATTATAAAGATAAAAAGCTTTTATGAGTGGTAGGCCCATTTCCATAGCTGACAATATTGTTAAAACACAACCATTTTGGTTGTGGTTTGTGATAATAACTTTGTCAGTGTGTATGTGAAAGTTGGAAAATAGGATCATCTCTAGATTGGACAAATTTAATAAGTTATCATTTAAGATGTTATATATGATAATAAATAATTAGATGATAGTACTTATCATTATTGAGAGAGAGAGAGAGAGGATGCTTGACTTCTAGAGAGAGAGGGGGATGCTTGACTTCTAGATGATTCAATTATTTTCTATAAGGGTGATGCATTGTACTATTGAGATGAACTTTGCAATTCAAAGAGCAATAATGGTTATGCACATATTGCTTGTGGGAACATAAGGACCAAAATGGACTTAATTCATTTATAAAAGAAAAAGTTGTTCTTTTTTATAGCTGTTAAGATAAGTTTATCTTGAAAGTTCATTATTTTAAGCCAAGTCTGGTCTTGGTAAATTGATTTTTTAAAATTTGGGGCCCTTTTCTTACCTAAAAAATAAAGTTTGGGGCCATCACCACCATGTCATCATCAGTTCTTGTGGATTGTTTATCAGATTCAAATTAAAAGTTTTTTTTTTTAATGAATATTGAGTTTGTCTTTAAAGTTAGACAAATTAACTTCTAGGTTGACTTCCTGACAAATTTTGTTAACACAAAGTAAGAAAACATTTTTTGTGCTAGGGTTTACCAACGACTATGGCTCTTACTAGATGTAATGTGCATGTTGATATTGTTTGTCATCGTTGTGGTGCAGCGACAGAGACTATTGATCATATACTGATCCATTGTTTCTTTGCGAAAACTGTATGGTCAGGGTCTTAGTTTGCTCTAAGAGTTCCAATTGATAATTCAGTTTTCTTTTGGCAGTGGCTTTCTCAGTATTGTGGTTTATCATTTCTGTTTTCTAATTCTCATTGTAAAATCTTATTATCATTTATTGCATTTACCTATTGGACTCTATGGAAGTTTCGTAATAGATTATATTTTGAAAATATCGATGCTACACTAATGGAGGTCATCAAGGTGGCTCAACAATCTTTTGTAGAATTTTGTTGAGTGCACCATTTAAGTTTAGACTTGGCATCTTCTTCTCCATCTCTACAGGCAAGGTATAATTCACAGGAGGGGGATATTTGTGCTTGGAAGCCACCACCATCTGGAGTTTTTAAAATAAATATTGATGCCTCTTTAGCTTTAGATTTAACTAATAGTAGCATTGGTATTATTTGCAGAGAATATTGGGCTCGTCCTATTTTTGTAGCAGCCGAAGATGTGTTGTTTACCTACTCCACAATGGATGAGGCTCTCGCTATCAGACGTGAAATACTTTTGGCTCTGCAAATGGGATACACTGATTTGTAGGTGGAATCAGATAGTTTAGAGGTTGTCCAACGGTTTCAAGGCATTTCTTCTTCTGATGATATTTTGTTAGATGATGTAATTATGGATATTAGGAGTTGTATATCTCAAAACTACAGAATAGTTTTTACTTATATATCTCGAAGTGCAAACTCAGTGGCTCATTGGATTGCCAGGAAGGCTTATCCAAAGACGGGGTTGCTTTGGTGGGATGGTTCATCCACTTGTTTAGTGGATCTATGTAAATCTGATATAGACAGACTCTTTTTAACATATAATCAATAGATTGGGGTTGTTACCCAAAAAAAAAAAACATTTTTTGTAAATTCTTTTATTTTAATTGTTTATTAATCTTGCCTTTTACTTTAAAGCAATGAACTTTTATCCTTGAATTTGGATAGTAAAAAGAAATGAAAATTTATCATACCATTCTTGGATTGAGGTTCAAATACAATGGTTGTTACACTTTAATTCTCGACTAACCAGCAACGGGATGAATCGTCATAAGAATCAACGATTTAAACCAGGATTTAATAAAAATCATACAAACCATGTTAAACCAAACAGATGTTGATCGCAGGTTGACACTGAGAGAGGGGGTGAATCAGTGTCTTCAAAATTCTTTTTAAATAATTACTTGAAGACCAATACTACCCTGAACTGACACCTCACTCATTGAGCACAACCACACTATCACTAAACACTACTGCCAAACATACAGTCGTATGCACAACTACCTCGCTACCACAGAGTGGCCAGATCTACCATGTTATGCACATCTATCCTTCAGGTCATTCCACGCACTTCACAATATACAGAGTATAAACAATCCATACAACATGCACAACACAGATATACGTGGTTCACCACCACAGTGTGTGATGGCTAGTCCACGGAATAATGCCCTACCAGCTCCGTATATACTCAATACTCTACTTTTAGCTGTTTATACAACAGGGTACATACACCCAATTTACCCAGTATAAAACTAAGAGGGCACAAATGTGCCAATAATTCAGGTACCGAAGTACCAGTGCTCTGCACTCGCTACACATACTACACATAACCCGCACCCACTGGAAGCAGACAGTATCAGTTACAGGCTTATAATTGCCTTACAAATTTTCTCCCACTAGTTAGGTATTCAACATAATCACCTATACTAGTATATATGTAAATGGAAGCAATGTAAACATACAAAGCACAGAAATATTTACAACCATCGCTTTTAGAAATCTAGAGATGTCTTTGGCACTCCACAGAACTGCGATCGGTACCTGCGATCGATATGCTCTGTGGGAGTGTTTTGACCCAATTGATTTTTCGACCAACGTAAACCCTAAGAAAAACTATTCTAATTCAACCCTAATATCGTGTAGGACCTTGTGATAGTGAGTTTGGATTCTGTGACGTGGAGCAAGCTATCAATCAAGCGTCAGGTAAGGGAATCAGACCTAAACCCTAATAATTTAATAACAATAAAACATTGTTAATAATTATGATTCTATGGACTGATGTTTGTGCATACTCGTATGTCATCTTTACTTTCAGTTATTATATTGTTCATACATATTCGCTATGCTAGTATGTGACTGTTAGGCATGTGATTGTTTTCGTTGGTGTGTGAAATGGGAAGGGCCTGGGGTCTGGGATCATTCCTCACACTAGCACATTTTCGTATCGTTTCTATCTTAGCATGCTTGGTGTGGTAGGGTATCAGGGGGAGGAAGTGGCACTGTGGTCTCCGGCCTGGCCACTAGACTCTAGCTCTATCTCTATGCAGTAGGGAACTGTACTGGGATAGGACCTACTGTGATAACATATAGGATTGGTTAGTTGCGAGCCCAATTTGTAAACCCTCGCCAATAAGGACTTATGTATTGGTATGGGTAGGACATCAGGAGAAGTGTTGGAGGTGTTTGATCCAGACACTTTAGCTCTATCTCTATTCCATGGTGGGTGCATATGGGACGATAGTGGTGTTTGATCCATTGGACGGCTTCACACACTCGTGTATAGAGATGCGGTGGTCGCCAATCCTTTCTATAGCACATTACAAACTTAAAATCAGACCATAATGTGAATGTTACTCATGCATTTGTTTGTTGCATTGTCTGATTGTCTTACTGAGCTAAGTTGTGAGCTCACCCTTGTATATATACATGTTTTTAGATGTTGATGCTGGTTATACTATGGAGGACTACATGGATGCTCCAGTATATAGAGGTGTTGCTGCTTTAGAAGTGCAAGCATGGGAGGACGAGCATGACGCTTCATGCGAGTGCCCTTTCTGTGTGTACCTTTAGGACGTTGGTTTTGTTTCTCTTATTTATATTCAGTTGGATTTATAATTGGGATGTAAGGATAATTATTTATGTTTTGGTATTTTGAATAACTGGATAATTTATTTATCAATAGAAAGTACGCAGTTCATTTAATTTAAGACTTCTGCTGTATTTTATTATATTCTGATTATGGTTATGTGTAATGAATTGTATGAGTGGACACGGTCTTATTGAGATCCTGGTGTGAACCGTTGGTTCAGTGACGGTTTACTCACACTTCTGGTTCAATCGAAATTGGGGTGTGACAACACTATTCCTTGAAACTTCTCGAATAGCTGTGGTCGACCCTCTGGTCACCCTGTGGTCGACTAGAAGCTGCGACCACATGATGTTTGGTCAGTTTTCATCTTCAATCCGAATTCTTCATTAGTCGATTCCTTGGCTCGTCAATAGGGTTCCTCCTATGATCAGTCTATGGCCATTAAATCATAATTCTACAAAGTTATTGATCCTAACCTATTCTCCATGATTCTCCTTTGAGATTTGCTCATGGAATTTCATGGTCAAAGTCTTACATTAATCTCATAACTTAATTTGCAATGGAACTCCTATTCTAGGTGTTCTATTATCACATGGAAGATTTCCATACCTTAGGTATGTTGTAGAGAATTTGAACTTTCCTTCTCTCAACTTTTTTCTTCAGATCTCCTTCTCTTTCTCTTATTCTCTTATTTTCTCTTAGGTTTAAGATTTGAGATTGATCCAAAAGAGTGAGAGAGAGTAAAGGGACGTCCTCTATATAAAGAGAAACTCTCCATATAAAGTCTCACTTCAATTAGGAAAGAGATCTTTTAAAATTTAAAAAAATTTCAAATCGTGGAATCTGATCTGGCAACATGCGGTCGATACTTGTGATCACAAAATCCATCGACCACACAGCTTAAATATGCAACCACACGTCTGTTTTTTACTGGTCTCACTTCCTTCATGGTGTGGTCAACCATACCAGTTCAGGTAGTCGACCACACATTCACAATTCACTGTTTTTTGATCAATTTACATACTTAGCATTGTGATTTCTTCACATGTTTGGTCCTCTCGATCCGATTAGGATAAGAAGACCTGGCACGAAATGGTTAGACCGGATTAGTAGAGTGCGAGTCTTCCAACGGTTACCCTAAAATTCACAATAATTACATAAACTATCTCTAACTGCCAAACATTGTTATAAAAAGGTCCATTTCGTTAAGATTTTTTTTTTTTTGGTAATTGCTGATGTCAACGAATTCAATTTTTTAAAGTAAAAAAATATTCTTTTGGGCATTGTGAAAGGATTATATTACCTTTTTGTAAATTGAAAAAATAAAAATAACCTTTAATTTTTTTCTCTTTTACAACTTTCAGACTCATTAAGGGGAGAAATATTATAAATTATAATAAAGAGAACCTAAATATTATGACAATAATTCATAAATAAATAATGTTTATTATAGTTGTCCTGGTCATAGTACATATTTATCATATGGCAGATCATGTATATCAAACTTCTTTATCCACGTGTGCCTATTTGAAATTAATTCGATTTTACCCAATATCAAAATAAATAAATAATGTAAGAAAAAAAATGAGAGGATCAAGTGAGGAAAGAGAGTGTGAGGCGGCATGTATTATTGAATCATTCTCCTTTGATTTTAACACATGTCGAAATAAATAAATAATGCAAGATAAATGGTTAACAACTATTAATCTTTGAACAATTTTATATCGTAATAAATAAATACTAAAATAAAAACAATTAACAACCATTAATCATTGAACAAGTTGGCGTCGTTGAATATATTTAAAGTGAGAAAAATGCAAGACGTAGTGCAACATACATACAATAATGCGAGCCCTCTCCTTCCCCGAAAAAATAAAAATTTAAACTTCAAATAAGACCAATAAATGGTATTTTTTTCCCAATTACTGATTTGTATTGCCCACCTAATATGACATGTGGCAGTACTTTATCAAAGTTACTTTTCATGATATCTATATTTCTCTACCAAAAGATTTGTTTCCTCTTCTACCATATAATAAGAGGAAAAATAAATATGATAGGATGTCATTTCATCACCATGATCAATTCATGTTCTCTTAGCAAATGGTAGTACATAGATTGATAAGGGTTTTCAACTAGAAAAAAGATTGATAAGGATGACTCACAGTATAGATGATAAGGACCTCACCATTTATCTACAAATCAAATTCAATCAAGAAAAATTTGTAGATAGCGATAAAAAAAAAAAAGAAGTTAAAATTTTCATAAAATTACAATAATACTATTTATATTTCACTATAATAAAACAATGTTAATTTGTGTAGTTCACATTTATTTTAAAGGCGAATGATCTCTGAACTGATTTTCTCAATTATGCTCTACCACAGTTTATTATTTTATTGTTTTTTTAAAGAAAGGACAAATTAAGAAAAAAGTGTGCGAAAGCATAATCTATATTATCAATTAAGAATTATTTTTTCTTTACTTTAAATTCATTTTGTGAGGCATTAGTACTCATCCACAGTATCACAACCTATTTGTATAAAATAAGAATCTTTTTCCAAAGAACTGATCTCCATTGTAGAAATCTTTTCTCCCATTAGGGATACATAAAATGTGCCCATCAGGTTTTAACCAAAAAACAAAAATATAATAGTTCCACATCTCATTGAAGTTTACTTACTAATCAACTCATATAGGAGAATTAGTTCGTGAACCAATCCGGACCAAATTGTTATCGGATATTTTCACGTTGAGATATGACATATTTTATTGGTCCCAATTAGTTGAAATTAGATCGAAAAATCTGATCGATGAGTCTAAATCTGATAATGGCCTTAACCAGATTGATTTAGATTGAATATTAAACCCTTCACCATTTCAGCCTTCTTGATCAGCTTAATGAGTTTCTTTACTAGAATTTCAGTCCGAATCGATCCTATACCAATCCAATAAACTAAACTCAATAACAACCCCAAAACCAGATTAGCCCAATAGTAAGCAACTTACTTAACCCAAACTTTTTAATGGACATGTTTTAGTCAGGCCCTATAAAACCCAACACCGATGTGGTCTGAATCGATTTATTGACACACCTAGTGAAAGCATGATTCAAGTATTAGTATCGGATCTTACTGGATTTTGGACTTGACCAATCCTTGATCAGAGGCAATTTTAATGAAGATCAGACATGTGTTGATTTTTCATTAGATCTATATATTGTTTGGATCAAATCGATTTTAATCATGATCGATACCATGTGCCCTACCTGAATTTAAAACCATGTATAAAGGTAAAAAAGATATTAAAATAAAACACACAATAACATTTGAATTTTTTGGGAGAATGTTTAAACCAAATTTTTTTTTATAATAAAATCCAGGGATTTGTGTTTAGAGAAAGAAACAGGTATTTAGATTTGTGTGTAGAGGGAGGGGAGCAAGTATTTTTTTACAAGGGAAAAAGGAAGTCACTGAATATGAAATGAAGTAGATGGAAGATAAGGAAAAAAATCCTAATGATGGATACATTGAATGGGTAGGCAATCAATCTTCCTATCCAGGAGATATTGAATTATTTGTAATCCTAGTGATGAATAGGTAGGCAAGCAATCCATCCTCCTATGGTCCTATCCTTCCTCCACCCGGGGTATTGAATTATTTGTTAAAAACTGTGCAGCTTTTGGGGAGCAAATGTCAATATGACCCACACACCTTCCAAGAAAGTATATTTCTCCTTTCATTGGCCCCCTTTCTTCTCATCTCCTTTAAAATCTTCACAGTCCTGCACCCTTCACAAGCACACAAAACAAAAGTATGATAGACCCCGTCCACAACAAATACAAAGAGGGAAAAAAAAAGAAAAAAAGAAAAAGAAAAGAAAAAAAAAAGGGAATTGTCAGAAAATAAAATCAAATTTCTAAAAACAAAGCTGGATATTTATGCCGTTTCTCCCATGTCTGGCTCTGTAACTCTGTTCTGTTTTTTCCCAGAGGTCTTGAAGTTCCTTTTAATTTCATGGGTCTCTCTAATAAACTTTCTGCAATTTATTCAAGCTGGCAATCCTGCTTGGTGCTGAAGAGATTCCAACTCCGATCTGATAGATGGCCGAGGTGGGGAAAGCTCCACTAGGGTATGAAAATCTTAGAAAGGGGCGTAGTTTCAAATCATTCTCCAGAAGCTCCGCCATTGCTGATCGGTGAGTTGAGTTCGAAGAATTCACTTTAAAGGTTGGATTTTTCTTTCAGATCGAAGCTGGGTTTTTGGTTTTATGCATGTAGTGGCACCGTTTTGCTTCGTGGTTTGATTGCTTTTCTCTTTAGTTCTTGTTTTTGAGCTGTTTTGCTTCATTTTTGCAAATACCATTTCATGTTTTTGTTTCATTTCTATTATGCTGGTTTTTAGTTCGTGGTGCATGTAATGAAGTGGGTGCGGTTTTGCCTTCTGTGTGGGCTTCCCCCCCATCCCCCAATTATTTATTAGTTTTGAGTTGCTTTTTTCTTTTCTTCTTTTTTTTTGTTTTTTGTTTTTTTTTTTATTTTTATATTTCTTCAGATACCCAGTTCGAGATTTTTCTCTCAGAATTTACCTTTTGCCTTTGTATGGAAGAAGGTCTCTGATCATGTTTGGGGAATTATAGCGTCAATTTTTCTACCTGGTTTGTTTCTTACTTTACTGTTTTGCTTGGTTTTGAACGCTCTGATTCGTTTATTCGGAACTGCATTTCAAGATTCTATACATCTATCTTTTACTCTTAAAATTTTTGGCAGTTTTGTTTATTCTTGAACTACTTGCTTCATTGCTTGGGATACCCCCATTGAGGCGTTTTTTCAATGTGTTTGACAAAGAATGTTAAACTCGTCTCTTTTTGGCTCATTCTGTAAGTTTGTATCCAATTCGTTTTTTCAGATGCATGTTTATTTTGTTTATGCGGGTCTGTTTTCTTGTTCATTCTTACTTTTGTTCTTCTCTTTCCATCATTTGTTTAATCTATGTTCCTTGCATTGGTGGTTTTCTATGTTCTGTTTGTGTTTGTCCTTTTTTTGTTTGGAGAGAGAGAGGGGGGGGGCGTTCAGTTATGTAAGAGAGGTTAAAACTGGATTTTAGCTTCTTTGGCAGAAAACAGGCAGAAGATGACTTTTATGTTCTGCACTACTTCTGGCCTTTCCTTCCCCTACTTTAGTAGGTCATTATATTGGTTTTTGGCTTCTATTGTTTTCTATTTGCTTCCAATACAAGTGTATATAGTTTGTATGTATGAAGATGATAAGATGTCTTTCGTGGGATTGCATTGCCATTAATTGTTTCTTTATAATTGCTCCTTTATGTTTTGATTGGTCTTTTCGTCTAGAACCCCATTTAGAGGTGGTAACTTGGTTTCTCTTTGACTCATTTGAAGATTATATTCATTCTAGCTTGCGAAGTTTTGATCTTTGTCAAACATGGTAAGTGGTTGTAGTATGAAATTTTTTTCCTTCTTTCTGTTTTGTGAAGATCATTCTCCCTGTTTAGTGATTCTTGGGCAGAATTTTGCTCTGTTTTTGGATGAAATAAAAGTATGTATTTATCTAATTTGTCAAGGTATAAGGGGATTATTTTCTTTCCATGTTGATTGATTTCTGTTTTCCTAATTTGTTCAACTCCCTACCATTTTTTTGAGGCATCTTTTTGGTGTCTGTGCACTGGGTATGCCCTTTTATATTTTTGGTGTCTGTGGTTCTCTATTTTGAATCTCCTGGGTACTTTATTCTCTTTGTCATACCCATTCAAATGTATTCTGTCTTCCTTCATTACTTCTTTCTTAATTCTCATGCTCTCTCCATGTTCTGCTCTGAGATTAACTTAGGGTGTTTTTGGGACGACCCCAGAAAATAGATGTTATTAATTTGAAAGTGCTGCGACTACATATTGGAATTCCTGCATACCTCCCCCTTTCATCCCCCTTCCCAAACGGTTGGTCAACATTCAATCTGCAAAGTTCTTAGCTTCTTATTAGCGCTTATAAGTGTTGAGATTCTTATGTTATGGTGATGTTTAGTACATAGTTGTCAAGGCGAACCAAGGCATTGGAGGCCTGATGGGGCGCCTAGGCAACCAAGCCGCCCGCCTAGGCAACCAAAGCACACGATTTTCCAAGGCGTCACAAGTCCTCTTGGGCGCCTAGGACAACTATGGTTTAGTATACAGCTTATCCTGTCACTAGTGTTGGTGGTGTTAGTTATTAATCATTCTATAAAAATCGGCTACACTATTTCTTTCCCAGCTTTCCTAGTTTCTCTCTATATTTCCTTTTCCTTTATCCTTATGTACTTGTCATTCTATATTATAAATAAAGTAACCTGGGTGGAGAAATCTCAGATCTATTCTTTCTCTCCACTCACTCCATCTTCTTCTCTCTTTCTTTCTACTTTGGTACATGGTTCAGAGAATTAGAGGATCAATCTTTGTGATCTCTTTATTGCTGTTTTGATAGTCTACAACATCTTCTAGTTACTGATTGCAACAACCTCATGCTGCCTGTCTTTTATGTTTAGCCCAATCATGATAAATCTCATATAGACTGGGCCTTCTATCATGATGTCCACTGCTGCTGTGATCAGTTATTGATGCTGCTATTAGCCTCCTGCTGTCTTCTATATTGATCGATTACTGCCTTCTACTATTGCTACGATCTGCTGCTGCCGCAAGTAGGTGTCCTACCTTCTATTGCTGTTTATACTCTATCCACTGCGTATGCACTGCCGCTGCCTCCTCTGCTTCTGGTATATTAAATGGCTGACTCTAAGCTCTCATCAGATGGTACACATAATCGTTCTCCTGTTCAAATTACTACTATTAAATTGCATGGTGTTTCTAATGTATCTATTATAGGCTCAAGCGCTAAGCTTACATCCGTTCTAAAGGCAAACTAAAATAT
Source organism: Protea cynaroides (assembly GCA_028583415.1). Classification (NCBI taxonomy): domain Eukaryota; kingdom Viridiplantae; phylum Streptophyta; class Magnoliopsida; order Proteales; family Proteaceae; genus Protea; species Protea cynaroides. The sequence goes on from CM053267.1 coordinate 47,956,533, forward strand.
CTTACTGATGATCCTCCATTTAGTGAGGCTAAGGAAGTTGATGTCATTAAGGCCTTTGATGACTGGATGATGAAAATTCCACACTTCAATCCTGCTTGTGGAATAGTATTGATTCCTATATTGCTTCTAATGTAATGTTTCATGAGACTGCTTAGGCCTTATGGATAGACTTACATGCTAGTTATGCCCATGACAAAAATATTTCCCAGATATATGACCTGTATGAAAAGATGTTTCCTTCCTCCTTAGGCGACAAGTCCCTTAATGAGTATTTTAATAGTTTCAAAGGCATCATTGAGGAATTATAGGCAGTCTACCCTCACACTACTGATCTTGAACAACTCAAGACCCAACAATTAGAGTTTTATTTAGCCAAGTTCTTTGTTGGCCTTCTTCTTGAATACCAATCTGTGAAAAACCAACTTCTGAGTGAGAAAGTTCCCACTCTCAATGAGACATTCTTTCGTCTTCAACAATTGGTTTATTCTTTTCAAAATAATTTTACTGCCGCATCTGAAGATAATGTTGCCTTCTATGCTGACCGCGAGCGAGGCTCCTCCTCTAGAAGAGGTCGTGGTATGGGCCAAGGATGTGGTCGTGGGGTTGGCTGATATAATTATGACAAGGTCAACCAATACTGTACTCATTATGGGAAGATAACGATAACATTTATACATGTTGGGATAAGTATGGCCAACCTGACTGGGCAAATGCTTTGGCCAACTCTGTTACTTCTAACATTTATTTGATCTCTAGCAACCTGATGCTGCTACTACTACTACTATCTGCCTTCCTTGGGAAGAACCTATGCTGATTGATGTTCATAAGTTTTCATAAGTTGGTGTTATTACCTGAAGACATGTGTATATCTATTTTTGTATGTTCTATCTATTTTTGTATGTTCTAAGTTGGAGCATGTCGCAACTTGAGGGGGAGTGTTGAAATTTTTATGTTATGGTGATGTTTAGTATACAGGTTAGTTTGTCACTAGTGTTGGTGCTGTTTAGTAATTAATCATTCTATGTAAGTCGGCTACATTATGTGTAGCAGACTAGGATAGTTTCTTTCCTAGTTTCTCTATATTTCCTCTTCCTTTATCCTTATGTTCTTGTGATTCTATATTTTAATTAAAGAAACCTGGGAGGAGAGACCTCACATTGATTCTTTCTCTTCCATTCACTCATTCTCTCTTTCTTTCTACTTTGTTACAATAAAGAACAGTTGGTGGGCATCCTGGATGCTGATTTGGATGGTGTGCAAGTGGAAATTTTGGCTGACTTTCTTCCATATTATTTGTTGTTTCGGCCATGATGCTGTTTAAATTATCTGGTCATTCAAACATTAACAACACTTTTCCGCAGAACAAAACACCCCTCCTCTCTCTCTCTCTCTCTCTGTGTTTCTATTTGTGAGTGTCTATGTGTGTGACCCTGTGAAAGTTATTGCAAAATTAATTATAGTAAAACGAGGGCTCTGCCAAAGCCCAATTTTTATCTTTCTCTCTCTCTCTGTCTGCCTATGAATCAGGGGCTCTGCCATTTGAATGGACCCTCTGGAAACAACCCACTTCCACCCCTTTCTGTCATCTCCATCTCCAAAATCTCCTTCTCTTTAAGCTTAGAGCTTGGAGCAAAAAAGAAAAAAGCAAGAGAAATTGGAATGTTGAAATACGAACACCATTGTGAACACACTAGGACCACAACACTGGAGAACTGTCATAGCAATCTCCTCATCGAGCTTATAAACAGTAGGGTTCAGACCCATGGAAACCACTTAATTAGGTGGCACATTCAAAAGTACTAATATTTGAATTGTGATATTGTCTATAATGTCACCATCCCTAGAATGGTTGGGACGGTTTTCAGGATGTTGGGATGTCAAAAGGCCTCTCCAGTTAATCCAGTGACAGTTCATTCTTTGTTCACAATGCTTCTTTTCTTCATTTTTTTTCCTGATGTTGATATCCCACAACTGTGATTTTTTCTGCTCCTCTTGACCATCTAATAAGCCTTTGGCTTCCCTCAGATAATAGAAAAGGCTTATCATTATTTTTTCTGCTCCTCTTATCCTGATGTTGATATCCCACAACTGTGATTTTTTCTGCTCCTCTTGACCATCTAATAAGGGAAGATAATAGAAAAGGCTTATCATTATTAGTTTGATGAGGGAATAATTGTCTATCATGGGCTTCTTTGTGGTCTAAATATGTTCCTAGATGTTTTTTTCCCTTGTTTTTCCTCTCATTTACAATGATTAAACATTTAATCTAAGAGATGGTTGACTTTACTTTTGTAGGCCAATTGAAGGATGGACAGGACCAGGTTGGATTTAAAGGGTCATCATTCTGGATCAACGCAATCTGAAGAGTCAGCTTTAGACCTAGAGAGGAACTATTGTAGTCATCCTAATCTAACTTCAACTCCACCAACACTTCAAGCCTTTGCTTCAGGTGGTCAGCATTCCGAGAGCAATGCTGCTTACTTCTCATGGCCTACTTCTAGTCGATTGAATGGTGCTGCTGAAGATCGTGCAAACTATTTTGTGAACCTTCAGAAGAGAGTGCTGCCCGAAACTCTTGATCAGTTGCCAACGGGTCAGCAAGCAACCACCTTGCTTGAGCTAATGACCATAAGGGCTTTCCACAGCAAGATATTGCGTCGTTATAGTCTTGGCACGGCAATTGGGCTTCGAATTAGACGGGGTGTATTGACAGACATACCTGCTATTCTTGTCTTTGTTGCCCGAAAAGTTCACAGACAATGGCTCAGCCACGGCCAGTGCCTGCCGCCTGCCCTTGTGGTAAGCAAAACAGGATTTGGCCAGTAGTCAACTACTATATTGACTCTGAAATGTTGATAGTATATGCAAAATGAATACATAGTAATGGGTAGTGAATAGTCGGACTAAAAATAAGAAAACTCTTGCCAAGCTATTTATATCAAGTGAACTTGTCATATATTATAGCTCAACCTTTTCAAAGACGACTTATTCTATAGCTAAATATCTCATATTCAAACAAATTGGTGCATGTCTGTATTAATGACCCGATCTGACCTGACTTTAGCTTTTAGGTCCATTTATCCAAAGCTGGAATTAAACACATATTCTTTTCTTGAGCCTGGTTGTAACTGGGTTGGACAGAATTGGTTAGGCAGGTTGATCAAAATCTTGCCAGCTGTAATACATGAATACATTCTTTTATTTTCTATTCAGTTCATTTTTTGTAATGGGAAATTGAATCGATTTTTGAATTCCATGAGTAGGGACCAGGAGGTGTCTGGTGTGATGTGGATGTGGTGGAATTCTCATACTATGGTGCACCTGCACCAACTCCCAAAGAACAGTTATACACTGAGCTTGTGGATGGCTTACGTGGAAGTGATCCTTGCATTGGCTCAGGTTCTCAGGTATCTTGTACTTGTCTCAGCCAAACTTACTCTTCACGTGATGGATAAATGATTTATAAGTACTGGTTATCTATAAATAAGATGTTTATAATATTTTGAGGGAAAAAGATCCCCACAACGTTACTGTGGGGATTCTTTCCCACTACCTCTCACATTCTGCCATTTTCTGTCTCCTCTCTAACATCCTTCTTGCTTCTTTGACCATGTGGGCCCCCCATTGGAGATACCATTCCCTGCTCCTATTGGTGTATTGTGGGAGATTCTTTCTACAGTGTCATTGTGGGAAACCTTCTCCCTTATATTAATAAAAAGGAAAACTGTTATCTCCTTTTTTCTTAGTAATGCAAACATATGTTATTCTTCGGTATTGGGCTGAAACTTGGGATCGGGACTTTAGGAGATTTGTTTTTACTTTCTTTTGTATATTGTGACAGAACTGTTGCAAACTAAATGAAAGCCAATATTCAATTATTCATGCAGTTATTCTTCCTGACTGGCTGTAGAACTCTAAGCCTAACAGAAAAGCGGATCTTTATGATGAGCTGTGCAGAGCTGTCTTGTAAAGCTCTATAAATACTCATTGTATTTCTTGAGCTGAATCAATGAAAGATTGAGGTTCTCCAGCACTTCCTTGTGCTCCTTCGGTCTGGGACTTCCCTTGTGATGATATTGAGATGTCTCTTTCTCGTAAAGATTGACCAAACTCTAACAAAGACGTAGGTTTATGTGGTGAAACTCTTCTTATTCACTGATTTTTTTAATTGCTCCTTCTCCATATTATGATAATGACCTGGAAATTTTCCATAGTTGGTCCTACATTATTTCAGGACTGAGCAATATCTTTCCCTTGACTTGTTATGATAACATGCATTCGGTAGTCTGTGGACATGTATTTTGACTTGATATGATTACATTGGTTTTGTTTTCAGAGGAAGTTCTGTTTTGGAGCTATGACCTTGATAGTTGTCCAACAACACCTCTTTTGACTTAGAAATCTCATCCTCTCCCTGGATTTGTAACAAGGATCACATTCAATGTATGAATTTAGTTGCTTGTGTGGACTTTCTTGTGGTTAATTGTTCGTCTATTAACTCTATTCTGGACTTCATTCTTCTAATCTTCTCCTTCAGCATTTGGGGTGACTTTGTTAATGACCTCTTCATTATTTTGTTATTAGGGGCCTTCCTGATTGTTTGCGGGCTTGCAAAGCCTGACTATGGTTACAGTTCCAAATTTTCTTTGAATGAAGCTTAGCTGTAGCCTACTGTAGTCCTTGTACTGTGATCACTTGTTACTTGCCATTTGCCAACTGTGAATACTTCTTTATCAGGATTTCACCTTGACCAGGATTTTCATGTCTTTCGAAAAGGAAGAAATAGGTGGGGAATTATTACCAATCCTCAAATTATTTGATGCTCGATTTGATGGTTATCTATCTTTCCCATGGTTAGTTTGTCTAGTGAATTTCATAACCACTATGGATAATGGTCCTTAAAATGATGTTCTCTTAAGAATGATTGGTCTTGCCATTTGTGTTATCTATGGAACTCAGTAAATTTATACAGTGATTACCCTAGTGCTTTTCTTTTGAGCCTGGGTTCTATATTTCTCCATGGTTTTTAGATTGGTATCTGATCATTTAGTCTGGTCTGTGTTGATGCCAGAATTGGTTGATCCTGTAGCAATATCAGGATCTTGCACACTGGATTGGTTCTGATCCATACCTGTCCGGATTGGTACTGCCCATGACTGTTTTGGATTCTGATACTGATCCTTGAATCCTTGATTATTCCACAGTATCTTTCTTGTTGTCAAACTTCTACAAGGTCCCATGGTACTGGCCGGTAATGAGAATATTATGAACCAAAATCGAATGCCAACTCTGTTGAAGATATGGAACCCACCACAACTGTTACCGTGGTCTATTCCTATCGATCTTCTCTTGATGTGGTTTGACTGGTCAGCAAATATTTTGATATGGGTTGACTTGGTCAGCAGGTTATTCACCAAAACTTTTTTGAAGATATGGAACCCACTACAACTGTACCTAATGTTTTACAAAATTTCACCGAAGGTACGTAACGTTTCATATATTACGTTTGGGTTACCTAAATCAAGATAGACTTAACCAGGTTATGGAAAATACCAATTTCACCCTTCGTCTCTCTCCTTCCTTTTTTCCCATTCCCATTCTCAGCTTATGCGAAGAACGATTACTGCCCATATGACCACAGCTCCAACTTTGCCCCCCTTCCAAAAAAATGTGGAGAAACCGAACAAAACCCTAAATTGCCTGTTTTTCTACAACTTTGCACATTGTTAAGATAGATTAGAGCTTCTGATGTCAACAACCTTCGTCACAACCCGTATCCACATTGTTAAGATCGCTTTCATCACAAACATGCCCTGTTTTCTCTCTCTCTATCCTTATCTAGATGATTAAATTGCAAATCTTGATTTGTCCCTTTTCTTCCAACTCCATAGGAGATGCACACATCATCATCATCACCACCTACTCTAAGAGCTCCTGCAACTCTAAAATCTAGATCCAACTGATTCCTTCAATTATCTCTCGGGTACCTGAAATAAAGAACTTGAAGATTATATAAGCTCGACCGCAGGCTGGTTGTAAATCAGGCTGAATTACAATCAGCTGCTCCTCTTTCAATCCTATTTCTTCCTTGGATATCCTGTGAACGCAGTCTTGTTTTTTCTGAAACTCTGTTGGAACGCTTAATCAAAGATGTTTTAAAAAAATATTTTCATGCAATTTAGGGTTTGGCTTGGTTTTTCTACATTTTAGAAGAAGGGCAAAGTGGGGGCTTTTATGAGATCTCCAACATTGTTTTCTATTTTGTCTGTTCTTAATGGGGAAGGTGGAAGTTGGAGGCGTGGTCATAAGAATTGCAACTGTTCTGCGTACAAGCCGAGAATGGGAATGGGAATGGGAAGAAAGGAAGGAGAGAGACGAAGGGCGAAATTGGTATTTTCCATAACATGGTTAGGCTTATCTTGATTTAGGTACCCCAAACATCATATATGAAACGTTAGGTACCTTTGGTGAAGTTTTTTAAAACGTTAGGTACCCTGGGTGTAATTTACCCTTCTTTTTATCTTGTCTCCTAATATGTCTATCATGGTCTCCTATCTCTTAGGCATTTTATCTTGTAACTAGTGCAATAGGACTGTAGTTTTCTATTCCACTAGATCTCTATCTGATGTAATATTCTCTTTTATATGTTGAATACGCATGAAGGGAAAAGATATCTAAGCAGTCTCGATTCTGCCGACATAGCAGAATCGATATTCCACCTTCTCTCTTCTCTCTTCTTCTTTTTTGATTCCTGTTTTCTCTTTATTGGTATTAGTTACAAATTTTAATATAATGCATTTTCTAAGATGTAGTACTGAAGTTCTTGGGATTTGTATCTCTTGTGGATGTGGATGTAGATTTGATGTAATGTAGGACTCTCCTGAGAGTGGCCTATACTGATGCAGTACAAGCACACTTTAGAAAGAATAAAAGGTCCTCCAATCAAAGCCTAGACAAAAGGACAAAATGCCAAGAAGGAGAAGACAAAAGTCCAGCCAAAACCACTCTTCACGTGGTACTGTTCACGTGAACAGTGCCGCCAGAATTTTAGAAGTCTTGTTTCTTTCCTAAATTCAATAAGTTAGATATATTTCCTAAATTAGTTTTATTTTGTTTCCTAAGTTGGTTTATGAGTCAGTTTTAGATGTTTCCTTTTGTTTGGAAACTTTCATATTTCCAGTTTTAGAAGTTTCTTTGTTTGAAAACTTTCCCAATAGATATAAACGAAAGATTTTATCTTTTTTATTTTTGGACATACTCCTTAAAGAATCAGTCATTTCTATCTTTTGTAATTCTTTTCAGCATTATAAATAAGATGAATCGGAGAAGGGATGTAGAGATTTAGACCAGAAAAAAAAAAAAAAAAAGAGGGTTATCGATTTTTTCTGGTTGAGCCTCCCACGGTTGTGAGACTCAACCGAATATGCTAATTGCTTCTTTATACATCAGATTTTCATGTTTTATGATCAATCCTTATTGCTGAAAGTGAAGAACATCTCCAACACCACTAAAATTCTCTCCAGGCTGGACGGTAACAGTTGCAGCAGCTTTGCAGGTTCTGTAGTTCTCTCAGCCCACCTCTGATCGACTCCATATTTCGGCTAGTGTTCAGATCTGTTCTCAAGGATAATCTTTATAAGTTTCAAGAGATTCTAGCAGCTGGATTCTCAAATAAGTACAAATTTCTATGGTTTTATGATTCTGATTTTGGACTGGATTGTGTTAAGATCCTGTAGCAAAGAGGGATAACTGATTTAGATGTGTTGAAACCCCTCTTTGCCATTGTATACCCATGGGCATTCACTATATAGAGCTTTCACTAGTCTGTATGTCTTGTTAAAGATCCTGATGTAGTTCAAGTAAGGTTCCAGAACAAGTTTTCACACCGGAACAAGCCCAAATCCTAGTCTAATAGGTCAAATAAGTAGCCTAAGGGCTATATGGGTCATGGGCTGAGAATTTTTATGTTTTCTATTGTAACGGGCCTATTTGAAAGCTTATATGTGAGGGATAAGTGGCCTCTAGAAATTAACTAGTTAGTTGTATCTAGTCCTCTAAATGGTGATAAGGCTGAGTTGAGTGGAGTTTTGAGTTATATCTAATTCTCTTTAGTTGTGAAGTGTTGGGGATGTCAATAAGTTATTGAGACTGAGTTAGTTTCATTGTTAGTAGAGTTTGTTCCGTTGATACTGAAGAAAAACCTTGATAATGTAAAGTTCATTGAATATCTTATAATCAGTCCCAATGTAAGTCCTTGGAAATGGTCTGGTCATTAAGTTTAGGAGGAAGTTTTAATGATGGTCTAGAATCATCTCAGCCTCTAAAAAAAAAAAGCTGCTTGTAATCATGTGGGAAAATTTGAAAATGAAATTGGTTTATAATTCTTCTATGGGAAACAGAGCGACAGTGAGACGTTGTTCCTAGTGTGAAGCTTGGGTTGATCGCTGAGATGCTGATCGAGGCTTATGTGGATGTCCAAGTCATATCCTTTTTATTTGCTGCCCATGAATTATGATAATGAAGTTTTGGTTGGCTGCTGCCTTCTTCTCTGTGGGAAACAGATTTCAGCTGTGTGATTCAGCAATCCTTGGTGGGAAGCTAGGTATGTTGCTAGGGAAATCAACATTGTTCTAGGTGGGAAATCTTGAACCATATCTCCTTCGCTCCATTGATTCAGGTAAGAGCACTGCAAAACCTTGCTTGAGCAACGACTGTTTTAATCTGATTTTCTTACCATACCTTTTTCCATCTATGAATCTGGATTCTGGTTTGATCTCTTTGGTAATATTGTGATCGGTTATTGATCCTGTCATTCTATTGCATGTTAAACATTAATCACGGTTCTTATCCCTCCGTTTCTGCTCTCTGTTTTACCCCCACATTGGCCCTTGGTTTCTGTTTCCCTATTAAATATTGATTTCAGTTTCGTCTGATCTTAAGGCAATATTTACTCAATCAATCACTGTTTCTTCTTGTAACTGATTGCTAAGTCTGTTGGTTCCTTGCGTGTTGCATATCAGTCCCAAATCAAATCAAGAATAGCTATCAGCTTCCATTCTTCCATTGAAATCTAATTCAGTTTTAATACTCCAACATCGTACATTATTCCAGTGCTTTGTTTCTGAATTGAATTGATGCTTGATCAATTAATTTATTCATTAATTCTGCAATCATTTTGACTTGGTGAACAATCCTAGTCCAACAAGTACATCATAATTTTGAATCCATTGATTGGATTGTGTTCAATATGGATATATTGTTTTTAATATTATTTGGCACATCATTTTGAATTCTGGTTTCCATCTGACCGCTGGATCTTCTGATATTTATGATTATAATATTCTGGTTGTTTGGTTCCTTCATGATGGTTTTGGAGTGTTTCTGAGTCCTACATTTGTTCGGCTTTAGAAACCCCATCACTCACCTAATATGCCACACAGAAGGATGATGCGGTGATTCTGACCTGATATTTTGGGAATATTTTGGATTCTTCCGACTCAAATTCAATCATTTACCCCCAAGTAATGACGTAGTCTCTCATGTCCTGCTATGTTTTGCCGCTTTGTAAACTCTGTTTAGGTTGAAACTTGACATGTTAGCAGTGGGCCTTCCACCAAGTTTCAGCTCCAGCTCCACTTGACATGCCACGTGGCAGATATAGATGAGCTACCCTGCGAAGCTTAAGTGGGTGGGCCACCCAGGCTTACTTTGCCCTTTATTTTATGATTTATTTCTTAGGCTGAAACTTGACATATCAGCAGTGGGCCTTGGGTTCTACCTGTCCACCAAATTTCTGCTCCACCTGACATTACCACTTGGCAGAAACAGATGAGCCAGAAAACCATACTTTGCCCTTTATTTTATGATATATTTCTTATATTCTTATCGATCAAATGATCAATACGAGGTTGGACTGTTCCAGTGGGTATTATGTCTATCAGTCATGGTCTTGCTTTTTGTCATTGTGGAAGAGAAAAGAAATACAACTCAACTCAACTCAGCTGTATCCCAACTAAAAGGGGTGGAAGAGAAAAACAATAACAAGCATATATATAGTAAAAAAAAAAGTTGAGAAACTCAAAGAGGTTGGGACTTCTATAAAGATTGGAGCTTGTCAGCATATGTATTGGTTTGCTACCATTAGATGTTCACTGGTTCCCAAGTTTCTTTAGTTTATGTATTTATTTATTTATTTTCTTCTAAAGGAAATGCATTAATTATTCATAAGAAAATTCTCCTCTTTGACCTAGTGTTCTGAATGCTTCAGACCACAATTTGGAAGTGGGATTTATTTAGCTTTATTAGCTGGAGGAAAAAAAAGCCTCTTCTGGAGTTACATCAGTCTTTATTTTTAATCTTAGAATTGCCACTCTTTAGTGACCTAATACCCTTCCGTTTGTGCTCAGGTTGCAAGTCAAGAGACCTATGGCACTTTGGGTGCCATAGTAAGGAGCCGAACAGGTAACCGACAGGTTGGTTTCCTCACAAATCGGCATGTTGCAGTTGATTTGGACTACCCAAACCAGAAGATGTTTCATCCTTTGCCACCCAACCTAGGCCCTGGGGTGTATTTGGGTGCAGTGGAGAGGGCAACGTCATTCATCACAGATGATCTTTGGTATGGCATCTTTGCTGGATCGAACCCAGGTAATGTGGTTCCAGATTATGGGTCTCCGTATGATCCCTTTACAAATTATTGACACTGCTTTTGAATAATCGCCTTTTGTATAGCACCAATATTCAAGAACATGGTTTTGATCTGAGATCCTGATAATCTATATTTTAAGGTGTAGCTCAATTTGAGTGAGTCGAGGAAAATCTTGCTGGTATCCTAGAAAATTGTTAATGGCGAAGCTGTTTTTAAGATTTTCTGATTAGATATTTGTGCATAAGGACATCAGGGCTGAAAGAATATCTTGACACAATATTACTATCTTAAAAATCAAGACCCACGTTTACTAGTTCGAGTCAGGAGATCTCCATGGCAGAGTTGAACCAACCAGATGGCCATAACTATCTTATAAAATTGCATTATTCTGGATTCTGTTGGGAACTATAGCCATATACCATTCAATTTCCCTTGCCTTTGGTTTGTTAAAATCTCATAGGGAATCTTTGGGACTGGAGATTCTCTTGGCCTAGGTGATGTAAGGAACTAAATCTCGATTTCGAGGCCGGTTTCGGTCAAGCCCAAATCCGAGACGTATTGGATCTTGTTTTGAGGTTTTGCCACTGGGTTCGACTTGGGTTTTGACCCTCAGTTTCGTTTCGGCACTGAGAAATTTTGGTCCAGTTTTGATTGAAACCTAGAAACTTGTGATGCATGCTGGTGGTTAGACTGTTAGCTTCATTGATTCGTGGTTGAGATCCTGCTGAATGGTTTACCCTTCATAATACAACACAAATCTATTGTCTAAGTTTTCTTTCCTTGCTGAACCAGTTCTGTCTAGACTTGGGGTGGTTAAATGGTGAATGGGAGTTTACTTTAAGGTGGTTGTTGATTGTACGGAATTGTTGCATATTAACACAATGGGAACAATTTCTTTTATGATTGAAACACAAATATTACGCATGTGGGCCTTGTATGGTGTATGGGTTTTATTCAGTGTAGAACAATGATGCTTTCTGATAATTAAAAAAAGAAAAGAAAAAAAGAAGAAGTGCATTGAGCATATGGCCCATATGGCTCATTTCTCTTGAAAGAACACTCTGATTCTGAATGACATTAACCTCTATTAGTTGTTTTTTAGTTATTGTATTTTTTTGGGGTATACCAAATATAATTTGTCCACTGACTGATAATTCAATTGCATCCTGACTGGCTGAACTCCACACATGCCCATTACCCTTTGGTACACCTGCAGAGACATTCGTGCGAGCTGATGGGGCTTTCATACCTTTCGCGGATGATTTTGATGTCTCCAATGTAACTACATTAGTAAAAGGTGTCGGTGCTGTTGGTGATGTGAAGATCATAGACTTGCAGTCCCCAATCAATAGTCTGATTGGGAAGCAAGTGGTGAAGGTCGGAAGAAGCTCAGGCTTGACCACCGGGAATGTAATGGCCTATGCTCTTGAATATAATGATGAGAAAGGGATCTGCTTCTTCACTGACTTTCTTGTTGTGGGAGAAAACCAACAGACATTTGACCTTGAAGGCGACAGTGGAAGTCTCATCCTTCTAACAAGTCAGAATGGTGAGAAACCTCTGCCAATTGGGATAATATGGGGTGGGACAGCCAATCGAGGGCGGTTGAAGCTAAAAGTTGGTCAACCTCCTGAGAATTGGACCAGTGGGGTTGATCTTGGGCGTCTTCTTGATCTTCTGGAACTTGATATCATCACGACAAATGAAAAACTCATAGGTGTGTACTTCAACAACTATTCTAGTCTGACCATTTTTTCTCCTGGCTATAAGAAATAAATATTTTTATGTTTGACTGTTGATTCTTTGTTAATATAGAGGCTGTGCAAGAACAAAAAAATGCTTCAGCAGCAGGAGTGGATTCTACGTTTGGTGAGTCATCCCCTGCAGCAGAGGGAATACAACCAAAAGACAAAACTGAAGGGATGTTTGAGCCTCTGGGTTTTAAAATTCAGCATATTCCTGTGGAAGATGGACCCTGTGCAGAAGGAAATCCACATCTTGCTCCCTCTGAGTTTCATATAGAAGATGGTATAGAGGCTTTGCCCAATGTAGAGCATCAATTCATTCCCAACTTAATTGGACATTCACCAATACATCAAAATGACCATCAAGACCGTCCAGAGTCAAAGAATCTCTCTGCATTGAGGAATGGCTCAGATGAGGATCTCTGTGTTTCACTGCAGTTGGGAGATCGGGAACCCAAGAGAAAGCGCTCAGAGTGTATAATTGATCTTGAAGAACCAAAATGAATTTTCAAACGGCTTCATTTGCTTTGGACCCATCCTTGGAGGGTGGGGTCTAGACAGCTTGACTTTTAAGTAGTACTTCCCAGAACAAGAAGCTGGTTTGGTCATGGAGCTGACAAATCCTGATTGTAATTTTCTGGAAGACAGGAATGGATCCTTCAGGGCCTATTTTCATGACCAGTTTCATGTGGAAGTTGCAATCGGCTGTCAGATTTTGAGGTTCAAACCTCCTGCCAGATTATTTGCCTTCCAGCAACCTAGCATGTTCCTGGGTAAGACCATAGCTGTAGGTAGATATATTGGCTATGTACCATTTTAGTAGAAATTTTTAGACAGTATTTCTCTTATTAAAGGAAATTTTCTTTATAAAACCATGATGGCTTTACTGGTTGTAGCTACTAACAGAAAGATTGGCTTAGCCTTGAAGTTCACTTGGGTGAGAACTCAACTGTCGTCTGTTTATCACCAAGCTCAGAGACCTTGCTCTGGTTGGTTGGACCATTGGCTTGGCGAACTGCTAAAAACCAGCTGCTCTTTATATTTCTAATTATGCGTGCTTGTATGCTTGATAGTTAGTTCTCACCTGCTTCTTTCTTTTTGATTGGTCTAGCTGGTTGAATTGTTGACCAAAAGGATCAGATGGTCTGGTCTTTTCTGGTAAACCATCTGAAGCATTAAGCAGTTTTATTTAGATAATTAGACCATTAGGTAGTTCTTGTTGCTATTTATGTATTGTTTTCTCTCAATTTTATCGCTTTCGTTTATGACATTTGGACCATATGATCAACCTAGAAAACACCTCTCCCTGCTCTCTTGGGATAAGAATAAAATTTGTGGACCAAAGGCACAAGAGGGTTTAGGCTTTCAGAAAAAATGCAGATCAGAATCTATCCTTACTGCCCAATTTGCCTCCTCATGAACCCTGAGTCATTATGGACTAGGATCCTCAAGCTCCATTATTTTACTGATGGCAAGTCTTTCCTAAATGCAGAAAAGGCTATATTGGCTTCATGGCTTCGAAGCATTCAGAGATCTAAACTTTTCTTGTAGCAATGGGTTTGTGGGAGAGTTTGCAGGGGTGACTCGATAGACATTTGGAATGATCTGCAGTGCCAAACAACCAGTTGTAGGGTTCCGGGAAATGTTTCCCTTGTAAAGTCAGTGACCTGATTCTTCTTGATAGGAGTTGGAAACTACCTATGATGTTAGGCCCACATTCCCTTGGGATATTCTCTGCAGTACAGAGAATCAAATTGCCTGTACACCTTTATCTTACAAACTTTTGTTTAAATACCTGACTAATTGCCTCACAACTAAACAGGCCTACAGGGCCATTCTACATCCCAGGCATGACTTTCAGGATCATTTCAAATGGTCCAAGATCTGGAATCCATTAGGCCTAAATTCAAGACCTTGTGGAAACGTTTGCAGGATGCCCTTCCCACTAGGTCTCATCTCCATTTTGTGTCTCTTATGCAAATGATGCTGATGAATCTCTCTGACATGCTCTCTTTGCTTTTGATAAGATTAAAAGAATTTGGGGGGCCTTCTTGCATGGGTAAGAACAGAGTATTTCTCTAGTTGGAATCACCTATCCCTCTCCTGACTCAATGTATACTGTCTCAATTATTCATAGGAATAATTTTCTTCACTCATGGTGAATGGAATCCCATGAACATACTCTTTAAAACTTTGACAAATGAGCAGCTGAAGTTCAAATTCTTAAGATTTTTTCACGTCTCATACCCCTTGCTAGAGGATCTGATGTCTGTTACATGCTGCCTGTGCTTCACATCAGGCAATATCACCAGTGCTTACATCATTTGAGAGTACAGACAGAACAGCTGCTTGGTGTGCTAGTTGTTTGATACAGGAACCACTGTTACACACTTAGATTGGATCCGGGTTCTCCACCTCACCAATAGAAGCTGAAGAGGGTGAGTATCCATTGAAAGCACTCTTTGAAAGATTTCAAGAGGGATGACTCTCAGATGCTACTTTTGAGTTTTTGCCGATGATGATTGACTGTTTTGACAGCCCTGTCGACCAGGTGTCACCAATGATTATCAGACCAACTGTTATCGCCCAAGGTGGCATTATTGTCCTTCTCCGCACCCCTCCTTCCCGTGTCGCACTGTAATAGTAATAACAACAATAAAAATTATAGAAATCCATGAGATCAAACTATGCTGCCATGTAGATATAATTAGGCCTTCCTTTGAAAATCGCTGGGTGGATCACTTAGCATCCAATTTTTTTGAGTTATGTTAGTTTAAATGCAATGTTAATAAGGATTTGGTTATAAGATTTTAGATTTATGATAAACAAACTGTCATTAGGTAACCTCAAAGACAGCCCATGTGTTCCAGCGACTTGAAGCCAAAGGAATTGATTGAAAAAAAGAGTCTAATCACAGAACAAACTTGGAGATTAGTGGTTATGTAATTTCCCCTACTCATGTAGTATTTCTTGCCATGTGTCTTCTTTCTTGTGGTGTTGAAGAGCATAACATCACAGGTCTCACATACAGATTGATGGATGGGATGATTGTTTAATTTGTTTTGGTACCCATAGATAAAATTTAGGGCATGGTTTAATGAACAGTGCTATTGCCTGTGCCCACCAATGAGAGAGAACGATGCAGATTCGGAGGTGCTGGCGTGCCCACTCCGTTGTTTGGAGGAACTTTGTCCCCTCACGGGTACACTACCCTACCGTCCCAAGATTGCCTGCCCCATTGGACCTGGACGATGTGAAATCAGGGAAGGTACCCATATGAGTAGAGGATACAGACTCAAAATTTATTAATTTGTCAAGCCCCACGAACAGCAACATCAAACAAAATACCTTTATTTTTGTGAAAGTATATATTAACCGATAGAAGAGTTTACCAAATCTGGGATGCCATCGGCTTCGAAGTCAATGAGACTCTCCTTTCCATCGGCAAATCTTCTCCGGATTCCTCTAGGAATAGATTTATTGCTAATTCATAAAGCTTACCAATCTTCTAATAGCTTCTCTGTATTGTTCTTGGGTGTTACTAATAAAAAAAAAATTATTTATCCCAAAAAAAATTAAGTTTATCAGATTGCAACGATGATATATCACCATGGGAGTTCAGGACTTCAGATTTCCTGGAAACTACTTATGCCGGATAAACAATTCTTCGGCTTAAATGTATTGATGATACAATCAGTCAGCATTTTTAATAAATTAAAAGCTGCAAACAGAGAAGCAAACCACCAACTGAGCACAGTCTGTCCCAAACCTAACTGGCTTCAGATCTCTCTCTTTCACTAGCTTCAAGATTTGGACAATTCCCCACAGCTCTGCTTCAATTGCTGAGTTGCAATACCCTGAATCTGTTCTTGCAAACCATTGTTCTACATTGACAGTAGTCAGAATTGCACACCAGCTACCATCGATAATAATTATAAATAAAAAAAGGCATACCAAATGTTCGAGGCTTCTGCCACTGTGAAGTTTGGGGAGGGATCATGTGCGTAGCCTTATCATCGTTTCGTGGAAAAACTGTTTCCAAATTCAAAACCTTAACCACTATATTATAATGGAACAACCTTATTGTAGCACCAAAACCCATCCTCTAATAATTATAAATAAGAAAAAGATGATGTATTCATCAGACTTTTGGTTAGAATAATACCATATAAGAAGCTAGTTAGTGTAGACCTTGAAAGGTTGATTGTATTGATCTGGATATTGGAGGTTAAGATATTGCTCAATTCAAAAGACTTTAAATTGTATTGTTGAATAATTTGATCTGATGGAGTTGTCACTTCTTTTCTTTTTCTTTTTTTTCTTTTTTTTTCTTTTTTTGTCAGAAAAGAGAGGAGTTCCTAGCATTCCATAGGCATATAGACAAAGAGGATTCCTTTTGAGATAAGGGAGTGTTTTGTTGCTTTCTCAAGGCTTTTGGATTTCAACAAATAAACTAACAAGTTGCCAATGGAATCACAAGTGATTAGTTCTCTCAAAATCCCAAGGTCAGAGGCAACCCAAAAGTCTTTTAGAAAGTCATAGTTTAGGAGAATGTGCCAAATGGATTCATTTACCTTATTGCACCAATGGCGTAAAATTTTAGATTATTTTAATATTTTTACAAGTTTGGTTTTTGTGGGTTCTATATCCTATAAATATTTTCATGCAAAGATTTAAAATTTGGGAAATAAAGAGCCTATTTCCATGAAAGGAAGCGAGCAAGTTGCTTTTTGGAGAAAGTTTTTCTCCCCCGTGACTCATGGTAAAAAGAAATGAGGGAACAAGATCATAAAATGACCTGCACTACTATATGATGAAATCTCAATTTTACTCTCATATTGGTCCTAGATCCTATTCTCTTGCCCATTAAATCTCAAAGTGAAGAACAATTTGTTCACCGGTCAACAAAAAAAAGAAGTATCTTATTCACCGTGGGTGGAGAAAAAGTAGTACAATATTATAATATGATATATAGATTACAGAAGGAGTTCTAGGGGAAATAAACAAATTAAACACCTTGCAATCCCGTGGTCACAGGTTTGAAACACGAAAACAACTTCTCTGTATTGTGGGGGTAAGACTGCGTACATTCTATCCCTTCCCAGATCCTGCAGTAGCGAAAACCTTATGCACTGAAACGCCATTGAATCATATATTAGTGAGTATTGTGAATTACTTGAAAAGAAAGGAAGGTAACCCTATGTCTAACGTCCAAGGAATTAATAGTAAATGGGAATCCTCATTCATATATAACTTCTCACAATTACCTAACCCTTATGAATAAATTAATTAGTTATTAGTGATGCCTTCTTGATGTGATCATTAGCCCAAGAGTGATTGGTTGAGTCACTTGCACATGCCACAGTGGAATTAGGTAAAACCTCACCATCAGTTGATCAAAGCTTTAGTCAAAGTATCCAATGACCAATTCTTAGGTAACCTAGCACTTTGAAATATCAGAAAACATAGGAGATCAGCATAGATCATCTAAAAGTAAAAGATAAAAATGATTAGAAAATTAAGATACTTGTTGAAAGCCTATTCGTCCATCAATTTTTCCTAAACTCTACTCAAATTAGAATTAGTTTATTAAGGCCATAAAATTTATGGCAAGAGGGAGTTAGCTAGAGCTAATGCTTCATATAAACTTCTCCCATGGATACTCATTCAAAAAAACTTTTCTTCACTTCTATACTGTATGGTCAACATAACACAATGGAGAAAATTAAAAACAAATTTTCTTAGAATTAAAGTCAACTCAAAGTATATATATATATATATATATATATATATATATATATATATATATATATATATATATATATATATATATATATATAGAGAGAGAGAGAGAGAGAATATATATATATATATATATATATATATAGAGAGAGAGAGAGAGAGAGAGAGACCACAATATATAGAAAGTAGAAATTGGGTGGAGGGGGGGGGGGAGGATTTCAGCTGTATATATTTTCACAAAACAAATTAAAATAATCAAATATATAAAATGTTGCCCAACAAGAAAAAAAAATTGGCCCCACAAATATTTACATCAAAACCAAACATGTGAAAATTTATTTTCAATATAAAATGTGTTGGTTTTGTTCAAATTTTTTTTAATTTATTTTTTCATTCACTCACTTCTATTCATTTATGATATCATACTTTGCCAATGGGAGTTGTTTGCAATAAATAGGAAGAACAGAAATAGTTGTAATCACACAAAGGAATTAGGAGTAATTTGTATGACAATCTAACCCTATGATATTTTTCTCATTTTGGGGTCTTTTTTTTTACCTTTATAAGTAGAAAGAAATGGATTGATGGGGAAATTGTTAAGATGGTATAAATTTAAATATCATTTCCCACCATTTCTTTTCATTCCATCTCTAAAGCTGCATGGATTGGTGTCAGGTTTTTTTTTTTTTTTTGGTACAAAGATTGATGTCATGTTTGTTCTTAAATATTAATCTGAAATCAAAAGTCTCCAGGACACCTAAAGTGGTCAAACATAATAAAGTTTATTACTCCACATGCAATAATAGAATGGGAATCTAGCGAATACTTGATATTTTTCAATCACTGATAACCATCCATTTGGCCTAACTATAAATAAACAATCATTAAAATGTGTAAAGGGTATATAACCTAATTAATATGTGTAAGCATCATAACCAAGCATCCTAATCCTTTGGGGGTATGGCTATTTTTTTTTTTTTCAATTGATTTACTGTAATATGGTTATATTTTTTAAGCTGGTAATTTATGATTTGTTGGATATCTCTTCCCTTCAGGTATAACTAGATTTCCTCCAGGTTCTATTTGTCTTGACATAATATGACTAAAAGTAAATTACTTTCCCACTTTATTTTATGGTCTTGGGCATAAAATAAAGGGTTCTACTTGCAAAAGTCTAGTTCCTTACTGTTTTTTTTTTTTTTTTTTTTTTTTCTGGTTATAAAATTATGTTTCTTAATTGACACAGGCTGAAAACTAGGGACCAACTGTTGAAATCTTCAAGGATCAATAGAGGGCCGGTTGGGATGTATTCCTCCGGCACAAGCTATAACCTTCTCTATGCTTGACGTCACAAGAACTCTTCTAGGATCGGGGAAGAAGTACTTCCAAGCTTATTTCAAGGCTTGGAAAGGATTTGAAAACTACAACTCTTTAACGTTATAGTAAAATTCTTCTAGGTTTCAAGTGTTTATACACTCAGAGTTTGTACCATAAGAAAATTCAATTCTTCTATTATGAACACTGTCCCCCCAATAGAATTCAATACATTTAAATAGAAAAATAAAACCCTAAAACTCAGACCTCTACCTCTAGCTAATAATCATATGAGTGGGATTACGTAAAAACAATGGCAATAAGATGAACCCTAATCAAGATAACCTATATTAAATGTGGGTTCCTTGTCATAATATATTTTTGCTTTATTTGCTGAAAATAAAATTGCTTAAAACTAAATTGGTTAATTAGAGGCAAGATTTCCGTCCTTATTCAATGTTGGGAAGCTTTAAGAAATATTCTAAAAATATATTGCTGACCAAATCCTACACATTAATCTCCTTCACTTACTATTGAAGATATACTAAAAATAATGGGAGAGGATTCTAGAAGCTGAGGTGACAAATCATCTATGTAAATCTGGGAAGATCTTGACTTGGTTATGAGTTAGCAATTTGAGAAGATATTGGAATTTGAGAAAATCTAAGAGAGATCCACATGAAGTAGCTATCTTGAAAAAGAGATAATCATACACTAAAATAAACAATAAGATGCAATTCCAGGATTGGATCACTAACAAAATCATTCCTATTTTTTTTTCCTTTGCATTGTGTTAAGAAATATAGAATGCTAAAAGTAATTCTATTTTCTCAAACATAAGGGCATGCTTCTACGTTTGCTCATGTTTAGCTAGGCATCTGGAGCGTTAGACTACACTAAAACTAGCTTCCATTTACCATCACTCAGTGCTGAAATTCTCATCCATGTTGATGCAGCCTTCGAAAGGCACATTCAATATATGATGAAGGTGTTGCTAGGAGTTTAATTTACAAGAGATAAAGTAATGAAAGAGGCAGAAGTAATTGGTGATCCTAATAGATGTGAAGGAGGCAAAGGTAAGAAGTAATTGTTTCATAACAATCTTTAAGATGCTAAGGTTTCTAGAAACTAAAACTGAGATGGGAATAAGCTTGTTCTTTTCTACTCTACACCTAGGCTTATCATTGAGATAAGCTCTTTAACACCACCCCCCCCTTCTCTCTCTCTCTCCTTCTTCATCCACCCAAAAAAAAAAAGTTTAACCAACGGTTTAGCATTGAATTTAATATATATCAAATGGATCTAGAAGGGCTTGTGTACCAAAGGGTCAATTTCGGTGGCCCTCCTAGCATTAACATCAATCACATGGTGCCAGAGAGTAAGAGAGAGAGAGAGATTAGATGAATCTTTTATATTCGAAAAATAAACAAAGGGAGCTGCTCATCTCCCACGCCACGGGGGTCACATGGTCAGAGAGGATAGATATATCATAAAAGAAAGAAAATACCAAAATGTAAAAGGAATGTGGGAAGGAATTCTTACACTGGCATTGTAGGGTTTTTTTTCCATAAATATATTAAAATGCTAGCTGATTGACTCTTCATAGCAAAAGAACAAAAGATTTAGTTACAAACAGAATATTCTCTGCAAAAAAAATAGAATTGACAAAAAGACAACAAGTTTTAACTGCACTCAGATCCCTCTAGACATTTTTGTAGTCTAAATGATTTCTTCTTCTTTTTTTCTTATATAATTTCCCTGAAAAGTTAAAATTTTCAATCAATTATATCAAGTTGAGGAGAAGCAAATCAATGGCATACAAAAACATGCACATGTATACGGAAATGCATGTCTGTTATGTTCACATACATATATATCTGCAAAAAAAAAGAAGTTGGGTACAAGTACCTGTTTAAAACCATTTTACAATTATTGAAAAAGATGATAACCTAAGAAAGAGGAAAGAAAATAATGAGATGAGCAAAATGGTTATGGAATGATGAGAAACAAGTACCTATTTAATTGGGTCACAGGGCCTGGTGGAGAGAGAGTATCTAGCAATTCAAAATTGGCAA
Organism: Protea cynaroides; assembly: GCA_028583415.1. NCBI lineage: Eukaryota > Viridiplantae > Streptophyta > Magnoliopsida > Proteales > Proteaceae > Protea > Protea cynaroides. The sequence continues at coordinate 47,978,057 of CM053267.1, forward strand.
ACCTCCAATAGACAAGGAATTATCATTATGTTGGTGAGTGAGTGATTGAAGCTGCAGGATGACCTGATTGAGCGATGCCTAAGAACCTCAATTGATTAGCTAAGTTCAAGTACAGTCTCTGATACTTAGGTCATCTCATTTCTTCCATCTTAACAGGGATTAGAGTCTTAAGACTCCTGATATCCATTGAAAGGAAGAAACACATCAAAAACATGAACTCATCTAATACAGAAAAAGCCAATCTGAAACAAAACAATTTCATATCATCCATCCATCATTCCACCAAACAATATGTGCTGTGGATCTACCTAATGATCTCTCTATCTTTGTCTGCCTGTCTAGAACCAGGACCACATAAGAATATCAGTCATCTACTCAAAAACATCAAATAATAATGCATTAGGGCTGAAGAGTATCAAGTAGAAATAATTCTATAGATTTCTAGCAAGATCTGCTTTGTGGTGCAACTGCTATGGATAAGATAAAGGGATAATCCAGAAAACCTAACCATCAGATCTAACCAGATCATGCTGGCAGCTTCAACCTCTCAAACCAACACACCAGAAAAAGGTGAAAACCAAATAATTCAGTGATTTAGGACCATCTTGGATACCCTTTTCCAAGGACAGCAATGAAAATGAAATATATATATTTCATGAAAGGGAACTAACAGAAGCTTTTCAAGCCTTCATGCCTAACCTTGACTAAGGTGAGCCTGCAGCACAAGGCATGCATGTTGTTGCAGGGAAACCCTCGTGATCTTCCTCATCTATATAAATGAACCTCCATACATAATGGGGCTTTTTTTTTTCTTTTTTTTTTCTTTTTTTTTAAATCTCTCTTTTAGCCATTGAAAGTGACACTTACCTCCTCTCTGTCTGTCTGTGCTGTAATACATGGTTTTTCTTATTCTTGCATTAATGCTTTTTAGGTTCTTTCTTTATATGAAATGTATGTATTAGCCAAGTTGGTGGAATCGGTTGAGGGCATCGTTTTTGTCTTTAGCTTTGGGTGGTTCTAATGTCTTGGGTGTCACGGTTGACAAACAATGACATATAGACAAGCCCCAACATAGGAAGGGATAAGGACCACACCTTTTTCTTACTTGATTATGAATAGGTCACATGGTTGGCTTTGTAATCTAGCTCAAAGAGTTGAACCTTCATTCGATTAAGGTAATTATTGTGGTGAGAGTGATTAAATTTTTTTTTAAATTAGGGTTTCCTTTTATACATTGTTTGGCCTCATTTGTGTTGAATTATTCAGGAATGCTCCTCCCCCTTACAGATTGATTATGTAGATGCCCATGTTAATATTATATTTATATGGGTTGGACATTAATGGTGTGAATCGTTTGGTCAATTTCATTATCTCTACTAAGATGTATTTTGTACAATATTAATTAGTGTAATATTAATTGAAAATTAGATTTTATATATTATAATTAATAATTTTATCTTCCTTTTCAAGGAGAAAACAAGAAAAAAAAATTGAACACTTTGAACTTTTTTAATATAACAATTAGGATCAAGGTTTGTCAAAGGACCAGGTGATCTAGCTCTCAAGAATTTTTTCTCTACCTTAATCTACCTTACTGGAAGGGGGGGACTTCAATTGATTTAAGCATGCCATTATAGAAATTTGGATCTGAAGTTAAGATACTTCTGTTATTTTGTATGTTCAAGCCATACCTTATCCAATAGAGAGAAGCTAGTGACCAGTTTTAATCAATGAATGGACAAGCAAGGTTTTTGTAGATGTGCATGATTCTCCATGGTAGGCATGCCTGCAGATATGATCATCATATATAACCCATATTCTATGGTGGGGAAATTTAACTAATTATCATGTAAACTGACAAATATTTATGGCCTAAGGTCCCTTTCCCTTTCTTACTTTATTCTTATTCTAAACAAGAATCTATGACTATGAGAGAGAGAGAGAGAGAGAGAGAGAGAGAGAGAGAGAGAGAGGAATGAATGAAGTCTTGTTAATTCATGTGATGTAATTCAAGCAAATTATTTGCTAAATTTATGGGGCATCTTAAAATATGAATTCCTTGGTTTTTTTTTTTTTACTTTATCTTAGCAGTGAAAGTGGTTAAGGGAATTTACTTGGTCTATGACAAGTATGGATGATGTGATATGACATGTTTTTATAATCATTTTATTTGTTTAGTAGCGAGGAAAGAAAAGTTAAAGCCTAATTCAAAATCAAAATTCATAATTTTCCTTAGAATTTCATTTTCTTTCACAAGATGAGCTAAACAAAAAAATTAATAAATATAGATTTCAAATTTAAATTTTTTAATGAGAGTGATCGATCACCCGGCCCTTTTCAATTGACCATGGAATTTGGTTCTCAAACTGTAGAAACAAGATGGAGGAACTTTTCATCACACATCAAGACATCTACCTTAATTAATGATTGGACTTATTTCAAAATTTTAGGAAAAATTATGGGTTCCTTTTAGTTTGCTTTTAATCCATGTAAATCCAAACCTTTCAAACAGTTACAAAACACCTTTCAAAATTCAAATAAATAATAGAAACACTCATGCCGTTAGTGATTTTTCATTATCTGACTTCCACTCACTTCAACTCCATACACAAAACCCTGTATGGGTTGCCTCTCTTTCTTGTATGCATTGAACATATACATAACATCATTATCACTATTCAAATTAATCTCTTGCGTCCCATCTGGTAGCAAATTTTCACTGAGAATTTAATACTCTTACCCTTAGGTATATTCTTCAACACTGTTGTGTAAGCATCATATACAACATCAATGCATATGAGAAGGAGAGGGCAACACATTCAGTGTTTCGTGTATGGAGTTGAAGTAAGTTGAAGTCATTAACGGAAAATCACTAATGGCATGGTGTCTCTGTTATTTATTTGGATTTTAGGGGATGTCTTTGTAATTGTTTGATAGGTTTGGGGGTACTTGGTTTAAAGGCAAACTAGAGGGGAGATACCCGTAATTTTTTCAAAAAATTATCAATCTTTCTTGTTTGCATTAAATCTCATTCTGAAGGTGGTGGTTTTTTTTTTTTTTTTTTTTTTTATATGAGGTAAAACAATCCAAAATTTAAAAGACTTCTTTCCTTTGTATGGTGGAACCAGTTTACCTGTTTTAAGCAATGAATGGATGAGTGATGTGTATATATAGATAGGGTTGTAGCCTTCCTTGAAAGTGATAGGCATGTCTCTCATGATCATTTAACAATAAGGTTTTAAATATGGATCTTTCTAATTGTAACAAGGTTATAACTACAAGTTGTAAAAAAATGAAATACCAAAATTATACCTGAATATTGATGTTTTTATGATGGCCCAATGAATATGCATTAAAAGGAATTTGTTACAATTACATGTTATAACAACCAACATTCTCAAGATTGACCCTTTGAATATTCTATCTCTACGTCAAAGGTAGATTAACTAATTTTCCCATTTACTTTTGACTTAAATACATGACTTAAGGTCCCTAACCCTAAATTTTAGAGAGAAAGAGAGAACAATGAAATTTTACTTTTGACTTAAATACATGACGTAAGGTCCCTAACCCTAATATGGTTGGTGATTCCCTCTGTTCATACAGGGAATTTAGTTTCCTAGTTGGATAATTTCTTTAATAAAAACTGAATAGTAGATACTAAGGAAAGTCAAACGAATGGATGAATTAAGGTGATTGATGCTTTTAAGCTACAGTGTTTAATTGGTATTTCTTGCAAATAACAGGGACTGGTTGCATTATCTAGGCTATGAAGGTGATTAAGGGAATTTCCATGGGCTTTGAGTAGTATGTTTGATGTGATTAGGCCCATGGACAAGCTTGTTGCTCCATCTTGTGGCACTGTCTCTGTGTCCCCTAATCTGATTGTGACATAAAGTGAAGTTAATTAGTAACTTTTGATTACTCTGGTTGGTGGGTAAGTGGGTAGATTTCCATTAAGGATGTGATTAGATCAAATTCATGTATGTGATTATATTAGGGAGGAGATAATCATGGCAACAACATCACCTTTGTCATTGTTGCTTAACACATTTTCTTGATGCCAGTTTGAATTGGGAAAGACACTGAATCAGCTTCATTTATGTTCAATCTTCTTTTCTAAAAGCAAATCCCAACCCGGAAAGTCGGCACAAAAATGTTGTAGAAAGCATCAAAATGCTGGGTTCATTTTGATAAAGCTTAGATTCCCTCTTATGGAGAATTGATTCAGAGTTTCCCTACATAAGTGCATGTTTGGGTAAGCTTTTAGTGGCTCCTGAGAAGATAGCTTCAGGGCAGTTTAAAAACATGCAACCAACAAAATTATTATGTTTGCAAAACTTTTCCCCTTAACCTGAGAAGCTATCCAAAGCAGGCTTCTAGCTTCTGAGCTTATCATGTTTCTTTTTGAGAAGCTAGTTTTCAGAAGCTGGCTGCAGGAAAACCTAGAAGCAAAACTGCTATAAGCTTACCCAAATTGGTCAGCACTGGAGTGCCTTGCACTTGCTAAAACAGTCATTAGAAATGGCAACTATCCAGATTCAGCAAGGGTTTTTAGCTATCCGAAACCCAAACCCATAACCATTACCTATCTCCCTAATTATGAAGGCAGGCAGACCCAGCCACATTTTGGTCTCATGGTTTATTGGGTCTGTGGGCTTTAAATCCCAAACTCACTTCAGTTATATTTTCATACTGAATGAAAATAGACACATCATCTGTCAACATCACAAACTAAATGTGTTGAGACATTTAAAAAAATTGCAGACAATTATGATATAATTTTCCTACAATTAATCCTCTCCTCCATAAAAAAAAAAAAAAAAAAAAAAAAAAGACCTTTGGTATGACCCAACAAACCATGCAATCATATTTCCTACAACACGCACCAAATACTTTAGCAACCTTTTTAAGTGCACAAGACTTCTATTATGAGTAGATGGTGATAGTCAGGCAACAGCTACCAGAGAGGAAAGGAGATGCTGATGGTCGACTAAAAACTACTAGTTCTATTAAAGCTTTTCAAGCCCACCTTTTACGCACAGGGAAAACAGAAATTCCAAGATCCCAACTGTCTGCCAAACTACTGGGTGTTTCTATTCCAGATTTCCCTCATGGCCCTGTTTGTTTTATTGTAAATGTTTCCATGCATATGATACATGAAAATTTTGCTACTACAATTTCTTTTTCTTTCTTTTTTTCGGCATTTTACAAGAAAAGAGTGGAAAATCTTATTTTACACAAATTTTTGTTTTCCACCTTTTGGCATGAAAACATTTGGGATCCTGTTAGACAAAGTAAATAAGAACAAATGAATACGGGTAAGAATATAAGACATAAGAAAACAATGCTTAAAATAAGTACACATAAATGAACCTCTTATATCTCTCACCATCCACAAACTTTAACATTCAAAATTGCTAGCAGTATTCTACAAAGATCAAAAAGGGAATAGGGAACGAAATAAGCTATGTCACCATTTCCAAAAAATAATAAAGTCCAACTCAAAACTAGACCTCTACTCATGAAAAAAGTAGAAGGAACTCCTTAGAAGATGCGATTTGGCTTTCCCATGGTACTCTTCAAGAACAAGCACCTCACCTGATTTCCATGAACAGGAAGAAAAAAAACCACCGAATCAATCAGTACAAGAGAATTGGTGCTTTAAAAATCTGTAGAACCCTAGTAATTACAAATCACAAAAAGGAAAACAAAATATTCACACACAAACATTGGAGCAGGGTTCTAACTGAAGCAGCTTTTAAGCCCAGTGGCAGCATCTGATGGGGGGCTAAATTTAGTGAACATTTTATCCTTCACATCAACTAACCTCATGTCTACTTTCATACCAATAACATTTCTCCACAAGTAATTTAAAGTTTAGAAATAATTGCTTTTTATTTGGTACTAAGGCTCTGGTAGTTTTGATGTAAAATTTTACGGTACGTGGAACATTTTACATGTAACAAAAAAAATTTAACATTTATTCCCAAGAGGTAAAATATAGTGATCTCTAACAGGGATGGGAAAAGAACTTCGTTCTTCTTTTACCTACTAGAAACAAACATTGAAATTTTTTTTTTACATATAAAATGTTACACATCAAAACAAACGGAGGTTAGTTGAATAATCCATGGTAATCATTAGAATCAAGGGGAAAGACTTGTACATGGTGACCCATATGGTTGAGATAGACTCTCAAATCTGGTATATCGCTTATCCACGTCATTCCCTATCTATCCAACAGTTTAAATAACAAAATGAGGAGTCCACGTGCTAAACCAGTCAGCATTAATGCCTACCAACCTTGCTTCAGTTGGCTACATTTTCCTCAAAGATGAATTATAGTGTTTTGAATAGAGTGAAATTAATTGGCAATCTGATCATTACAACCCAATGTAGCGTTTTGTTTCCATAGATATCCATGGCCACAAAAACACACCATCAGATTATAGTATAATCATCAGAGCGGCTGAATTGCTACAATGAAAATTCCATTGGTGGGCTCATCAACACATTATAGGAACATTTAACTAACCACCGTTGTCCCACCTATGGAATTACTAACTTGAAAAAGGTTTAGAAACAAGACAAAAATGAGAATCACCAGACCCAGTAAAGAAAAAATCCAACATATGCAGTGCAGAACTCATGTACTTTTTTTTACAGATCAACTCATATCTAGGAGAGGTGTGAAGTGCATCTAACTCACATTTTGCCAGTTTTTCTTCAACAGGGAGACAAGGAAGTTAACACTGAGTTGCACATTCTGGAAAATCTGTTTCTCTTCCATCCCACAGTTACCTACAGCGACTCCCATGCAAAGGACCTTCTTCAATTGGAACTTCACCATTGCCTTGGTTTCATTAACCTTGGATTCTAAGCTTTCCTGATGAGTTACCAGTGTGGGGAACTTTCCTGCATTGCCAGATGAAATGGTACAAGTCACAACTCATATATACAATAAGATAACTAGGTGGCATAATCTTTTAGCCAAAACCAATGAGATCAAACTACGCACATGGCCAGAAAACCTAGCAGTCCAATATTCAGTGCTTACCCAACATGGCAATGCTAAGCACATGCTACGTTACACGTATTAACTTGTAACACCTTAGGTCATGCCCTCAAACATCACACAATTCTCTCTATATAACCTTAGGTCATATCGAGAGAATTGTGTGATGCTACGCACATGCTACGTTACACGTATTAACTTGTAACACCTTAGGTCATGCCCTCAAACATCACACAATTCTCTCTATATAACCGAAAGAAATCTACATTACTAACAATGATATTGGCATTGGTAATGGTCGTTGTGGTGGTGGAGGGGGATGACGATGATGACTGACAACACTAACTGCACAACATTAATGACATTAACAAAAAAAAAGCTGCAACCAAGAGAAACTTGCCTGCCTTGTTGAGACCAGGGCCCAGAAGACGAGGGATCTGCTTTATGACAGCTTCAGATGCTAGAAAAGCATGGTATTTCTTAGCAAGCTTTTTTACCAATTTCTTGTTTTTGTTGAGCTTTTTCAGCCCTTCAACATCCATGTAGTCCAATCCTATCTTCTCTGCCTGCAGTTATAATAAGGACACATCATTTAAAGACAAAAAAGAGAACTATAAAATAAATATAAATACATAGGGAGACTAAAGAGAGAGATCCCAGCCCGGCTGTGTGCCTTCTGCGCCCCGACACAGTAGGAGGCGAGAAAACTGCAGCGTCCGCCTGAAAAGAAAAAATCCAGCCTCCTGGATTCCCTTCCACGAGCTCCCATCGGCCCCTGTGCTGGTTCAGGGGTCACACAGCGGGGCAGCAATCCCCCACCCATATATAAAAAAGAGTAAATCCTTAAAATCAATACTTCAATAATATTGAACCAATATCTCAATGACTTCATCTGAATGTTTATATCATAAACTACATTAATTCTATTTGATAATATAGTATTGCCCACTAGAACATATGCACAACAGACTAACTCAACTACACATTCTGCCAACAACCTCGGATTCTACGAAAAAAACATTATCTCAACTCTTGATGCCGATTCCATTGTACCAAGTGCAATCTCTTTTTGTAGATTGATCTTGTTCCAATATTCGAGTCCATATAGGGCTGTTTCCTTCTTCGAACTAAACGAAGTCTAACAAATTAGATGTCAATCAGACTTCCATGGGAAAGATTCTATTTCGAGGGATGAGGTTGGCCAACAGAATCTGAGTTATTTTTACATCATATAAACTGAAAATATTTACGCAGTAACATTTTAAGCCAAGTTAAAATCTAGAATGAAATTGACAGCATGGTGAGGTTTTATGGAAAAACTGACAACATAACGGCATATAAAGGCCAAAAAGGCAATAATATTGGAACTCAGGAGACTACCAGAAAATGTATGCTAAATACAGTAAAACTCGGATGATAACCATAAAATGCATTCTAAATACAATAAAACTCGGTAGAAGACCAGAAAATGTTTGATAAATTCAGTAGTTATCGGCTTAATATTGTGGGCATGCCAAGATTACGGCAATCATCATCTTCCATCATAAACAAGCCAGAATTGTGACATAATGCGGGGTATGATGTATGATAAGTACAGTAGTTATCGGCTTACTCTTGTGGACATGCCAAGATTGCTTTAATCACCGTCTTCCATCATTGACAAGCCAGAATTGCAATAAAATATGGGTATGATGTATGCTAAATACAGTAGTTACCGGCTTACTATTGTAGACATGCAAACTCACTTCGATCGCCTCATTACCTCACATTTGAAAGGCCGACCACTATATAATAGGCATTCTGGGGAAAGGCCGACAACTACACAGAGAGATCTCTATACCAAGTCATAAGCAACAGTGAAAAAGTGTTCAACGTCTTCCCATCATTGGCACGCCAAAATTGCGACAAAATGCAAGTATGATGTATCCTAAATATAATATAAATATACTATATGCATTTATGCCATCCATTTTTCTGTAAAACCCCACTATAAGAACAAAGTAAATATGTCCTAACCAACCAACCAATAAGCAAGCCGAACATATGTGGTCCTAATGCATAAATGAGTGCACAAACAAAAGTTTACACAATTTTAACATTATGTAGAAGGAAACAGCCAGGAACTGAAGAATATCCTACCTTGGCACCTAACTTGCCCAAGAGGATTGTCTCGACTTGGAGATGTGCAGCCCCATTTCGGCAGTATTTCAACTGCTCCAACGCCTCCAGCACAGTTTTGAAGCTTCTAGAATCCCATATTTTCAACATCTGGTGGATGGGATTTCCCTCGATTTCAGTCCTCCTCTGCGGAGTTCAAGGGTGTCTAGGTACTCCAACATAGATACCATAAGGTTGGTTTGGGTGTGGGAGAGTGGGAAAAAGAGTTCTCTTAATTTTAGAGAAAGAAACAAGAATACAAGGGGAAAAAAGGGAGAGTGAGGGTGGACATGTGTCGAGAGAGGAGTGTCGAAGTTGAGGTTCGGGAATATGATGTGACAGAGTGAGAGAAGAGAGAAGGACGAGATCAAAAGAGGGTCTTTCAGGGAAAGGATATTAATAGAGAATGAGAGGGGGATTATATAAGAGGATGATGGAAGGGGTAATGGGTGTATATATTTCATAGGATATTTTTTATTTTCTATTTCTTCTTTAGAAAAATTGTATCTCCCAAACCATAAGTACGTCTTTCCTGAAGCAATTGTCATCGGAAAGGTTTTGACATGTGCAACCCAATAATATAGGAATCAGGCAAAGATTTGGCCAAAAAAAATTCAAAAGAGGATCCATGAGTTTAAGGTCCAATTGATAATAATTCTCACAAAATAATGACGAAATCAAGTTGTTTACACTCCATTTTTTTTGAGCAAACCAATGTGTTTTATCATTACAAACTATTTCCTAAAAATGAGAAAGGGCTTGCTGTCCGGCTATGTGGCTCCTGCACCAAGACAGGGACCAATGGGAGTGCACACTGTACACACAGGCATCCAACTGGGGATGGGGATAGCCATTTCATCCCTCTTGTGTCTGTGCAAATATACACTGTCGAACAGGAATCTTTTCCCCCCTAAAAATTGTGTAAAACAGCTTTATTTGGCCATTACTTAATACAAACTACTGTTAATAGGAACCTACATCCAGAGACCCTCTTTTGAATGTATTTTTTTTTGTCAAATCTTTATCCAATTCCAATACCATTGGATAGTACATGTCAATACCTTTCAAACGACACACGGTTCGCAAATAACATACTGTTGGAGAGAGAAGATTTTTCAAATTTCATGGAAAAAATAAATCAAAAATTAAAAATAATTATAAAATCATATCCTACAAAATATTTGCCCCCATTACCCTTTACATAATTCATCTTACGTAATCCCCCCCCCCCCAATTCAATGTCTATACCCCTCCCCTTCTCTGGTTCTTCCTTTCCCTCTCCCGACCTTCTCCGTTCTCTTTCCCACTCCCTGAATCCCCAAACCTCATTCCCACTCTCGAATCCCTTTCCCCATCTTTTTTTTTTCCTCTCTTCTTTTCTTATTCTTTTTCTTACTTTTTGCTTCTTCTTTTCTTTCTTCATTTTTTTTCTTTTTTGTTTTCCCTTAGCTAGAATAAGAGAAAACTCTCTCATTCTCTCTCCTCAGCCTTCTTACACTTACTGTCACAGGCTTCAATTTCATCCTAAAAAAAAAAAAAAATTGTCATATCCCATCCAAATTTAGCGAGGGATTTGAGGGTTCAAAGGCTGGACTAGCTCCTGCTATGCCACTCAAATGAATCGGTCACCTACGACTTCACAAGTATATATTATTTTATGGAAAATTTGAGAATATGATATTCGTTGGAGTGGAAGACAGGTGGTACCGGTGACCCTGAACAATTATGCAATGCAGGAATCGGTTTCGTAGCCTTCTTGGAAGTCATCACTCTACTAGTGATATCAGATTTTATGTTCTGATGTGCATCATTCTGAGTTTGGGCTACCTTGTTTTGGATTGAAAAGCCTTTTTTATTAGGGTAAGTGAAATTCCGGATCAACAAGCTCGACGATAGCCAACACTTAATCGAGCCTTTTGCTGCCCCGTTTGGTTATTCCAAATTGTTAGTTTAGTACCCTTGCTATCAGCAATGCACCTCCTCCTATATTCAGTGAGTTAAGTGTGGGCAAGACTGAATCGCTTACTAAGAGATTATCTACACCTTCGGGGTCTCGCCCACCTATCCATCAATCTAAGTGGGAAACAAAGAATATGGGCTGAATACGGGAGATAGAGACTTGTGGCTGGACTGAAACTGGGTTTCCTAGCTTGCGGGTCACTCAAACAATGGGCTCCTATTAGGCCCTTCCATGGCCAACTGGATGTCCCATTTCTTCCCCTACAGTATGGTTATACTGCATCATATGCACGGCTTATGTTTGGGACTTTGGAGGTTATTCAACCATATGGGCCTCTTAAATAACACTAGTAAAGGAATCTGGTATACACAATCAGACAATTATGAACTAGTAGTCCTCCCACATGAAACAAAGATCTACACAAGTTGTACAAATGCAAACAAGAGCACATCAGTAATAGAAAGGAACATGTAAAAAGTTTCTGAAGGAAGATAAAAATGATTTGATAATATAGTTACAATAATCTGGTCAAGTTGGTCACTAACCCAGGATATCATGCTAGGAAATTAATAGTGACAAGCAAAGGTATCAAACCTATAAAATGTAGAAGTAATAAAAAGATCATATACTTCATACACATGCGTTTAACCTAATCTTGGAGGATCAGGTAATGAGATTGGCAAAATGGATAGAAAGTTACCTCTTCGACATGCTGAGCATCACCAAGCATACAGACTTTCATCTTAGGGCGAGGAATATGTGGCAGTTTAACAGAACCACTGAAACGTTTGTCCTTCTGAGGATCATAGTTCTTCAGCCCAATCTGGAGCTCGATCGTCTCAGTAAAATTACGCTTCTTTTCCCTGACATCATTCATGATCAGGGATATCGCTTCTCTCAACACATCGCTTTGAAGCTTACTGCAAAATAGAAAAACAAAATGCAACAAAGTTAGAAGGGCCATCAAACCGCAGACTTGTAATTAATCCAGCGCAATCAACAAATTTCAATGAAACAGGAGCACAATACGTGACTATATGTGATCTCAAGTTAAATTCAGATTGCAAATTCCCACTCCAAACAGCCAAAAGAACTTATTTACAGGGTATAAAGTATACCAACACATGCCCCTGAAAAGCAGGTTGAAACTTGGCCTGGTGAGCAATGCCCAACTGAAGACTTAAAAATTTGAATTACATTAACCTAATAAGAATGGAAATGACAGTTTGGACTAGCATTTGATCACACAGAAGTAACAAACCTCTAGTTGATATGATTGTTTATGATTCAATTGAACCTATGGTCAAACTTTGACTAAATTGCACCTCATATTTTAATTTCATAAGAACTAGTAAAGTAAAATGAGTTTGCAATTTGACATGCATGTTTCCGAAAACAAATGAAGGAAGCAGAAACATATCCTCTTCAGCAAATTGATCTTAATGAGTATGGCATTCATGATGAAACCTAATACGAGAAAAACAACAGGAAGTCTAAATTCCTCATTTAGAAAATCTCAAAGAAAATACATTCTCAATATTTTTGTCACCATATTACATAGATGAGATTCTTCCAGAATTTGAGAGATAACAAAGATCAAAAATAGAAGAAGAAAAAAAAAGGAACCTTACAACCTCGATTATATCATCAAGTCAAACCACATACATTAGCATTTTCAACAATTCTTCTGGAGATAGTTCAATATAACATTGGAATTAACCCTTCACTTATATATACTTATATATAGGTTTTACAGAAGGCTCAACTTTCAACTTTAGATTAACCTATTACATTCAGCAAATTATCCATATCCGAAAATAACCAACTTATAAAAGCCCTGCTGAACACAAACGGGTACAAGTACACCCGATTCAAACACAGTAGCAAGCGAAAGACTCGCCAAAACTCTAATTATTGTGTTCAAAGATTATGTACCTATAATTGCAACAACTTAAAGTAAAGCTAACAGCTATGTGATAGATAAGAGGGACATGTAATTATATAAGACATGGGGAAATGTAAGAGAATCAATGATCTATGGTAACTGGTATTGAGTTCTGAATAACACCTCAGAAATTTAAAGGGGAAAAAACTGACGATCAGAAGGCTAAGACACCAACAAAAACCAAAAAACGAATGGGGGAAATGACAAGTTTATGAACCTAACGATCATATATCAGAAACCAAAACAAACAAAAACCCATTTCTGCAATCGACAAGCGCCGGTAGAGAAGTGACCGGAACTTCTAACAATAAAACCACAAGTACCTCATCTTTACTGCTTCGCTCTGCAGATCCCTGTCACCAAAAATCAAATAAGTATAGTATTAGAACCAGTAAAAAATCGAAATAAATATTTACGAGTAAAAATAAATTCATAACAATAAAATAGATAAAAAAAAAATCTTAGTTTTAATCCAAAAGGCTTGTTACACAATTGATTTGAGCTTCTAAAGCATGAAGCACACTCATAACAGACTCTTGTACTCAGAAATATATATAAATCTGAAACCTTTCCAATCTAATTTGCTGTAATGTACGATAAAATAGACAGAACATGCAAACACGAAGACGAAGACATAGACAGAGACCTTTACTTGGGATATTGCAGTAAGCAATAGGAAGAGAAAGCAAACTCACCCACAGAAGATGAGAGAAAACCCTAGATGAAGATAGAGAGAGGACTAGTCCCTTCACACAAGAGCTTATAAACCCTAAACACGTGGTAGGGCTGCAATTCCTAGCCTTCTACGGAATAAACGGGCTGGTTTTGGGCTGGTTTCAGTCCGGGCCCAGTTAGTGTCGGATTCTATAGAATCAGACTGAAATATGTCCGATAAGAAGTTTGGGCTGGATGGGCTGCACTGTGAATGGTAACAAACGGGCTAGTCTGGTTTTGATTTCTTATTGGACTAATGTCGATTTGGTTTAATTCAGGTCCAGTGGGAAGCCCAGTACAAAACTCTTTAAAACCTAGGTCAAAACCTAGTATACTGATAGGAAAGCTAGGGTTTTAATATTCAATCTAAATCGATTTGGTCCTGATCATTATTGGGTTCAAGCTCATCAGTCCGATTTTTCGAGTTCTTAATGGACTAGTCCAGACCAAATGGGGAACGATAGAATATACCATTTTTCAACCCAAAACATGACCAATAACGTTTCAGTCTGATTCAGTCTACGACGGAGCAGTTCGATCCAGACAATCTATTTGGGCCCAATTTTGACACCTTATAAAAAATGAATATAAACCGTAAAAATTAAATATTAAACGATTCGATTATGATTTCAAAATAAAAACTGTTAGTTTTACGGTTTCATTTATCTCCTAATATTTTACCAACTAAAATAAGATAAGATAGCAAAATTTGAATTTGTAGTTTTCTAATTTTAAATATTTTTTCATTCATAAAAAAAAAAAAAAGGAATTTAGAAATCAGGCATAATGATCAATTTCGATTCGAATTTTGAAACTAGGTGATCATGCTCAACCTAAATATGTTGATAGCAATCATTATTCAAGGTATTGGTATCCGATTGATCGATATAGTCGAACTGTATCAGTTTTAGATTTGATTGATTTCAATTCGATCTCAATCTAATCATTTTTTTTTAATATTGTTAGATATGATATCGATCATATGGCAATTTTCCAATGAATCCGTTATGCTGATCCAATCTGATCCGGATCGTTTTTAGACATGATTGATACTCGTACCGAATACCTAAATGTAGAACTTTTATACCATTTGCTCTATAAATCATGAAATTCTCTCTTTGTGACACACTATTCCATTTGTGGCTTGAATGGAAAAAAACAAACCTATACTCCACAAAATCATCTTTCTCTCTCAACCAAACAAATTTTAATGCAAATTTGATTTGGTTTGGTTTGGTTAATTAAGATTATTTCATTTAAATATTTTTGAAAGCAACTCAATTGCCATAATCTCGATCTATTACACCACGAAATATTAGGGTTGTAAGTTTGGCCCTGTGAACTTGAACCCACATGAAGCCATGACAGGGCAGGGTTTGGGCCCAAGTTTTGTTAAACTGGCATGGTCGGGCTGGTCCTGAGATGAAGTTTCTGACTAAGCCCGGCCAGGTCCAACCTGACCCCTATATCTATAATTGTATTATAGGCTTATAGCCTTGTGTGTGCATAATACATATATTATAAATATAAAAGACAAAACCCATCATATATATATATATATATATATATACATATATATATCAGGGCCAAACCTGACCTGGCGTTGCCAGGGTCAGGGCTTGGGCTGCGGATTTTTAGGCTCTAGCAAGGTCAGCCCGGGTTCAGTGTTGATTACTTTATTTTAGAAGCCTAAGATTGGGCTTGGGTTTTAAAAGGATCGGCCTAACCCAGCTCTATTGCAGCCCTAATCTCAATAGTCACATGTCATGCATGCTATCATACTATTATTATAAAAATACGAACTCACATGTTTTGATATATTTTTTCCTGAAACAAAAATATCCTTTTTCTTTGATATAATTTTTTACTTGACCAAATTACCCTCTCATAGATCTTTCGATCAATCTCTTTTTCTCCTATATTGTCTCTCGAATCCACATCCTCTCCAGTCTGAGTTTGGGCGAGAGAGTTGACGGCCCGGATGGATGGCCGTCACCTGACTCTCGGGTGGATCTGAGCCCTCCATCCGAGCCGACACCCCTGTCGGCTCAACTTATGGGCTCAGGTGTCGGCTCTGATGGAGGGCTTGGATCCACCTGAGAGCCAGGTGGCGGCCATCCATCCGGGCCGCCAACTCTCCCGCCCAAACTCATGCGAGAGAGGATTTCTATACACTGTCTCTCCTATACTCCCATCTCATACTGATATATCAATAAGCTCTTCCTTTCTCTCTTAAGTGCTGTTATCTTTTTCTTTTTCTTTTTTTGGGTAAAGCATAAATTTATTGCAATAAATGAGGAGTATAAGCCAATGCATCTAGATTGCATAAATTTAGAAGCCAATGAAAGGAATTAGAGTCGTTAGACCAAATGTGCAACCCTGAGATTGACACAGTCTTACACATAAGGGAATGTGCTACAACATTAGCATCCCTTGAAATGTGATGAAAAAAACAAGATCCACAATTATCTAAAATCTATATTTCTATATTGTATCCATTTTCTTTGAATAATGATCTCTCCCCCTCCCTCTTTCTTAAAAAAAAAAAAAAAAAACTAATATTGGCGTGTAGATTTCTCCTGGACACTTTTAACTAACCAAAACACCCGTCCCACATTTTATCGTATACTATTTTCCTCTCTCACCCTCACGTTCGCCATTAACACGTCCATTCGTACACTCTTTAGTTATTTTTGACTTCATCCTAACAAATACCCAAACTAGGCTTGCATCGCCTGTAATCATGCAGCCCCTACAGCCCCATCTAGGTCGTTGGATTGCATTGATACACGTATATATGCACTCTGATGCGGCTACAGGAAACCCAAATCCTAACTAAACATCTAATTGTAAATTGGTAAAAAAAAAAAAAGGTAATTATTCGAACCTCTTATGTACATCTAATTACAAGATGATCCCCTCGTGATTTGCAAATTACACTCGACTCCACTCCACTCCACTCCACTCCATCTTGTGTGTTCTATTAGTTGCTCCTAAACACTTTTATGGAGACTTTACCCTCATTGAAGAGCAATGTTTACAACTTTGCCTTGACATCAGACACTCCTGTCCATTACCTCTGTCGCCTTGAGCAACCCAGCCCACTCACTGTGAACTAGTTGAGGTGGAATCTTTGAGTAATTTACTATAACTTTAGTTGCACCCTCACTCAATCTATGATAACCATGTCCTTACTCTTTTCATTGGCGTTGCACCTTCTCTCTCTCCCTCCTAATATATCCAAGTTTCATGTTAGGGCAACGTTGGGCGATCTCACTACTGGCAGAGTGTGGATGCAATCATGGCGGCATCCTGACCCACTCGCTTTGCAGCTGTTGTCCCCTCCCCACACCAGACTCTCCCGTTCAAAATCCCCAATTTTGGCCTCCCTGTCAACTCCCAACAGATTATTGATGGGCTTCAGATTCTTGTGGACATGTTTCTTATTGTGAAGGTATGCCAACACTCTTCCCACTCCTCTTGCTATCTTCAACCTCACTTCCTTTGGTAATTGATGCGATGATGAACTGTTTTCCCTATTTTTTTCTAGTTAGAAATTTTCATTATTGAAATGAAATCATTCATTTATATGATGCTTGCTTTAAAAATGTTGTTTTAAAAGCCAAACAAGTTAAAAGTTTCAAATGTTTTTAAAAATGGAAATTCAAATTTCGTTTTTTATTTTTGTGGGAAAACTTTTTTGGTTTTGTATTGAGTTTGTTAAGCCAGTATGGATTTTTAGTCCCAAATTACTTAGGAACAAAGGAGATGAGTCGTATATAAGTAGAGGGTGTCCCAATACATCTCGAGCCCTTAACAAGAATTCTCCCTCTTAAGGGAGGTATCCGAGGGGTTTCGAGTTGTCTTTAACTCGTGCATGCCCCCCGAAACAAGCTGCGTTGCAGTGCAGTGTTGGGTGTGGATGAGGATGCGTACCTCAATGTACGTATGTGCCCTTTTGGAAAAGAGATATCCTATACGTAAGGTGGTGTTTTTGTTGGAATATATATACGTGGGCTTAATTAATTACTAGGCCCATTGATCAGTGGGAGTCTATGTCACTAGGTTAGACCAGTTCGGTCTGGTTCGTCACAAGATAAAGAGATAGGCAATCCCTATTACAGTGTGGGACTGGTTAGAGTTTGTGATAATATTATATATACTAGGTCATGAGTACCCGCAGCTATAGTTGTTTTCTTCTCTCTGTTCCCATGAGCAGTGAGAAAGACGTAGAACCTCTACAGGCTGTGGAAGACCGTGATCAAAGCTCCGACACTATTATTGGAGAATGACGACATAAATCAATTTTTTACGCTCAAGTATGTCTCTATTATTATTGATTACATTGAACATCATTATATTCTAGATCTCTGTATAAATATTAGGATTTGGGATGAAACCCTATGAATAGAAAAAAGTCTAACAATTTTTACTCATTCGTGTAGGTACCTATATGTAGGGAGGTATCCCTACGTATAAAGAGGTTTAATTTGAATTGTTGATCCAAGCATCTCTTGAATCAAATGCATCTAGACCGTCCATCCAAATGAATATGTCCCTACGAAATGACTATTTGGAAAGGCACCTGCCCTCTATAAATAGTGGACGTTGCTTTGCAAAAAAAAACCCATCTAGAATTCGATCTAGAATTCAGTACATCTCTCTCTCTCTCTCTCTCTCTCTCTCTCTCTCTCTCTCTCTCTCTCTCTCTACGACATTGAGTCTATTCCGTTTTCCAACACTATTAATCTTAGTCGTCGGTTCTTCTGACGAGGTACGGTTGTTTGTGTTCAAATCACTGAAAATGGTTTTATGGGGCTATTTTATCTTGAAGGTTGATTCACAAGAACCTGTGATACCATAGGAGGTGAATACAATCTTAAGGAGAATGTTTCTACATGACTCAACCTCTCTGTTTTCTTAACCCGTTTTTTAATTGTGAGAACCAAAAACTGATTTTATTATTTCTATTACCTAAGATGTTTTAGTGCCGTTAAAGATCAAGTCTTAACCATATTTATAGCTGTTTTTCCCTACAAAAAAATTTTCATTAAATTGAGAGAGATTGTACTAGAGGATTTCGTTCATCTAACTGCATGAAGAAGATGATGACTAGGGCAGAGTCATCATCTTCTTCAACCATCTGCATCACGGATTTCTATTCCTTGTTTTCAGTTGGAAACTTGATCCAGTAGAGATAGATCCATTAAAGGGTAGTAGGAATAAAAAGGCAAGAGTAAAGGATTTCGAATCCCGTGCTTTCTAATGTGGAATACACAGATGTATTATTCCTTGTTTTCATTTTCTTCCTTCGGTTTTGTCTTTGTACAAAGCAGCAACTTAATTTAGCAGAAGACCTCAGATGGAGTCCAACAAGTCGATAAGTTAAGAAGAGAGAGAGAGAGAGAGAGAGAGATTAAAATGACGAGAATGAGATCGAAAAGGAGTGATTGAGGTGGGATACGAAAGGGAGTGGGGAAACGAAGAAGAAGAAGAAGAAAAAGGGAAGAAGAACACTAGCCGTCCGAAGGTCTTTTTGCTCTTGCTTTTGGGGTCTTTCCTCTAGTAGGTGAGGAGTGTGATTGCTCCGCATATAAGAAGGAGGAGAGTTTTGCATATTAATGTAACTAGAAAAATTGTTGGTAAATATATATATATATATATATATATATATATATATATATATATATTTTTTTTTTTTTTTTTTTTTTTTTGCAAAGATTAAGAATGTACATGCAATAGCTAGGAGCGATGGTGGATAATGAACGATGATGAGTGGCTTGGTTCCTCACCCTCTAGTGTAAATTAGTCTTCTTTTTTTAAACACCATCAACAGAAAGGGGATGGTTGTAATTTTCAAACCATGGGGGATGAGTTTGTATTAGACCTAAGTACAAGGAAGTTCTATCATAGTTAATAAGTTTGGGTACAGCAAAAGGTCGGATACAAAGAAGTACGGGCATTTAATGGAGACAAACTTAGATACGAGGACTAATATTACGTTTAAAAAAAAATTGTACGTCAATAGTACAATACATGTTTAATACAGTAGCCTTCGGAGTAAAAATATGGGCATAAATGCACGATGCAATAGACATCTACATCATTCAATGAATAGAATATTTAATAACATATAAATACAAATTTATATAAAAAAAAAAACTTTGCACTCCATGAAACATACACAAAATCATTTGATTATCCCATAAGAAGTGTTGGGTAATGGTTCCCACATTGGTTTGGAATTTGTATTTTAAAATTTATAATTTCATACTAATATCAGCCGGAAGGCTTCCAAAATGTCTAGCAAGCCCTCGATAATTCTAAATAAAAAATCATACCGATATTCAAGACTGGAGCTATCAACCGCTCAACCATCTCTCCGAAAGACAATCTATATTTTCTTTTTATTCTCCTGAATAGAAAACATGGCATATGAGTTGTGATTTATCTCCTTGAATCACTCCATAAATTTTTCTCCTTAAATCACTCCATAAATTTATCTCCTTAAATCATTCTATAGATTTATCTCCTCAAATCATTCAACATATTTCTCTATTCTAAATTCTTACAGTTAGTGGGACCGTGCAAAGTATTTTATTGTTATTATTTTTTTGCTTTTTTTTTAATTTTTAATACGTTAAATGTTTATTATTACTTTATCTAGTGATACCAAACCGTTATTATTTATGACTCATAATTTATTTTTATAAATGATTTTTCATAAATAATTCATATATAAATACATACTATACCATAGAGAGCCTAAGTTTTAGTATTTTCTAAAATACATTTATAGTGGAGACATGATTCCTTACATTTTAGTATTTTCTAAAATACATTGAGTTGTGATCACCTACATGTACATGAACTCTCTATGGGATCCAATCACCATCAATGTGGTGTGGAACCCACCTCTAGAATATAGGACCCCCCAGAAATCAAGAGTGACAAAATTTAATAGAAGACACAAGTACATACAGATTCTCCTATCATTTAGAGCTGAAACATATGTCTTATGAACTTGCAACAAACTTGGCAATAGAGAAATTTCAGAGAGATTCTAGAACTCCACAATTGGGGAGGGGAATAAAAAATTAATTATTATATGTGATAGACTGTTGAGATCACAGAAGTCTCATCACATATAATATAAGAGGGTTGAATACGAAGCACAAGCTCCTTTATTATACTGCTAAAGCCATACATGGAAAGCAAGTATCTCACTTCCTCTTCTACCATGGCCAATCCCATTTCTCTCCCCCTGCAAGAGAAAATCCTTCGTAAAAACACCCTAAAGAGAGCTGTAGAACTCATCATCTTCTTCCTCTTCCTCTCTCTCCTCTCTTATCGTCTTCTATCTACTAACAACAACAACAACAACAATAGCTTTGCTTGGTACCTGGCATTCCTCTGCGAGTCATGGTTCACCCTCTATTGGCTCCTCACCATGAATGTTAAATGGAACCCTCTTCAGTACAGAACATATCCTCAACACCTCTTAAATAGAGGTGTTGAGCTTCCTCCAGTGGACTTGTTTGTGACAACAGCAGATCCTGTTCTTGAACCTCCAATCATCACAGTGAACACTGTACTTTCCTTGTTGGCTCTTGATTACCCAGCTCATAAGCTTGCTTGCTATGTATCTGATGATGCCGCCTCTCCTCTTACCTTTTATTCTCTTATGGAAGCATCCGAATTTGCAAAGCTTTGGGTACCTTTCTGTAAGAAGCATGACATTCAAGTCAGAGCCCCTTTCATGTATTTCTTTGGCGGCGACGGGGAGCCCAACGCAGACACCCACGACATCTCAATGGGATTCCCACAGGAATGGGAAAACATTAAGGTGATACCGACAATAATATTATTAGGAATTTAGTCTCACACCAACTATCAAATCTACAGCCCTTAGGCCGATTTCATTGGAGCAATTTCCTTTTTAGTGAAATGGAACCCCATTCTTTGGCATTTTGGTAGGTTTTTTGGGTCACTCATGTTGGGGGTGGTTTTTTGTTTGGTTTCTTGTTAGTCTTTGGTGGTCTGCTTGTTTTGTTTTGGCTCATATCTTTTGATGGTTTTGCTTGTTGTGTTTTCTTTTTCGGATTTAATAAAATAGCTACTTATCAAAAGAAAAAAAAAAGTCTGGAACCATATATAAAAGTTCGTACTTTGAAAGAGTTCGACTTTTAAGATGGAAACGTTATAAACATGGATTCATCTTTTTCCCTTTAATTTGTTTTGTAGAACGAGTATGAACAACTTTGCAACAGAATTGAAGAGGCGGTTCAGAAAGGAGTCCCATGTGATCTGACTGGAGAATTTGCAGATTTCTCAGGAATAAATCGTAGAAACCATCCTAGCATAGTTAAGGTAATTAAGAACCAAACCCTTTTTCTTTTCTTTTTGTTGGAAATTTATCTTAAATGGATTACCCCCTTGACAATTGGTTTACTATACAGAACTACTCTCTCTTGACAAAAATTACACAGATTATCCCATAAACATTGTTTTATAACAGTATAGTCTACATCGGGCTTTAAAAACTGATGAAATTTTTTTTAAGACAATACTATCCTTACTCAATGAAAACTACATAAATATACCATTGTCTAAAAAAAAATTTGAAAATTTTTCAGTCAATTTTTATCGCCCGGTGTGGACAATACTGTTATAAAACATTGTTTCAGAGATAGTCTGCGTAACTTTTGTCAAGAGAGAATAGTTCTGCAACCAATTGTCAAAAGAGTGTCCAAGAAAGTTTCCCTTTCTTTTTTCATTTGAATTGACACCAAAATTTCACATGTGAAACCTTAAAAGACTTAGAAGCAAGTACTTAATTTGCAGGTTATATGGGAGAACAAGGACAAATTTTCAAATGGGATACCACATCTGGTATATGTATCAAGAGAGAAGCAGCCCAAGCACCCACATCATTTCAAAGCAGGAGCAATGAATGTCTTGGTTAGAACTACAAGTTCACAATATTAACTCACAATACACCATTAATTAAGCTTGAGTTTAGTCTCCAACGAAGTGAGTCACCATGACATTTTTGAATTCAGATTACTTGCATGTACATGTATTTTTCATAGGATTCTATCACCGTCGATGTGTCGTGTGATCTAGCTCTAGAATGTGGGACCCACTAGATTTGAATGGTGATGGAATTCCAATAAGGTTACAAGTAAATGCAGGTGAACTATTCTCACATTTTTCCTTTTCATTACCTACCTACAAATATCATTCAAGGTATTGGATCCAGATTCGTATCGGTTTCGAGAGTGACTGATTCCAATCTGATACCCAATACTTGGGCTGTTTTAATATTATTTTATTATGGATGAGTCATGCGTCAATGTACCATCAGATCCAATTATCAGTTTTGAAGAGTGTCGATACCATGTCCGATACCTAGAATTATAAACTTCTTCCTACTTCTCCTATCACTAACTAATTTTGGAAGGCTCAGATTCCCTTAACTAATGTTGGAAGATTCAGATTCTCTCTCCCTCTTTAATATAGGGTGTTAAACAGTTCAGTTCTAGTTAACTGGTTAGGTTTCACCTCAGTGTGTGATTGGAGGAAATCGAAATCAAATCGATTATTAATCAGTTTTGGTATTGATTTTCCAATTTTATCGATTCCGATTTTGCAATCATTTTGTTAACGGTTCAATTTAACAGTACTTGGGTAGACTTAACAGTTCTGGGGCCTTGGCCCAATTGGGACTGAAGAAATCTGATGTTGGGCTTATGTAGCATATTAGACATCTTACATTTAGGCCTAAAATCCATTCAACTAATGAGAATGAATCAAGATTCAAACCCTCAAGCAAGGGGAAGTATTCAGTCATATTTTTGGTCTGCATCTATTCGGTTTAATCGGATTTAAACCGTCAGTTTAGCGGTTCAAAACGGAACCAAATCGTTTAATATTCAGTTTTGT
Organism: Protea cynaroides; assembly: GCA_028583415.1. Classification (NCBI taxonomy): domain Eukaryota; kingdom Viridiplantae; phylum Streptophyta; class Magnoliopsida; order Proteales; family Proteaceae; genus Protea; species Protea cynaroides. The sequence goes on from CM053267.1 coordinate 48,001,796, forward strand.
TTTCTGAAATCAAAATCAAATAATTTATTAATCGATTTATCGATTCCAGTTTAAACAATTCAATTTGATCTGATTTCGGTTCTATTTTGACAGCCTTATATTCTCTTAAATGATGTTGGAAGATTTAGACTCTCCTTCTTACATGGCCTTCACATATGTTTATCTTTTCAGTACATACACCCTGGGTTTTTGGGGCTGCAAGGACCTATATACATTGGAACAGGATGCTTTCATAGAAGAAAAGTTATATATGGACTATCACCGGACGAAGTAGAAAATAAGGGAAGAAATCCCTCGGTCGTCGTAGGTAGGGTTCTCTTGTGCTGTGTAGAAACTTTTTTTAATGAAATTAATTAAAAACCGATACAAGCTCTTATTAACAAGAATTGTTTATAGTTTAGTCTCACATCAACTATCAATAGTCTACAGTGCTCTTATGCATTGAGAAATCCCTCCACCTATTAGTTTGAATCTCAGGAGCATATAGTATTGTTGAAATCACTCTAGCTCTTGGTTTTTGTAATTTTAAATTTTAAAAGGTTAAGGCTCTCTTTGGTATAGTTTATATTTATGTTTATGAGTTATTTATATTAAATTATTTATGAAAACAAATTATGAGTCATAAAAAAATAACCATGTAATACAGCTAGACAATACATAATAATAGATTATCACAATAATTATAATCTATTTGTGGATTTTAAATTATATAAATTTATTTTAAATATAAACAAGTACTATAAATCATAACAAACAATTACATATGTCATAATGTACTATATAATTAATTCTTTAATACATACCAAAGAGAGCGTAAGAGCCCTAGAGATTTCAGCAATATCCAAACTGTGAATCATATCCAACATTTGAATGCATTTGAATTGCAGTTACATGAGAGCTCTTTTGATAATATCAAAAGTTGAATTGACTCCATTTCTATTCCCTGAGAGATCTTGTTATACACAATAGATATTGCCAAATGTGCATAGGGTGTTGCGAGTTTAGTCCCCCATCAACTATCGATCAATAGTTTACAGTCCCCTCTTGAACCAATCATAAGTTTGAACAATACTTTTTATTTTCCATTCTTCATATTTCTTGGGTTCCCAATTCCAAAGTATCATGTATGATGGATTTTGTATTGACTTCCAATTTATTTATTAAATGTCATAAATCTTGATTTGGACATTTTCTTTTTGCAAGGAAAAGCACTGGAAGCATTGCAAAATAAATTCGGAGATTCAATAGAATTTACAGAATCTGCAGCTCAAATACTCGGTGGTACAAATAACAGCATAAATCGTCCTCCCAATCTTTCAAGCTGTATCGAAACAGCAATTCATGTTGCAGGTTCAGTTTATGAGTATAATACTGACTGGGGTACGAAGGTAAGAATTGCAATTTTTAAAGATTTAAAGGAATTGTAATTTTTAAAGATTTAAAGGAATTGCAATTTTTAAAGATTTAAAGGAATTGCAATTTTTAAGGGTTTATTTTTCTTTCACACCATAGAGAAAGAGTTTACTCTTCTTGACTCTCATACTGCCATGTGGCATGATCAGATGAGATACATTTGTGGACAAGTAGACTCATAAGGTCTTGTCAACATATTAAGTTTCAATATTAATAGAGTTTGCCAAGTGGCAAAATAGAGCTTTAAAAAATCTAAGATTAAGGAAGAGTATGCAAGTATCGATCAGAGTACCATCGAAGTTGTGCATGGACAAATGATGCATGTGTCCATTCTGCCCATTGGCTAGAGATGTGTGTACGTGTGTGTGTGTGTGTTTGTGTGTGTGTGTGTGTGTGTGTGTGTGTGTGTGTGTGTGTGAGAACCTCATAAGTCTACTCTGGCCTCATGTTAAATTTTAGAGTCAATTAAATACCTCTTTGTATTGCAATGCTTCTCATGTATATCCATGTACGTGTTCTAACGCTCTAGTCATTATTGTGCACTTTCCCAACTCGGAGCAAAAAATAAAACTTTATTTGAAAAGACAATGATAACCATGTAAAAAATATTGACTGGGAAGAAGAAAAAGAAATAGGAGTGGAAGAGGAAGAGGCGACATACACAAAAGGAATTTTGCATGGTTCCGTTTGTTTTGACGTAAAATTATATGAGTAATATTTTATATGTAAATTTTTTTTTTCAATGTTTGTTTACAAGAAATAAAATATAATGATTTTTAAGGGAGAGAGAGAATGAATTTTGTCTTTCTTTTATCTATTAAAAACAAAGATTGAAAAAAAAAAAATACATATAAAATATTACACATAAAATTTTACAATAAAATTTTATATCAAAACAAATGGAGCCAAATTTAGAAAACATGTCAAACACTTGTAACACCAATAACTACCCAAACTAAATAAATGAAAATGAGACCAAATATTCAAATGTACCCCATATGGGACTATATCCATTCAGATTTTTGCATGGATATGACCCAAATCCGTTTCCTCTCCATTGGTCTATTAAAGATCTCTCTGGTATGTATTATAGAATTAATTACATAATACATTATGACATATGTGATTGTTTCGTATGATTTATGGTACTTATTTATATTTAAATAAATTGATATAATCTAAAATCTTTAAATAAGTTAGAAGGTGTTTATCATTATTCTGATAATCTATTATTACTTCTTTATGTCTAGGGGTATTAAACTGTTATTATTTTTTACTCATAATTTATTCTCATAAATGATTTGTCATAAATAATTCATAAACATAAATATAAACTATACCAAATAGAGCCTATGATATTCTTTCTTGCTCAATGAATATGGGTATTTTTTTATTTTGCCAGGTTGGTTTGATCTATGGGTCAAATACAGAAGATGTGCTAACTGGAATCAGTATCCATGCAAGGGGTTGGAGATCCGTTTACCCAGATTTGGATTCACCCGCATTCCTTGGGTGTGCATCAACTGGTGGACCCATAATCATGACCCAAATTATGAGATGGATCACTGGTTTTCAAGAGACCCTCTTCAGTACTAGAAGTCCCATCTTAGCCATTGTCACTGCAAAGCTCCAGTTTCGACAAAGCTTGGGTTATCTTTACATACTGCTGTGGGGACACTGTTCTCTACCCGAGTTCTGCTATGCTCTATTGCCGGCTTACAGTATCTTCACCAACACACATTTCTTGCCTATGGTAATTTTTCAATCAACTTAATTTCTTGAGTTCCACTTGCTAGCACAAAGGTTTCAGTTATCGATTTGAGGATTAGTATCACGGTTCAAGGCATTGGTATTGGATTGCCCGACTCGTATTGGTTTTAAACCTGATCGATTTTCTATTCTAACATGTTTTAATATTATTTTAATGAGGATCCGACACGTATCAACTTCTCATTGGACCCGTACACTGGACATAGTCGATATCATGTCCAATACCTTTGTTTAAAACCATGGATTGGAAAAGGTTGGAATCGATCAGAATTCGGCAATCCAAACATGTTTCCTATAACCTTGCTTGCTGCTGTTGAACTTCCAATGTTGTTGCACGTTGGATACATGCTAGCAGATCAGTGTAGAATATATCCATATAGATCTCAATCCACAAGTGATAGAGAACCTTATACTCATTTCACTCGTAAAATTTTAGTTCAAAATATATAAGAAAAGTATCAATAGATTTAAGAAAAAAAGAAAACCGCAATACTTTTTAGTGAATGCCATTTGAAAGATGCCTTTCTTATAAGAGGAAGGTTTCTCCAAGTCCTGAGACTAGAGAAATCCAAAGATGCAAAGATGGGAAAGGGATGGACACGTAACTTCATGTATAGGGGTAGGGTTTTGTGCATTTTTGAGGATGGATGACTTAGGATCAAGGAGTCCCTTAATTAGGCAGCAGACAAAAAAACTAAATCCCTTACAATTTTGTGAAGAAAAAAAAAACATTTTTTAGTTTGACAAGATTGAAAGATGTCTTTTATCTGATACTAATTTTTGTCACGTGGAAAGGTGATATTGCAATTTTGAAAGTATGGATATCTAGGAAATGATTTAGATTGCCATATATCAAATTCTACACTAAAATTCAGTCATACATCTTCTCATCTATTGGCATATTTTTTTTATATTTTCAGCCATTCATTTCCTTTTAGAAAAAACTTTAATTTTTTCATTGAATTTTCGTATATTATTTTCACCACTTAGCCAACTCCATTTTTGATGAAACATGATATCTGAGCAAGGACTCTTGGCTGTCTGTCTATCCATAATTTTAATTCTATTCAATTTTCAAAGAGACAAATATTGGTTTCGGACTAGGAAAACTCTCCTAAACTTGTCAGAGTACAAAATCTTCGATCACCCTCATATGAAAAATTAAACTCACTCGTATCTTGTATTTGATTGAAACTTGATAATTGAGATGATTATGAGGTCTCTTATAACATAGTCCATTCTTTGCCATTGAGGGAAAAAAAACGCCTTCTTAATATTACATTTTTTTTTTTAATTCAGGTATAAAAAATGCACTTACCAAACTATTTTTTGAAAATGACTTGTCATTATATCATTATCTCGCACTTTTTTGAATAGCATTATGAAATGATTTTTTACCCTTGCTCAAAAAGAAAGTATATTATACTTATAAAGAATAAAAGAATAAAGTAACAAATTATTTGACATTAATGTATGAAACCAATGTTTGTACAGGTATCTGAACCAGCTATATTCATTTTGGTTGCCCTTTTCATCATTCATAACGTCTACACTCTATTAGAGTACATTAAATGCGGTCTCTCAATCCGAGCATGGTGGAACAACATGAGAATGTCAAGGATAACCAACTCAACCGCATGCTTGTTTGGATTCTTAAGTTTCTTTCCCAAGTTCTTAGGGTTTTCAGAGAATGTTTTTGAAGTTACACCAAAAGACCAAGTCACTTCCATTCAAGGTGCTAGTGTGGAAGAACTCGATAATGGCCGTGGTCAATTTACCTTCAATGAATCACCGATCTTCGTGCCACCAACAACCCTTCTATTTGTGAACTTGACTGCACTTGCCATGGCCTTTCTTGATGGTTATTCTTGGTTAGGACTAGGGGAGATCTTTTGCAGTGTATGGATTGTGCTAACCTTCTTGCCCTTCCTGAAAGGCCTCTTTCAAAAAGGAAAATATGGGGTTCCATGGTCCACCATATGGAAATCAGCTTCATTGGCATTCCTCTTCCTATACTTCTCAAGGCAATGGGCATCTAAAGGTTAATATGATAGTTCTTTCAATGAAGAGGTGGCGGGAATGAAAATAGAGAGAGAGAGAGAGAGAGAGCGAGGGTTCTTTCAATGGAGAGGTGGCGAGAATGAAAATAGAGAGAGAGAGAGAGAGAGAGAGAGAGAGAGAGAGAGAGAGAGAGAGGACTCTATTGAAGGATCCAAATCCTCTCGTGCGGTGGGAGGAAATTGCGGCTGATCCAAGGCTGGAGTTTAGCCGATGTGCATATCAATACATCGATATGTGTGTCGACTGAAATCCGACCCTTGGAAGTCCCTTGGTCAGCTGGAGAGGATTTCTATCCCTCTATTGAAACCCATGATAATAGAGGTTTTTTTTTTTTTTTTTTTTCTTCTTCTTCTTCTTCTGTAAACATGATCAATAGAGTTTACTCTGGTAGTTTCAATTGCTAGAACCATCTATTGGATAAAAGGGCTTTTTTTTCTCTTTTCCAGTGCACTGAAAAGTATGTTGGTAATTCTAATATTTAGAAAATTTTGTGGATCATGACATGGATTCAGAATTCCATGTTTGCTAGCTAATCTGTTAATTAAATTATAAAATCAATAATAATTTAACTTATTTTCTATTATTGTTCTTTCTCTTCTCTTTTTTTTAATTATCATTTAAAAAGTAAGTTTTCACACATTGCTGGTGGGCGGCTGTAGTTGAACATGTTGGATTTGAGTGGCCCAACACAGGTTTACTATATTATTTTTATGTATTCTCTTTGGGCATCTCTATCTCTATTTTAAGGTATATATATGTGACATATGGCTTACATGTTTTGTAGCTTATAAATTTGTTATATAGTACCATTGTTTTTTGTCTATTGTATTAATAGACTAGTTTTACAGATGATTATTCAAATGAGCCACTTTGTAGTCCTTGGCTTGACCGCACCTATCATGATGCGCTATGTGCTTACATAGGCATTGATTGGACCATGATAAGTTTGAGGGGTACAAGTCAAAATTGCTCAGACTATGGGAGACATGGGGACTAGTCTCTCGACGGTCAGTGCACATATGGTCTGTGAAGTCCTTAATGATAAGACCACGTGTACGTTGAGTGGTGACCTTAGTGCCTAATGTTCATTGCCAGTGACTTGACAATTATAAGAGTGTATGCGTACCTACAAACTGCCAATTTGAATAATGTTATCATGTTTGATTTTGCATCAAATATTTTTTTATTTATAAATATAAAATATTATTTATTTTTATTTTTCTTTGCAAAATCTTTTTTATTTAAAAAAAAATTTGGCAGTTTTGTATTTTGTGTCCCTATTTATTATTTAGGGACACTTGTGGTAATTGTCAAGGTATTCCAAAAGACAATCTGGATATGGCATTAGGAGGCTAGCATCTCACTTAGGGTTGTTGGACTTTATGGTTGATCATCTCCACCTTAGGGATATAAAACATCTCAAGGTCAAACAGACAAGGGGAGGAAAAAGCTCAAAATACCAAGATATGGTATACATGTCCAGCTGGGGTGAGTACCCTGATTGCTTGTGAGATCCTTGGGACATCAAGTGGTTTTGTTTGTATAATCATCAAGGGTTCTTCAACAAAAAGAAAGAGTTCTTCATCAAAGGTAGAGTGCTTTAACAAAAGATATTTTCAAATCGTCAAAAAAGGTATGACACTTTTCTTAATTTCTTAGATTAAACAATTGACATGATATTCGTGATATGTTTTCATTTTTGGTATGAGATTAACAGTAACATTGAGATTCATATAGGATGTTTTTCCTAATAGCACAAGCATAACGGTTCTGTTAAAATTCTCTTTGTCTTTATGAGGAAGATAAAAGGGTGAGTTGACACTTCATCTTAAAATTGATAAACCATCATGGAATTTAGAAAGATTTATCTTTTGATTTACCTTGTCATAATGGAGGGATGGAGAATTAATACTCACATTTTGAGATGTTGAAAGATAGAAATTCTAAGAAGACATAAAGTCATTATTATTTAGCCATCAAGCCACTTAGCCATTAAGCCATTAAATCATCAAGCTATCAAGCTAAGTGCGTAATAATGGTACATGTGTTAGTGTCATGTTTATTTTTCAAGCTATATTGTGTCTACTAATTGGGCTTTCAATTTTAAGCTAAATTCATATGTATTCTAATATATATTTGTTTTTATCTAATCCCAATTTCAGTGGGAGTTAGTTTGAATATCTTGTGTAAATTAAGTTTGGGGTTGTTTCATTCATAGTTCCGATGCTTAGACATGATGGCACCCATCGATTAATCACATGGATGAGATAAGACTGTGGATGGACATGTAAACCCCTTGTGTCACTGTTCATCGAATAGACACGGTGATAGGTTAAATTCTTTCCTACGCCCATCGGATACAGGACGAATTTAACATATCTTTATATTAAAGTTTAATTAATTCTTTATGAGCCTTGATCTATTGGATTCTTCCCTACGCCCATCGGATACGGGAGGGATTTGAGAAATCATAGGTCTCTTTATTGTTTTGTTGTTATCCATCAAATGATCAATGTTGCATTGTGTTTATGCAAATAGAATGGGCTTTAGTCTCCAAGCTTATTATGCATATTGCATGCTTATGAGAGATGGCAGGATCGTCTAGCTCTTTGAACATGTCTGATATTATGAAAAACTGCATCTTGACTGGACCCAATTATGCTACATGGAAGCGTAGAATTGACTTGTTCATTGGCTTTCATAATTTTTCTCTTTGTATTCAAGAGGAATATCCTCCTGTACCTGATGTGCATTCTACCAAATCTGCTAAGGTTGCCTATCATAAATGGATATAGATAGATAATAAAGTGAAATATTTAATGTTGGGATACATGGTAGATTCTCTTATGGTTGGCTATATGAATAGTGTATCTGTCAAAGTTTATTGATAGTCTTGAATTGAAATTTGGTAAGAAATCTAGTCAGCATATTGAAAACTTATGGAAAAAAATTATCAAAACTAAATTGTTAGAAGGAGGGGATGCCAGAGAGCATGTAAACAACATGATTGTCATTGCTGATGAGTTAGGCTTGCAAGGAAGGTCTGTTGATGAGAAAACTAAGATATCCATTATTTTATCTTCTTTGCCTGATTCTTATGAAACTGTAAGGTAAATTTATTTTGTGTCTGGTTTGGATTGGACTGTTGATGATCTCTTATCTAAAGTCACTGGTTATGAAGATGCTAAGTTAAGAAAGAAGAATTTTATGGTCAATGCTATTGATGGGAATACAGATAAACCAACACATGAAATGAAATATCAGAAGAAGAAAAAATTTGTAAAGAAAAAACAAGATTGGCAAAAGAAGAAGGGCATCAAAGTAAGACAAGATGTTGAATTTAAATCCAGACAGATAGTTTGTTATTTTTGTAAGAAGCCTAGACATAAGAAGGCTCAATGCTATTCTTTCTTAAAGTCTGGTGGAAAGCAAGGCCAAGGTATGTTTGCCACCTTGATTCTTGATGAGATAAATACTACAATTATTAAATCTGAATCTTGGTGGGCTGATTCTGGAGCTACTGTGCATGTTTCTAATACCTTGCAGGGGTTCAAGGAACTCAAGAGAATAAGTGATAGTACCAGTTTTATTTACATGGGAAATGATGATAAGGCGCATATTGAAGGAGTTGGAGTTTTTGAATTGAAACTGAATGATGGAACAAATTTTGATTTAGTTGAATGTTTGTATGCACCTAGTCTTAGAAGAAACTTGTTATCTGTTTCAATGTTGGAAAAGCTTGGATATGAATTTTATTTTGATAATGGAAGAATTTTAATGAAGTAAAATGATAAAGTTGTGTTGCATGGTTTTAAAAATAACAATATGTATCAAGTGCAATTATGTGGTAATGTTATATGCAATGTTGAACTTGATATAAAAGATAATGCTACTTATCTTTGACATTTGAGGTTGGGACATATCAATATAAATAGAATTGATAGATTGATTAATTCTGGCGTTTTGACTGGAGTGACTCTAGAAAAGTTTTTCACTTGTGAAAGTTGTATTTCTGGTAAAATGACCAAAAAATCCTATACAAAAGGTGAAAGATGTGCTCATGTGTTAGAAAAGGTTCATACTGATGTATGTGGACCTATGAGCATTAGTGCAAGAGGTGGCTTTCGTTATTTTATTACTTTCTCCGATTACTTTTCTAGATTTGGTTTTGTACATCTGTTGAAACATAAGTCTGAGGCTTTGGAGTTTTTCAAATCATTTTGTCTTGAGGCTGAAAAGACGACTGGACAAGTGATTAAGTCACTAAATTCAGATCGAGGTGGAGAATATATGTCTGATGATTTTGAGTTGTATTGTCTTGAAAATGGTATTAAATATTTTCGTACTCCACCTCATACTCCAGAGGCTAATGGAATTGCAAAAAGACGAAATCGAACTCTATTAGATATGGTTTGATCAATGATGGCAATAGCTAATTTGCCAACTTCTTTTTGGAGAGAGGCATTATATGCAGCAATGCATATTTTAAATAGAGTTCCCACCAAAGCAGTAAATTCTACCCCATATGAATTATTTTATAGTAAGCAAACAAGTGTTGCTCATATTCGAGTTTAGGGTTGTATTGCTCATGTTTTGATTCCTGACCCAAATAGAAATAAATTACTATCAAAAACCAAAAGGTGTGTCATGGTTGAGTATCCTCATCGCTCCAAAGGATACAGATTATATGATCTTGAGGATAGAGTGATAATAGAAAGCAGAAATGTGACATTCTTAGAAGATCGATTTGATAGTGGGAGTTCTGATGATGTTGATAAAAATGTTTTGGAGGAATTAATAGACACTAACGGAGGTCATCAAGACTCTATCTGTCACACCCCAATTCTGAACCAACTAGAATGGAGTGAGTGAACCGTCATTGAACCAACGGTTCACACCAGGATCTCGAATAGACCGTGTCCACTTATACAAACCATTGCACATAACCACAATCAGAATATAATAATATAGCGAAAGTCATTAAATAAAATGAACTGAGAGTCTATTGATAAATTTAAATAAAATATTCAATTATTCAAATCTAAACATAAAATATAATATCCTTACATTCACTTAATCCAACTGAAAATAAATAAAAGTCAAATCAAAGGTATACGTAGAAAGGGCACTCGCATGAAGTGTCATGCTCGTCCTCTCCTGCCTGGACACCCAAAGTAGCGACACCACCATACACCGGAGCGTTCACGTAGTCATCCACTGTGTAACTTGCATCAACATCTAAAAACATATATATATACAAAGGGTGAGCTCCCAACTTAGCTCAGTAAAGCAATCAGACAGTTTCACAATATTATGCATGAGTAACAATCATTTTATGTTGTGGTCTGGTTTAAGTTTACAATGTGCAATAGAAAGGTTTGGTGGTCGCCTCACCTCTATACATAAATATGTGGCACCGCATAGTAGATCACACCACCACTGGCCCACATGCACCCATCATGGAATAGAGATAGAGCTAAGGTATCCTCGTACCTCCCCTGATGCCCTACCCATACCAGTACCTAAGCCCCTACTGGCCAGGGCTCGCAAACTGGACTCGCAACTAACCAATCCTATATGTCATCAATGTAGGCTCTATCCCAGCACAACCATCTATGATATAGAGATAGAGCTAGAGCGTGCAGGCCGGGCTGAAGACGACAATACCTCACCTCCCCTTGATACCCTATCCGTAACTAACACACTAGGATAGAACAATACGAAGGTAGACTTTATCCCAACATAACTCCCTATGACATAGAGATAGAGTTAAAGCATCGTGGACAAGCCAGCGTCGGCATCGGAGACCACAGTGCCACATAACCATGGCCAAGCCAACATCAACATCGGAGACCACCATACCACGACCTTCCCCTGATGCCCCACCCGTACCAAGCATGTTGAAATAGAATACTACAAAAGGTGTCAGTGTAAGGAATGATCCCAGGCTCCATGCCCCACTCCACACACCAACGAAAACAATCACATGCCTAACAATCATATCCTATCAATGTATGAACAATAATAATAACTGAAAGTAAAGGATGGCATGTGAATATGCACAAACATTACATCATATATATTCGGGTTATTAACAACGATTTACTGTCCATTAATAATTAAGGTTTAGGTCAGATTCCCTTACCTGACGCTCGTTTGATAGCTTGCTCCACGTCGCAAGATCCAAATAGAATATCACAAAGTCCTACAATATTATTAGGGTTTCATTAGAATAGCTTCTTAGGGTTTCACGTTGGTTAGAAAACCAACGAGGTTACAAAAATACTCTCACAGAGCTGACCGGTTGCATAAACCGGTCGCAGCTCTGTGGGGAAAACTGGAGACCGGTATGGTCAGCCGGTCCCTACAGACCAGCCCCTCGGAAGGTACCGGTGGCAACATACCGGTCGCACAGGGTGCAACCGGTATAGTCGACCGGTATGTCTCCGGAAGACCATACTTTGGGTTTTTTCGACTGTCGTCGATCATTCTCCATGGTTTCCAATGTTTCTCTTATCCATTCTAAGTCTGAGCTTTGAGTTAGAATTATCTCCAACTCATTCAAGTCTAGTTTAGATGATAACCATCCTAGAACTCGAATCCAGGGTTTGACGGCAATTTAGGGTTTAATGTCCAATTAGGGTTTTAGATCAATACCCGCTTTGCATGGTATTGATCCACCCATACAACTATCCTAGAGCCATAGAGTAAGAAGAGTGATTAAAACACTTACCGTCGACTGGCGTAAAGTAAGCGTCGTCGAGCAGCAATGGCAGCACTTCCTTCTTCTTCCTAGCTTCTTCTCCTTTCCAACCTCCTTCTCCTGTCTAGGGTTTGTGAGAAATAATGGAAATGATTTGAGGAGGTTTAGAGGTGTTTATATAGGCTATGATTAGGGTTTAGTAACCCTATTAGGATTATGAAGGTTCAGGTATTAGGGTTTAGGAAAGTGGGACCCGTAGAGATCCAATTCTGGATCTTCGTATTCAGCTGCGCAGAGCTGACCAGTCGACCGGTACCAAGACCGGTGCCATCGACCGATCAACATAAAATGACACTTATTTGACAGTCTTTGAACCGATTTTGTACCTATTTGTCATCCGCTCGTCCCGTCTGGCCCGGTGATGATCGAAAGTCCTACTACGACATGAAATCAAGGTTTAGACCGGGTTTATGGAGTGCGGGTCTTACAACTCCCCCACCCTTAAAAGAAATTTCGTCCCTGAAATTTGCATGTAGCTCTCACAACTCCCCCACCCTTAAAAGAAATTTCGGCCTCGAAATTTGAATGTACCTTGATCGTCGAAAAGGTTAGGGTACTCCTTCCTCATCGCGCTCTCCTATTCCCAAGTAATCTCTTCGACATCTTGGCTTTTCCAATACACTTTCACATAATGGATATCATTGGTTCGAAGTTGTTGTACCTTTTGGCTTGAGAGCATCACAGGCACCACTTCAAATGTTAAGTCTTCAGTCAAGTCTGGGGGGTCTGCTGTCAAGATGTGCGATGGATCCCTGACATACTTCTTCAATAACGATACATGAAACACATTATGAACCTTTGATATAGATGGTGGTAGAGCCAATTGATATGCTACATTACCACGTCTAGTTAATATCTCGTATGGTCCCATATACCTGGGGCATAACTTCCCCTTCTTTCCAAACCTTTTCAGACCTCGCACCGGTGATATCTTCAAGAATACTTTGTCACCCACTGTAAACTCCAGATCTCGACGTCGATTATCCGCATAGTGCTTCTGTCGAACTTGAGCCGTCTTTACTCTCTCTTTGATTTGATCAATCACTCGACAAGTTTCTTCAAAAAACTCCGATCCCACAATTCTTCTTTCTCCCACCTCGTTCCATAACAAATGTGTTCGACACTTCTTCCCATAGAGAGCTTCATATGGAGCCATCTGAATTGTAGCCTGATAGCTGTTATTATAAGAAAACTCGATAAGTGATAGCTTCTCGTCTCAAGCTCCCTTGAAATCTAATGCACAAGCTCGGAGCATATCTTCTAAAATTTGAATAGTTCGTTCTGAATGTCCGTCCGTTTGAGGGTGAAAAGCTGTACTAAATTTCAACTTGGTTCCCATAGCTTTCTGTAATCCTTCCCAAAATTTTGATGTAAAACGGGGATCTCTATCAGATACTATACTTTCTGGGACACCATGAAGTCTGACTATATTATCAACATATAACTTGGCCAGTTTCTCCATGGTATACTGAGGTCTGACCGCAATGAATCGAGCTGTCTTGGTGAGTCGATCGACTATTACCCAAACCGCATCCATTGACCTTGGTGTCAAAGGTAGGCCAGTGACGAAATCCATAGTAATGCAATCCCACTTCCATGCAGGTTTCGGTAATGGCTATAGTAAACCTGCGGGTCTCTGCCTTTCTGCTTTAACTTGTTGACAATTTAGACACTGGAACACGAAATGAGCTATATCTGCTTTCATACCCCTCCACCAATACAACCTTCTTAAATCATGGTACATTTTGGTATTTCCTGGATGTACTGAATATGGAGTGTAATGAGCTTCAGTCATAACTCTGTCACACCCCAATTCTGATCCAACCAGAATGGTGTGAACCGTCATTGAACCAACGGTTCACACCAGGATCTCGAATAGGCCGTGTCCACCCATACAAACCATTACACATAACCACAATCAGAATATAAATATACAACGGAAGACTTTAAATAGAATGAACTGAGTATCTATTGATAATTTAAATAATCCCATTATCCAAATTCAATCACATAAAATAAATATCTTTTACATCCCTTTAATATCAAACGAAAATAACTGAAACAACTAAATAAAAATCCATCACAGATACACGCAGAAAGGGCACTCGCATGAAGCATTATGCTCGTCCTCCCCTGCTTGTACATCCAGAGCAGTTACACCTCCATACGCCGGAGCGTTCACATAATCGTCCACAGTATAACCTGCATCCAGATCTAAAACAAGATGTGCACAAAGGGTGAGCTCACAACACAGCTCAGTAAGACAATCAAACAGTTTCACAAGATTATGCATGAGTAACAATCATTTTATGCTGTGGTCTGGTTTAAAGTTTGCAATGTGCTATAGAAAGGTTTGGTGGCCCCCGCACCTCTATACACGAGTGTGTGGCATCGCACAGTAGATCACACTACCACCAACCCACATGCACCCATCATGGAATAGAGATAGAGCTAAGGTATACCCGCACCTCCCCTGATACTCTACCCATACAAGTACCTAAGCCCCTACTGGCCAGGGCTCGCAACTAACCAATCCTATATGTCAACAATATATGCTCTATCCCAGCACAGCTGTCTACGGCATAGAGATAGAGCTAGAGCGTGCAGGCCGGGTCGGAGACCACAATACCTCACCTCCCCCTGATACCCTATCCGCAACTAACCCACTAGGATAGAAATAATACGCAGGTAGACCCTATCCCAACATAACTCCCTACGGCATAGAGATAGAGCTAAAGCATCGTGGACAAGCCAGCGTCGACTCGAAATCCATAGTACCACATAACAATAGCCGGGACAACATCAATATCGGAGACCACCGTACCACGACCTTCCCCTGATACCCCACCCGTACCAAGCATGTTAAGATAGAATACTACAAAAGGTGCCAGTGTGAAGAGCGATCCCAGGCCCATGCCCCACTCCACACACGAACGAAAATAATCACATGCCTAACAATCACATCCTATCAATACATGAACAGTAATAATAGCTGAAAGTAAAGGATGGCATGTGAATATGCACAAACATCACATCATAGATATTCAATGATTAACAACGATTTACTGTCCATTAATTATTAGGTTTAGGTCAGATTCCCTTACCTGACGCTCGTTCAATAACTTGCTCCACGTCGCAAGGTCCAAACGATATGTCACAAAGTCCTACAATATTATTTGGGTTTCATTAGAATACATTGCTTAGGGTTTCATGTTGGTCGAAAACCAACAGAGATCACAAACTACCCTCACAGAGCTGACCGGTGGCATATACCGGTCGCAGCCCTGTGGGAAAGACTGGCGACCGGTATGGTCAGCCGGTCCCCCCAGATAACCTCCCGAGAGGTAGCGGTCGCAACATACCGGTCGCACTATGTGCAACCGGTATAGTCGACCGGTATGTCTCCGGAAGACCATACATGGGTTCTTCGACTGCCGTCGATCATCCTCCATGGATTTTCAGGGTTTCTCCTATCCATTCTAAGTCTATGCTTTGAGTTAGAGTTATCCCCAACTCATTCAAGTCTCGTTTCGATGAATATCATCTCGAAACTCGAATCTAGGGTTTGACGGCAACTTAGGGTTTATTGGCCAATTTAGGGTTTTAGATCAATACCTACTTTGCATGGTATTGATCCACCCACACAACTAACATAGGGTAAGAAGATGGATTCAAACACTTACCGTTGACTGGCGTAATGAGAGCGTCGTCGAACGGTAATGGCGGGACCTCCTTCTTCTTCCTAGCTCATTCTCCTTTCCAAGCTCTTTCTCTTCTCTAGGGTTTGTAAGAGACAATGGAAAGGATTTGAGGAGGCTTAAGGGTGTATTTATAGTCTAGAAATAGGGTTTAGTAACCCTACTAGGATTAGGAAACT
The DNA here is from genome assembly GCA_028583415.1 of Protea cynaroides. NCBI lineage: Eukaryota > Viridiplantae > Streptophyta > Magnoliopsida > Proteales > Proteaceae > Protea > Protea cynaroides. The sequence continues at coordinate 48,017,680 of CM053267.1, forward strand.
TCTAGGATTCGAAATCAGGAAAGCGGGACCCGTAAAGACCAATTTCCAGATTCCCGCACATAGCTGTGCAGGCCATACCGGTCGACCGGTACCAAGACCGGTACCATCGACCGGTATACCTAAAATCAGATATAATTGGTCGACTTTGGTCCGATTTTGTACCTATTTGTTATCCGCTTGCCCCGTCTGGCTCGGTGATGATCGGAAGACCTGTCACGACACAAAACCTAGATTAGACTGGGTTTTCAGAGTGCGGATCTTACAAACTCGATCTCTGATATTGCAGTTTTCACTCTCAGGTATACATAACCGTCCATGATACCTGAGTACCTTGTCTGAATCCAAGGTAAAGTCAGGATTGCTCGTACCCTTCTCTAGGTCTTCTTGCACTGTCTTGAGATGTGGATCATGTACGATTGCTACCTTAACTTCATTAACTAGATCCGGTGAGATCTTCAAAGCTACGAACATCATGGTGAACTTTTGAATTAAGCCTTGCTCGACTGGATCTTCTGCAGTCTCTATTATATACTCTTCATCGCCTTCAATTGAACTTGAGGCTGTAGCACACAATGCAGCATTTGTACTTGGCCCGACTTCAGGTTTCGATGCCCACTTTCTGCTTAAGGCGTCAGCCACAACATTTGCTTTACCCGGATGATACTGGATGTCACAGTCATAATCTTTTAATAACTTCAGCCATCTCCTTTGTCTCATATTCAGATCCTTCTGAGTGAAAAGATAAGTTAAGCTTTTGTGATCTGACTTAATTTGAAACTTTTCATCATACAAGTAGTGTCTCCAAGTCTTGATTGCATGTATAACCGTCGCTAACTCTAAATCATGAGTAGGATAGTTCTTCTCATGCTCTTTTAACTGTCTTGATGCGTAAGCAATCACCTGTTCTCCTTGCATCAATACACACCCAATACCCAACCCTGAAGCATCCGTATATAAGGTAAACGGTACACTTGGTTCTGGGATTATCAAAATAGGTGCAGAGACTAGTCTTGACTTCAAAGTTTGAAAACACTTATCACACTCATCGGTACATATGAATTTCTCTCCCTTCTTGGTCAATCTGGTGAGTGGAACAGCGATCCTGGAGTAGTCTTCCACGAATCTTCTATAATAACCAGCCAACCCAAGGAGACTACGAATCTCTGCAACAGATTTTGGTGCTTCCCATCCTACTATAGCAGCTATCTTACTTGGATCAACCTTGATACCATCTTCAGATACTACATGGCCCAAGAAAGCCACTTCCTTCAGCTAAAACTCACACTTTTTGAACTTAGCATAAAGCTTCTCCTTTCTCAGTCGTTGTAGGGCTGCCCTCAAATGTGTTGTATGAGCCTCCATGTCCTTTGAGTAGACCAATATGTCATCGATTAATACGATGATCGAAGTGTCCAACATATCATGAAACACTTGGTTCATCAGTTCCATGAACGACGCTGGGGCGTTGGTCAACCCGAATGACATAACTAGAAACTCATAATGCCCATACCTCGTCCTGAAAGCAGTCTTCGGAATATCTCCGGCCTTGATCTTCAGTTGGTGATACCCCGATCGGAGATCAATCTTCGAGAAAACCTTTGCACCCTGTAACTGATCGAACATGTCATCGATCCTAGGCAAATGATATCGATTCTTGATCGTTAACTTGTTCAGCTCACGGTAGTCGATGCACAGCCGTACATTCCGTCTTCCTTCTTGACAAACAATATAGGTGCTCCCCAAGGTGATATGTTAGGTCATATTAAACCCTTATCTAACAATTCTTGTAACTGAGTCTTCAACTCCTTTAACTCGGTAGGGACCATCCTGTATGGTGCTTTAGACACCGGCGCCGAACCTGGCATGAGGTCTATCACAAACTCTGTAGCCCTGTCCGATGGTAGACCTGGAAGATCCTCAGGAAATACATCTGGGAATTCTCGTACCACATCTATATCCTCCATCTTTTGTGACTCCGCAGTGATGTCGACTACAGATACTAGATACCCCACTCCCCCCTTCTCTAAGCATCTCTTAGCTTTTAGGGTGGAGAGGATCAGTTTTTGCTTCTTAGGTAACTTGGTCCCAGTGAAGCTATACTCTTTTTCCTTTTTGTCTATAAGCACAAGCTTCCTTTCACCACATAATAGGATAGCTGAATGATGGCCTAGCCAATCCATTCCCAAGATGACATCAAAGTCTGTCATCTCGAGTAGTACCAGATTTGCTTCTAAGTTCGGCCCTCAATACATACTGTACACGGCCCATAATATTCAGTCAAAGCCACTTCGACTGCTAGCGGAGAGCGAACTATCAAGCTTAGGTTCAAGTGCTTGATCGGTAACTCCATTCGCTTTCCAAAGGAAAAAGAAACAAAGGAGTGCGTGGCCCCAGAGTCAAAGAGACTCTGGCAGGTATAACAGCTACATTTACAATTCCTGAAATTTTATTGTCCCTTAGTCCTTCATGCTCATACACACAATGAATTAGTAAGCTAAATAGTAAGGGATAGAGTCGTACCAGTGACCACATCAGGTGATGCGGCTGCCTCTTCGGTGGTGACAGCAAATACTTTTCCTTGGTGGGGAGGTTGTTTCCTAGGTAGAGTGCAGTTCCTTGCAACATGACCCGGTTGCTGGCAGTTATAACATTTGATATTCAGGTTGTGTCCAACGAACTATGGCACAGGTGGTGCTGTATTAATTTTTGCAGGCCCTGTAGTGTACTGAGCCCTGTACGGGCGGAAAGGTCTATTGTTACCGCTACCTGAACTTTCAGTAGCGGGTCTCTTCACTCCCCTGTTCTGAGCGAAGAAGTTGTCCCTCTAACTGGATTCTATAACTCTCGCAACCTGTACATCCTCATTATAAATTTTCTTGTCCAGTCACAATATGTGCTCTCTGATGCTTCCACACAGTCCCATGGTGAACCTACGTGTCTTGGTCTCTTCCTCTTGCATACTTGCCGGTGCGAAGAAAAATAATTCTTCATACCTCTGCTGGTAAGAATCCACACTGAGACTGCTGTATATTAAGGAACTCCTTCTCCATCTGATCTCTGAAACTCTTCGAAAAATATTTATCGAAGAAGGCAACCTTGAACACTGTCCAATCCACATGTGTATGCTTTGTCTCCAGATATGCCCATGTAGAATTCCACCAAGCATTCGCATCTTCCTTCAGCATATGAGTGGCAAACAGAACCTTCTCCTCCTCTGTACAAGTCATCAGGCAAAAATTCTTCTCCATTTCTGTAACCCACTGTGCTGGCCACAATGGTTTCCCGATCTTACCTATGAATGAAGAAGGCTTCAACTTTAAAAATCTGTCCACCGCCCGACTCAGATCGTGTTGTCCCTGTGTATTCATCCCGTACCATGGTGGTGGATACGGATAGGCTCCCTGATAAGTAGAAGACGATGGAAACTGGTGCGGTGGTGGTACATTCTGTACTTGGCCCATCGACCCTGGACTACCATGCATCGGCAGTGTAGTATTATTCCCTCCAGACCCAGGCGTACCTTCGGTGGAAACATGATCCGGTGGCCTGAACATCTTTAACATCTCGCTCAGGAATGCTTTCTGCTGAGCATCCATTTGATATATTAGATTGGTCACAATAGTCTCAGAGTTCGTGTGAGGAGGTATAGGCAAATTTGTCGGTACCCTTGGAACCTGTTCTTCCTCAACTACCGGGCTTGGCTCTCTAACATAGTCTGGTTCTACATGTTCTTCTTCCTCGTGACGCACCCTAGCCTGGTGACGCTTTCGGCCCCTACGACCGTTTTCGCCTACCATCTCAGACTATTCTGTTTGGATCTGAGAAGAAGACATAACACATGAGAACAATAATAGTGGTGTTAGTCTTGAACAATATAAAGCAAAACAGTCGAAAAGTAGAAGTTGAATTTACAAAAATTTTAAAATTTTTCTTAAATTTTTCTGGCTGTTCCATAGCTGACCGGTCGCAACATACCGGTCGCTACTCTATAGAAAATAAAGCGACCTGTATAGTCGACCGTCAAAATTTAAATTCTGATCGAGACATAGCGGTCGCAGCCCTGAGGGTTACCAATCGACCGGTATGTCGACCGGTATGCCCAGAAAGGGCTTAAAATCGCGAAAAAGTGAGATTTTTCTCACTTTTTCTCTCTTCTTTCTCTCCGGTGGCGTTTTCTCTCTGGCTCCTGAGTTGCTACAGTCCGACCGGTGACCTTAGAAGCCATTTTCTTCCGTTCAAGACTTAAAACATCGTCTCCAGGTAGGTCTCTTCCCTCTCTATCAAATTTTTACAAAATTTCCATATCGTCTTTAGTTAAAATTTTGGGTTTTTCTTTGATTGGAAGATTCTAACCGTAGGAACTTCTTTCATTTGGCTTAGAAAGGGTTTAGGGACTCCCAAGAGCAAAAGCCCTCAATCAATTTGGACTTTCACCGAATGGTTTTCATAAAAATCAGATTTTTCTAGTTTTTAACCTAGGTTTTCCCAAAATTTTTGAATTTGTCTTGATTTTCTTAAATTTCTTAAATTTCTTGTTGAAATTGCATTGGATTGGTCTGCTTGAAGTGTGCGGGGGTTACATAAGTCCTCCTCCCCAAGTTTTGGGTGAGTTTGAGGCTTTTTCCCAATTTCCTGTCTTTATGCTGTCGAATTTTCGACAATTCCTAACGTTTTTCTTCTTGTTTTCTTTATGTTTTGCAGTTTAAATGCCTCCACGGCGCGGTCTTGGCAAGCATTTTTATGGCTTGGGCATGCGCGCTCGTCATCCACCAGTTCCACAGCTCGATGAGCAGTGGTTCCGTTCTAAGGCGGCACAAGCCCGTTTCCCTTGGTTCGATAGCAAGAACATTGAATCTGGACGGCGGATTAACTTGGAACAATTGCACAGGTTTGATGTGCAAGCAGCATTCGACAGGCTTGGGTGGGTACCTGTCATTACTTACACTGAGACCACTCGTCCCAACCTAGTTAAGCATTTCTACGCTAACCTAGAGCTTCATGGGGATGTCAACGATCCCAATAAGGGTAGGGACTTGCGCATCTCTAGCTTCGTCAAGGGCGTCCATATCTCCTTCGACACTCATCAGTTGGTTGACTTGCTAGGGGTACCCAATGATGGAGACCTAGTATACTGCCCTCCAAAGGTGAAGGGCTATCTGAGCAAGGATCTACGCCAAGAGATAGCGGAGCAGATACTAAATCATGGGGCTCCTATGAAGGCTGCTAGTTTGAAGCCCCTGGCTCGAGTTTATAGTCGCATCATCCAGCACAACATTGTGCCCCAGAGTGACCACTACAATGAGTTATCTCAGCTCACCCAGTACATCACCTACTGCGTCTGCACAAGGGAGTGGGTCTCTCTCCCTTACCTCATTATCCGGACTATGCATCAGGCGACTCTGGCCGATCAGGCCAGTAATCTCCCATATGGTCGACTCATCACTACTCTTCTGCGGCGCCTACGAGTGAGCATGAGAGGCGAGGTAGCTGTTGAGGATACTATGACTTCAGACATCGATTGGGATGTCATTCTTAGGATGCAGATGGATAATCTGCCGGTTAGTGATGATGAGATGGAGGCTCGCCCTCGTCCACTCAGGAGGGTAGCAGCCGCAGTAGCAGCAGCAGCAGCAGCAGCCAATGCGGCATATGCAGCAGAGGCTGGGAGTGATGATGGGGGTGGTGACGATATGGCAGAGGGTGCACCAGTGCCAGCTCCTCAGCCTATACTTGCAGTACCACAGCCTACATCTACAGCGGGACCGTCTCATCCCTCTCTGGACCCAGTGTTGAGCATGTTCACGGAGATCAGGGATACCCAGAGGATCATCCTAGAGTCTCAGCGAGAGATAGGTCAGGAGTTGGGACGTCTGGCTCGTAGCCTATGGGTCACACAGGACCAGGTACACTGGCTTAGGGTCGCTTACGAGCGAGATTATGACATAGCGGACCCTATTCCTCCTAGACCCCCTACCCCATGATTATCCCTTTATTTTCTCTCTTTTCTTTCTTGATATGTTTATATATCAGGGTAACTGTCCGGCTTGTAGACTGTACCCTGTAGCACTATTACATTCGATATTCTATTTTTTGTTTAATGACAGTTTTATGATTTTCTTAACTAGTGCATGAGTATCATTAAATTTTATATTTAATATTATATATTATGCTCTTTCTTAGTCTGTCTCAGGTATCAAACAATGCTTAAGGTGCATTTGTATTAAAATTTTTAAATTTTCCTAACTCAGTTCATTAACTTAGTTAAGTGCAATATGGTCTGTTGGACAGAGCCCGAGAGCTCTGATACCAAGTTGTCACACCCCAATTCTGAACCAACCAGAATGGTGTGAGTGAACCGTCATTGAACCAACGGTTCACACTAGGATCTCGAATAGACCGTGTCCACTTATACAAACCATTGCACATAACCACAATCAGAATATAATAATACAGCGGAAGTCTTTAAATAAAATGAACTGAGAATCTATTGATAAATTTAAATAAAGTATCCAATTATTCAAATCCAAATATAAAATATAATATCCTTACATTCACTTAATCCAACTGAAAATAAATAAAAATCAAATCAAAGGTACACGCAGAAAGGGCCCTCGCATGAAGCGTCATGCTCATCCTCTCTTGCCTGTACACCCAAAGCAGCGACACCAACATACGCCGGAGCGTTTACGTAGTCATCCACTGTGTAACCTGCATCAACATCTAAAAACATGTATATATACAAAGGGTGAGCTCCCAACTTAGCTCAGTAAAGCAATCAGACAGTTTCACAATATTATGCATGAGTAACAATCATTTTATGCTGTGGTCTGGTTTAAGTTTGCAATGTGCTATCGAAAGGTTTGGTGGCCGCCTCACCTCTATACACAAATGTGTGGCACCGCATAGTAGATCACACCACCACCGGCCCACATGCACCCATCATGGAATAGAGATAGAGCTAAGGTATCCCCGTACCTCCCCTGATGCCCTACCCATACCAGTACCTAAGCCCCTACTAGCCAGGGCTCGCAAACTGGGCTTGCAACTAACCAATCCTATATGTCATCAATGTAGGCTCTATCTCAGCACAGTCGTCTACGGCATAGAGATAGAGCTAGAGCGTGCAGGTCGGACTGGAGACCACAATACCTCACCTCCCCCTGATACCTTATCCGCAACTAACACACTAGGATAGAACAATACGCAGGTAGACCTTATCCCAACATAACTCCCTATGGCATAGAGATAGAGCTAAAGCATCGTGGACAAGTCAGCGTCGGCATCAGAGACCACAGTGCCACATAACCATGGTCAGGCCAACATCAACATCGGAGACCACCGTACCACGACCCTTCCCCTGATGCCCCACCCGTACCAAGCGTGTTGAAATAGAATACTACAAAAGGTGCCAGTGTGAGGAATGATCCCAGGCTCCATGCCCCACTCTACACACCAACGAAAACAATCACATGCCTAACAATCACATCCTATCAATGCATGAACAATAATAATAACTGAAAGTAAAGGATGGCATGTGAATATGCACAAACATCACATCATATATATTCGGGTTATTAACAACGATTTACTGTCCATTAATTATTAGGGTTTAGGTCAGATTCCCTTACCTGACGCTCGTTTAATAGCTTGCTCCACGTAGTAAGATCCAAACGGAATATCACAAAGTCCTATAATATTATTAAGGTTTCATTAGAATAGCTTCTTAGGGTTTCACGTTGGTTGAAAAACCAACGAGGTTACAAAGAGTATACAGAGCTGACCGATTGCATATACCGATCACAGCTCTGTGGGGAAAACTTGCGACCGGTATGGTCAGTCGGTCCCCACAGACCAGCCCCCCGGAAGGTACTGGTGGCAACATACCGGTCGCACTGGGTGCAACCGGTATAGTCGACCGGTATGTCTCCAGAAGACCATATTGGGTTTTTTCGACTGTCGTCGTCATTCTCCATGGTTTCCAGGGTTTCTCCTATCCATTCTAAGTCAGAGCTTTGAGTTAGAATTATCTCCAACTTATTCAAGTCTAGTTTAGATGATAACCATCCTAGAACTCGAATCCAGGGTTTGACGACAATTTAGGGTTTAATGTCCAATTAGGGTTTTAGATCAATACCCGCTTTGCATGGTATTGATCCACCCATACAACTATCCTAGAGCCATAGAGTAATAAGAATGATTAAAACACTTACCGTCGACTGGCGTAAAGTGAGCGTCGTCGAACGACAATGGCAGCACTTCCTTCTTCTTCCTAGCTTCTTCTCCTTTCCAACCTCCTTCTCCTCTCTAGGGTTTGTGAGAGATAATGGAAAGGATTTGAGGAGGTTTAGAGGTGTTTATATAGGCTAGGATTAGGGTTTAGTAATCCTATTAGGATTAGGAAGGTTCAGGTATTAGGGTTTAGGAAAATGGGACCCGCAGAGATCTAATTCTGGATCTCCGTAGTCAACTGCGCAGAGCTGACTGGTCGACCAGTACCAAGACCGGTACCATCGATCAGTCAACTTAAAATGACACTTATTTGACCGTCTTTGATCCGATTTTGTACCTGTTTGTCATCCGCTCGTCCCGTCTGGCCCGGTGATGATCGAAAGACCTGCTACGACATGAAATCAAGGTTTAGACCGGGTTTATGGAGTACGGGTCTTACACTGTCAATGAGAGGTCCTCAACTCCTATAATTTTTTCGAATACCAATCAAGATAAGCAATATTTTGAGCCCTTAAGAAGAAGTGGAAGGATATCAAAAGCTCTAGCCATGTCAGATTATTATGTGTATTTGGGAAAATCATATGAAAGAGTAACCATTTATGAAGTTGTAAATGATCCTATTACTTATTCACAAGCTATGTCAGATGTTGATTCTCAACAATGGATTAGTGCTATGAATGAAGAAATCAAATCTATGCATAAGAATGGTATGTGGTGGTTGATTGATTGGCCTGTGAGCACTAAAGTTGTTGGTTGCAAGTGGATATTCAAAAGAAAGAAGGATATGCATGGAAATGTTGAGAAGTTCAAAGCTAGACTTGTAGCTAAGGGTTACAACTCAAGATTATGGTATTGATTATGATGAAACTTTTTCACTAGTAGTAAGGATACAATCTGTGCGTGTTGTGTTGGCTTTGGTTGCATATTTTGATTTTGAACTTTATCAGATGGAAGTGAAATAATGGTTATTTACTACATTTGAAATGAAAGACTTGGGTGAAGCTTTCTATATTCTGGGTATCAAAATTGAGCGAGACCGTCAGCAAAGAAAACTAAGCTTGTCTCAAGAGAAATATATTGATACCATGCTAACGAGGTTCCACATGACTGATTGTGTGGGAGGACAAATATCTTATAATTATCTCAGACCAATTTCCCAAAATGATAGTCATAAGTCTCCAACGAAAAAATTGAATGATTGCTGTGGGGAACTTGATGTATGCTATGATCTGTACTCGGCCAGACATAGCGTTTGCAGTTAGTATGATCAGTCGTTTTCAGAGTAATCCTGGTAAAATGCATTGGATTGCTATTCAATGGATCCTGAGGTATCTAAAGCAAACAAAAGGCTTTAGATTGACTTATTGTTCTGATCATCTGAATATCCTTTGATATTATGATTCTGATTATCAAGGATGTGTTGATAGTAGAAAATCTACCTCTGATTTTGTGTTCACTTTTTATGGTGGAGCTATTGCTTAGAAGAGCAAGAAACAAGAATGTGTTGCGCAGTCTACTATGGAAGCTGAATATATTGCATTGAATGCAGCAACTAAAGAAGCTGTGTACCTTCAAAAGTTCCTATTGGAATTGCTGATAGTAGATTGTGTGGGAAAACTATTCCACTTTAGTGTGATAATAATTCTGCGATAGCCATCACTAAAGACCCAAAGTGTCATTCTCGGGCCAAGCACATTGAAGGTCGATATCATTACATTCGTGATGTTATTAAGAAGAATGAGGTAGTTGTTGAGAGAGTGCCATCTCAATCAAACTTGGTTGATCCCTTTACAAAATGTTTACCTTTTTGTGTATTTATTAAACATGTAATGGCTTTGGGATTGTCTTAGGCCAAGTGAGAGACTGTTGGATTTGTGTGGCCCAACATAGGTTTACTATGTTATTTTTATGTATTCTCTTTGGCATCTCTATTTCTATTTTGAGGTATATATATGTGACATGTGGCTTACATGTTTTGTGGCTTACATGTTTTGTGGCTTATAAATTTGTTATATGGTACCATTGTTTTTTGTCTATTGTATTAATAGACTAGTTTTACAGATGATTATTCAAATAAACCACTTTGTAGTCCTTGGCTTGACCGCACCTATCATGATACGCTATGTGCTTACATAGGCATTGATTGGACCATGATAGGTTTGAGGGGTGCAAGTCAAAATTACTCAGACTATGGGAGACATGGGGACTAGTCTCTCGACAGTCAGTGCACATATGGTCTGTGAAGTCCTTCATGATAAGACCACATGTACGTTGAGTGGTGACCTTAGTGCCTAATGTTCATTGCCAGTGACTTGACAATTGTAAGAGTGTGCGCGTACCTACAAACTGCCAATTTGAATAATGTTATCATGTTTGATTTTGCATCAAATATTTTTTTTATTTATAAATATAAAATATTATTTATTTTTATTTTTCTTTGCAAAATCTTTTTTATTTAAAAAAAAATTGGCAGTTTTGTATTTTGTGTCCCTATTTATTATTTAGGGACACTTGTGGTAATTGTCAAGGTATGCCAAAAGACAATCTGGATATGGCATTAGGAGGCTAGCATCTCACTTAGGGTTGTTGGACTTTATGGTTGATCATCTCCACCTTAGGGATATAAAACATCTCAAGGTCACACAGACAAGGGGAGGAAAAAGCTCAAAATACCAAGATATGGTATACCTGTCCAACTGGGGTGAGCACCCTGATTGTTTGTGAGATCCTTGGACATCAAGTGGTTTTGTTTGTATAATCATCAAGGGTTCTTCAACAAAAAGAAAGAGTTCTTCATCAAAAGTAGAGTGCTTCAACAAAAGATATTTTTAAATCGTCAAAAAAGGTATGACACTCTTCTTAATTTCTTAGATTAAACAATTGACATGATATTCGTGATATGTTTTCATTTTTGGTATGAGGTTAACAGTAACATTAAGATTCATCTAGGATGTTTTTCCTAATAGAACAAACAGACCATAATGACTAAGGGCCATCAAATGACAACAAAAAGGTCACCGCCAACATTATTCTATATGTATTAATGATAGTCTTAGTCACAAATTATATATTAATTATATTTTCAGATTGGTTAGCCCTAGGTATTGGTCAACAAGCCACATGATTGCCTATGTGTGGCCAAGTTGGAATGTCGATCAGGCTTTTGTATCCATGTTTGGTTGTTTACAAAGGAAAAAAAAAAAAACAGGGAAAATGAACCACACATCAACACAGTAAAGGGGTGTCAAAATTGGGCTCAAATCGAATCGAATCATTCGATTCGGTCTAGATTAAATCAAACCGAATTTTATTGGATAGGATTTGACATGTGTTTTTAGAGTCCGATGAAAAACCAAAATCGGAGCGAACCAATTGATAAGCTCGAACCAAACTGGACTAATAAGATCGAAAGCAAATCAGTCCGGTAATGGACTGATAAAGTCTGTTAAGCCAACATTTTATTAAATATACATGTAGGAAACCAACATCTAAATCGAACCGACCCAATAATGGCCCGATAGAGCTCATTAATCCAACTTTTTACTACATTCATATATAGTAAACCAAAACCGAAGCAATGGCAGACTAATAAGAGTCTATTAAACCAATCCGATAACAAACCGACACCAAACCAGTTCATTAACTAATGTGTACAATGCAGCCCACTCCAATCCGAATTTTTTAAGGAGAGTGTTTCTACATGACTCAACCTCTCTGTTTTCTTAACCCGTTTTTTAATTGTGAGAACCAAAAACTGATTTTATTATTTCTATTACCTGAGATGTTTAAGTGTCGTTGAAGATCAAGTCTTAAACCATATTTATAGCTGTTTTTCCCTACAAAAAAATTTCATTAAATTGAGAGAGATTGTACTAGAGGATTTCGTTCCTCTAACTGCATGAAGAAGATGATGACTAGGGCAGAGTCGTCATCATCTTCAACCATCTGCATCACAATAATGGAGGATTTCTATTCCTTGTTTTCAGTTGGAAACTTGATGCAGTAGAGATAGATCCATTAAAGGGTAGTAGGAATAAAATGGTAGTAGTAAAGGATTTTGAATCCCCTGCTTTCTAATGTGGAATACACATATGTATTATTCCTTGTTTTCATTTTCTTCCTTCGGTTTTGTCTTTGTACAAAGCAGCAACTTAATTTAGCAGAAGACCTCAGATGGAGCCCAACAAGTCGATTAGTTAAGAAGAGAGAGAGAGAGAGAGAGAGAGAGAGAGAGAGAGAGATTAATATGACGAGAATGAGATCGAAGAGGAGTGATTGAGGTGGGATACGAGAGGGAGTGGGGAAACGAAGAAGAAGGGAAGAAGACGTCCGAGGGCCTTTTTGCTCTTGCAGTCTTTCCTCTAGTAGATGAGGAGTGTGATTGCTCCGCCCAGGGGGATCCAAATCGTCTCCTCTCGAATCTCAAGGAGGAGACGTGACGACCCCCAGTGGATGATCAACATCTGGGGGTCGAATGAATCTGACCCCTCCATCCGAGTCGACACTCTTTTGTTGGCTCAGCTTGTCGGCTTGGATGGAGGGGTCGGATTCATCCGACCCCCAAGTGTCGACCATCTACTGGAGTCACCACGTCTCCTCCCAAATCTCAGGGAGGAGACGATTTGAATCCCCAAAAAGAGACTTCGCGTATAAGAAGGAGGAGAGCTTTGCATATTAATGTAACTAAAAAAGTTGTTGGCATTTTTTTTTTTTTTTTTTTTTTTGGCAAAGATTAAGAATGTACATGCAATAGCTAGCAGCGATGGTGGATAGTAAACGATAATGAGTGGCTTGGTTCCTCACCCTCTAGTGTAAATTACTCTTCTTTTTTTTAAACACCATTAACAGAAAGGGGATGGTTGTAATTTTCAAACCATGGGGGATGGGTTTGTATTAGACCTAAGTACAAGGGAGTTCTATCATAGTTAATAACTTTGGGTACAGCAAAAAATCGGATACAAAGAAGTATGGGCATTTAATGGAGACAAACTTAGATACGAGGACCAATAATACGTTTAAAAAAAAGTGTACGTCAATAGTACAATACATGTTTAATACAGTACCCTTCGGAGTAAAAATATGGGCATAGATGCACGATGCAATAGACATCTACATCATTCAATGAATAGAATATTTAATAACATATAAATACAAATTTATATATAAAAAAAGAGTTAATTACACAGACACCCCCTCTACTGTAGTGAAACTACATAGAACTACCTTGCTTTTACAAAAGCTATACAGAATACCCCTCTAACAATCCTATCATACAATCTCACCCACACCGTTACTTTTAACTTAACGGCAGAGGGTCAAATTTGTTTAAGACAAAAATACCCTTACTAAGTGCATTTTTGAAAACGAAAAAGAAAATAAAAAAAATCACAAAAAAAATATATATATAAATGAAATTGAAAAGTTTTGAGGGTAAAAAAGTTTTTTTTGCATCTAAAAAGAGTAAATCCTTTTAAAAAAAAATTTGTCTAAAAGACACTTATTAAGGGTATTTTTGTCTAAAAAAAAATTTGACCCTCTGCTGTTAAGTTAAAAGTAATGGTGTCGGTGAGATTGTATGATAGCATAGTTAGAGGGGTATTCTGTGTAGTTTTTATAAAAACAGAGTAGTTCTGTGTAATTTCACTACAGTAAAGGGGGTGTCTATGTAATTAACCCTAACAAAAAACTTTGCACTCCATGAAACATACACAAAATCATTTGATTATCCCATAAGAAGTGTTGGGTAATGGTTCCCACATTGGTTTGAAATTTGTATTTTAAAATTTATAATTTCATACTAATACCGGCCGGAAGGCTTCCAAAATGTCTAGCAAGCTCTCGATAGTTCTGAATAAAAAACCATACCGATTTTCAAGACTGGAGCTATCAACCGCTCAACCATCTCTCCGAAAGACAATCTATATTTTCTTTTTATTCTCCTGAATAGAAAACATGGCATATGAGTTGTGATTTATCTCCTTAAATCACTCCACAAATTTATCTCCTTAAATCACTCTACAAATTTATCTCCTTAAATCATTCTATAGATTTATCTCCTCAAATCATTCAATATATTTCTCTATTCTAAATTCTTACAGTTAGTGGGACCGTGCAAAGTATTTTATTATTATTATTTTTTTGCTTTTTTTAAAATTTTTAATACGTTAAATGTTTAATATTCGTGTATAATACGTTTCAATATAAAAATAAGAATTTTCATGAATCTATGCGATAGTTCGTAAAAAGTCATTTTATTCTACACTACACGTAGTATTCACGTATAATATAGAAACTTACTAACTATAGATCCTACTACTTAATCCAATAAAAAAAATTTCCCATCTCTTCTGATTTTTCTTTTTTTTTTTCTTGTCCATTTGATTAGATATCGATTCCCTTTTAGAAAATAGTGACACCAACATTCCAACAATTTTTACAATGTCATTCTCTCTTTTTATATATTAATTAAAAAAAAAAAACACAACAACATCATAGTGTCACTTTGTTTTTTAAGTTAATTTATTAAAAAGACAAAGTATATCTTGTGGAGGTAGCTAGTTTTTGAGTAGTATCTGAGCAAAGTCTTAGGCTTTGAAATGCATTCAAAATTTCATACAAACCAAATAGCGGGAAAATTCCTGTTGCTCAAGATTCTTTGCGTCAATTTGGATTCTACTCATTTTCATTGGTTAAAGTCACAAATCTCCATTTAAGGTTCTCTTTGGTTTGTATTATAAAATTAATTATATAATATATTATGATATATATAATTGTTTGATATGATTTATTGTATTTATTTATATTTAAATAAATTAATATAATCTTAAATCTAAAAATAGAATAGAAGGTTTTTATCATTATTGTAATAATCTATTATTACTTTATCTAATGATACCAAACCGTTATTATTTATGACTCTTAAGTTATTTTCATAAATGATTTATCGTAAATAATTCATATATATAAATACATACTATACCATAGAGCCTAAGTTTTAGTATTTTCTAAAATACATTTATAGCGGAGACATGATTCCTTACATTTTAGTATTTTCTAAAATACATTGAGTTGGGATCACCTACATGTACATGAACTCTCTATGGGATCCAATCACTATCGATGTGGTGTGGGACCCACCTCTAGAATATAGGACCAACCAAATATCAAGAGTGATAAAATTTAATAGAAAACACAAGTACATACAGATGAACTATTCTCCTATCATTTAGAGCTGAAACATGTCTTATGAACTTGCAACAAACTTGGCAATAGAGAAATTTCAGAGAGATTCTAGAACTCCACAATTGGGGAGGGGAATAAAAAATTAATTATTATATGTGATAGACTGTTGAGATCACAGAAGTCTCATCACATATAATATAAGAGGGTTGAATACGAAGCACAAGCTCCTTTATTATACTGCTAAAGCCATACATGGAAAGCAAGTATCTCACTTCCTCTTCTACCATGGCCAATCCCATTTCTCTCCCCCTGCAAGAGAAAATCCTTCGTAAAAACACCCTAAAGAGAGCTGTAGAACTCATCATCTTCTTCCTCTTCCTCTCTCTCCTCTCTTATCGTCTTCTATCTACTAACAACAACAACAACAACAATAGCTTTGCTTGGTACCTGACATTCCTCTGCGAGTCATGGTTCACCCTCTATTGGCTCCTCACCATGAATGTTAAATGGAACCCTCTTCAGTACAGAACATATCCTCAACACCTCTTAAATAGAGGTGTTGAGCTTCCTCCAGTGGACTTGTTTGTGACAACAGCAGATCCTGTTCTTGAACCTCCAATCATCACAGTGAACACTGTACTTTCCTTGTTGGCTCTTGATTACCCAGCTCATAAGCTTGCTTGCTATGTATCTGATGATGCCGCCTCTCCTCTTACCTTTTATTCTCTTATGGAAGCATCCGAATTTGCAAAGCTTTGGGTACCTTTCTGTAAGAAGCATGACATTCAAGTCAGAGCCCCTTTCATGTATTTCTTTGGCGGCGACGGGGAGCCCAACGCAGACACCCACGACATCTCAATGGGATTCCCACAGGAATGGGAAAACATTAAGGTGATACCGACAATAATATTATTAGGAATTTAGTCTCACACCAACTATCAAATCTACAGCCCTTAGGCCGATTTCATTGGAGCAATTTCCTTTTTAGTGAAATGGAACCCCATTCTTTGGCATTTTGGTAGGTTTTTTGGGTCACTCATGTTGGGGGTGGTTTTTTTGTTTGGTTTCTTGTTAGTCTTTGGTGGTCTGCTTGTTTTGTTTTGGCTCATATCTTTTGATGGTTTTGCTTGTTGTGTTTTCTTTTTCGGATTTAATAAAATAGCTACTTATCAAAAGAAGAAAAAAAAAAGTCTGGAACCATATATAAAAGTTCGTACTTTGAAAGAGTTCGACTTTTAAGATGGAAACGTTATAAACATGGATTCATCTTTTTCCCTTTAATTTGTTTTGTAGAACGAGTATGAACAACTTTGCAACAGAATTGAAGAGGCGGTTCAGAAAGGAGTCCCATGTGATCTGACTGGAGAATTTGCAGATTTCTCAGGAATAAATCGTAGAAACCATCCTAGCATAGTTAAGGTAATTAAGAACCAAACCCTTTTTCTTTTCTTTTTGTTGGAAATTTATCTTAAATGGATTACCCCCTTGACAATTGGTTTACTATACAGAACTACTCTCTCTTGACAAAAATTACACAGATTATCCCATAAACATTGTTTTATAACAGTATAGTCTACATCGGGCTTTAAAAACTGATGAAATTTTTTTTAAGACAATACTATCCTTACTCAATGAAAACTACATAAATATACCATTGTCTAAAAAAAAATTTGAAAATTTTTCAGTCAATTTTTATCGCCCGGTGTGGACAATACTGTTATAAAACATTGTTTCAGAGATAGTCTGCGTAACTTTTGTCAAGAGAGAATAGTTCTGCAACCAATTGTCAAAAGAGTGTCCAAGAAAGTTTCCCTTTCTTTTTTCATTTGAATTGACACCAAAATTTCACATGTGAAACCTTAAAAGACTTAGAAGCAAGTACTTAATTTGCAGGTTATATGGGAGAACAAGGACAAATTTTCAAATGGGATACCACATCTGGTATATGTATCAAGAGAGAAGCAGCCCAAGCACCCACATCATTTCAAAGCAGGAGCAATGAATGTCTTGGTTAGAACTACAAGTTCACAATATTAACTCACAATACACCATTAATTAAGCTTGAGTTTCAATTATGGACATGTCTTGCAGACTAATTAATTATCATATTTGTGTTTCTATGATCAGACAAGAGTATCAGGAGTGATGACAAACTCTCCTTTCATTCTCAATGTGGACTGCGACATGTTTGCCAACAATCCACAGGTTGTACTTCATGCAATGTGCCTCCTGCTTGGCTTTGAGAAAGAAACAGAAAGCGGATTCGTTCAGTTTCCACAGGTGTTCTATGGAGGCTTAAAGGATGATCCTTTTGGAAATCAGTTTACAGTCTCCAACGAAGTGAGTCACCATGACATTTTTGAATTCAGATTACTTGCATGTACATGTATTTTTCATAGGATTCTATCACCGTCGATGTGTCGTGTGATCTAACTCTAGAATGTGGGACCCACTAGATTTGAATGGTGATGGAATTCCAATAAGGCTACAAGTAAATGCAGGTGAACTATTCTCACATTTTTCCTTTTCATTACCTACCTACAAATATCATTCAAGGTATTGGATCAAGATTCGTATCGGTTTCGAGAGTGACTGATTCCAATCTGATACCCAATACTTGGGCTGTTTTAATATTATTTTATTATGGATGAGTCATGCGTCAATGTACCATCAGATCCAATTATCAGTTTTGAAGAGTGTCGATACCATGTCCGATACCTAGAATTATAAACTTCTTCCTACTTCTCCTATCACTAACTAATTTTGGAAGGCTCAGATTCCCTTAACTAATGTTGGAAGATTCAGATTCTCTCTCCCTCTTTAATATAGGGTGTTAAACAGTTCAGTTCTAGTTAATTGGTTAGGTTTCACCTCAGTGTGTGATTGGAGGAAATCGAAATCAAATCGATTATTAATCAGTTTTGGTATTGATTTTCCAATTTTATCGATTCCGATTTTGCAATCATTTTGTTAACGGTTCAATTTAACAGTACTTGGGTAGACTTAACAGTTCTGGGGCCTTGGCCCAATTGGGACTGAAGAAATCTGATGTTGGGCTTATGTAGCATATTAGACATCTTACATTTAGGCCTAAAATCCATTCAACTAATGAGAATGAATCAAGATTCAAACCCTCAAGCAAGGGGAAGTATTCAGTCATATTTTTGGTCTGCGTTTATTCGGTTTAATCTGATTTAAACCGTCAATTTAGCGGTTCAAAACGGAACCAAATCGTTTAATATTCAGTTTTGTTTTCTGAAATCAAAATCAAATAATTTATTAATCGATTCCAGTTTAAACGATTCAATTTGATCTGATTTCGGTTCTATTTCGACAGCCTTATATTCTCTTAAATGATGTTGGAAGATTAGACTCTCCTTCTTATATGGCCTTCACATATGTTTATCTTTTCAGTACATACGCCCTGGGTTTTTGGGGCTGCAAGGACCTATATACATTGGAACAGGATGCTTTCATAGAAGAAAAGTTATATATGGACTATCACCGGACGAAGTAGAAAATAAGGGAAGAAATCCATCGGTCGTCATAGGTAGGGTTCTCTTGTGTTGTGTATAAACTTTTTTTAATGAAATTAATTAAAAATCGATACAACCTCTTACTAACACGAATTGTTTATAGTTTAGTCTCACATCAACTATCAATAGTCTACAGTGTTCTTATACATTTAGGAATCCCTCCACCTATTAGTTTGAATCTCAGGAGCATATAGTATTGTTGAAATCGCTCTAGCTCCTGGTTTTTGTAATTTTAAATTTTGAAAGGTTAAGGCTCTCTTTGATATAGTTTATATTTATGTTTATGAGTTATTTATATTAAATTATTTATGAAAATAAATTATGAGTCATAAAAAATAATCATGTAATACAACTAGACATAAAGAAATAATAATAGATTATCACAATAATCATAAACACCTTTTAATCTATTTGTGGATTTTAAATTATATAAATTTATTTTAGATATAAATAAGTACTATAAATCATACCAAACAATTAAATATGTCATAATGTACTATATAATTAATTCTATAATACATACCACAGAGAGCGTAAGAACCGTAGAGATTTCAGCAATATCCAAACTGTGAATCATATCCAACATTTGAATTCTTTTGAATTGCAGTTACATGAGAGCTCTTTTGATAATATCAAAAGTTGAGTTTGACTCCATTTCTGTTCCCCGAGAGATCTTGTTATACACAGTAGATATTGCCAAATGTGCATAAGGTGTTGCGAGTTTAGTCCCCCATCAACTATCGATCAATAGTTTAAAGTCCCCTCTTGAGCCAATCATAAGTTTGAACAATAATTTTTATTTTCCATTCTTCATATTTCTTGGGTTTCCAATGCCAAAGTATCATGTATGATGGATTTTGTATTGACTTCTAATTTATTTATATAAATGTCATAAATCTTGATTTTGACATTTTCTTTTTGCAAGGAAAAGCACTGGAAGCATTGCAAAATAAATTCGGAGATTCAATAGAATTTACAGAATCTGCAGCTCAAATACTCGGTGGGACAAATAACAGCATAAATCGTCCTCCCAATCTTTCAAGCTGTATCGAAACAGCAATTCATGTTGCATGTTCAGTTTATGAGTATAATACTGACTGGGGTACGAAGGTAAGAATTGCAATTTTTAAAGATTTAAAGGAATTGCAATTTTTAAGGGTTTTTTTTCTTTCACACCATAGAGAAAGAGTTTACTCTTCATGACTCTCCTACTGCCATGTGGCATGATCAGATGAGATA
Source organism: Protea cynaroides (assembly GCA_028583415.1). Classification (NCBI taxonomy): domain Eukaryota; kingdom Viridiplantae; phylum Streptophyta; class Magnoliopsida; order Proteales; family Proteaceae; genus Protea; species Protea cynaroides. Next base: position 48,037,866 of record CM053267.1, read on the forward strand.
CATTTGTGGACAAGTAGACTCATAAGGTCTTGTCAACATATTAAGTTTCAATATTAATAGAGTTTGCCAAGTGACAAAATAGAGTTTTAAAAAAATCTAAGATTAAGAGAGAGTGCAAGTATCGATCAGAGTACCATCAAAGGTGTGCATGGACAAATGATGCATGTGTCCATTCTGCCCATTGGCTAGAGATGTGTGTGTGTGTATGTGTGTGTGTGAACCTCATCAATCTACTCTGGCCTCATGTTAATTTTTAGAGTCAATTAAATACCTCTTTGTATTGCAATGCTTCTCATTTATGTCCATGTACGTGTTCTAATGCTCTAGCCATTATTGTGCACTTTCCCAACTAGGAGCAAAAAAGAAAACTTTATTTGAAAAGACAATGATAACCATGTAAAAAATATTGACTGAGAAGAAGAAAAAGAAATAGGAGTGGAAGAGGAAGAGGCGATATACGCAAAAGGAATTTTGCATGGCTTCGTTTGTTTTGACATAAAATTTTATGTGTAATATTTTATATGTAATTTTTTTTTTCAATATTTGTTTATAAGAAATAAAATATAATGATTTTTAAGGGAGAAAGAGAATGAATTTTGTCTTTCTTTTATCTATTTAAAACAAATATTGAAAAAAAAAACTACATATAAAATATTACACATAAAATTTTACGGTAAAATTTTATATCAAAACAAATGGAGCCAAATTTAGAAAACATGTCAAACGACACTTGTAACACCAACAACTACCCTAACTAAATAAATGAAAATGAGACCAAATACTCAAATGTACCCCATATGGGACTATATCCATTCAGATTTTTGCATGGATATGACCGAGATCCGTTTCCTCTCCATTGGTATATTAAAGATCTCTCTGGTATGTATTATAGAATTAATTATATAATACATTATGACGTATGTGATTGTTTGATATGATTTACGGTACTTATTTATATTTAAAATAAATTGATATAGTCTAAAATCTTTAAATAAGGCTCTCTTTGGTTTGTATTATATAATGTATTATGAATTATTTGTGACAAATCAATTATGATAATAGATTATGAGTAATAAATAATGACCGTTTGGTACCATTAAACATAATATATTATATAATGAGAAATATAAACAATCACCTAATAGATTATTCTAATAATGATAAACAGCTACTCACCTATTTGTAGATAATGGATTATATTGATTTATTTTAATTATAAATAGATATTAGAAATCATACCAAATAATCATAAATTTTATAAGATATTATATAATACATTATATAATACAAACCAAAGAGAGCCTAAGTTAGAAAGTGTTTATCATTATGTTGATAATCTATTATTACTTCTTTATGTTTAGGGGTATTAAACTGTTATTATTTTTTACTCATAATTTATTCTCATAAATGATTTGTCATAAATAATTCAAAAACATAAATATAAACTAAGCCAAATAGAGCCTATGATATTCTTTCTTGCCTCAATGAATATGGGTATTTTTTTATTTTGCCAGGTTGGTTTGATCTATGGGTCAAATACAGAAGACGTGCTAACTGGAATCAGTATCCATGCAAGGGGTTGGAGATCCGTTTACCCAGATTTGGATTCACCCGCATTCCTTGGGTGTGCATCAACTGGTGGACCCATAATCATGACCCAAATTATGAGATGGATCACGGGTTTTCAAGAGATCCTCTTCAGTACTAGAAGTCCCATCTTAGCCATTGTCACTGCAAAGCTCCAGTTTCGACAAAGCTTGGGTTATCTTTACTTACTGTTGTGGGGACATTGTTCTTTACCTGAGTTCTGCTATGCTCTATTGCCGGCTTACAGTATCTTCACCAACACACATTTCTTGCCTATGGTAATTTTTCAATCAACTTAATTTCTTGAGTTTCACTTGCTAGTACAAAGGTTTTAGTAATCGATTTGAGGATTAGTATCACGGTTCAAGGCATTGGTATCGGATTGCCCGACTCGTATTGGTTTTAAACCTAATCGATTTTCTATTATAACATGTTTTAAGATTATTTTAATGAGGATCCGACACATATCGACTTCTCATTGGACCCGTACACTAGACATAGTCGATATCATGTCCAATACCTATGTTTAGAACCACAGATTGGAAAAGGTTGGAATCGATCAAAATTCGGCAATCCAAACCTGTTTCCTATAACCTTGCTTGCTGTTGTTGAACTTCCAATGTTGTTGCACATTGGATACATGCTAGCAGATCAATGTAGAATATATCCATATAGATCTCAATCCACAAGTGATAAAAAAACCTTATACTCATCTCACTCGTAAAATTTTAGTTCAAAATATATAAGAAAAGTACCAACAGATTTAAGAAAAAAAGAAAAACGCAATACTTTTTAGTGAATGCCATTTGAAAGATGTCTTTCTTATAAGAGGAAGGTTTCTCCAAGTCTTGAGACTAGAGAAATCCAAAGATGCGTAGACGGGAAAGGGATGGACACGTAACTTCATGTATAGGGGTAGGGTTTTGTGCATTTTTGAAGATGGATGACTTAGGATCAAGGAGTCCAGCAGACAAAAAAAAACTAAATCCCTTACAATTTTGTGAAGAAAAAAAAAACATTTTTTAGTTTGACAAGATTGAAAGATGTCTTTTATCTGATACTAATTTTTGTCACGTGGAAAGGTGATATTGCAATTTTGAAAGTATGGATATCTAGGAAATGATTTAGATTGCCATATATCAAATTCTACACTAAAATTCAGTCATACATCTTCTCATCTATTGGCATATTTTTTTTATATTTTCAGCCATTCATTTCCTTTTAGAAAAAACTTTAATTTTTTCATTGAATTTTCGTATATTATTTTCACCACTTAGCCAACTCCATTTTTGATGAAACATGATATCTGAGCAAGGACTCTTGGCTGTCTGTCTATCCATAATTTTAATTCTATTCAATTTTCAAAGAGACAAATATTGGTTTCGGACTAGGAAAACTCTCCTAAACTTGTCAGAGTACAAAATCTTCGATCACCCTCATATGAAAAATTAAACTCACTCGTATCTTGTATTTGATTGAAACTTGATAATTGAGATGATTATGAGGTCTCTTATAACATAGTCCATTCTTTGCCATTGAGGGAAGAAAAACGCCTTCTTAATATTACATTTTTTTTTTTAATTCAGGTATAAAAAATGCACTTACCAAACTATTTTTTGAAAATGACTTGTCATTATATCATTATCTCGCACTTTTTTGAATAGCATTATGAAATGATTTTTTACCCTTGCTCAAAAAGAAAGTATATTATACTTATAAAGAATAAAAGAATAAAGTAACAAATTATTTGACATTAATGTATGAAACCAATGTTTGTACAGGTATCTGAACCAGCTATATTCATTTTGGTTGCCCTTTTCATCATTCATAACGTCTACACTCTATTAGAGTACATTAAATGCGGTCTCTCAATCCGAGCATGGTGGAACAACATGAGAATGTCAAGGATAACCAACTCAACCGCATGCTTGTTTGGATTCTTAAGTTTCTTTCCCAAGTTCTTAGGGTTTTCAGAGAATGTTTTTGAAGTTACACCAAAAGACCAAGTCACTTCCATTCAAGGTGCTAGTGTGGAAGAACTCGATAATGGCCGTGGTCAATTTACCTTCAATGAATCACCGATCTTCGTGCCACCAACAACCCTTCTATTTGTGAACTTGACTGCACTTGCCATGGCCTTTCTTGATGGTTATTCTTGGTTAGGACTAGGGGAGATCTTTTGCAGTGTATGGATTGTGCTAACCTTCTTGCCCTTCCTGAAAGGCCTCTTTCAAAAAGGAAAATATGGGGTTCCATGGTCCACCATATGGAAATCAGCTTCATTGGCATTCCTCTTCCTATACTTCTCAAGGCAATGGGCATCTAAAGGTTAATATGATAGTTCTTTCAATGAAGAGGTGGCGGGAATGAAAATAGAGAGAGAGAGAGAGAGAGTTCTTTCAATGGAGAGGTGGCGAGAATGAAAATATAGAGAGAGAGAGAGAGAGAGAGAGAGAGAGAGAGAGAGAGAGGACTCTATTGAATGATCCAAATCTTCTCCTGCAGTGGGAGGAAATTGCGGCTGATCCAAGAGCTGGAGTTCAACCGACGTGCATACCAATACATCGATATTTGCATCGACTGAAATACGGCCCTTGGCAGTCCCTCGGTCAGTTGGAGAGAATTTCTATCCCTCTATTGAAACCCATGATAATAGAGGTGTTTTTTTCTTTCTTTTTTTTTTTTTTCTTTTCTTCAGTAAACATGATTAATAGAGTTTACTCTAGTAGTTTCAATTGCTAGAACCATCTATTGGATTAAAAGGGCTTCTTTTTTTTTTTCTTTTTTTTTCTTTTCCAGTGCACTGAAAAGTATGTTGGTAATTCTAATATTTAGAAAATTTTGTGGATCATGACATGGATTCAGAATTCCATGTTTGCTAGCTAATCTATTAATTATAAAATCAATAATAATTTAACTTATTTTCTATTATTGTTCTTTCCCTTCTCTTTTTCTTAATTATCATTTAAAAAATAAGTTTTCACACATTGCTGGTGGGCGGTTGCAGATTCTGTAGTTGAAAAAACAGACCATAACGACTAATTGGGCCATCAAATGACAACAAAAAGGTCAATGCCAGCATTATTCTATATCTATTAATAATAGTCTTAGTCACAAATTATATATTAATTATATTTTCAGATTGGTTAGCCTTGGGTATTGGTCAACAAACCACATGATTGCCTGCCTATGTGTGGCCAAGTTGGAATGTCGATCAGGCTTTTGTATCCATGTTTGGTTGTTTACAAGATAAAAAAAAAAAAAAAAAAAAAAAAAAAGGGAAAATGAACCACACAGTAAGGGGTGTCAAAATTGAGCCCAAATCGAATCGAATCATTTAATTCGGTCTAGATTAAATCGAAACCGAATTTTATTGGACAAGATTTGACATGTGTTTTTAGAGTCCGATGAAAAACTAAAATCGGAGTGAACCAATTGATAAACTCGATCCAAACTGGACTAATAAGATCGAAAGCAAATCAGTCCGGTAATTATCGGACTGATAAGAGTCCATTAAGCCAACATTTTATTAAATATACATGTAAGAAACCAACATTTAAATCGAACCGACTTAATAATGACTCGATAGAGCTCATTAGTCAAATTTTTTACTACATTCATATATAGTAAACCAAAACCGAAGCAATGGCAGACTAATAAGAGTCTATTAAACCAATCCGATAACAAACCAACACCAGACCGGTCCATTAACTAATGTGTACAGTGCAGCCCACTCCAACCCGAATTTTTTATTGGACATGTTTCGAATTTCCTAAAAAACCTTAAACCGATTTGATCCAGACCAAAACCAGCCTGAACTGGCTCATTGACACTCCTAATTAACCAATGTATAGTTCTCTCTCGTACACTCTCTCCTCATTTATGCTTTTTCTCTTCTTATCCAATGGTTCTCTAATTAAATGATTCAATATTCAAGCTACAAAGTATATGAGATTTTAATATGTCTCAATAAATCTTTCTTCCAATAAAAAAAAAATATATATTTCCATATTTGGATGGTAGTTGAGGGGGAATGTGTGGTGGATGAGTTTGATTAATCTTAGTGGGCCGACCAAGCCCATTGTGGTCGAAGAGGGACCTTGTTGTCATTCCCAAAATAGTAATATTGCCTAAATCCATCCTTGACAGTGGGGTTGAGAAAATAACGTGGTGGACCCCACAATAGTCAGATTTCAGATTTCAGATCGAACCAAGATCCTTTGTAGTGATTGTCAAGCAACAGTGAAGATTTTATTCACTCATATCGTATCAGCAGGAGACATGTCGATGCAATATGAGCGGCTATGATCTTCACTCTAGGCTAGACGAGAGCCAGACAGAAGATCTTTACACCTTTAGATCATTTGTATGTACTTGTATCTTCTTTCAATTGTATTACATCATATTGATGTGAGACCCACCATTTGAATGTAGGATCTATAAGATATGAACCGTAAAGAAAACCCACAGAAGAATACAAGTACATGCATCGAGTGGACCCACATTAGGCCGTGGTCGGCTACACCATAAGATTTGGCTTTTATGGACAAGCCCCATTTATCTACTGGACCCCACCTTAAATGGAAGGTTCTGTTTTTAAAGGAAAATTGATAACATGACCAAGGAGCCCATATACCGCAAAGTGAAAAGAGATGGCTCTTCCATCTTTAACCATTTTGTCCATCACATTTCCTTTATTGTGAAGGTGGTCCCACTCCTTTGCTCTCAGGGTAAAGATCGTGGCCCTTGATTCATAAAGTAATCTTCCAACGTACGTTTCTATGATTAGCTCAACTGGTTAAATCATCCATTTTCTATTGTAAATCTATAAAAGTTCTTTGGTGATTTAATAATGAGAAATTTACTTAGACACTCCTTAGACAATTAGTTTATTAAACAAATTTTTTTTCGACAAAAGTTATACGGATCGCCCTTGAAATAATGTTTTATAACAATATAATCTACACCAGGTGTTAAAAATTGATAGGAGAAATTTCGATTTTTTAAAAGTAATATCACTCTTATTCAATATAAAATTACATAAATATACCATCGTCTATCTTTGGAACTGTAATTGAACAACTTGTAGCGATTGCCTTTTAGAGATAGACGATGATATATTTATATAATTTTGCATTAAGTAAAGGTAGTATTGTCTTAAAAAGATTTCATCATTTTTAACGCCCGAGTGGACTATTCTGTAATAAAACATTGTTTCAAAGGAATTCTATATAATTTTTGTCGAGATAATAATTCTGTGTAATAAACCTATTGTGAAGGGGTGCCACAGTAAATTTCCATTTAATAATATATTTGGCCTTTCTAATTTTCAAATAACGAATGGGTTTTCTCAAAGGGGATTGAGATTTGAGAAGCTCGAGAATCGAAACTCGGGACTCGAAACCCTTATAAACAAAAAGAAAGAGAGAGAGAGAGAGAGAGCCAGAGAGGCTTTGCAATTTACAAAAGCTAGGGAGAGAAACGGAAAAACAGAAACAGATTTACAGAGCCAGAGAGAAACAGAAAAACAGAAAAACAGAAACAGAGAGAGACATTAGAGCATGATTCGTTTACGTGGGAAAGATCACACGTGTAATGCTTACGTGGCTGACGGGTACTCAATGAGCATTTGATGCCGCCAAATCAAAGGGATCGCCTTCAGGGTTTTTGATATTTTTTTTCAACCCAAGTGAGCGAGGGAAGCAAACAAATATGACCCTTTGAGGGCGTACGACTTACTTTTTTCTTTTCGTTTACCTACTATTCTCTCTGATTGTTCGTGAGTGAGAGAGAGAGAGGTGTGTCTGTGTTAGAATCGAAACGCCAGAGGTGGATTTCAGTTGAATGAGGTCCGTTGAACATTTTCCCTTCGATTGTTTCTCCTTTTTTTTTTTTTTTTTTTAATGATTTATGGTTGTTTTTAATGCTCATACGGCGCATTGTTTCCATTTATAAATTTGACTGATGTTTGGGTTCACTATTTTGATGGTTTTTTGAGTTTGCTTTTGACCCACTTGATTTGCAAATTGATTGGTGTGTAGGTTTTGGTCCTTTGCTCATTTTGCCTTTTTAATTTGTTCTTCTTTTTGATGACAAATGAATGGATGATCAATCTTCCTTAAGGATGAGCCTGGACGGTGGTGGAAATTGGATTTGCTATATTCTGAAGTTATGGGAAGGTATTAGGGTACAGAATGAAGTAAAGTGTAGATAACTGTGTTTTTTTTTTTTTTTGGGGGGGGTTGTGGAGTTTTAACTATGGACATCACCAAACGATTTCGCTGAATAGATATTTGAGTGCTGGACCTTTCCATTTCTTGCTCATATGACTTGGTTTCTGGTTTTTATCTCTGCACGGATTCTTGTGTCAACTAATCCAATGTACTTAGAACTGTGATGAATGTGTTATAAGTTACTTTGCTTATGAATTCGGGAGATGTTGAAGAGACATACTGGTAGGAGTTTGAACAATGGGTGGTGTTGGTAACAAACCTTGGCTGTGTCCTCGGGCTCGGCCACATCCTCTACCTTCTCGCGGAATGATGATAGAGAGTTGAGAAGCAACAGGATTGGACGAAAAGTAAGAAGTAATAGAGGTGAGATAGAGAATAGATAGAGAAAGGAGTGAGAAGATAATTATGAAGGTTGTGTTGGCAATTCTTTCCCTCATTATATCTGACTATAAATAAGGAATTATATTGGACTCAAACTGCTTCATAACTAACAGGTAACATGTAACCACGCCCCCAACTCCATAACTAAATAACTACTTGCATGGCTCCATAGCTAACCAGTAACTTAATAAGTAACTCACCAACAAGTTATTAAGCACATACTATTCCCACTACACCATCCGAACATGGGTCACCTAACCAAACACCCATGCCTGTGTCATGATGGACTCCTAACATTCCCTTCCCCTTAGAAGTGTCCTTGTCTCCTAGGACAAACAAAAATGTTATCCTCCAAAGTAGCTTTGGTTGTCGGATGTGTTGCTGATTTCACTGTATTCTCTGTCCTACACTTCTGTCCAGCAACCCTCTAAGAAACAACCGTTTGCAACGATGTCCCAGAATGAACTTCTCATCACGGTTGTAGCACAAGTGTTAAAGTTGACGAGGTAAACACTGTAGTGTTTGTTTCCTGTTCGGCTTGGGCATGTAGCTTGGACTCAAAGAATCTAGCCCAATAGCCTTAGATAAGGTGGTGGATTGAACTGTATTGGCTCAAGTCCACTTGTGAATTGACTTAGCTTGTTGTACAACCATCAACCCTGTAGAGCGAGTCATCAACCTCTGAAATTGGCTTTGAAAGTCCCTCACAGTCCCCAGTTGTTGGAGTTTAGCAAGGTGCCCAAAATGAGATTGGAATGCATCTTTGAGTGGTTCGCACCTGACCAGTCCTTCCTACTCCTTCAAAAACTGGTACCAAAGTTGAGCATCACCATCCATATGATAAGCAGCCATCAGTGCTTGATCTTTGCTAAGAGTGTGTTGAAAACCGAAGAATTGCTCAGCTCGTAGTATCCAGCTTGTAGGATCTCTCGTTCCCTCATAACGTGGGAAACCAACTTCATGACTTTAGGTGCTATACTATTGTGATTTGCAATCCTCCATTGTTTCCATTCCTTGGAGGTCGACCATAGCCATTGTAATGACGGAATGCCCTTCCAAAGATCGACCAACAGTGGCAACCAATTCATCAAACCTGGTGTTGAAGTCATAGTTGTCAAGGCGCTGGAGAGGTGCTTGGGCGCCTAGGCGTACCTAAACGTACCCAAGGCGTTGTAAGGGTACATCTTAATAAGAGTATTTATACAAAATGGAGCGGATTAGAGTATTAATTTTATTGTTTTTAATACATATGCATGATTCCATGCATTATGGTGTATGTATGTATTTTATACGTCCAATAAAAATACTACAAACGAAATTATTCTAAAAAATAAATAAACAAATAAAACAAGGTGCGATACAATAAGGCAACCAACCACCTAGCTGTTGAAAAACTGCCTGGATGCCTAGGCAACGCCTTGACAACTATGGTTGAAGGATTGGAGTACTTCTTGAAAATTTGAAACTGTTTGAGTACTCGTTCTTGACTTGTTGTAAGGTTGTTAATTTGGGTTTCGATACATTGAAAGTGTGTTCGTCGGCCATGTCTCGGATACCAAAATGTTATGAGTTTGACCAATGGGTGGTTTAAGTAACCAACCTTTGTTGTGTCCTCAGGCTCGGCCATGTCCTCTACCTCCGCACGGAATGATGATAGAGAGTTGGGAAGCAACAGAATTGGACGTACTAAAAGAAGGAATAGAGATGCCACAGAGGGCCGTCAAGGGTTAGGCTTTGGCTTCTTTTTTGGCCAGCCACCCTTGTTTGGATATTGACCCTGAAATTGGGGAAGCAGTTCAATCACTTGGCGTCTCAGCCAGGTAGAGAATAGATAAAGAAGAGAAGAAAAAGGTGTGAGAAGATAAGTAAGAAAATTTTGCTGGCAATTCTTTCCTTTTTCCGAATTACATTGGACTCAAACTACAAAACTAACAGGTGACATGTAACTACGCCCCCAACTCCATAACTAAATAACTTTGTGCGTGACTCCATAGCTAAGTAAGTAATAAGTATCTAACTAATCAATAAGTAATTAACCACACCCATTGATGGCAAAGAGGGTTTAAAGCAAGTCAAATTAATAAGCCCTCTTTGCTACAGGACCTTAATTCAGTCCAATACAAAAAATCTGCAGAGAAAAGTAATGAAAAAAACCACTTATCTTGAAATCTAACCGTCAGAATTAGATGAAACTTGGTATGGATGACCTTTGTAATGATTGTAAACACCTTCTGAAGTTTGGGGAGGATCTGAAAAGAACTATAGGAGTTATGAGTCTCGAAAGCCTGCTGTACCTGCTGTACCTGGTACCGCCCAGATCTGGTTATAGTTCAGCTAATGTCGATGGAAATTGGTAGCAGATCAGCAAGACTTTAGCATACTCAGCAGAGAACAGTGTCGCCAGCCAATATTGATTGATTGTGAACTAAAACAAAGCTTAGAATCTCAAAGAAAGAAGAAGAAACAATTGGTTGAGTCTCACAACCTTGAGAGACTCAACCAGAAAATAGAAGTTTTAAACTTTACTTTTTTCTGGAAAATCTAACCACCAGCCAGCTTCTACTCCTCTTATTTATAATGAGAATCCTTACAATTAAAATAGGAAAGAGATAAAACTACTAAAACTAAACCTCCTTATAACATAGGAAGGTTTTAATACAATGGAAAGAAAACTTTCTAAATCTGAAAATAGGAAAGTTTCTAAACACTTTTAGGAAACTAAATTTAAGAAAGTTTTTAGTTTCCAAACAATTAAAATTCCAAATAACTAACACTATTTTTAGGAAAGAAATAAAAAAGAGTGAAAATCTGCTGTTGGTACTGTTCACGTGAACAGTACCGTGAACACTGTTCACGTGAACAGTGTGGGTTGGTCAGCAATTGGGCCTGGCCCAATTTTAGACTTTCGGCCCCTTCTGGAGTAGACTTGGGCTGCATCACCCATATTCCCACTACACCCATCCGAGCATGGATCACCTAACCAAACACTCATTATGTGTCATGATGGTTTCCTACACATGTCTGGATTTAGAGAATGTAGGGTTTGGGAGTAGGAAATGAGGTATGAGACTGATGGGCTATTATGCACTAGACTCATCCATTTGTGTTGTTTGGCGAGAGTTTTGAGGTGAGGGGTTGAAATGAGATACTCAGTGATGGTTTTGAGGTGAGTTGAAATGAGATACTCAGTGATGGAGTTTCGGGAGATGCTGCCATGCTGGTATGAAGCAGTTAAGGCATGAGAAGTCAGAGTAATTAGGAATATCTCAGGCTGCAGCCTTCCTAGGTAATTGTACCTATAAGTTGAGCAGAAAGGAATTGACGTTGCAGTTACCTATCAACAAGAACTAGAGGAACCCTTCTATTTTTACAATTACCATAAATCTTACCATTTGCTTTCTGATTCTAGAAATTTTACATCTTAATCAGGCTATAGCTGTGCATCCCAAGATCCTACCTTAGGCTTTTCCTGGGCTAGAAAATTTTGGCCTTAGTTTGCTTGCAAGATTTTTTTACCAGATAGTTGTACTTCTAGCTGAAATATCAGTTTCATCTTCCTGGTCACTGTCAAACTAGCAGTGATGACTACTCTGATGACAAGATAAAGCTGGCTCGGACCCATTGTTTGTATTTCCTTTAATTATGCTTCTAGATGTTGACAACTTTGTCAAACTACCAAATATTTCAGTTTCTGAAGGAACGGAATCGATACTGTTGTCTTTTGGTTCAAATCCACCAAAGCTTTACCATTAAAGGAACTTGAGATATGGTCAATTTTGAAACTGAAGTCACTGATATTATGATTTCTGTTCTGACCAAAATCTGGTTTGAGATCAAAATTTAGTATTTGCCTTAAATAAATTTCTGAACAACGCCATTATCTTGTGTCACTGGTACAGTAACTTAATAAATCTCTGGTAAAAGCATTGATGTTTATATAGTTGATTCCTTTCATGTTAGCTTAATGAGTAACTTCTACTAACTTTATTTATTTATTTTTTCTTTTAAAGCAAATTCATATCCTTATTCTTGTTTACCTACGATGATCCGTAATGTAAAGAAATGAAGTTTCTCATGCTTTCTACTAGGGGAATCTTCAATTTCACAAATGTTATCACCTAAATTCATTTTACTAATTGAAAAAAGTACAATATACGGCCCTTTAGTTTACTTTGATATCATTATGCTTTTTTGCATTGTTGATGTAGGTCATACTCGGGTGCTTCAAAGTTATACCCTCCAACATCTTGCACAGGCTTAATATGAAACCCAGAACCAATGAGATTCCTAGAGGTCAACGGTCAAAGAATCTCCAGGGGGGAGGACCAAATTGGGTTCTTCTTGTTGGTGGTGCCTTGTTGAGTACATTGTCCATTCGGCTTGGGTACAAGCTTAGGCAAGGATCTGATACAAAGCGACTGGACGATGCTTGCAATGGATTGAAAGGTCTAATATATGTTGGGTATTGATATCAAGTTTTGTCCTAGACATGTAACTGTTCATAATGTTGACACTTCAATGGCATTTCAGGAAATGTAAAATCTACTGACAAGAGAAGGTCCAGAGCTTGCAAAATACATTCTAATGTATATTCTTTCACAGAAGATGACGATGGCTGTTACAATTGTATTTCAGGTGCACCACTTAATAATTCAAATTAACCTTTAGGGGATCACGGATGATTTATATTTCTGATTTCACTAAATTTATGTAATGCTTGGTTACATTATACATTATAGGTGCTTGCGTTACAAATAAAAAAAAATGGTGACTAAGAGGTATTCTCTGTTATGTCAATGTCGACTGTTGTTATGGATGGTGAATTTTTCACTCTTTGTTGTAAAGTTTTAGGAAACCATTTGTCTTTTGCACATGAATTTTAGTGGATGAGGGCCAAACTGTAGGTATAAACTTATTAATGTATGATAAGCTTCTATAAGCATATTTAATCCATCAAGAAGACAAAACTATGGAGACACTCCTCTTTTAAGTATTATATGTCCTTTTACAGTGTATGCAAGTAAAGATTCTATGTTTCTAATTGGATGGCACAGTCGTAGAGGCCAATATATTTTTGGCAGCATTGGTTTTACGTTTACAGTTCACAATTCACATACCTATTCCTATATCTATATCTATATCCTTATGTATATGTGTATGAGTGTATCTATATATCTATCCTACCACTTAGCAAATTGGCCTCTTTTGTCTTCAGATTTTTTCCTTTCAAGTAACACCTATTTTATCTTTATCAACATGACAAATGAAGGAATCATCCTCTTTGCTCCCATATCATCTCCCACATTTTCTTAACCAACATGATAAATGAGGAACCATTCCAAGATTTACATTTTCATTATCAATACAATTATTTGTTGGCAGAAACTTTTTACTTTTGATTGTGATTTAGCATTTTTTCAAGACTAAGAAAATAACCATTTTTAATGTTCAAAAAATTGCACTTTGTTTACCAAGTGGAAAGGATCTATTGAGCTAAAATTTGTTGTTCAGAAAGAAGGTGATGCGAGGAATAGGTTAACACCTTCAGTCTATAAACTTGGGGAACCCTAAATTTATATATCTCCTCCTTTTATGCCTATAAGTGGTATAAGATCAGGCCCATATTTTAAATTCCCCAGGTTAATTTCATCAGCTAAACTACTTTAGACAGTAATGAAGGAAGTTCTTTAATGTAGTTCTAACACTGAACCAGAAGTATTTAGTGGGAGATTATCTTGCAACAGGATTGCAGGAAAAAAGGGCTAACCAGAATCGAGAGAATTCAAATATCAGAATATCAAAGGATCTGATCTGGTCAATATACTGGTTGATCACTCTATGAGCTGTAGAAAGCAAACCATCAAAGTTATGAAGCAATCCAACTGTCAGATTTTAAAATATGGGAGAATCCTTTTTAACATATAAAACTGAAATTTCTGAGAGGAAACCAGAATTTAGAGAAGTAGTTAGAACAAAAGAAAACAGATTCTGATTGGCCAGAAAATGCTAGTCGAGTGCTTTGTTAAGGAGAATAACATACTAAAAACGGGGATCTGATATCTGGATTCAGAAATATCAATGTTTCATTGTTTCCTACTTGAAGAATGACTTCAAATCAATAGGAATTTTTTGGATTTTTGAAACTGAACTGTATAACATAGAAAAGAAAAGATATGATTAGGAATCGCCACCTGATCTACAGGGTTGGAATCACCACCAGTACCCCCTACCTAATCACCACTTGGAGTCCTATCTGAACCACCACAGCGGGGAGCATTCTGAATTACCATAGAACCATGGGCAACAAGCCAAATTCATTACTCAAATTCGTTTCCAGGGGTTGTAGTGCGTTACAAATTTATATGAAAGATTCAAAACAGTACTGAAGCTAAGCCTAAACAGAATAGCTTTATCTGCATCACTCTTATTCCCATTTATGGGTGTTATCTTCATGGATTCACCCAGCCAAACAGAATTCATCCCTTTTTATAGATTTTGAAGGTTGAAGCGTGCAAAATGACCAAGGTATCTCTAAAAATACCTCTAGAATATGACTCTTGAGAGAATTCTTGTTATTTACATGTGAATAGAAAGTTTGGTGGAAGTTTGTAATTACGGTCATTTTGCATGCTTTTTATTTGTCCACATGGATACCTTTCAGGCTGAACAAGGTTTGATTTTCAAAGACTATAAGCAACTCAGGGCCTATGTCGATGTTCAAAACCGTTTCTTCTTAGATATTCCAAAGGACTAATTTATATATTTTTAGTTTTCGACATCATAGTTCTAAATCTCGGAAATCTTGATCTTGGAAATCTCAATCTCATTGAGTTCTCAGAAATTTCAAAAATTTCCATCGTTACATGTTCAAAAAAAGCAATATCTTGGCGAGATCTCAATGAGATTTTGAAAATATCGGAAACCTCAACCTCACTGAGACGAGGTTGAGATCTGAGATTTATAACCTTGCTTTTTGTAACAATTTTGACAGAGCAAAACCTTTGTGAACAGAAGGTTGGATGGAAATCATATTTATTCTAGTTATACTCTTTTGACTAATAATTGGTATATTTAACCAGTTGTTTGTAATTTAGATTTCAAAGAAGTCACAGCCCACAAGTTGAACTCCTCTGTGTAAATAATGTCAACTTAAAAGGCCTGGCCATTTTTGTTACCGCGAGATGTATTGGCAGACACTTTTTCCGCAGTGGTTATCTCCTTCATACGTCCAGGTTGGAGCTGGCCTTATCGTAGGAAGGAAATCCATCCACACAGGCACTCTTTAAGGAGAATTGGGCAAATATCTCAACTTGGTGTGAGAAGTGTGTTGACTCACTGGGCAAATATCATGACTTTCAAAGTCATGTGCGGTAGCAATACCAAATCAAATACGACGACGAACAGAAATAGAATCAGACCGATTTTCGAAATGTCCTACTGGCTGCCATGTCCCAAACAAAAGTCAAAAGTTCATTTAGATTACCATTATTTTCATTGGCAAATGGCAATGTGAAATTACATTACCTTTTCTTTCTTTTTGTCAGAAACCATTTATTTATATGGGAAGAACTTAAAATGGGTGGCATAGTTGTCAAGGCGTTGGAGGCCTGACGGGGCGCCTAGGGGATCAAGGCGCCCAATTTTCCAAGGCGTCACAAGGCTGCCTGGGCGCCTAGGCGACGTTTTGATAACTATGCATTAGCCCATTCAAGGCGGCCATTCAAGGCGGCCATACTTGTCCCAACAAGTGTTAATATTGTGATCAGTCTTTCCACAGTGAGTAGAATACCTATTGGTTTTATCAGAGTTGGAACGGCCAACCCATGACCAGATGAGCCACGTCTACGTCCTTGGCCCGAGTCGCGACCTCTATTAGAGAAGGAGCGTCGGATACGGTCAGCATACAAAGCAGAATTATCTTTGGCAGTAGTATTGTCATTGTGAAGCACCAATGTTGAAGACGAAAGAGTGTCTCATTGAAAGTAGGAATCTTCTCTCTAGCTAAAAGTTGACTTTTCATAGATTGATATTCAAAAGGAAGTCCACCAAAAAACTTGGCCACATAAAATTCTGCCTGTTGGTCTTAAGTTGTTCAAGGTCAGTAGTGAGGGTTGAACAGCCTATAGTTTATCAATGATACCTTTGAAACCACTGTAGTATCCATTGAGGGATCTGTCACCTAATGAAAAGGAGCACATGTTCTCGTAAAGGTCATAAATCCTAGAAATATTTTTCTCTTGAGCATAACTAGCCTTGAGGTCTGTCCATATAGCCTTAGCAGTTTTATGGAACATTACATTAGAGAAAACAGAGGAGTCAATACCATAGTTGCCTTCGTGCCGCCTAGGCGCCCTTATGACGCCTTGGAAAATCAGGCGCCTTGATCGCCTAGGCGCTCCCGTCAGGCCTCCAACGCCTTGGGTCGCCTTGGCATCTTGACAACTATGGTCAATATTACCCCACAACCAAGTCTAGAGAGTGGAGTTTTCATGCATCCACTCATCATAGGCTTTAACAGCCATGGTATCCTTGGGATCATTAGATGGAGGGTCATTAGTAAGGTACTGAATTTTGCTTTAGAATGAATGTAGGATCCGGCAGCCTGATTCCATAATAGGTAATTGGAAACTCCTTTCAACTTAATGGTGGTAATTTGGACATGATGAGGGGAATTATCCTTTTTGGATTTAGGGTCGGACATGGTTACTAATGGTTAAAGTAATAACAGTAGCAAGAATTGAAATAAATCACCAGTGGAGGAGAGATCTTGCAGAGCCAGATCAGCTGCAGTAGTAGGTATTCAGGGACTCAATATCAGCAGCAGTAAAAGGATTAATACCAGTAGCAGTAGAGCAGACAGTATATCAGTTCGAGACTTGTAATAGATCTGATCAAAACTGATAATAAGACCAGCAGCAGATCAGTGTCCTGCAGCAGTACAGCAGTTTGAGATATGTGGTGGCAGCAGATCAGGTATTTGTAGTAGCAGATCAGACCGAGAATGTAGAAGTAAAGCAGATCAGATCAGATCTGAGCAGTCTCGACAGCAGCAGTAGGAGATCAATAGTGGATCTAGATCAGCTGGGGATCATAAGATCATGGGAGTAGCGAATCAGCGGTAATGAGGATAATCTCTTGTAGTAGCAGGTAGCTGTAGGCATAACCAGTATTGTATGATCTAAATCATAATAGAAGGCAGCACAGGTTGCTGCAACTAAAAATGGATGTTCTTAGAAGCCTATCAGAACCAGAACTTAGGAGAGACTAAATCTGATCCATCGGCTCTGATACCATGCAACTCAAGAGCGTTATAAGAGACCAAAACCGAGAGAGAGAAAGATTGAGAACAATGGGGGAGACAGAGGTGTCAACTTCAGTTGTGAATGGCTGAATCTAACTGAATAAACTCTCCTCCCAGCACGTACTAACTATAGATAAAAATAAATGGTAAAGTAATAGGACTCCACATTATAAGGAGTCCTAGTTACAAAGTAGATAGGAATTCGACATGTCAACATGACAAGGAATTCCATAACTAAAAAGATAAAGAGAAGCAGTCCTATTCTAATAAGGAGAAGGGAACTCCATCAGATAAGATGGAGTCCCAGTTACATTGTGAAACTAGGGAGATGATAAGAATAATAAGATAAGGACTCCATAGTCAGCAATATGAGTCAGCAACCATATCACAAGGACTATAGCCAGCCAAGGAATAGCACCAGCAGCAAGTTACTGTGAATGGGAATGGACCCTGGTGATTGGGTCCATTCCCTTGTAGCAATATTGTTAACAATAACTTTCCCAACTTCCCAGGATGAAAATGGCTATTAAAAAATTTTAGAGAAACCTGCATTTATGAAAAGGAGCGTACTCAGGTTTACTGTTAATAGTATTTTGTTTAAATTTTAACTAATAATAATTGGCAAATCAAAACTAACTGTACATAATAGATCAGAATTTGCTAAAACATAAAGTATAATTACTAAAATGTTAGAAAAATTTCCCATAAACTATTTTGGTCATAGACATGTACACAATTGCTTGTATTGGGGTAGAGAGGCTCATCGCTTGGATTCAAGCTTGCTCATCTATACAAACTTAGGGTAGGTCCAAGGTTTTCTCAAAAATAGCAAAATTCCCTTGGCCCAATGATCCAACACCCTCCTTATTGCCAATTTGTATATCCACCTTCTTAGTCTTCCATTAACCTTTCTAACCTGCATTCTATCACTCCCTTACATCCTTACTTCTATTCCACCCTAACCTTATTCCAGCTGTTGATTTTCCCCTTCGCCAGTCCCCATACAGTAGAAAGCAGACTAGTCACTTTTGAGAAAATGGATGAACCTAATTGTACCCTAGGTTTAGTGACTTTAGCCTCCCCCCCTCCCTCTTATCCTACATATTAAATTGATGCAGTTAAAGGGCGTCCCAGTGCACGAGGCTCCCGCTAGCCGCTAATGTAGGGTATGGGGGGAAGGGGCAGAATGTATGCAGCCTTACACCCAAGCAATGCGGAAAGGCTGTTTCCATGTTTCGAACCTGTGACCACCAGGTTGGAATATGACAACCTTACCGTCACACCAAGGCTCACCCTCTAATATGTACCCTAGGTTGTCATATTGCAACTTGGGCATGATAAATTACATAAATGGTTTTAGTGGAAATAAGCCTTGGATTGGGTTCTTACATGTTGGGCCCTTTGGTCCAATTGGTTTTTGTTGTAGTGGGTCTCCTTAATGGGGCCTAAAATAAGTCCAATTGGTTTTTGTTGTAGTGGGTCTCCTTAATAGGGCCTAAAATAAGGGTAAGTGTTAGGAATACAGGATTTACTTTATTATTTGGTTAAGCTGGAGTCCTAGTTAGAATAGGAGTTGTATTTTTTTTTTTTTTCCTTTTTTAGTCAATTAAGTAATTAGTTTGATTACTAGTTGGCTTAGGCTGTTTCTTCTCGTGTCAGGAGTTGGATTTTGAAAGTTTTTAAATATTTATTGATGTAGATCAAGAGTTGGGCCTGGCCCAATTAAGAGCAACCAGCCCAGCTAGACCTATCCCAGCCCAGCAGCAAGCCAGCCGAAATTTTCTTCAAGATGTTGAGTTACCACCAGCAGCGTAGCCTAATTTAGTTACCGCCAGCAAGCTTAGTCTATTTTTAGTTCAGAAATTATTTTAGTTTTCTAATTGATTATTGTCTCTATTCCTATTGTTTAGTTTCCTAAAAAGTAGTCTAGTTAGTTTAGGAGTCTTAGTTACTTGGAGAATAAGACTTGCCTAAAATATAGTTTCCTAATTCTAGTTTTAAGAAACTTTCCTTTTTTTCTATGTTTAGAAGCTTCCTAATTTATAAAGTAGGCTTAGATTAGTTTCTTTCCTATTTTATGTGTACTTCTTCAAAGCTATAAGTAAGATACAAGACTGGCGGCAGTAGTAGAGAGATTTCCAGAAAAGAGAGTTAGACTCCTATTTTCTGGTTGGGTCTCCTTGGTTGTGAGACTCAACCACCTATTGTTCCTTATCCTTTGAAGTCTTGAATTTTGTTTTGATTCCCAAACTTCCTTACCTAGCTGGCGACATTGATTTATTGCAAAATAGCTAGTTTCTTTGCTGATTTAATTCAAGATCTCAAACATCAAGCTGAAAACACACTAAAGTGGGGGCGGTACCAGGTACAGCCATCTTCCAGTGCTCGTGGCTCCTTCAACCCTTGTTGGATCATCCTCAAACTTGGAGGGGTGTTCACAATTGCTACAAAGAACATCCACACCAAGTTTTATCAAGTTCTGATGGTTAGATTTCAAGATAAGTGGTTTTCTTTGTTACTTTTTACTGCAGATTTTGTGTTTGGACTGAATAGAGATCCTGTAGCAAAGAGGGATTGTTATTTTGAGATCTCTTAACCCCTTTGCCACCATTTATGTAGTTAACGATTTAGACACAAACTTATGAGTTAATAAACTTCAGTTTTCTGCAATTACCGTGGATTCAGTGAAAGTCTGACTGGAGTCTTTGGTTCTACTTGGTGGATTCCTAGTTGAAGGTTTATGTTGGTTCCTGCCTGTGTTATCTCTCTCTTATTTTATTAAAGGTCATAGGTCAGATTCTGCTTATTCTTCACCCTTGAGGCACCCCTGTTTTCCCGTCTAAATCTGCTAAGTTCTACCTAATATATCTCTTTAAAACTTTATCTACTGTTGTGTTCTAGCTCTGAACTGAGGCTTAATAGCCTGCCATATGGTTCTCTGAGTTCTGTTTCTCTGAAGTTCAGTTTTCAGATCTGAATTCTTTTGGTCGATTAATACTATTCTGGCTCTCCCTATTCTGTTATCAGATTTAGCCCAAATTTTGCAGGTTGATTTATTTAGTAGAATAGACCACGCGACTGAAGTTTGGTTATGTTCTGAATCGGCTGTCTTAAGTTATAAAGATTCTCCCCCTATTCTGGTTGTTTTCCTGTTCCATGATCCTGTATCAAGCTAGTTTCTGCAAGACTATATGGTCATGAAATGGGTTTACATTAATATACATTTCCATCCTTCCTAACAACAGCAGATCATCTACATAAATTTCCAACCATTGCCAGTGAACCAGCAGCTTTTAGCTCTCTTTTTTCTAAGCTAAATGCAACCTTTCATCTTAAAGTTCCCTAGGCTGAGATGGCTCCTTACCGTCACCTTTGCGTTTAAACCTTTATTCTTCTCTATCAGATGATTCCAAGGTTCAAAATCTCGATTTCAACCCAGATTTCCCGAGTTTCGATTGAAGCGAGGTCGAAACCTGGTTTTTTTTTAGTTAAATTTGAAGCCTGGGTCAAAACTTGGGTCGAAACCTATCGAAACTTGGGATTTTTGTCGAAACCTGGTACAAGCAGTTTTGATCCTTGGCTTCTTATCGACCAAGGTCAAAACTGAGTTGTCTCGGTAGTGAACCATGGTTGATTCAAATCAAAGATTTAGGCTCTCTTTGGTATGTATTATAGAATTAAGGGAAGATTACTCAGACCTCCCCTTGACATTTCGTTTACTACACGGACTTCCCCTTGACATTTCGTTTACTACACGGACCTCCCCTGACACTTATTGACTTACACAGACCTCCCTCGTCACTTATTGACTTACACAGACCTCCCTCGTAAAGTGAAACTTATAACACTTTAATCCACTCCATTAAGAAATGGACGGTAATTGCTGATGTAAACATACCTTATTTAAAAAAAAAATCAAAATACCCTTATCTATTGAATTACCCTTCTACCCCCAGTAGTGTTTAAGACAACTCAAGGTGTTTTTTTCGAAATGCCCTTTCCTGCACCGACATCACCGTCTTCCTAGTGAATTACTTAGACTTTACGAGTTAATTTTGGTTAAATAAGACGTGAATTCACTTCGCTAAACAGAGGGTATTTTGGTCAGTAAAAAGTTTAAGTTAACATTGTTAGTTTTAGGGAGGTACATGTAAGTCAATTAATGCCAAGGGAGATCCGTGTAGTAAACAAAATGTCAAGGGGAGGCCGAGTAATTTTCCCTAGAATTAATTATATAATACATTATGACATGTAGTTGTTTGGTATGATTTATGGTATTTATTTATATTTAAAATAAATTGATATAATCTAAAATCTATAAATAGGCTAGAAGGTGTTTAGCATTATTGTGATAACTGATAATCTATTATTACTTTTTTATATCTAGTGGTATTAAACGGTTATTATTTATGACTCATAATTTATTTTCATAATGATTTATTATAAATAACTCATAAACATCTTAAGCAGGTAACCATAAATTCTTCTACTGCTTGTTTGATGGACATATCCAACTAATTTTCCTCTTTCCTTCATACAACCATGTAAAGAATCCGAAAACTATGGATTTGTTGTCTAACTTGGGGCATATTTGGTTAAGCTTATTGGCTTCTGCTTATGGGCTTTTAGAAGCCAGCTCCTAGGAGGCAAGGAGGCATATCCAATGGGGTGCATTGGTTTGGAATCTTTTCCACCTCCATCCTGAGAACAAGAAGCTGGGAGGCAGGCTTATGGGCTCCTGAGGCTGTGAGCGGTAAAGGTTCTAGACCAACACATCCCATTGGATATGCCTCCTTGCCTCCTTGCCTCCTAGAAGCTGGCTTCTAGAAGCCCTTGAGTAGAAGCTTGATAGGCACCGTGTTGATAGGAATTTGGCCATAAGTAATGATTTTTTGTTTCCATAGTTATCTATTCCAATATTGACTGGAAGAAGTTTCATTATGTTAGTAAGTCATCTTTTGAAGTTGACCTTCTGGAAGCCTGTATTATTTTTCAGAGTATAGTTGAATCTCCCTGAAAGAGAGAAGCAAACTTTTTTTGATATTTGCCCGGAGGTGGATATGAACTTGTATATACTTATGTTATAGTTATCATCATTATCTTGAGCAGCAGTTGTTGCAGTTTATTGTCATCACCCGTATCTTGGGGTTTATAATAATAATGTCATAATCATTGTTGCACCATTATTTCCATTGACATTATGTGGCTTTGATAATTAGGGCAACCTCCTTTGCTTTGAAGGATAGAGAAATTGTTGTTGCCATGTGAGAAGCACGTTTAATAACCTTTCTTTTTTGAGAATGCCAAGTGCCCATATTATTCTTAACACCTAAGGGAAACTTTGGAAATTAAAATACATAGACATTCATAATCATCTAAGATCCACCCATAACATCGTATTTTTGGCAAATAACTCTTGGGAGTCCTCTATGATTAGGATTATTTTTGTACGTGATGATGCATAGAATTTTAGCTTGAGATGTGAATGCTCTTTGATTTGCTACAGACACCATATGGATGACATCATTGTATTGGTCTGGTTCTTAAAAGTGGGAAGATATTGTTCATCAGCAATTTTGAATATTTAGATCTTTAGACATCAAATTACAAGGCTATGGTGTATGTGTAACTTATAAAACCATCAGACATAATGCTTCAACGGTTCAACCCCTGGGTTACATGTCTTTCGTAGGACAAGAAGTTGTAACATTTATTGTATTGGACTCTTTACATTGTGGGGCGGGGGTTAAAAATAGGAAAAGGCTCTTCAGTGAGGATTTAATATCTTGGACAAATGACATTGAATTGGAATCTTGTATCTGATGTACGGTGTTTGCCTTGTGGAGCCCCAATCTATTCTATCAATTCCTGTCATTGTGTGCTAATCCAATACATGCAAAAGGTACCAGGTCTATTTCATCAAACCCCTCTGTCAATCAATTGAACTATGAAGTCTATGATAGACATGTAAGGTCAGGAATCTCAATGGAACAAAACCTGAAAACTTTACATGACATACTACCTGAGATCCAGCACCATTGGTGCGTTTTTTGTTACTGGGAATACAGATGTTACAACAAGTACTTAGCCATTGAGAATTTCGTGGAGCTATATTTCAAATTGGGTTCTTCCCAAGATGTTAGCTACGGCAGGAAGGCATTAATATTTGAAAAGCTGAAAAGCCTCTCTCCTAGAAAACTATGTCTGGCCTTTGTGGCAAATAGGTTTTTAGATGCTGTAAAAGTGATTTTCCCACTGATAATGTGAAAGAGTTCTCTTCCTCCCCCACCCCCTTCCTTTTTTTTTCTTAATTTGTTTCCTATTTATTTACTATCGTGCATTGTTTTTGTTGGTCCTATGCTGCTGCTACTTCTTGTTGAAGTTATATGTTTTCTTTATTTGTGCTGAAACAGGAAGTTCAGATGGCACAGTCAAAGTTAAAAATTCAGCCACTTGTCCCATTCTGAAGGAGGGTGATCTATCACTCCCTTTAGTTACGATTACAGCCCCTGAGTCAAACAGAGAAAATGGTGTGATTTGGGCACGTTCTCCTGATCGCCTTGAGCCACCTCCAAAGCCATTCCACCACTCAAATTGCTCGGACTCTCCATGTGGGTCAGAATCTGGCTCTGACATCTTTGGCAAGCGGGAAGCGATCCACAAGTTGTGGCAGCAGTTGAAGAGAAGGGATGAAATGATCTTGGAGATGCAGGACCAGATCACAGGGTTACAGAATTCGCTCAATGTTCAGTTGACACATTCTGCTAATTTGCAGACGCAGCTGGATGCTGCAAACCAAGATCTATTTGATTCTGAGAGGGAAGTCCAGAGGCTAAGGAAGGTCATAGCAGATTACTGTGTAGGAGAAGTGGGGCCCCCGAAGAAGCCCACTGTAAATGGAGACTGGTTAGTAGAAGGAAGAAATGGCCATAGTAATGGATTTCCTGATGTGGAGAGAGACTTGGATCTGGTGGGCAAGGCTAGAGATGGAGAGAGGATTGAGATGCTGAAGAGGGAAGTGGGAGAGTTGAAGGAAGTAATTGAAGGAAAGGAGTACTTGCTGCAGAACTATAAGGAACAGAAGACAGAGCTATCCGTTAAGGTCAAGGAACTCCAGGAGAGATTGACCTCTCAGGTACCTAGTATCTTGTAGTGAACTCAGTTTTGTGTATGCTTGTTTGGTTTTTCATTTGTTTTTTCAAAATGTGGGAAGCTGGGCTTCCTTAATTTCCTTATTCAGTTGTAATGTTTCATGCTTTATACCTTGTGTGTGTGTGTGTGTGTGTGTGTGTGTGTGTGTGTGTGTGTGTGAATGAGAAATAGCAAAGGTGGTTTGCCACTTAAATAGACTGAATAAGATTGTGCTGACCCAGTGAAGTTGAGCATAGGGTTGGCAATTTTGGGCAGGGTTTCCATAAGCATCATATATATCATTGTCACAACTGCTACATAGGCAAATATGACAACAAAAATGCCACTAATCTCTGTTGTATGTGTTATTATGTGATGGGTTCGTTGTAAGCTTGTATTTATGAACCATGGCAGAAATTTGATCGGTGAGTGGGTGCGATGTCCTCTCTCACGTGGACATACCAGACTCCAAGTCCATTGAGGTGGGGTAATGTTGAGAAAATTTGCAAGCTGCAGTGTTGTGAAAACTGATGGCAATTCACTCACATTCTTGGTGCTCAAATGTTATGGACATATTGTTCATGTCAATGTCACATCCATCTGCTAAGTTTTAACCCAAGTGCGTCTCACCTTGGTTGAAAACTCAATTATGGATGAGGGAAAATCTCCTTATCACAACTCAGAAAGCATAGGTGATTTGTAGGGAAAAAGATCGTCTGTAGCACTACCGTATAGCAGTGCTACCCTTGGCTGTTGAGAGTGCATCAGTCATATGTCCCGACCAATGGTTAGGATCAGCATTGCTACATAGCAGTGCCGCAGATGATTCTGATCCTATTCACAGAGTATACCACATTGTAACTTAACGTGGAATACCCAGTGGCTTGAGCCATGGTTTTTTGAAACTTGACTGGGTAGTGATCTTTGGTCAAACAAGGAGTGGTAAGGGTTAGGGTCGGGCTTGAAATAAGCTTTATTTGTATACGAACGGGTATAGGTGACTTGGAAATTGGATGCTCATTGTTGTATCAGATGGTTATCCATATCAACCAAACCGATACGGTGGGTCCAATCTGGATACCTAAAACCATGATTGGAGTAAAGGTCTTATATTTACCCCAAATTATTTACCCTTATAAGATTGATAAATTTATTTACCCTTACACTCCAAGGTATGGGTAAAAATTTCCATACGTACAAGTCAATTTTTAGATGATCAGAAAGGTAAGCCAGTTTCTGGGGATAAAGTCGACTCAACGATTTAAGTTCATGGTGGAGGATTCCTAATTCAGCTAATGCCTTTCGCCAATGTAATATTCCCATCGAATGCCAGCAATGTGATGTGATGCAGCAGCTGAGTCTCCGACCCAGTTTCTACTGATTCGTGCTTTTGATGAGCAGAGCATTCATTCATGTGCGGATTTTACTCTCCAACCATGGATTGAAGGTGTCAATGGGTCATTGACATCGACGTTGGTGTCTGCAAATCGGTACAAAACTTTTTCTCTAGAATTTCCATCTTATCCCTTATTTTATGAGTTAATTGAAGAATCATAGGAATCGATTGATTCTCACCATACATTTTTGGTTGAAAAGCTTTTACTTTATTATTCTAACAAATTTGCCTTTTTGATTCTCACGATACATTTTTGATCGAAAAGCTTTTACTTTATCATTCTAACATATGTGCCTTTTGGATTAGTTGAAACATCATTTTCAAATATAATTGAAGGCAAAGAAGGAAGATTTCATCAGACTCTACTTGGTAAACGGGTTGATTATTCAAGACGCACCGTCATTATCGTGGGCCCTTGGCTTTCATTACATCAATCTACGCCAAGGTTTCGGATAGAAAAGAAATAGAATCTTTTTCTAGGAACAGATACAGTGGATAAGGGGTGGGGCCTATAGCTCAACGGATTAGAGTACGTGGCAACGAGTTCAAATCCCTCCTCACCCACAATCGGCCTAAAAGGCTCATAATGCCTTTACTTTTGGCACCCCCAATCCTCATCCTTCTAAAGGAATCAATGTCAAAGCTTCTTGACATTGTCTCTAATCCCTACGCCCCAAAAGGAATCAGTGTCGAGAAGCAAGACCCATGATGATCAGACTGGAAAGAAATAGAGTGGTGAGGTCACGAGTCTATGCAATAATTTACATAGTCAATGATCTCATCCAGATTCCAGCATGGAAGTGTTGTCTGTCTATCACTCCCCACCAAGTTTCTAAATCTAGATATCAGACATGGTTTCGATCGTGTTTAAAATCGATCCGGATTGGATTATACAAATCCAATAAGAAATTGTCATGTGGCCGATATCATATATAATAATATTAAAAAATAGATCAGATCGGGATCGATAAGATCCAAAACGGATACGACTGATACCTTGAACCATGCTCCCCACAACATAAATAACACAATCCATTATTATAACCCATCAACCATTAGAAAAACATCAAACGGTGAAAAGACCGATGTGGTCTTCAAGAAAGAGAAAATAGGGATGTTTACGTAGCAGTGAGAAAGAGGATATATCAAACTAATCGACGATTGAACAAGATGAATCCGACCCATTTCTTGTTAAGTTTCCATCTCAAAAGTTTGAACTAGTAGGTGGAGGGACTCTCACATATAAGGCATTCAAGATTCTGGACTTTAACAATGTGGGAAGCCACACCTCCCCCCCACCCCCACCCCCACCCCTCGACCCCCAACCCCAAGTGTTGCTCATCTTTTGGTTGGCAATACACATGACATGTGAGCCCTCTTTTGAGTGACCGTAAGGAGAAACCTAAAGCTCTGGAACCATATTAAGTTTCTAACTCAAAAGTTCAAACTAATAAGTAAAGGGACTCTTAAGTATATAAGGCACCCAAGGTTCTAGACTTAATGTGGGATTATTCCCAATACTCACCCTCATGCGTTGCCCTTCTTTTGGATGACCGTACTCGTGCATATGTGGGTTCTCTTTTGGATGATCGTAAAGAGGGAACCTGGAACTCTGATACCATGTTAAGTTTCCATCTCAAAAGTTCAAATTAGTAAGTGGAAGTATTCTCACATATATAAGGCACCTAAAATTATGGACTTTACCAATGTAGGATTATTCCCAACATCTGCCTTTGGTTTTGTACTTACTGATCCACAATTGATTTCCAATCACATATACCAAGGAGACAAGCCTTGATCTCAGGCAAAAAGATAATATCAGCCCTCCCCAGGGGTCTTCGAAGGTCTCAATTAATTTCAAAGAGCGTTGTCTTTCCTACTCCATGCCAAGTAAGGCAAGTGGTTTACCCCTACTTTTTTTTTGCTACTTTTCTTGGAAATTTCTCTCTAATTTTTCACCCTCAAGCTTAGCTCACAAGTTCATAGTGAAAATCATCTTTTGTCCGGGGAAATACCAATTTGATCTCATACCAAGTCCAGCCGATTCCTATTAGTTTCAGGAGCAATCGATCCAAATTCAATACTTGATACCTGATACCCTTTCCATTGGATCTATACATTGTTTCAATACCAATCAGATTGATTTTGAACATGACCACCAAACCAAAATCCTCACCATTAAACTACCCAACGTATCTTCTAACCATTCAAATTTGTGAGATAGTAAGAAAACAATGACCTCGTGACAAAATCAAACATCACAATAAGAGAAGTTACATTTACACTTGTGTTTCCGTGCGTTCACCATTTCATCCACACGTGACAGGAATCCTTTTTACTATAGGAAATGATAATAGAATGGTTCCAAATCTCTACATACTACAACAAAGTTTGCATAAACATCTAAACTACAAATTTCTAACCCTTTTCTATTGGAAATGATAGAATGATCCCAGATCTCTATTAAACTACAATTTTGCATGAACAATTAGATTACAAAATTTCTAATCTAACGGTTCTCATCAGGACACATATCTCCAATCATTTGACAGTAGTGGTAAATGCCCATTTGATCAAATGATTGGTCCTCGCTTGGTGAAACATGGCTTGAGAGTCATCTCTTGCACTTGTTTTCAGATGATTGGCCCTTGCTTGACAAAGCATGGTCGGAAGCTGTCTCTCTTGCCCATGTTTCCATACGGTAGGCCCTCGCTTGACAAAGCATGTTCGGAAACCGTCTCCCTTGCACATGTTTTCGGATGGTTGGCCCCCATTTGGTGAAGCATGTTCGATAGCCGGCTCTCTCTTGCAGATGTTTTGAGATGATTAGCTCTCGCTTGACAGCATGTTAGGAAATCGTCTCTCTCGCCCGTGTTGCAGAATGATTAGCCTTTGCTTGGTGAAACATGGGTGGAGAACGCCCCCAATAGTATCAGTAGTAGTGCAACCTAAAACGGGACCGATGAGGACAAAGAAGGGTGTTGCAAGGGTCCACCAAACCCTTTCCCCAATCAGTTGTAATTAAAGAGTCTCCGTGGGACCCTTAATAAAATCAATCAACGGTCAATAGCATCCAGTATTTTCTTCTCGTCTTATCCTCGTTAAAATCTAATGGTCAGATCTGGTGCCACATTTACACTGTAGAAAGCGTAAAGGTCAGACAAGCTGACAGTGAGAATATTCCACTTGTTATCAATCCATCAATCAATCAAAATTGCAAAATTTTCAGCTCTGTCCAGCATCATCTCCACCGCCCAATCTAAATTCCTGATAGGTGGGGTCCGCATGCAGGACAGATCCCATCCCACCAACCCCATGATCCTGATGGTACGATAGGAAGATATATGGCCCACCAATAGAAACGGAAATTTTGATCCTTTTTCCCATTTATCACCAAAGTGGGACCCACAATGTGCTACACGTTTCAAGATTAATCCACTCCTCCTCATCCACAAATCAAATTCTACCACTTCAAGTTTGATCACCGTTCAAACTTGATCAGACGGCTCCCAGGCAGAAGCAGTGAGCAAAGGTAGATCTTTCCATCCTAACTTCAAACACCCACTCTCCTCCACTAAAGTGTATCCCTTCCAAGGGAACATACCGAGTAACATACTCGCCTGAGCAGCTGGGTTCCCACTGAGTGAAACCGGTTGAAACCCGCTTCGACTCATCTCGTCTCCCCATCTCTTCACCCTCACCTCACCCGTCCTCTTCGGTCCACCAACCGCCAAAATATTCCGGATCTCACACCCGAACCACTCCTGCTCCACCTGGTTCCGATCCGAGTTATCACAACTCAACCCATCACCCAGCGCGTCAAACAACGCCGAGTAGTAATGCAGAGCCTCCACAAATCTCCCCAAGAAGTTCCCTCCATGACTCAGATCTTGCTCAACGATGGTAATCAATTTTGGGTTCAACATCTTGAACAGCCTCAGCAACCCAAGATCCGACCCGGTTACATCGTACAGGCAATGCTGCAGCCAATGTACAATCGTCGCTTCGTCTTGCCTCGGAGCGAGTTGACTCAAATCGGTAAAGTTTCCAATCTTGCCTTCCAATGGTTGGAACTCGAACGGTAACCCTAACAAGTTAGCAAAATCGGCGAGTCGTCGACCGGTAGCTTCGAGAAGCTCGATCGATGATCCAACACCGGTGATTCGCATCGAACTGATCTTCCTTGATCTGGAAGCGAGGATGTGGAACAATCCAGGCCATTGAAGGCCCTGCATTATATCCAGATCGATAACGTGGACACGATCTTCAGATTCTAGGGCTTGGAAGATAGCTTGATTCGCAGTAAAATGAGAGAATTTGATCAAAGGACTGATCGAATTGTAAGATTGAAGTGCACTGCAGATCCTCTGGTTTTGAGCTAAGGTAAGAGTTCTGTCATTGAGTGGAGTATACGTACCGAGACACGAGCTTATGATCCTAGCTTGCAGAGCTTGAGCGAAATACGCCGCGACTCGTTCAGGTGATGAACCGAAAGGAGATGAGAGTTCTGAGATCTCTGGTAGAAGTTCAGTGGCTTCATCAAGGTTATCCATGGCTATAGCTTCAGCAGACTGTAGAAGGAGTCTTAAAAGGTGGAGACCATTAGATTCACCTCCGCCGACTACGATTTCTTCCTCTGGCTTCTCTCCGGCTAGCTTTTTTCCTGAATTGCGCCTTTTCCTACCTTGATCATCTTCGTCTTTACCAGAGGATGATTCACCAACACGGGAGTCTCGATCCATACGTTTGGTTCTCATTGTGGAATCGGAAACAGAGCTTTGATTCTCATTAATGGAGGAATGAGGAAGTAAACTCTGTAGCATGATCGAAGAGAGAGAAAGAGAGAGAAAAGATTAATGGCGGAGAAATGTCTTTTTGGAGTTTGGAACGCTTTTGAAGAAAATCCACACCAAATTTGATGAGAAGACAAAAAGTGTTGCAGAGAGAGTTGCAGAAGAGAGAGAAATGATTTCCGCTTGGTTGTTATTGCCGTTAAACTCTCCGTTAATTCGCCGTCAAGTTTCATCGTTTGGTGACCGTCCGTTGTTAAGGCCTTATCATCTAATAATTTAAAAGCTAGCTTCGTCATTGTTGATTCCTATTGGCGGTTGTCTTGGAAGAATCGTTGGCCGATTTGTCTTATTATGTTCATTATTATTTAATTATATAAAATTCGTACCCAAAAAAAAATTAAATTATATAAAATTATAAATAGACATTCCTTATTTAAAAAATAAAAATTTTTTGAGAAATTTACTCTGATATCCCTTGACAGTTAACTATCTTTTCTTGACAAAAATTACATGAACTATTCTTAAAATAATGTTTGATAATAATATAATTCACATCGGGTATTAAAAACTAATGAATTTTTTATAATACAATACTGTCCCTACTAAATGTAAAATTGCATAAATATATCATTGTTTATCTTCGGTCCTGAGATAGACGATAATATATTTATGGGAAAATTTTCACCTATCACTCAAAAAGATTTTTGCAAATCACTTATTATTCAAGTCTTTTTAAAAAATCATTTATCATCCAAATTTTCCAAACGTTAGCCCATTAACTGAC
This sequence comes from Protea cynaroides, assembly GCA_028583415.1. Classification (NCBI taxonomy): domain Eukaryota; kingdom Viridiplantae; phylum Streptophyta; class Magnoliopsida; order Proteales; family Proteaceae; genus Protea; species Protea cynaroides. Next base: position 48,069,472 of record CM053267.1, read on the forward strand.
GAAAAATAGTAGAAATTGTGTGTAGACGTTTCTACCCATTTCTTCTTCCTCTTTGCTTCTTTGTAATATTTTATCAGGAAAAAAAAAAGAAAAAAAGAGAAATCCTAACTCCGGATCATAATTTTGGATCGTTTAGTATATGTGATGGTTTTGTTATTGAGTCCTTGAGATTCGAATCGATTTTAAAACTAAGAATTTCTTCTGCCATTGCTCTGGCATATTTGAGTACCCTATTTAGGGTTTTGTATCAACGAACTGCGTGGGGGTTCAGAGAATTTCTTCTGCCATAGCTTGTTCACATTAAGCTGGAGAAACGCTTCGTGCTTCAGTACTTTATAATAAGTTCTAAATTCAAGCGCATAGAGCATTTAGTCTGGTTTCCGAACAATTTATCGTAGCAATGACAATAACAGTCATGAAAGAGCTAAGTTGCCTGATTTGAACCAATTCTCTCAGCAAAATAAAACCTAGATGGGGAATTGTAAGAAAAAAGCAAAGATAACGATGAACAAAAAGTTAGGCAGGAAAGGAGAGAAAAACAAAACCCAGATGGAAAATCCATTGCGTGCTTAGTTGCAGAGAAGTAGAAGTTGGAGTTTCTCCAATAATGGCGGACCTCAAAGAACGCCTCCTTCCGCCGAGGACTGCTTCGTCGATAAACCTCCCTGGAAGACCTTCTTTGTCTGTTAATCCAGGAGAACAATCTTCTCGGCCTTCCAGCTCTGATCACCCACTTTTTCCAAGGAATGGATTTTTTGGGGTTGAAGAAGCGTGGGCAAGGCCTCAGGTCATGGATTCATGTTGATACTTCTGGGAATTCTCAGATCATCGAGGTTGATAAGTTCACCATGATGAGCCGTTGCGATTTCCCTGCATGTGACCTCAGACTGCTCAACCCACTCTTTGTATATTCATCTACAATTTTTGACAGAGAGAAGGTGATTGCCATTAATTTAGAGCAAATTCAATGTATAATCACGGCTGATGAGGTTTTGCTTTTGAATTCACTTGACGATAAATGTATTTTTGTCATTCATGTATTTGTAAGATATTTTATAGGCTAAATTAATTATAAAGTTAGTCGATTCAGTGGGAGTCTAGTTACAGGTAGACCGATTTAAGTATTATTAGAGATAGACCAACCTAGTCCACTGCGGGACTGGTTCAGGGTTGGGGGTGGTATTATAAATACCAATAGTTAGAGTCCCCACAGTCACGGTGTTATTTTCTTCTTCTGTTCTCATACTCAGAGAGAAGATCAAAGGATCCTGACAAGCCGTGAAAAACTATGATCTAAATATTCTAAGCATTCAAAGCAAAGAAAACGGTCGAAAATCAATCTACAGTAAGATATGTGTCTTATTATCTCTTTTTAATTCCCATGATATTCTAGAAGTCTATGTGATATGTTTGTTAGGGTTCATTGGGAAAAACCCAAAGAGGATCTAAAAATTCTTACAGTATTTTATAACGGTTGCATCAACAACTAATGACTCTGTTTTGAATCTTTTTGATAAACGTTTGTGTAATTTGAGTGGTAGGAGATTTTTTTAAAAAACGTGGGTGGTAGGTGATTTGTCGAAATCTTTTTGGGTGGTAGGTGAAATTTTTTCTATATTTATATAATTTTACACTGGAATTGGAGAACTTGCAAAGATCTTGTTCCAGAGATAGACGATGATATAATTATGTAATTTTACATTGAGTGAGGGCAGTATTATTTAAAAAAATATTTTGAATTTTTCTTGTCAGTTTTTAATGTCAGTGTGGACTATACTATTATAAAACATTGTTTCAAAGGTAATCTGTGTAACTTTTGTCAAGAAAAGGTAGTTTTGTGTATAAATCAATTTTCAAGAAAATGTTTCCAAAAAAATAGACAAATGGAAGTTTTTTGTTGAAAATGTACTAATTGATCTAGAATGTCTATAAATATCTGATCATTGGATCCACATCCTCTCTTCCCAAAGGTTCGGGAGGAGGGATGGCTCAGCTTGTCGACTCGAATGAAGGGTTTGGATTCACCTGAATCTCAGATATCGACCATCTAACGGGATTACCGCCTCTCCTCCTGAACATCTGAGAAGAGAGGATTTGGATACCTAATCGTCAAAGATGCTTTTGCCTCATTGATTGAACCCCAATTTCGTTGGAAGGTTTAAAGCCATACTCCTCATACCAAACTGGGCCAGGAAATTGTTTTCTCAGTGGGGTCCAGTAAAATTGGCCAATTATTGGTGGTCCACCTCATATGACCAATTGGTGAAAAGAAAAACCAAGTTGTGGTGGAACCAGGGATGCCTTATTCCCTGGCAGTTGGCCAAAATTCCAGCTAAATAGATTTCCTTCCGGTTCATTAGTTCAATCGGCTGACTAGGGTATTGGTCCAATTTTCTTTTTCTTGTTTCGGTTCGACTCAATTCATTTGCTTTTCACGGGACCTCATCATCATCGGGTATGAGGCCTCTCTGGAGTGTTGGGTCCACTGAATCCCATGGAAGATACATGTACATGAACTATTTTTGTTTTATTCGTTTCTATATAAAATGATGAAAAAAAAAATTTATCTTGTAAAATAGGATTTATCTATGTTTGTTTTGAAATTTTTATTATTTTTTTACTGAAATAAATTTTTTACATAAAATATTTTTTGCAAGAAATAATTACAATGAAACAAACAAGGGATTAGTGATTAAACTTTTTTTTTTTTTTACCTAATCATTAAATTTCAAGTTGATGTTTAACTCTCTAACATGGTTTTGGAGCCAATCTAGATGATCAAACCATGAAAGGGTTTAGATTCATTTAACCATAATTTTCACTTAAATAAAAATAAGATTTTTAATTGCTAACGAAGAATCAATTAGGTGAGACTTTAATTTGAGAACAATGTGATGAGGACCACAAGTAAGTTATATAATCTTACCCTATGATTTTTCCAATTTTTGTATTTGAATATTTCTAATTATTTAGTCTAATGTTTTAACAAGAGGAAAAAAAATCCGAATATCACAATCCATTTCACTAGTTTGGGAGGCGGATCCTCTCTGGTCGCCCAGTTGCGCCAGTGTTCATCAGATGGCCTAAGATGCTCGACATGTATATCGATGCATCCCAGCTTATCCGATGGATGACTAATGAATTAGATGACATGATAAAATCTTTACGCCTAGTCAACTACCTAAGGAACTTGGGATTCCTTTTTTCATCGTCTTCCACGAATTTCCATAAGCGAACAATTTGGATTTAAAATTGTGGTCCAACCTTGACAAACCATACGACCCTCTACGTCAAAAATGAGCCCAATTCGAAAAGCAAAATCAAAAAAAAAAAAAAAATACAGATTGAATCCGACTAGTATTATAGGGCCAAAATCAGACTTGGTTTTTGGAGAATGATGAAAAACCAAAACCAGACCGACCAAGAAGAGTGTCCCAAAGGACCAAAACCTTGTGGATGACGGATGGATAAGAGTCCATTAAAACAATCTTTTACATATAGGAGACCGAAACCAAATCAGTGCCAATCCAAAACTAGTCCGATAAGAGCATACTAAACCTGTCTTATAATATTATAAAATCAATTTGAAACCGATAACAACCTAATAATGGATGAGAAAAAAAAAAACCCATTAAGGATCAAAACGAAACTGATTTGATTTTGAATTTATTGATATAAGATTGAAATCTATTCGAACCAGACTAAATCAATCAAACCAGACTAAATCAATTGTTTGACACCCACACACCCCAACCAGGCTATTGAGGTTGGGCTAACGAGGCATGAATCTAATCTATTCGTTCGAGTCGACAAGAGAGTGTCGATTCAAACAGTGTCGATTCATCCAATCAGAAACATGACGATCATTCAGTGAATCGTCGTGTCTCCTCCCTGAAGTACTGGGAGGGGACGATTTGAATCGTGTTATAATGGCCGGCGAGAGCAGCTGTTACTAAAGCCTTTCTACGGGTGGGGATACTGTGAGTAAAGGTGGATATGACTTTTCAAGGATGCATCAGTCTCGAAAAAAGACCCTACCCATGACCCCACCCATGAGTATAAACTCAAATGTCCAAAAGTTTTTGCAATCAAGCCTAGCTTTTAAGAGGACATTGTTCTATTTGTGGGTCCTACCATTTACTATTATCGTCGCTGCATCTTCCACTAATTCACCATTTCACGAGTGCCCACATGCAAGTGCAGCTTTTTGCCACATACACACAGGTACTCATCTCGGATCACATATTCTGGAGAATGGTTCAATTGTATGTATATTCTTTAGTGGGTTCCACACTACATTGATGGTGATAGGATCCTATGAAAAGTACATGTACATTTAGGGGATTCAAACTTTATATTTTGTGAGCCGAGAATTTTAATCATAGAATGAAGATCAATCATGATTCAAGGATTCGGATCAATGGAATCATAGTTTTGAATTCGAAATCAATGGTTCTTGATCTTGATTTATTTGATTCTCAAATCTCAAACTCCTTTTTTGAATCTGATAGAGTGATCCAACAGATAAGTCTTTCTTTTAAGGGTGTCAATGTGCCTTTTCGGACCGAATTGATGTCAAACTTTGTAAGGCTTGATCGAAACATGTCCATTAAGAGGTTTAAGCTGGGTGAGTTACATTGTGCACGTTAACTAACGGGTTAGTCGAGTTTCAGGTTGATATGAGACTAAGCATATCAGGTTGTTATCGGATTGGTTTGGGTTCAAAACCCCGTAAGATACCCATTAAGGCCATCCATAAGGTTGAAATAGTGAAACAAGGGTTTAATATTTAGTCTAAATTAATTTGGTCTGGGCTATTATTGGATTTGAGCTTTTTGTACCAGTTTTGGGCTAACTCGGATCAGACTGGGACTGGTAGGATATGCCATACTTCAACCAAAATATGTACGGCTACAGTTCGATCCAGACTGGTTTTGGGTTAATATAGACTGGCTCGATCCCATATCTTCCTTCGTCATCAAAGATGATCTTGGAATAGCAGATAATTCTCTACCAACAAAAAAACCGAGGGAGAAAGAGAGAGGAGATTGTAACCAGAAAATCGAAGGGAGAGAGACAAGGAGGGGATTCATACTTGATTTCTGTTTCTGGAACCTAGAGAGAGGAGATTAAAACCGGGAAAGGAGGAGAGAGAGAGAGAGAGAGATGGATGGATGATGTGTGCATTTTTTTTTTTTTGGTAAAAGATGATGTGTCCATTCCAATAGTTGGATAGGAAGAACATAATATAATTTAGTTACATATCAAAATTTCATACTCTAATCAATCAAATACTCTCTTTATATTAGCATAAATCACGAGTATATTCATGTATGTGTTCAATATTCTTACCATTATATTCATGTATGTGTTCAATATTCTTACCATTATTATACGTATACGTTTTCACGATCCTGAATGAATTAGATTAAAAAAATTGGTAAAAAATAAATAGTCATGTTTATCTTGTGATTTTCCCTCACTTACTTAACCTTATATTATATAATTTTACCAGAAAACCAAAAGACCTAAATCACAAAAGAATATACCACTTAATCCTATGATACAAAATATAATTATATATATATATATTGGATTGGGTCAAACTATCTTACACGTCATAAATTCATAATAATGCTCTTTTCACAAAACAATCGATCGATGCAAAATAAGAGAAAGAGCAACGTGCAAAATAAGAAACTAAGTGACGAATATCTTAAATAATTGTAAATAAGAAGAGGGTTTCCCACAATGCCAGTTTGAAAAAAATTCTCTACGCTAAATTATTAGGGAGTGAAAATGATGTCATTGATAAAAACCCATATGGTTAAAGAGAATAGATAATATCAAAGATGAGAGAAAGTATTGTATCGGACGTATCGGTATTGGCCATGACTAATACAAATACCTAATCAATACAATATCTTTTTGTTGAATCGTTGTAAGGATCAATATCAAATTGATACTTGACCAATATAAGATTGATACGGGCAAATACAGGCCAATAGTGGTCGACATGTGATAGATACAAGCTGATATTGATCGACAAGTGATCGATACATAACTGATACCAAAAGGTAAATCACATCAGTATATGACCGAATGCCTAATATTTGATATCGATACCGATACCGATACCGATATAACCGGGAGAAAAAAGGGTGGGACGGTTGTGGGAGTGTGGCATCTCATTGGGAGAGAGGTTGCTTGCAAAATTCCCAAAATTCACAGACGTAAGCGTGAAGTACAAGAGAATGGGTAAGGCGATAAAAGTAAAAACGTAGAAAAGCGCGTCTATCATCTACAGACTAGGGATGGAAGATTGCGAGTTCACGGATATGATGACATCTCCTCCCTAATATCCAGCTGTTCAACTATCCCGGGTCTTAAGGGTATTGGTATAATAGTGCTACGCTCTATGCTGCCAGGATTAAATTCAACTAATTGTGAGAGCCATAGGAGAATCTTTCCAAAGATGAACAAGCTCTCACATTACAGATTCTAATCTGACGTAATTTTAAACAGGACCACCAGAAGTCCATCTGTTGTTGTTTTACTTTATCTTTCATTTCTGTCAAAACTTTCTTCTCAGTTTCCGTTTTCGCAATTACAAGCTTAGCTGTTTCTTTCACTTCACGGTTCTCTCCAACAGTTTACAACCCTAAAATTCCTCAAATATTTTCATCATCTGCAAGTTTTGATTCAATTACAGCTTAAGCTCTCGGAAATTTATTAGATTTTTTCCTTTTTTTTTTTTTGTTGGGAATTGGGATCATAAATTCAACTCTCAGCAGCCCAAGAACTCTTCGGTTTCGATTCATCCAGTCTTCTGGAGAAATTCAGGGTTTTTTGTGTTGGAGGTTTTCGATATGGCAGTTCTCTTAGAAGACATAATTCGGTCCGTGGAGATGTGGTTGAGGATTAAGCAGCAGCCACAGCCTTACGTAAACCCCGATCTTGATCCTGTTTTGCTGGTGCCTGGTATTGCTGGTTCGATTCTGAATGCCGTAGATGAGAATGGGAAAGAAGATCGTGTCTGGGTTCGAATTCTTGGTGCTGATTACACATTTCGGACGAAGTTATGGTCCCGTTTTGATCCCTCTACTGGTATGGTTATTTCAGAACATTGAGAGTCGTTAAAATTTAAATGATGATAATATTCATCGACGCTTGTAGTCAGATTTTTCGTTAAGAACCTCGATTTGTGTTACTTCCTCTAAATTCTTTCGCTATGCTTTGATGGCTTATAATGAAATAAGAGCATACTCTTTCTATCGAGGGAATTATTTGTTAGATAATTTGAAACTTTCTTCTGTTACTGGAGGTACTGCTACCTCTTATAAATTCTGGATAGGAAGTTTAGTTTCGGTCAGGTGTACTTTTGCTTAATGACTTCTCTCCTCTACGACTCTTATCATTGTTTATGCTTGCACGAACCTCCATTTCCCTTGGAGAGCTGAGGACAAAGTTCACAAAGGAACAAAATACCTGAACATACTAAAAGCAATCGAATCAAAGCAGTGACCCTTAAAATGTCAAAATTTGATCATGATGATCCACAGACAAACTCATGCCTTTAATTAAAAGGCTGACATAAATTATCACGTAAAACGTGGCATCGACCAGTCCAAGGAATCAATATCAAAACTAATTCATGACCTGATAAGCAACAAAATAACACCACTGAAATCCAGGGTTGGTCCAATCATGATTCTGAAAATGGCGGTACCATCCACAAACTAATTTAAGGCAGCTCACATCCTTGAATTTCTTACTTTTGGGAGAAGGTTTTTTGGCATTACCATCCCAGCAGAGAATTAGCTAACATACAGTCAGTATTCTGCTAACTCGGATTCTCTCTTTTTCCTTTATTGGAAGCGTCTGTGAATGGTTTGTCTTCTTTTTTATGGATCTCAAAAGATTGATATGTTCATTGAATAGGGATCCTGATTCTTCTTCAACTGTGCAATCAATTTAGTTACTGGATCTTTTCTCTTTTGCATGCCGAGAGTCCAGAAGAGCTTACCCTGTATTCTTCGTTCACTTTTTTCTTCTTTGGAAATGATTATTGCAAAGGCTAAAAATCCTTATTAATTCTTTGGAACAGGTCAAACAGTGTCATTGGATCCAAAAATAAGAATCGTGGTACCAGAAGGCAGATATGGATTGGATGCAATTGATTTATTGGACCCTGATATGGTACATTTGCTTTCTCTGTATCCTTTCACTGAAACCTGTTATATTTCAAAAAAGAAGTGATATTTCTATTTTTTTTCATTTGATATTTGCTCTTTTAAAGTAGTCAAAAAATTTGGTCATAAATAATATGTAGTATTTATCCTTTTCAATGCAAGTCCTGAACTCAGATGGTGAAATAAGCATTTTCTAGGATTAAAATTATGTCTCCATTATGTCGAAGAATGCAGTGGTGCATGTTATATATGATGTAAACATGTTCTATGCCAAACCAAACTTAGAATCTCTAAAATAAGGGGACAGGTCTTGGTTAGGATGGAGGGTAGCAAAGCCACCCCTAAAGTCATAGGATGGGCTCATCCTCAACCGACTCCCTGCCAAAATGCTGCAGATCATTTGTAAGGCATAGCATTTTCCCTTCATTAAAAAGGTACACTGTAAAACCCAAGTTTAAAGGAACAAATTGACTAGAACAACTCAATTTGGTGACAGTTCTGCAACCATTTTGTGCTTTCCTCCCCCATGTGTGTGTGTGGGTGTTTGGGGGGGGGGAGGGGGACTAGAAAAAGAAGAAAGAGAATAAGAATTAGAAGATGAAGTGGAAGTGAAGAATGAAGAAAAAAAGAAAGAGCTTGGTTGAATGGGGAAGATGGTGTACTCTTTATATTTTGTGTGGTCAGAATATTTTGCCCTTAATCCATACGAGAAAATGTTTTTTGTTGTCCATTTAAAACGTTTTAAGATGCTGATGAACGCCTTTTTTTTTGTGGACAAATCGTTTGGACATTTTTTTGCTGCTTTTTTCTGTTTTAAACTCAGGTAACTTGTCCGTACACAAAAAATGTGTGTGTTCCCCGTTTACATTTTCTTCAACCAAAAAATAAAAAAAGAGAATTTTGGAATCAAGAAAAGCTTTTTAAACGAAAAGGGAACTTGTTTATTGAGTTTTTACAGTGGTCATTAGTAGCTTTGGAATATTTTGAGGGCGTAATGGTCTTTTCCCCCCCTTAAATCTCGAACACAGGGAGGGGGGAGGAAGTAAGCGAGCTCTGTCAGTCTTTCTGTCTGTCTGTTTTCCTAGAGCACTCTCTCTCGCAAGGACAAAGATAAACCTGGGGCAGCGATTTCAAGTATGCTGTCTTCCCTATTCCACCCACCATTCTTCTTTTTGGTCTCCTCTTTCACTTTATCTTTCAATCTTCTTTTCTTCTCCTTCCTTGAGGGACAATGAAGCCAGAAAATGGTTGCGCCTTGCTGGAACAGCTATTAAACCCAGCTAGTCTTGCAGATTTTGTCCATTTAAACTTTGGGGTTGTCTTCTCCTTGAATGATGGGGAAATGGGAAGCCATACTAAGGATTTGCATGGCTTTGGGGCAGAGTTTGTAGGGTGTTAGCACTGTAGTCCATCTAAGATGTACACTGTGGGCTTGCTATCCTCACCTTCTTAACCAAGCCCTTTCCTCCTCCTTTTAGAGATTCTAAGTCTGGTTTGCTCGTGATCTAACCCTGTTTTCACATTTGAGAATTGGTACTTCACTCTACCTTCCTCTTGTAAAGGCAATGCATCCCCAAGGCTTTCTTTTTCGTTCTTCCCCCTTCCTTTTTTTTTTTTTCCTCTGTAGATTTTGTGAATGGGGTATTGTTAAAGGCCCTAATGAGAGAGGGAATGGGCCAAACTTCTTCGTTAATGTGGGGGTTGTCTGTTAGGGTTATGGTTTCTTTTTTCCTACTTGCTTTGGACAAATGGGATGGAACATATTTTGGCTATGTGAGCATGAGACCAGGATATCAAATGCTAAAACTATTCAGTGAGGACAGCTTTTGATTATGTGCATTTGGATGGAACACAGTGATAGACGATGGAATGCAGTCCTGGACCCATTTTACTGTCATAGGTGATCTTACCTGTGCGACCCTCTAAAACACAAAATTTCATGCAGGTACAGACAAGTACAATTTGTTTTTAAAATTTTGAGGAAACAACTTGGTCCAAATCATATGTTTTGTTTTTGAGGACATAAACAGAAAAAGGAAAATTAGGGACAGCGCAAAACATATCCAAACTCCCCCTAAATGTCAACAAGATTTTGAATTATATCAAAATTTGGACCCTGGCGTTATTTGGATTCCTTAGGTACTCTGTACATACCTTGAATCATTTTCCTGTGTGTTGGGGACAATTTTGAACCCCATGTGTCTGCCTCTGATGGTGCCTTTACATTGTTGCATCCCCCCCACAACCAAAAAAAAAAAAAAGAAAAAAAAAAGCGTCTAGAACTTTTTTGTTTCTGAAACGGAGAGCATGCTGGTTTATTTTTTGGGATCAAAATATCCGAACCTTTCTAGAACAGGGTTTCACAAGCTGCGAAGTTTGATTAAAGATATGTTACAGATGATGTTGTGAATAATTAAGTCCTTCCTGCAGGTCATTGGACGTGATTGTTTAGGTTATTACCATGACATGATAGTGGAAATGATCAAGTGGGGTTTTAAGGAAGGCAAAACCCTTTTTGGGTTTGGTTATGATTTCCGCCAGAGCAACAGGTATGTGCTGCTTCTTTGGTGATATGCAATGTAGTGTAATTATTTATCAACTGAGAAAAGGAAGTTAATCATCTGCTGCTCTTAGGGTTATGTCCTGATCTTCTGGCTGCTGTATCTAGGTTTCTATACTAGTTCTATAGTCAGTTTTCTCTCAAGCCATCTGCCTCACTTTCTGACATATGGCAGTCAGCTCCTTCTCAAACAGGATTCACATTATAACACACTCCTATTAATACAAATATTTTAAATGACGGCAATATCAATGTTCTGCTTCTTCACTATCAGATTTCAGACAAATTGAGATTCTTTAGGTCACAAATAGCCTTGATAAAAATTATTTGTTTTCTCCAGTAATTAAGCTGAGGATTTTTTGAGAAGGACTAAAAGTACAGTTAGATAATTGAAAATTACAATAGCTTAAATGGATTTAGCCTTCAGGTCAAAGAATTTAACCTCAAAATATCAAGTTATAGTACGAAAATTTGACCCTTTTTAAAGTGTAGTCATCATTCCAAAATCCAAACTGGTAATTCTCACCCTGGGATGTCAATAACTTTTGGTAGGATAGAAAATCTATCTTGATAACTCTAGTTGATGAGGCCAAGGTTCTAATCTCATGTCTCGACCCAGTATCGGTGAGGTCGAGATTTTCATGATTTTCAAGAGACTCTGCCTTTTTTTTTTTTTTTTTTAATACATAAGGTGGAAATTTTCCGAGATTTCGTAGATCTCGGTGAGGTCGAGATTTTCCGAGTTCTCGCGGAGATTTTGAACATTTCATGAGGCTAAACAATGGATTGTGGAGTTTTAGAAGTCTGACCTTTCTCCTGTCCATAAAGATTAAAATCCAACAACATTTACATGGAAATTCAAGCCCGAAGTCCAATTACAGCAAAGAACTGCATGAACTCATTAACTGGGAGCAAGAGATAATTACCTTATCAATTATTGGCGGAGGACATCTGAAAAGAGATTAGGTTATGAGATCCCAAAAGCTTATGTTGAATCTGTCCTTATAATTTTGAAGTCAAAATAACAACCCCTAAACTATAAACACCCCATTTTTGCCATCCTCAACCAAGTAGGGTCTCCTTGAAGTGCAGACAAAAAGAGAAGGGAGGTGAGTGAAAGTTTGGAAAGTACAGGGGAGGTGAATGAAATCCTCCCAAATTCGGTAATCGATCTGTCCTCGCGTGCTCTCTACAGTGTTTTAAGCCAAACCAAAGCACCCTCCAGGGTCCAGGAGCCTAGGTGAATACATTCGGAAAAATTGCAAGTCCTAATTCAAGGTTTGGATTTTTAGTGGCGACTTCGGGGCCTTTTTCGGTCGGTCGTACAACAAGATCATGGGTTGTAACTTGCATGGATGCGTAGGTCATGGAATTACCTTCAAAATGAGACCCAAATCGCTCAATTTCGATGTTTAACGAAGAAGATATCACGATTTTAGTCGGATTGAAATATGCATGAATATTCGAAGGATTTTTCTGCAAATTATCGTAAATTAAGGTTTTTTTGGTTGAATTATCGTAAATTGGAATGATCGAACTTCAATTTGCTATATCTTGATCATCCGACGTTCAAATCAGGCGATTCAATCGCCATTATTCTCCATTTTCACTTTTCAGTCATCTTCAAAGTGGACGTGGAAAATCCGTGACAGAGGTCGCCGAAAGATCCTAGGTAGAGTTGCAAGACGATATGCCCGTTTAAACTTCACTTCTTTATAATTTGCTCATCCGATGTCCAAATCAGGTGATTCAAGCGCCATTATTCTCCATTTTCAGTTCTCTTCAAAGTGGACCTGGAAAATCTGGGCAGAGGCTACCGAAAGATCCCATACAGAGTTGCAAGCTGAATTATAGTAAATTGGATCGTTTAAACTTCAGTTCTTCATATTTTGGTCATCCGATGTCTAAATCAGGTGATTCAAGTGTCATTATTCTCCATTTTCAGTTTTTTTCAAAGTGGATGTGGAAAATCTGGGACAGAGGTCGGCGAAGAATTTCATGCAGAGCTGCGAGTTGATACTGGCTCATGAAAGAAAATGATAAAAAGTGATAATGAAAGCCAACTCAGCCCAACTCGGCTCATCCCAAGTCAGTCCAACCTAGTTGACCTCGACTAGTCTAGCTTGACCTAGCCCAGATTGGTCCGGACCGAATCGGTTCAACCCATACGCTTGTACCTTTTGTGTATATATATATATATATATATATATATATATATATATATATATATATATATATAGGGTAAAAGACAGTTACCTCCCCTGTAACTTACCTTATTGACCGTTGACCCCCAAAGGTTTCAAAAAAGACAGTTACCTCCCCTAAATAACTATTAAAATCCAAATAGCCCCATACGTTAAGAATATTCTGTTAGATGGTAACGGTGGGAGTCCAATATTTTTTAAAGACCAAATTACCTTTTTAGAGAGATGAACTACCTATTTTACCCTTACTATTTAATAGAGTTACTACCATTTTTGGGTCTTCTGCACCCAAAATTCATTTTCCAATCTCCTCCACCATTTTGGGTCTTCTGCAAAAACTCTCCTCCACCATTTGGATTTTTCTGCAAAAACTCCAGGATTCTATTTCACGATCTCGGCCTTCATCTTGTCCTCTGCGATCTCGGCCTTCATCTGCTCCTCTGTGATTTAGGCCTGCAACTCCATTTTGATCTTGGCCTACAAAACCAAAAGAGTGAAGATCAAGGATTTAATCGCCATCTGCACGAAGTCATTCTTTGCAAAACTAGAAGAGAGAACATCCGGAACTCTTCGATGCTTTCTCTTTCTCTCTCTCCCCCTCACTATTTGATCTCTTTCCATCTCCGTTTTTGTTGAATACTTGGGTTTAGGGTTTTGGAGAATTTTTTTCCCAATGGTAGCCGATTTTGACTCCAAAACCTACGAAATTTTGTTTCTCAGGATTTCGATTTTCTCGACTTGTGTTTTTGATTTCTCTTTTACTCAAATTTGGGTTCTCTTTCCAGGAACCCCTTTGGTTCTTTCCATTATTTAGTTCTCTGGGGTCCTCTTACTTCTCATCCACAATTCAGTTTGATTTCTCTCTTATCTTCTTTTCATAAATTTTCATTCAAGAACTTGAAGATTTAGGAATGGCAGGAGGAAATGCAGTCCAGTTTGAAGATTATTTGCCGATTATGGCTGAGAAATTGGAATCATCACGTTTGAAAGCTGGAAGTCTGCTTTATTGGGGTTGTAGGGGTTGATACATGATGAATTGTTGTCTATGTTGCGTGAAGGTGATGTGGATGGGGTTGTAGGAATCAAGAGGGCTGTCAACAAGGAAGAGCGAATGAGAACCAGAATATGAATTTCATATTAAGAATGAGAATCCAACATGATTAAGCACAAATCAGAATACCAACTCATGGAAATCAAAACTAGTGCTTAATCAAGGAGTTTTGCCTCACTGGTTGCCTGTAATCGTTCCGCTTGCATTTGAGTCCAACATATCATCTCCGCTGGAAAGAACGTGAGGGAGAATGAGAAGAAGATGAGATTAGGGTTTATTTTAGTTGGATATAAAAGGGTTATATTGGTCTTTTAACAGTAATAAGATTTAAAATATGGATAAAAGGTTGAGGGTAGAGTTGTCCATAAAAAAATTAACTTTAACACCGTTAAAAATTGGAGCTATTTGGATTTTAATAGTTATTTAGGGGGAGATAACTGTCTTTTTTGAAACCTTTGGGGGTCAACGGTTAATAAGGTAAGTTACAGGGGAGGTAACTGTCTTTTACCATATATATATATATATATATAAGGGATGGGTTGGTTCTAGGTGTTGGGTTTAATGGTGATGGTGGTTTTGGATGGATAAGGGAGCAAGGGATGGGGTTGGTTTCGGTTTGAGAGTTGATGAGTGGTTTGTTAGGGTGATGGGCAGCATCATGGGTGGTGGTGCTTTGCTCTCTCTCCCTCCCTCCTTCCTTCTCTCTCTCTCTCTCTCTTTAGTGTCTTCTTGGGTTTCCTTATATATATATATACACACACAAAAGGTACAAGCACATGGGTTGAACCGATTTGGTCTGGACTGGTCTAGGCTTGGTTAGACCAAATTGGTCTAGGTCGACTGGGTTGGACTGACTTGGGTTGAGCCGGGTCGAGCTGAGTTGGTTTTCATTTTCTCTTTTTATCATTTTCTTTCATGAGTTAATATCAGCTTGCAGCTTTGCATGGAATTCTTCGGCGATCTTTGTCCCGGATTTTCCATGTCCACTTTGAAAAGAACTGGAAATGGAGATTCACGCTGTTTGAATCACCTGATTTAGATGTTGGATGACCAAAATTTGAAGAATTGAAGTTTAAACTGTCCAATTTACGATAATTCAGCTTACAACTCTGCATGAGATCTTTTGGTGGCCTCTGCCTTGGATTTTCAACATCCACTGCGAAAAGGACTGAAAATGGAGAATAATGGTGCTTGAATCACCTGATTTGGAGGACGGATGAGCTAGTTATGAAGAAGTGAAGTTTGAACGGGCATATCATCTTGCAACTCTGCTTGGGATTTTCGGTAGCCTCTGTCTCGGATTTTTCACGTCCACTTTGAAGAGGACTGAAAATGGAGAATAATGACGCTTGAATCATCTGATTTGGACGTCGGATGATCAAGATATAGCGAATTGAAGTTCGGTCGATCCAATTTACGATAATTCGCCTAAAAAACCTTGATTTACGATAATTTGCAGAAAAGTCCCTGGAATATTTATGCATATTTCAATCTGACTAAAATTGTGATATTTTCTTCTTTTGACATCGGAATTGAGTGATTTTGGTCTCATTTCGATAGTAATTCCATGACCTATGCATTCATGCAGGTTATAACCCATGATCTTGTTGTGGGACCCGTCGACAACGGCTCCGAAGTCGCCACTGAAAATTCAAACCTTGAATTAGGACTCATAATTTTTCCGAATGTGTTCACCTAGGCTCTTGGACATTGGGGGGGGGGGTTGCTCTGGTTTGGCTTAAAACACTGTAGAGAGCACGCAGTGACCGATCGGCTGCTGAATTTGGGAGGATTTCACTCACCTCCCCTGTACTTTTCAAACTTTCACTCACCTCCCTTCTCTTTTTGTCTGCACTTCAAGGAGACCCTGCTTGGCTGAGAATGACAAAAATGGGGTGCTTACATAAACCTAAAATTTGCATAACATTAGGCTTGTATGTATCCTCAGTTAGACTCGAAATTCAAAACTAATGACTACTAATGACCACCTCAGCGTTAATTCAGAAGAAAAGACACAAAATAAACCCATTGGATGCATTAATTCATTAGCAAACACACAAAATTAAAACAGTATCCAATGATTCATTTAAAAAAAAAAAAATGATCCAATTGCTGTGATCTACTGCTCAATTAACAAAGTAAAAATGAAGCTAGTAAAAGTTATCGCATATAGCACATCTTTGGTCTTAATGGCGTTCCTCTTCTTCATTTCATTAAAAAAAAAAAAAAAAACAAAAACCCCATGATCCAATTGCTGTGATCTACCACTCAATTAACGAAGTAAAAATGAAGCTACTGAATGTGATCCCATGTAGTACACCTTTGGCCTGGCATTCCTTTTCTTGTACAATTGATTCTTTGTTTACAATCTTCAATTTTCCGCCAAATCAAATCTTGGATCTTTGGACCCTCCCAATGTTCTGTTTTTCTGACGCTTGTGACTGGGATTTATCCTAGATTCTTAGATCCTGCATCGATTAGACTGGCAGGTCTTGGGTTGAAAATTGATTTGCTTGCAATCTGGATCCAATCTAAGAAGTAAGAACCACCTGCTTCAAATACTTGCTACACCAATTATGGTGCTTTACTTTAAATTATGAACTACTCTACAATGATAAATAGGCTAATACATTATTCCTTACTGGAAAATTTCTTTATTAAATTTGTTCCTGTTGTTTGGTAAAGTCCATAGAGCTGTTTATAGGTTGGAATGATTTTATTTATTTTATTATCTAGTATGTTTATACAAAGTCAATGCTTCTCATCTATATGGATTGGTCCTAATGCATTGTTCCTATCAATTTGTTATTTTTTTTTCTCTGTGTCTGTGACTCTGTGGAGGCGAGTGTTGGTGCAGGTGTGCACACATATATGCATGCATGTATATGTGTGTTGATTTTCCTATCTCATAGTTTGCTGAATACTACTCCTGATATTGCTGGTATTTTACCCTTGATCCTTCTTTCAGGTTTCAGGGAACCATGGAATGCTTTGCTGCTAAACTAGAGTCGGCGTACACTGCTTCAGGGGGAAAAAAACTAAACATTATATCGCATTCCATGGGGGGTTTATTAGTGAAATGTTTCATGTGCCTGCATAGTGATGTAAGGACTGCTTTTTTCTTGCATCTCACAAGTTGATCTTTTTCAATACTATTCATCTTGCCTCTTATTGTGGTATTTGTAATTTGTGGCCTTTAATCTTTCGGAGCCTATATTATATCTGAGAACTTTGATTCATTATTTTTTTTCTATATAATTTTTCTGCAGGTTTTTGAGAAGTATGTGAAGAATTGGATTGCGATTGCTACTCCATTCCGAGGTAAATAAGCTATGTAATTTGTTACATGATGCTGTAGATAGTATTGGATCTCTGACTTGACATCTTCAAGTTCTTGATATGCTGATTGAGGGAGTTTACTGTAAAAGGTTTCCAAGGTTGTTCACGTCTTCAAGATACACTAGGGAACATCCATTAAAAAGAAAAAGATGCATTAGGGGCAAACATGATATGGAACTTTGTTGTAGCTCTTTGATGTGTTTATTTTCTGGCATATGGTGTGGTATAAACTTTGAATTTTGGTACATTATTTTATGAACCACATGCTTTCTGGTCTGTTATTTTGCATCAGGATGTGGGTGCTGCTGTTACAGGGGTTTCTGCCACATCAACTTAACTTGGGTTTCTAGACGGAGCCCTGTACACGCCATCCACATTTTCCCCACTGTGTATTGTGTTTTTCCGTCTTTGAATTGTGCTTGAGTATTTTCAATTTTTTTATTTGTGAAATAAAAAATGGTGAAAATATGATTCTTTTGCCATGTGGCAGACGGTATGGGGCTGAACTTGTCATGTGGAAAAATATTTTAGCATGGGAAAACATGTTGCTGATCATCAACCATGAAGAGGGATTCTTGCCAATTAAATGGTCCTCTTGATTCACCATGTTTAAACTCTAGACCCCATTGTGTACTAAACTTTTCCTCTAGTACTGCCAGAAGTTGAAGTTTTCAGGTTTTTGTTAAAGAGAAAGGAACTTTTTTCACAATGTTCTTGCTGGGGACCTTTTTCCACCAAGGCCTGTAGTTTTCTGCATCTCGGACTGATGAAATTTGCAGTCTGATGATTGCATAGAAGGGGAGCCCTGTGGATATGGAAATTGTCAAATTTGGTTGCCAATTTCAACTTTTTAACAAAATAGAAAATAAGAGAAGAAATAAAGGAAAGAGAGTGTGTGTTTACTCCTCATCCTACTGCTGTATATATAGATAGCAAAAGAGAGCAAAACCAGGACTTAGGACTTTCTCCTGGTTACAATCCAACTAGGTAGAAAGACCTAGTCAACAAGACCAACTCCTAGTCTACTTAAGACAACTGGTATTAGGCTTTTATAATTAGGCCCACTACAAACATAATAAAATAAAGCCAATTGGTAATGGGTCTGCTAATCAGGCCCATTACTTACATTATTTATTATAACTAAATATTGGTAAGTGGGGACCATTCCCTTACAATAACAGCCCTTATATCTTAACAAACCTTATGGCCTGCATTTATGGGTTTCCCATGTTTTCCTAGTTTCTGTTGTTCTAACAGTCCAAGACAATTCACTTATTCGAATAATTTTCAAAGCATTATACTTATAGTGATATGGAGAGAAATCGGATTGATCTGTAAATTTGACACGTCTAGAAAACCGTGTGGGCAACATGTCCACCAAAGTAGAGTCACAACCAAACTGTCATATGACAATTAAATTATAGAGGCCATGGAAAGGGTTTGGGTAATGGTGGAATCCCACTCCCTTGATAAAAAATGATACTGAGAAAAGATTTATGTAGAAGCATTTGTTCTAAATATGGCACTTATATAAAGAAAAGATTTACTGTGAGAAAAATGAGACTACACTTCCATATTGTGTTATTTCTCTTCTTCTCTGTTCTTGACTCTTGATTTTGATTAGATTTGTATGTTTTTAAGGAAGAATCTTTGAATCTAATAAGATTTTTCATGAGCAGGTGCACCTGGATATGTCACATCTACCCTCTTGAATGGGATGACATTTATTGAAGGGTGGGAACAGAATTTTTTCATATCAAAATGGAGCATGCACCAGCTGGTATAACAGTTTAGTTAGCATTATCATATTGCTTGGTTTTATCATTATCTGCTGGAATTATTGATTATTGATTGGACTACGTTTGATTTTGTTTTACTTGTATATATAAATAGAAAAATAACTTTTATTTATCTGCTGGATTATCTTGTCTTCAAATTTTAAATCAGCATACTATATTTTTTGTTTTAAACCTTTTTACTACATATACAAAGACATACATGTACATATTGATAGCCTTTGATGCATTCTTTGGGGTCTCATATGTGGTCAGTGAAGACCATCAATGTCAATTTGATTTAGAAAATGGTACAATATTTTTAATAAATTGAATATCCATGTCAGTATTTTCCTTGTTGGCAATAATTGCTTCCGTTAGTTTTTTTCGAGACAGACTTTTTGATCAAGGGGTCAAGTAACAGTATCTGTCAAAGAATTGGAAGGTTGGTCTCACGTGATGTCTCAGAGACGTATCAAAGAGGCAAGATTTGCATATGGGGATGCTATGCTTGAATAAGCTTAGGATACATGCAAGCTATCTATTCTAAAGCATAAAGAGTGGGCCATTACCAGGTTCTGGTCCCACTTATGTAGGGTCTTGGGAGGGGTGAGTTTGGAGATGATCCTAACCTTTGGCATTTTTGGCAAAGTGGCTGCTCTCAAGACTTGAACCCGGCCATTTCCCTGGCAGCCCGAACCTTTTACCAATGCTCCAAGCAATAGCCCCTATTCTAAAGCATAGTAACACCAAAATAAGCAGTAATAAGGTTCAACCATAGGACTTTTGGTGGTCAGACTCAATATCCGCCATGTGGCAGATCAGTTGGGTACCAAAGTTTGTGTACAATTATGCCTCATAATACGCTGATGTTAATTTTGAAATTAATTAAAGTTAGTCCATTTGGTAGTATACATTTTTTTTTGGGGGGTGGGGGGTGGGGGGTGGTGGGGGTGGGGGGTGAATAAAGTAATTATATTCAATAAGTGCAAAGATACATTGAAGGCTCCAAGGAAGGATCCAGAATAGAGATAAACAAATTATAGAAAAGCCCTCAGCATCCCTAAATGGGTGCTATTCAAAGGGTAAAGCTGAAAAGGGAGATTCCATGCGAGCTTGATGTGTCTATTCCTGAAAGAGTCGATGCAAGGTTCCAGCTGAGTTCTAAGCTTCCCCTTGACATCAAAGGAGATCCTGTTCCAAATCTGAATGTTTGTTCTTGATCAGTTAGCCAATCGTCTTAGATTCCTCTCCATCCATATGTGTTAGGTGGTAGCACAAAATACTAGCTTCCCCACTCGGTCGATATAGGATTTACCTTTAAACCTCTTCTTGATCCATCTCCGTTTTCTGTCAAAGTTAAGATCTTCCTTCTAGTGCCAGCATTGAGCAATCATTTTTGCCAAAATGAGTTTGGAGAAAGGGAAAATGAAGAATAGATGTTCAATGTCCTCAGTCGCACTCCAACACAGGTGTAGCAGGAAGAGGTGGATGGAATCCTTTTGAGGAGGAGACAAAAACTCCAATTAATGAAGCTATGCTGAGGAATGTTACCCGAAAGCACACTATCGAGTGCCACGGGACTTTGGGAGCTTGTGATGTCACCAAGTTCCAAGCCGACGAAGTGGTGAACCTTCAAGACCAAGTAGAGGTCCCATGATCTGGTCTCCATTCTCCCTAGGTCTCCTTGGCACCCCTAGCGGCAAATCCCATACATTTGATTTTTTTTTTTTGGGGGGGGGGTGTGTGGAGGTTAATGGTGCCAGGTTCCACGCATAGTCAAGAATGATAGAGGAGACCTTTGCCGATATTTTGAAAACCCTGATCTGTAATTCTGTATCTGATACTCTCTCCATAACCGTTGATCAACACCCTTTTGATGCCAATTGTCGAGCCATAGAGAAGTATTGCTGCCATCATCAGAATATTTTCCAAGTCCAAGAGTAGTCAGTAGGATAAGTAGCAGTCCGTAAGGAATTCGTTTGAGGTAGTGGGTGTAGATCCAATCCACCCAGAGGCCTTTCTTTTTCTCCAAAATCTTCCACACCAGCTTGAGAGGCCCCGCTACCCCCCCCGGGGCACCCCGCTATTCCTTTGGGAGACAAAGTGAAACCCAGCTGATTGCAAGGAAAATTTGTTGTTATCACTTCTTTTCAAAGGAAAGCACTCATCAAGGATTCCATTTTCTTTATGATGAAGGTGGATAATCCAAAAACTCTGGTCCAGAAAATGTACACTTTGCATGACAGATTTGACAAGCTCCAACCTGCTTGCAAAGGACAGAAGTTGCTTTTTACAGTTGAAGTCTCTTTCTAAGCATATAGCAGTATAAAGCTTTGAAGATCCATTATATTTGGAAAACATATAGATAGATTCCTCAATCTTTTGTCTATGTTAATATTTTGTTTATTAGCTTGTGCATTCACTATAGGTTACAGGTAAAAAAAATAAAAAAATTAGCACATATGTTATTCATGAAAGTTTCTTAGGTCCATATCCCAACCCTATTATAATTAGTGTGGGCCTAGGTGGCTAGGGCTGAATTCTGGGCCTGGGCTTGGCAAGAGGCCTTACACGCTATTTTAGGCCTGTCCCAATCATAGTGGTGGCAAAGAGGGTTTCCTCACATCCAATTCATAGATCCCTCTTTGCTATAGGATCTCTATTCAGTCCGAACCCAAATTTAACAAACAAGAGTAATTGAAATTGAACAAATAATTCCACAACTTCAAATCTGTCTGTAAGAATGTTTCAAAAATTGGGATCCTTGATCCTTAGGATATGAGGAACAATATCTCAAAAGATGAGCTTGATCAAACGAGTGCGATCGAAACCAATCTTGCACATAGGTCTCAAACAGGTATTTTAGCAAACCAGAATTATAAAATTGTAGAAAAACTCACTTATCTTGAGATTCAGCCATTGAAAGACCTTCAAACTTGGAGGGGAAGTACTTTAGGATATGCTTGATAACATACCCGAATTTGAAGGTGATCCAACCATGGATGAAGAAGTTACGAATTTATAAAAAATCACTATTATCTGAAAACGGGGATGGACAAAATAGGTTGTGAGACTCAACCAGAATTTAATATTAAACTCTGGCCAACTCTCTCTTTCTCTCTCTGCCGCTAGCTTTAGTCCTTTATTTATAAATTTGAAACATTACACATAAAATAGGAAATAACTAAACTTGGAAAAACTAAACCTCCTTTATAATTTAGGAAGTTTCGAAAACATAGAAATAGAAAAGTTTCTAAAAACTAGAATTAGGAAATTAGATTTTTGGCAAGTCTTAGTCTCCAAGTAACTAAGACTTCTAAACTAACTAGCCTAATTTTTAGGAAACTAAACAATGAAAATAAGTAAACTAAAAATTAGGAAACTAATCAAAAGAGTCCTAACTATTGCTGTTGGTACTGTTCACGTGAACAGTACCGCATGAACAGTGTTCACGTGAACAGTGTGGGCTGGGCCCATGTTGATGGTACCTTGGGCTGGTCTACTACTGGCTAGTCCTTGGACTGCATCACATAGCCCAGTCCAACCCGACCATAATGCAGTTCAAGGTTCTAGAAAGAATCTAGAAGCAAGAATGACAACCAGGTCTCTATAGAATTAATATGACAGCACAGGGACCGAGTAGATATAACAGAAAAATTGATGTTATAGAACCAATAAAGGATTTACATAGAAGAATAAGGGGAGCAATTATATAACTATCAACTATTCCATAACTGAGAGAAATTATAGCAAGGATGCATGATCGGATATGAGGAACTGTTTAGGTATGACGTAAACAGAATTCAATAGCTAGATTTTGGTTTTTGGAAATATTATCCAGCAAGAAACAAGTAGAATACTAAATATAAAATCAGAAGTAGAGAAGAAGAGTAGAAGAAAGGACTGAAGAGATAGCACCTGATTTTCAATAGAATTCAGAACTAGAAGCAGAAGAATAAAAGAAGAAAGCAGTAGGCTACAAGAAGAGCCTTCACTGCAGTGCTAACAGCTTAAAAAATCTTGGAATAAACTCAATCCTATTATTAAAATCATGATTTACCTGATAAAAGAGAGGAGGAGGAGAGGGGGTATGCATATATAACCTTTTAAATATCCTAAACTAATTCATAAAAAGACTTCTCATTACTACACATGGAATACAGTAAATAGAATTATAGCAGAACTCTACTAGCTAACAAGTATCGTAGTCTAATTCTAATATTTTAACTATTGATCTCCAATGCTAACTTCACCCCCACTTTAAGGCTTATAAATTAGTCATGTTACAATGAAACCCGAGCAAATAAAAGGCCCAGTCTATAGCATAACTACCCGAAGCTTGTTTCCATTCCATTGGATTGCCACCAGCACCTCGTGCGCCTTCTAGACTTACATCTAGGCCTTCAGATTGGATCATAGTCTAATGCAACTGCTCTGCAGCATGCTTCACATCATAGAATGGTCTTATATCTTGGCAACTATTATTTTCGAAGGTAAAGTTAGTTTTGGTGATATCCCTGTATGTACAATGTACACCATTGGAGTTCCTCGATCTCTCCCTTCAATACCATAAGTGCACACACGTGCAAACACACACGTACACACATGGAAGTATGCACTCAGATTGCTATTATCAGTAAGGAAAAGGAGCCATAGTACACCGTATCTATTATGTAGTATTAACGTTCACCTAATGCTTCATTGTTTGTTCCTGACACTACACTGATCTGGCGTTTGAACAGGGACTGGTGTCACAGAACTTCTATCTTGAGCTGTCCATGCCCTGAATATCATCTTTTTGGTTTACTGTTCACTGTTTTCTGTCTGCCTTATTTTCACTTGCCTTGCAATTTCATATATTTGCTGTGTGTTCTTAAAATTTCCCTTTTCAGTTATAGAGTTCTCCCCTGCAGAAGCATATTTGACATTTCAACATTATATTGTTTAGCACGTTTCAATGGACTGCTGATGTGAAAGCATGCACTTCACCCATTAATATGGCAGCTTTAGATTTTAGTAATAAGGCTTGGCTACAGTTGTCAATTTGTCATAATTGGTTGTCTGAAGATCATGTTAAATTTTCCCAATAATGTTATGATTTCATAACCAACCAGCTTTTCTTTTTCAGCTGATTGAATGTCCTTCAATATATGAATTGATGGCTTGCCCAAATTTCAATTGGCAAACTGTTCCACTATTAGAAATATGGAGAGAGAAGCATGATAACGATGGAAAATCAACTATTATTCGAGAATCATCTGAACCAACAGAAGCTCTATCAATATTGAAGGAAGCTCTTTCAAGTAATACGGTGAGCTATGGTCCTTCTCATGCCTAAACAACCTCACTTGAGGACAAGGTTCTAAATTTGGGATCTCGTCTCGGTGAGGTCAAGATTTCTGAGATTTTCGAGATCTCACCAAGAGGCTGCGTTTTTTGAACATTTAAAGATGAAATTTTTCCGAGAATTTTGAGATCTCACCGAGATTTAGAATTATGTTTGAGGTTCAGATGCTTTTCCCAAGCTATGGTGGTAGAGACATCCTGGTCTGGAATAAGAACAGTGATAATGAAACTTTGCAGACTGTGCCTCACCATGTACTGGGCATTATGAGTCTGCATTTATAATGAGCACAGTCCTAGGGATTTTCTAGGATACTCATGATTCTGAGTGGAGGATGGTACTGCCTGAAATGTATGCAGTGGTGGTCCCCCATGTCATTATTGTTGATGACATCAGTAAACATGGTTTCATGTCCAACAATTGGGTTGGACAAACAATATATAGTTGATAGCTAAAGTATGTCTAGCTTTTTATATTAGTAACCGTGAATCGCTTCTTTTATATGTCCAGGTTCATCATGATGGAGTGGATATTCCTCTGCCATTCAACCTCGAGATCTTGAAATGGGTTAATGAGACGCAAAATGTGTTATCATGTGCTAAGGTTCCCCAAGGAGTCAAGTTTTACAATATATATGGTAACGGTTTGGACACGCCGCACAGTGTTAGGTAATGCTGCTTATGCTTTCTTCTGTGATGTGGGTACCTATATATAAATTTGCATAGGAATTGGTATTTAAAAGGGTTTCAATCTGCCTATTTTTTAAGTTAGTGACTAATGTAAAGTCCGGGTCTGATCTGAGCCTGATGCATGGTATTCCAGGAGGATACTTTGTCCTGTAATCTTTGCTAACAGGACTTAACATGCAACTATGGAACATGATTTTCATACTTTTACATAACTGAGATTCTCTTAGATGGAAGGTTAGAAGCTGTCATGACTAACTAACTTTTCTGCATTGAAGCTACGGGAGTGAGGAAAACCCTGTTTCAGACCTTCAACAGCTGCCATTTTTTAAGGTAATGACTAGCACCTTCTGATGTCAATGTGTTCTTAATTGGATAATCTGTGCAACTAATAAACATTGGCAGAACCAAAAAAGGAAGCATCCACAAACAAGCATAAAATATCTACTTATGGATACTCTCGATTTCTCTTCTGTTATAATCTCTCACTTTCATACAGAACCAAAAAACTTTTTAAATCAGGTATTACATGCGCAATAAATTTGTTACCTCAGGGGGTTGTGTTTTCTTGTGGCAGACTTGGATGGGTTAGGTTGGGTAAGTTTTAAAGGACTCCACACTGATCTCAGTCTCAGTGATCAAATTTCAGCCTGAAACAAGCACTGGGAATGGAAAGGAAAAAAAGAAAAAAAAGAAAAAGAAAAAAGAGTGAGTTTTGAAGTAATAAAATGCCATCACTGTAAAGGTATCTAATGCCATTTCTGCAGCTTTTTAGTCAATTTGAACTCTTTTAGGGTGCCTTCAACTCTTTTGAACTGAAACATGACCTATAAGATGGGTGTGGGGTTCTCTACACAGAGACCATAGATGGTTGC
The DNA here is from genome assembly GCA_028583415.1 of Protea cynaroides. NCBI lineage: Eukaryota > Viridiplantae > Streptophyta > Magnoliopsida > Proteales > Proteaceae > Protea > Protea cynaroides. The sequence goes on from CM053267.1 coordinate 48,095,501, forward strand.
CTATGTGGAAGTCATGATGGAGAAGAGACATCATGGGCAGTCATTGCCCATCTATGGATACCTTTAAAATATTTGATTTGTGCATCTCCTGCTTGTACTATATTGCTCACACAACACTGGCATTAATTAATTCTATTGTATATTACTACCTGCTTCAATAATAGTTTATGATGTTAGCAGCGCATCTAATATTAGTTTATTTTTTGTTTTGGTGATGTGGATTTGTGTGTTTTTCAGGCTAAATACGTGTGTGTTGATGGAGATGGAACAGTTCCTGTGGAATCAGCTAAGGTGTGTTATTTGCCCCTTCATTGATTCCTTTTGGTTTAATGACTAGTCATCATAGGTGAATGACAACATTATTTGAGATGCAAGGTTTAGTAGTTATATATATATATATATATATATATATAATTTGTTGGAACAGCAAAGGATACTTTATCTCCTGGTTTTTGTGGCTGATGCTTAGCACTGCTCATCCATGGTTTGCATGGGCCAGTGACTTATGTGGCCCTTTAATGAGCAGTTGACTGTATGATCTTTGGAGAAAGGAGCTGCATATTGTTAGTGCTTCTCAAGTTTCTTTTTGCCAAGGCAGTTGAATAAACTAAATGATTGTGAATCAATGGCATTTAAGTAGTAATAATATTTATCACTACTTGATAAGAGCATTAAGAGGGATGTGATTATGAAGATGATAGAAGCATCTAGCATCATCTCTTCCTCCTCCCTCCTACATATCTACCTTTTCATATGATAGCACATTGGGAGTAATCATAGGGAAAGTGTAAAAAGATCCAGATTGTATTCTTGTTCACCTAATGTGTGGGTGGCTTCATGCTAAATGTGGACAGGTAGATGCCAAGGTCCCCTTGTTCACATGTCAAGCTTCAGTCAAATGGAGTTGGCCAAGTAGCAAAATAGATCTTTGAAAATTCAGTGAAAAAAATGAAACTTTTCTAAAAGAGGCGGTCTGCTAAAAAATTAGGGAATTTGGCAATTTATGGGGGGTATTGGATGAATTTGAGCTTGAGATTTGGCATGTGGCCAATATAGGTTAATTTCTAGAAATCCATATGATTGAAATTGCCACATCACCCTTCCATGCGGTTAAACTTGATACTGGACTAGAGATACCCTCTAGTCTTGCCTGATGAAACTGAAAACAAAATTGGTCTTCTTACCTATATGCTACCAATTTCTAATGTGGTGTCATCTTTTTGTATTTTCAGGCGGATGGACTTGATGCAGAGGCAAGGGTTGGAGTCCCCGGTGAGCACCGTGGGATAGTTTGTGATCGCCATGTCTTTCGAATACTCAAGCATTGGCTAAAGGCTGGGGAACCAGACCCATACTACAACCCAATAAACGACTATGTGATACTACCCACAGTCTATGAAATGGAAGAGCACAGAGAGGAAGGCTTACAGGTAGCTTCAGTCAGAGAAGAATGGGACATCATTTCAGAAGAGCAGGATGTGCAAGGTGATTTGCTTAATAAGAAGCCTATGATAAGTTCCATATCTGTTTCTCATGTGGGAAAGGATCAATCTTCACGAGCAGAGGCTCAGGTTACTGTTCACCAACAAAGCGAGGGAAAACAGCATGTTGAACTTAGAGGAATGAGTGTCTCTGTGGGTGGCTAGATTACACCAATGGCTGTATGGCAGTAAACCCTGAAAATGGGAACTCTGCTTCTACAATGTATAAAGTTGGGTGTACAGTTGGAAGTACTTTCTCTAGTGTATTATATCTCTCATGTTGGCAGGACTGTTGGAAGGACTGGTGTTAAAATAGAGTGCTAAACTGCTACTCATTCCTTCCTGTCGTGTTGCATATATTTGTACAGAAGATTGATTTAAGGTATATATTGTGTTACCCCAAAAAAAGGTATATGTATTGTAAGTCCAGAGCAAATCAATGAAGAATAAGTTTTAAGGGAAAATAAAGTACTGGCATGTACTTCTATCTCTCTCTCTCTTCTCTTGAAATCTAGATTCCTTTTCTCTTTCTTTCAAGTTACTGGTTATTGGTTCTTGTACACCTATTTCCCCATTAGTATATTAGATTCCAATATGTTCTGCTAGCTTGTAGATCTTCCTTTCAAATACTCTCTCTATTTGTTGATGGTTTAGAGTATTGTGAAAGTATGTAATACCCATCGAGGTGAATATATTCGAAAACAATATATGGTTTCCCATATAAAGAGTCACACAGATCTTCGTACGGTCAAGCCGATGTCCGACCCTTTCATCTGATCCTTTTTTTTTAACCTTCCCTCTCTTTGTTTTGTTAACAATCATTCGAAGACAATTGCTAGCACAGTTGGTTGAAACTTTGCCAATAGAAGAAAAAGCAAAGGTCATGGGTTTGTCTGTCCCGTCTTCACTGTGTGTGATGAGGCACCCCCTCCCCGTCTCTAGCAGGGATCAAATAAATACTTGGAATCGGGCATGGGATTGGGCTCAGCGGATTCCGATCTGTTGGATCAGCCCGGATTGAAAAAACAAATCATCACACAATCACGTTCCTGTAGAGAAATAGATTCAGTAATGCAGATGCTTATCGCTTGCACTCTAAGTTCTTCAATTCCCATCGCAGGTGCTCTCTTGAGACCAATCTTCAGATCATGGCGTCTGTTGTTGATGTTGAAGTTGAAGCTATTGCCTGCTGCGGTGATATTCAAACCCTTTCTATTGCAACTTGTACTTTACCAAAAAAAAAAAAAAAAAAAAATTTATTGCAACTTGTAACATATCAAAATTGAAGTAGAATTGATCAGAATAAGTCTCAACCTTAAAAAAGAATTTTTTTAATCGAAGAATCAGTTTCAGACTTTCAGTCGATTCTAATTCCTAGAACCCTAGAAGTAAAATTCGAATATTTAATTTAAAAAAAAAAAATTTGAATGCCAATTAAACTACGATGTCATTCTTCAATCGACTTAATGAAGAAACATGAGTTATTTTAAATTTTCGGTAAGATTGTTTGGACCACCAGATCGGACAATTGAACCATGGCGTAATCGACAGTCGACCCAGAGCGGTCCAATTCCTGGCTCGCTTCAGAAACATCAATCCAGAACCCTTCAGTGACAGCTGAAGTTAAACCCATTTAGTCATTTTACGGTCTTAGATTGAGGATCCAAGGTTGTTACAGGTTGACTGACTGCCATCATGCCATGCATCTAATTTGAAAGGGTTTTTATACAGATGAGGAAAGGTGATGGTCTCAGAAAGAATTCACAATAAACTTGAACGTCGGTAATTGCAGGAAAATTGTCGGATATCTCTATTATAGAAGAACAAAGTGTGAAAGCCAAAGCAATTTGAACTTGGAAGTAGTGGTGTAACACAAGTTTATAAACCCGGTACTTTCTGAATCATCTTCATTAATATATATATATTTTTTTCTTTTGCCCTCCTGTTGCGTTGATTCCATTTTGTTTCGAGTTTTCGCTTCATTTATTACTTGCTTGACCGATGGAACCACGTTTGTCCGTTTAGTGTGGCTTTTGAATCTTTTGAGGATCCGTATGACCAATCAGAGGTAGTTTCAATTAGGTTTAGAGTGATTGGTTGTTCTTTATTGCCTGTCAAATGTTACCTGTTCGGAGAAAGGACTCAGAGAAATTAGAATTTGTATGTGAGATGTTCTTATTTCAGGTTATGGGGAAGGTGATTGGTTTTAGCGACCCTTTGGTGAGCCATAAGATTGTTGGCTGCCCGTTGTTTCCACCATTGCCTGCATCAGATTTGACCAAATATTAATCGTTGATGGGTCGAATATCTGCAACCCAATTTAGTGCTTCTTAATTAGGAAATAAAAAAGAAATAGAAAATAGAACGTCAACTAGGATGAACCATGGAATCAGATTATCATCTTTCTTATGCTTAAAAGCAACATACGGCAGGTAAGAAATTCAATGTAATGTAACTGCCGTTTCTAAATGCTAGAATTTGAAATTTGACTATTCCATTGGTCTTACTGTACTTCTCCTACTATCTCTTACCACTCCACTAAAATTTAGGAGTCACAGTGAGCCGGGCTTTATTACGGTATAATTTCTGTCTCTTTGGCCGGTGTGCTAGCTCATTTATAAGCAAAGTAGTAAGTACATTGTTGCGATCATGCTGATTCTAGGATGACCCACAGAACTGTAAGGAAAGAAGGCTTTGTAAGGAACCGGCTTTGCATGGGAACCATTTTCTTTCTTTCTGTAATCTGCAAATTCACATTCCTGTCATCTTCATTAACTTCTTCTGTTGTTTTTAAATTTGCAATATTGAATAAAAAATTGGTTATTTCCAATTTCATCTTATCATCTATGCTGCAAGTGAAGATACTTTTGCTGTTATAAAGGATGGATAAAATTTAATGTTTTATATGAACTTCAATTTATTTTGTTTTATATGAACTTCAATTTATTTTGTTTTTCGTCCAAATTTGCATTGGAAATTTGTGGTTCTATGCTGATTTTTTATTTCACAAATTCACAGGTTATTTGGCAGGGCATTTTTATTTGATGAATTTTGCACTAAGGAAGCTTTAGAGGTAAGGGTTTGCTTCATTCAGGGGTATGCTGGTAGAAGTAACATAGTTTTATAAGATGAGAAATTCAAGCACACAATTGTATTTATGTAACTTTTAAGCTTTTGTTCCTCGAACTCACTCATGGCAATTGGATTTGGAGCAGCTAAAAAGCTCTGTGCGTCTCTTCATAATCTCTGCTACTTCCCTTTCCAGCATGCCATCTTTCACTCGAGTCCTGCCTCGCAGACTCTTGAAGAATCAGTCAGAGCTGCAGTTGAAACTGAAGCTTATGAACGAATTCCTGACATCCTGTCCACCCCCACCACTACTTCCCCAGATCGAAACTCTAATCTCTTCTCTTTCCTCTCTTCCTTCCCTGATGACCTCAGGACCAAAGTCGTTGATAGAATTCTCCAATCCTGTATCCATCTTAGGCCACGCTCTCGCTCTAAAACTACCTGTGAGTACCTGCTATCCCACACCCTTGAAAACCCAAAACCTCTTCCTCTTGCCCTTGCGATCATTCAACGTATTCTGCGCTCTGGCTTCACACCGGCTCCCCAGACTCACCTATCCTTATCATCTGCATGGCTTGACTGCCGCCAAAACCAAACTGTGGCCGATATATTGATTGAGATGAGATCAATCGGGTACTGCCCTGATCGCAACACATGTAATTACCTTATTTCATCCCTCTGTGCTATTGATCAATCATCTGAGGCAATTAAGGTTTTGAAGGGAATGGGTGGGGCTGGCTGTGATCCTGATTCAGAGAGCTACGGGATGGTTATTGGGGCAATGTGTCAGGCCAGGAAGACAAGTGATGTGACTGACTTAATGAGGGAAATGGTTGCTAAATTTAGGTTGATGCCAAGGCAAGGGACGGTCATGAGAATGATTGCAGCAATGCGAGCGAACAGGGAGATAGTGAGATCTATTGAGACGGTTGAGTTTTTGGAGAAAGAGGGTTGCAGCATTGGGTTTGAGGCTTATGAGATGGTGGTTAAAGGATGTTTAGAAAGGAAAGAGTTTGTTTTAGCAGGAAAGGTGGTGATGGAAATGGCAGAGAGAGGGTTTATACCTTACATTAGAGTCAGGCAAAGGGTGGTGGAAGGACTTGCTAGTGTTGGTGAAGGGTCTCTTGCCTCTGCTGTGAGGCAAAGGTTTGCAGATTTGAACTCTTAGCCGCTGAAGCATTACGTGGGTAAAGAAGCTGAATTACATACATGCCATGCAGCTTACTCTTGGTGGCAGTCCCTTCTTACACTGTTTCTTAGGCAACTCACATGAGATATCTGGTTATTAGCATTTGATGAGAAAATCTGGCTGAATTGTCACAACTATTAGACAACGACTGAGATCTATTGTTTTATAACTGTTGGCATGAAGAAATTTTGAGAAGTGGAAAACATTGTCATGTTAAAAAGCTGGCTTGTACTAAAGATTCTTTTTATGTTATGAGTACTATGAATTTTGAAATTTGTAATGTCAAAGTGTTTTTATATCTTTGCTGTTTGGTATACTTTTCAAATTTTATCTTTCTGAAGATGTTCTTGTACATTACGTGGGCTGGTTCACACATTGCCTTCAATGCAGCGTACATATGGGTCACCTTGCGTACATTTTTGGACAACCCCAGGGAAATGTTCCTGGCTTCCAGCTTAGCCTACTATGGGTCTCAGCTGGAACCTGTCTCTTCCTATTTTTTCTAGGATTCTTAGGGTTTGAAGTAATTTCTTTCTGATAATTACCTATCTTTGTTAATAGAGAAACTGAATAACCCAATGGGTGGACACAACCGAGAATAAGAAAAAAGTAGAGGTATAAAATGAAAAGCAATTGTATGGGCCAATTTCTATACTAAATATCTCTACATATGGACTTTGCTAAAAATTTACGGGATATCCCCCCGAGAGAGATTTTCAGCTTTCCAATGACTCAAAATAAGGAAAACAAGAAGAAAAACGAGAAGAATTTGAGTCTCTTTCATATGGTCCCATATGTCAAGCATTAGCCAGGTGGCCTTACACAGATTTTATGACACACTTTGAAAGTTGAAACCAATTACAGTGTTCAGTAAATTTTGTTAAGGAGATTATATCTACGTGCAGAGCCTGCTTAGAAGATTCCTGATAAGCCCAAACCACGTCTGAGCTCACGTTGAATTCGCAACATACACCACCTGGTCCCAGATAGTTTAACTGGTACACGTCAAAATTCAAAAGGTATGATGCCTCTTTATCGATAGCTTAAAAACTGCTATGAAAGCAAGATCATTTGCTATAATATGTAATCCTTCTTGCCCCTATTTTACAGATTTTTACAATGCAACGTTTATCAACAAGAAGATTGGGGTCCATGGCTTCTTCAATGATTACTCTCTTCAACTATAACACTTCTTCAATGCGTAATTTCCCTTTAAGAAGCATCACTCAGCAAACAAATCTACAGAAATTGCAGAAAGTGGTGATTCCAGGAGATATCGTGAAGTGGCGTTCCCTTGGTTTCTGTAGAAATTCCAGTTTTGCTACTGGATTTACGCCTCTGCAACACAAACCACTGAACTCGATCATGGACATTGAGAGGGTCAAGAACCGCTCATCTGAGGATCTCATTTCAATCTGGGATGATGTAAGCTTTTAAAACCTTATTTTATTGCTAAGGTTCATTAACTCTTGAAAATCTGTCCAAGATTTGATCTCCTTTAATCCTTGTGTTCTATGGTTTCCAATTTTCCATTTTGTTCCTTGGTCATCAATTAAACTTGTGATGGATACTAGACATTTTGTTGGTAAAAGGAAATTTAATAATTGAAATGCATGAAGTAGCAAATAAGTACATACCAAATGGAATTCCGCAGACCTCTTTTCCTTTGAGAGCAAACGGGTAGTGTTATACGTACTGTTGAACTGAGAAGTTGGATTATTATAACCATTGACTGTTAGGTCCAAACAGACAAATCGTATAGTATTTACAGTGCAAGAACTTTTGACTGGCTGGCAACTGTCCCATTCAAACAGTAGGATTGTTTGGACTTTTAACCATTTGGTCAAACCATGACAGGAAGGACTGTTATTAGCATGTGAGATTAAAGTGAAGTAGTGAATGATTAATATCTTAAACCAATTATCTGCCCATCCGATTGAAGACAGGAGCGCTGATAATGTGGGAGCATTCTTACTTCCGGCTATGTGTTCTTTGTAAAGTACGAGCGGTTGTATATGTGTGAGTATATCAAATGTATGTATGATACAAGTGATCGGTACTTTTTGCATTTGCTATTTTTAGTAATTGTTGTTATTTTTTTCATAAACTTTAATATAGTAAGTTTTGTTAATATTCAGTCTTTATGGTTAGGCTAGTTTTATTATTTATTAAATGGTGGGTTATTTCTTTGTTGATGTGTTGCTGTGAAGTTTTTATTTCTTTGAAAGAGTTGTTTATTAATTGCAGCCTTGGTCTATTTTTAAGAGTTTGAGTTGTAATAGGAGTTCAAATTAAGCATGCCCATAAATAGGGTTATCGGCCAAAACAAGGGCATCGGTTTTTGGCAATGTAATTTTGACTTTGAGATTGGTTTCTCTATTTTGGTCTTTCTGGTGTCAGAGAAAACAGTCATTAGTTGATGCTGTGGCTTCTTCTTCCTTGCACTTTTAACTTATTTATATTGCAATTTTGGCTGATTCTGTTTGCTTTAGATTTCATGTTCTCCTACGGTGGGTCAGATCTATTGCTTGCTAATATGTATAGTACCTGTAGGTTGATAATGTAGAAAGTAATTATTATTTTCTTCAAATCCCAAACTTTCTTTCTTGTGATTCTGGGGTTTCACTATCAGGTGCAGTTGACTGGCATAGTTGATGTAATTGAGATGGTTTATAGGCAATGGTTTCCTGCATCCCACAGAGGAAGGGCTTCTTGTAGGGTCCAAATAGCTGCCATGTGGCAGCTCGGATGGGCCCAAATTTTGTAGACAGGTAGACCCCAAGGTCCTCTGCTCACTTATTAAATTTCAGCCAAATCTGAGTGGGCCATTGACAAGATAAAGCCTTAAAAATCCAAGTCTACCAAAAGGGTGCACAGTAGTGCATGGTACCAGAAGGTGCATGCCAATATTCGGCAGGGTATTTAATTGAAATAAGCTTTGAAATTGACTTGTGGCACGGTCATTACTGCCACATCATCCTTCCACATGGCACAATGAAGTCGGCCATTGAGGAAGGCATTCCTGGTTTGGCCATGCAAAGGCCTTTTTTTCTTATTATACCAGTGGCTTCCTTTTTCATTCTTCTACTATCATGTGCAATTTCATTGGATTTGGAAATCATTTGGTGAGCTTAACAATGATCCCTAAGAGGAGAAGGTTTAAATTGGGTTTCTTGAAATTTTGATCGTAAGTCACTGGTGGATTGGTTTGTATATGTCTTGGCGAACCTTACTCTAATTTAATTATTTGGGCCCATTACCCACAAAGGTTATGATCTTATCCTGCATCAGCTAGCAAAGTGTTAAAAAAAAAAAAGAATGAGACTGAATGCTTGAATGGTCATTAGGGACCAGCCAGCCTTGTGTCTATAATAAAAGTGAGAATTACCAAAAGACTAAAAAGACCAACAAAAGGCTCATAACAGGAGTCAACAGTAGGAAAGTTAGAATCCAAGAAGGAAACTATAACTATAATTTTAATCTAAAAAAAGCTGGAAATTAAACAGCACTAACTAGGAGACATCTAGATACAACTAAGTGACACCTAGACAACTAGACAAAATACCAAACAAATCATATTTTAACACTCCCTGTCAAGTTGGCACATAGATATCATGCATGCCCAACTTGGCCAAATTAGGATGAAAAAGTTTTCCACCCAAACTTGGTGCATAGATATCACCTCGATTGTGATCCGAGGTGGTGTGGTTGAAAATGCAGGTGTTTATAGTGATGAAAAGATGCACGAAAGTTTGATGGAGCCTTTATCTAGCGCCGATAAGTCAAATTCGCCTAGCTCTGGAGTTTGAGCCTTTATCGGCCTTTCCCCATTCAATGAGTGTGAGCTGCCCAGGGGTTGAATAAAATTTGTCCTGAGAAAAGGTGCAGATGAAGAATGGGCAGATGATTGATGGGAGCTGCCAGGAGTGAACTACAATCAAATCAATCGATGATTCTTCTCCAGAGGAGGAGTTAGGGTTTGTTGGAGGAGAGATAGAGGGTTTGGACATTCAGTTTTACTGGAGAAAGGGTTTCAGTTATGGTGGTGTGGGTAAAGACAATGGTGATTTTCAGTTTTCAGTTTTGCACCAGTGCAGGAACTTTGGGGAGACAGATGTGAGAGGTTCAGATATTTCTCTACCTTCCGTTTTCTTCCCGTTTGGCTTTCTTTACCTTTCCTTCAAATTAAATTTTCAACCTTAAAGTTGCGGATGATTCAGAGCAGGGAGAGAGAAGGTGGATTATTGATGGATCAGTTTTTTTTAAAAAATCTGAAGTCAGTATCCAATAAGGGTAGATTCGTCATTAAAACATTAAGGTCGGGGTGACGTCATCAATTAACAGAAATAAGCAAACGAACTGGGGCTGCCTGTAATAACTTTTTCATAAGAGGAAGCGGTTGTAATTGATCGAAAATTTAGGGTAGGGCCTTGAGTTATGGCAAAGTTCAGGGGAGGTACGAGTAATTTACCCAAACCTTTATTTTTTTTTCTAACATATCACACATTTATGCGAAGAGTTCACCAGTGTATATATTACACTATTGTATGCAATGACTGCAGTATAGTATGAGTATGTACCTATGTATATATTATAATAAAATAAATATTTTATATTATATGCAATGATTATGTGTAGTATATGATATTGAGTGCACTATAATATAAATATTATATGCATTATTCTTTTGTCCCCCAACAATAAATATTCGAATTCTTAGTCCGAATTTTTTTTAAGCAAACAATTAATTCTTGAATCGGTCCGAATTCGAATTTTATTTTAAGTCCTTTTTTTTTTTTTTTTACTGAAATCTTAAATTACTAAAAACTATTCGTTCGGAATTATTCTCCTTTTGAATAATTCTCGAATCCGAATTTGCTAACTATGATCTAATCCAACTGTTGGGACATGCATGTTGGGCCCATAGCATTTCACTTGATTTACTACTGTTATTGTGCATGGTTTAGTTTTGCTTTATAGTTGTCTGTAATATTACCAGTCAGAATTCACTTGGAAACTTGAACTTATGTAAGTGTTACTTTTTCCTATTCTAATAATTATATCAGTACCACTTGGGGAGAGGTCATATTGGTACAACCATGAAAGCAAACTTGTATCATTTGCTGGAGCAAAGAGCTTTGTCTTGGTAAAACTACTTTTTTCCTTTGTACTTCCTATTTTGTGCATTTGATTATTCTTTCATTGTTCTCATGCTGCTTATGTCTTTATTGCTGCAGCCGGCATTTTGTCATTCCTTTGTGGAAAGGAAGTGGTTTTACAACTATGTTTGTTCAAGGTTTAGTCCCTAACCACTTACTATAATCAAACAGGATATAGATGTTGAAGGGAATACTTAGTTGTTATGTTTGTCATAATTCAAAGGTAACTTTGTTTTCAAGGAAGGTTGTTTGTTATCTGGAAAGATTCCAGTGAGTGAGATTTTTTAAATGGCTTACGAAGTATTTATCACATAATAACGTAATCATATGTAACTAGCCATTTTCCCCTGCTTCGTAAATTTTGTATAAGTAACCTTCTTCTTTAAAAATTAGTGTTTAATGTTGTGTTATTGATATGCATATTTGTTGGTATGATCCTTGGTTCATTGTGCTCTTACTTGCAAAATAGTTGGCTTCTTCCAATTTTTCAACCTATTTTCTTCCTCGTCACAATCTCTGAAGCTTTTTGGAATTCAGACTGCATATCATTTCTGGAATCATAGTAATGTTAAGGAATTTTAAATTATGTCTTCTGAGTCTTGCTGGGAGTTTAATTAGGTGTGAGCATGTTGTAGAAGATATTGGTTATCTGATATGGTTTTTGTCAATGTCTTGATCATATGTTTACTTCTTATAAGTTATAACTACGGCTAACAATCTCCAGACATCAACTGTTAAGGAGCATCATCTCATGTCAACTAGTGACCTGTGCTTCCTGGCTAGTTTTTTGTCTACAGTGGTTTTTTATTTTATTTTCCAGTAAAACTTAATGGATAAAGAATAATCATCAATTTGCACTAGTATGCTTCATCTTTGTCATTGCATGCTTACACCACTTAGTTTTTTATGAAGCATCCAACTGCACCAGTATGCTTCATCTTTGTCATTGATGTATACACTAGTCAGTTTCTATTATCATCCAAACAGTTGATCAACAAACAGTTGATCAACTGCCTGAGTTTACATCATCATAAACTTATGAATGATTTATTTCTGGAAGAAAATAAAAAATTCCTTTAGCACATCATCTTGGATTTGGCTTCTTCAAATTTGTAGCATTGTAGGGAAGTTAAGTTCTAAATCTCAGACTATGAGCCATAAAAAAAAAAAAAAATCAAATTGAGCTTCACTCAATGAGTAATTATTTAATTGCCTTCCAGAGTTTTTATGGGATGCATATTTTCCTTGCAGTGCTGTTGCCCCACATGCTTTTCACTGGCCTTGAGGATTATAAAGCGAGAGGAACTCAAGCAGCTCCCTACTTCACAATGTCTTATTATACTGAATTTGCAGATTCCAAAGATTTGGTGCTTATCCGTGGGGACGTGGTGTTCACCAGTAAGCTCAGTGATTCAGAAGCAAAGTGGCTTTCGGAGACTACACAAACTTTCTATCTGAATGATGATAGGTACAAACTGGTTGAAAGGTTCAACAGAGAGACTCATGAATTCGAGTTTAACGATGTGCTACGAGCATTGGAGATGCCCACTGCATGACATCAAGTGAACTGCATTCTGGTATGAAATTTTGTAACATAAAGGTATTTGCATGTGACTTTATGTTTTAAGTTTTAACTAGACCTGATATTGGAACTTTGGCAATTCTGATTTGACAAGAAATGATCCAATTAAGGTATCAAGTTTATAAATGAGCCTGGTAAAATAATGGGTTTGTTCAGTAAATACAGGCCTGATCCTTAACAATATAGATCAACCAAAGAGGTTCCACCCAGAAAGATGGCAAGGTGAAACCAAGGATTTGGGGAAGGGCCAAATCTGATATCATCCCAAATCGACATGACTGAGTTTTGGCCGGATCAGTCCAAACTCAGTTATAACAGTTGCCCCTCAAGTTTTGATCTGGGATCAGGCAGTCAGAGAAGATCAGTCCTATCCAATCCCAAGTTCATTTAGTTCAAATTTCAAAATCCATTGGTGAAACATCTAACCTCGGATAATTGTGTTTGGATGATGTTTATTGGTCTGGGGCTTTCTTTGTCCAGTGGCAAACTTGGACAGAACGGGGTGGGTTAATGTGATAGAGGACTTGTATCTGTTAAATTTTACATGAATGGCAATATGGTTTGGATGCTGTTGCATCCCAGATTTGGCTGAAGTTTTGTTGCTCTGGTGGATCGAGCGTTGGAGATCCATGTTTTCAGCTGATAAATTAGCTCGACAAGAAGGTACTAGCCTCAGTTCCTTTGTTTGCTCGGAATGATAGTGTGTTCAATCGTTGTATTTGGTCACTCAAAGAAGTCATTAAAATGCATAAGCTCTCTTTTGGAATTCCAGGCATCCCAATCCATTCTGCCTTGGGCTTTCGCTGCTAGCAACTCCCCATCTTTCTCGTCTATGCATTGGATTCTGTTGCGGCTAGAATCTGCGTTGCGATCTTTCGAGGTGGGATCAATACGTAGTCTGTAGATGATAAGAACAGGGTAAAGGAGATCGGGCTTATAATTTTGGCATCGCTTTGATGCTTAGATTAAGGCGCTACGCAACAAACAAATAATTAGGTTGGTCCCTTTGGGAAGGCTAACCAGGTGAGTAGTGAAAACGGGGGTAGGAAATGGTATGATAATATACTGAGTATTGAGCTACCGAAGTGGTAAAATGTAAAGTAATGACGTGTTAGTGGAAAAACATTAAGATAATCCATTAAGTATTCAAGTGATTTGAGTTTAACGATTGAGTTTATTTATAGGGATAAGTGAGAGGGTGTCATAAATGGGTCCCATGCATTTTTCGAGTATGGTGTCAAAATAATGGAGGTTGGATTTGCTCTTAACTTAATCTGGTAATGACGGATGTGCCCCAGAGAGTAGCCTTTTGATGAAAGTACGATTTTGCCTCCAATAGCTTGGGACCTTTTGAAGATGTCCATCTGTTGCACATTTATTGATCGGGTATTTATACCCAAGAGAGTCCTCTACTAGAAGACTGTGTCAAGGTCAATTGCGATGCTTCTTCTCTGTGCATACTACTCTTCTTAGGGTATCAATAGAAAGGTTCTCCAAGATTATGGTGGAATTGACAACCAAGAGATGATTCGACTCTTTTGCTTGTATGTTTTCTCACATTTCGAGGGTCAACAATGGCATTGCTGTCACCTTTTGCTAGAAGGCCTGTTAATTACATGTAAGACATAATGGTTTCTATCCAATTCTTGGCTCAAAAGACCTTGTTTTTATAAAACTTTGGTTTTTACACTGCTTGAATAAATCTTTTTCTGATAAAAAATGGTGATCATAAAGTTTTGAATATTATAACAAAGCCCCTTTTTTAATGGAAATAGGTGACCTTTTCATGAGGTAGGATTTTTTTTTTTTGGGGGGGGGGGGGGGGGGGGGGGGGGGGGGGGGGGGGGGGACTTTCAAGGTCTTCAATACTATTCTTCTGTCTTGACATTTGCTAATATTCCCCTGACTTAAGGCTCTAAGGGGTCTTCAATTCTATTCTTCTGTCTTGACATTGTGCCTTAAGATATCTCCTCTTCTCCCTCTAGTAGTGTTGAAGTCGCTTGTGAGCTCTCCTTTCCCTCTCCTCTAGTAGTGTAGAAGTCACTATGGGTTTTAATAGAGTAGGAAGTAAGGGTGTCAAAAATGAAACTGAACCATTTATATTGAAACTGGCAAATCATTTATAAAATGGTTCGGTTTTAGTTTGCAATTTGACACCGTTTATATAAATGGTTCAATTCGATTTTAAACCGTTTAACCGACCGTGCTAAACCGGTTAACATCGTTAAAACCGAATCTATTAAACTGAACAATTCTTACCCTTGTACGTTATACCCTGACCCAGTTCCCTCCGAGTAGACTTGAACCCTGACAACCTAGATAATCTTGTTCTCTAGATCTCTTGCTCTTCCCCAACTTTATCTTATGTGTAATGCTTTTCTTAGGTGGGTTAGATTTTTATGGCCCATGCACAGTACTAGCAATTCAAACTGTGCAATCCGAACCATAAAGAAACCGTTTAGCAGAACTGATAGTTTAAATCATTTGTAAAACCACAACTAAATCCATTTAAATCGATAGTCCTCCTGCTGCTGCGGTGGAGCAAAATCTCCGGAACTGTTTACGAACCATTAAACTGAAACCGTTTACTAATCAGTTTCATTAAGTAATTTCAAATCATTTATTAAATGGTTCGATTTTGATTTAACCCTTTATGCATCGAACCAAACCAAAACTGAACTGTGAACTCAAAACATACTGTTTTGACACCCTTATCGGAGGTCCAAATATATATATATATATATATATATATATATATATATATATATTCATATTCTTAAAAGATTGGTGCCTCATATCACTTTGAACCATGGTTCAAAGGATTAGTCGTTTCGGACCGGGCTTTGTCGAGGCTGATCTCATGCAGCGTGTTGAGTGAGCCCCTCAGGATTGGGTTTCTGAGGGATCGATTATCCGAAATCTGAGTAGTCATGACTCATGACATATTCAACCGATCTGCTACCGATTCCTAAATCGTGCTCTAAGGTTTTAAATATCAAATTTGGAACCTAATATACCGGCTAAATTGTTCAATCCGGCCGATACAATTGGTATCTCGGAAGATTGACTAATAATCGGCCTATAGCCCATCAATACAAATTGAATCTTACATTCTTACTGACCCGAAAAAAAAAAAAAAAAAAGAAGTCAATCTGAGGAAACGGACCAAAATCTGGTCCATTTCGTTATGGGTCGTTGATCCTCTTAACATAAACCAAGTCCAGCCCACCCAGCCCAGCTTACTCAAAAATCATATGGCGAACTATGGGAATGCGGCGTATTGTAGCCTATAAAAACGTCGTATTGATAAGAAAATCAAAACCCTAGTTTTAGATAGTCGCAGCTTCAGGGAGAGAGAAAGAGAGAGGGGAGATCGGCGAAGATGGTGAAGTTCCTGAAACCCAACAAAGCGGTGGTACTTTTGCAGGGTCGTTACGCCGGCCGAAAGGCAGTGATAATCAGATCCTTCGATGATGGAACTCGTGATCGTCCTTACGGTCATTGCTTGGTTGCCGGAATAGCCAAATACCCAAAGAAGGTGATTCGCAAGGATTCGGCGAAGAAGACTGCGAAGAAGTCCCGTGTGAAGGCTTTCATCAAGCTCGTGAACTACAACCACATTATGCCAACTCGTTACACCCTCGATGTGGACCTCAAGGAGGTCGTTTCGGTGGATTCTCTCCAGTCTCGGGACAAGAAGGTTACGGCCGCTAAGGAAACCAAAGCTCGTCTTGAGGAGCGGTTCAAGACTGGGAAAAATAGGTGGTTCTTCACCAAGCTCAGGTTTTAAGGTGATTTTGGTTTTCCTAGGGTTTTTGAAAGGTGTAAGGATTCTTGAGATTCTAATTGGATCACTTAGATTCAATTTTAGAAGTTTTTGAAGTGCATTTTTGTTGTTAATTGAATTTTTCAACTTGTGTTCTGCCTTGAACCATTTATGTTATCTGCTTAGTGTTTTAATTAACTATATTTTCCTGGAAAAACTAGGTAAAGTATTACTGTTCTGTATGTTCTTATATCTACTTCCACTAAAATACCAGTTCTATAGAAGCGGGTGGTTTTCTTATTTATTATAGAAAATGTTTAGTCATGGCGGAAGAGGGTATGGATATCCTTATATTTTCTTTAGGTATGGAAATCCGTGTGGTGCTGAAGATGTAGAGTTTTGTACCAAATGTCAAACGTCTGCCTTTCAAGATTCTAATTTAGATAATTTCAAAAGATATCTGAGCACAATATATTATGTGGGGGAACTTCCTATGCCGCACCAATCAGAGAGAGTGCTAGTTTTGTGAGAGGGCATGGGAAAAAATTCACACGGATCTTTTCCCATAATTGTTTATTCCAATTGGGACGCAGTCTTTGGAACTATCACTGCCTTATTTGTTGCACTATTGTTGTCTTGGGCAGTTGTATGATAATCTCTGCATTACTTAGTTGTGTAAGTTGTTTATGCTTTTATCTGCATCAGGTTGTCTAGAAGATAAGAAACATGATGACTTATATTTTATTGATATGTTTTAAAGGTTTCTGAGTGTGGTTTTAGAATTTTGGATTGGTTTTAAGTATGTATCTTTCTCATCTTTGTTGAAGCTAGCATGGTGCTTT
This sequence comes from Protea cynaroides, assembly GCA_028583415.1. Classification (NCBI taxonomy): domain Eukaryota; kingdom Viridiplantae; phylum Streptophyta; class Magnoliopsida; order Proteales; family Proteaceae; genus Protea; species Protea cynaroides. The sequence goes on from CM053267.1 coordinate 48,112,589, forward strand.
GGGATTCTTTTGTGGGTTACATCATATGGTGGAAATTTTGTTTACAAAGGTATTTGCCCATGACTTAATGGGATTGTGCGCCAAGTGATCTGTTGGATATGGGCGCATGAACTATTGGGTACTAAGGGCCCGTTTGATAAAACTTTTGCTTATGGATTCTAGATTTGGTTCAAATTTTGATTCTACTCCAGGCTACTTTAGGATTATTTTAGAGTAGAAATTTGTTTGATAACGTAATTTTGAAATGGATTCCAGAGCATCTTTGGATTAGAAACATGTTTGATAACACATTATCCTTCCAATCGAAGTCTAGAAAAAGTTGATACAATAGTTTGGAGGTGGTGGTGGTGGTGGTCAAGTGAGAGTCATGTGAGAGACGATTTTTTTTTTCTTCCAAAAAATTGATTCAATAGTTTGGAGCAAGTATTCATGACTCCAAAATTTTGGATTCTGGAACCATTCTGAATCCAGTTTACTCTGTGGGAGTTGGAATCCAACCGGACTTATCAAACATGTTTCTATTCCAAAATGGCTCTCTAGGAACCAGAATCCATAGAATCCAAAAGCAGAAGTTTGATCAAATAGTCTTAAACATGCCTGAATCCTTACCTAGAGGTTACAATTGGTCAGCCAAAGAGTTTCCACCCAGAAAACATGAGGCCAGGGATTCAAATCCTCTCATGTTAGTGGTATAAACATGTGAGGCACCAGCGGCTGGCGCTGAGGATCCAATGTTAGATAAGCCTTTCTAAAATGGAGCTGCACCGAATGGACACTCCAAAACATACCAAACTAGCAAACATCCGAAACAAATTTGAAAATTAGAAAGTGGGAATCATGATCTTGGAGTTGTTGCCCTCCTTCAAACTCTCAACCTTGACCTTGGAATCCTGCTCAAGCTCTCTTCTCAACCTTGCATGGACTCAAATTGTTCTTGCAACCTCGCCTCCTTTCTGCAATGTAAAAAATCTGTCATTTGGAGGTATAGTCCCAGAAATTGTGATTCTGCAAACCTCCTTCAACCTCTCAACCTCAGCCTTGGAAATCAGTATCCTTCAACCTCTCAACCTCAGCCTTGGAAATCAGTATCCAGCTCTCTGCAACCTTGCATCTGCCTCTAGGTCTAGGTATAGTTCCTGCTACCAAAAACCTGTCATTTGGAGGAGATGCTCTCTTCAAAAACCTTGTATCCTCTTGATGAGCGAACTGCATACACAACTCTCATTTGGTTGGGGCCACTGGAGACTTCTCGACTGCTGTCCCAGATATGGCTCAAGTGGAGCTTAGCTGGCAAATTGTCAATGGGGCTTTAGGTTTCTCAAAATTTCCCTCTTTTTGTTTTATTTTTCTTTATCTCCCCTCCAACGTTTGGTTTTCCTTCAACCTGTTCTTCTTTTCCGAATGGAGGGGATCTTGTTATAAATATCTAAATCATAGATTTTCTTATTCTGATTGTGATTTTGGTTTGTTTCATTATTATTAACTTTCATTTCGTTGAACCGTTTGAAATTCTTCAGCTGTAATACTCCATTTGTGGTCGTTGGAATCGAGTTAGGCAAAGGAATTTCAAGTTCTATTTAAGCTTGTTTTGATAAAAAAAAAAATTCCTAGTTCATTTGAAGGAAGCTTTACACACAAGTTTCAAATCTGGATGCATAATACCACATTGAAAAATCCAGTTGCATGGCTATAAAGATTCTTTCACTGATCTCTCAAAAGAAGTTTAACAAGAAATCCTATTTTCTAATTTCAAACATGAATTCCATTTTTGTTCATGTAAAGGAAGGCTAAATTTATCACTTCATTTATTATATGGAATGTTTTAATCCTATCCACACTTGTTTTGATTCCGTTGGAGTTGATAATATGGCATACCAAATAGAACTTTCATTACAATCAATGGCAGTATCAATAATGATTGCACATGATTGTTTATGCTGGAGTTTGCATGTTTTCTGAATCTTGATTAGATCCTTACAAGGTTAGAAGCAGGAAATGTACAGTGTAAAGCTTCACTAAGAACTCCCAACAAAATCTTGATCCTAATAAAACTGAAGAATCCATGAGAGTGGGGATCACCTTGTTTGAGTCCTCTTAAAGGTTCATTTACTTTTCAGAATTTATGAATATGGTCACTATCACGCAACTGAAACTCTGGGGGTTTTGCTTGCAAAATAATTCGTCAGTACAGAGGATTTTGGCAAAAACAAGATTCAAATGGTCAGCATGATCATTCTGTGTTTCAAGTCTTTCTCAATTGCAGATATCCATCAGTATATAATTCTTTTGGTCTTATCAAAACCCAGGACCTCTTTTGAAACCTGAACAGATTCTGTGATTAACCCTTAAAACTCTTTACCATAAAACAATATTTGATGGTTAACCTTCTACTCCTGGTTTCTACATATCCATTCTTGGGAAAACATAAATCCATCGTGAAAGAACTCGGTCCCAGCTCAAATTAGTCTTGTGTTGGAGGGATGACTACCCCTTTATGGATCTCTAAATTTTCCATAATAGACCAACTTGCTGGTGCTGCTTGAGTTGAGCTTGAATTAGTATCTGATCCTTCGACTGAATTACTAGAACCTTTTTCCTTTCAAATCCACGATAATGAGGTTTGTTGCCATTGAGGAAGGGCTCCTCTTGCACGGCTAATTAGAGGTATCTTGGAATGTGTCAGTTACATAGATTCTTGTTCATCAATAGATTCTTGTTCATCAATTAGTTCTGTTCGATGTGAGCGTTCACACTGATTATGGGAATGGAGGAGTACTCATCCGAATGCTTGGTCGGAATCTAATGTATCGGCTAGATTTCTGATCCAGCCAATACAATTGGTATCTTGGAAGATTGACTAGTGTCCAATATCCAACCAATACAAATTATACCCGAGGATAGTGATGAATATCTGGTCCATATCCTTCTGGGTCGTTCTATCCTCTTAAGATAGGCCAAGTCCAGCCTTTGGCCCATTTAGTTAATCGGTCCCTCATCGGTAAGGTATGAACATGTTTATATCAATTATGGTCCATAATCGGTTTTATGTTAATCAGGCTAATCAGTTTATAAACGGATTGTAACTGGTTCATGCCAAATTGTGAAAAAAAAAATAAAAAAATTAGAGAGATGTTGGTTGTCAAATCCATAATTGTTCTCATGTTGTAGATTAGACATTTTGTTATAGGATTGTAAAAGGCTCTTATTAAACTTGTGATCATCCATCTAGACGAAGATGAGAACGGAAAAAACCAGTGGAAGATTCAATAAATGAAAGAGAGTAAGATAAGTTTAATGTTTTAGGTTTTTAGCTTTATGGCTGTAATTTGTTTGGTTTAAACAAAGATTCAATTTTGTTTAAATGTATATTCAGTAAGGATGTCAATTTTCTGCTTGAACCAATAGCTTGAATGAATTGGTCGGAATTAATCTAAAATCGATCCAGAGTCCAAATCAAATTGATAGTTGATGTGTTTCGGGTTAGCTTGTTATAATACTTCTGAGTCCCTGTCTGGTCTAGGCTAACTCGAAACTAAACCGTTAAGGAGGACTGGCCAAGCCTGAACCAATAGAAACCGAACCAAAATTCATCATGGCCCAAGTTAAACGTAATGTCTAGGATTTGGACATGTGGTGGTCAACCCAATCAACAACAAAATAAGATGGCATCCCTTATTGGGCTAGTAAATGGACCTGAAGCTTAAATGGTCCGAAATCAGCTTGATAACAAACTGGCATTGGAGTAACTAGACTGGTCCACTAGTTAATATGCACAATGCAACCCACCTAGCTCGAATATCTTATTAAACATGTTTCGGTTAGGCCCTATAAATTCTGACACGATATGGTCCGAACCGGCCCATTGACACCTCATATTTGGAAGAATTCGTTGGTTCGATCAGGCTACATCTTTGCACCATGAACATCTATTTAATAATCCATCTAGGTCTAAGCCTGATACGTTTAATAATCTGGCCAATTGGTTTCGATCCATAATGGATCAAATAGGGTGAGGGCCAGAATTACTAGCGTAGGACTCCCGCGTACAATACTAGCGTATGATAATCTATAAATTCGAAAACCCTAGGTTGACAGATTATATAATCTATAAATTCGAAACCCTAATTCAGAGTGAAAGCCATCCGCCCGCAGAGATCGAGAGAGAAAAGGAGAGGGGAGATCGCCGAGAAAAGGAGAGGGGAGATCGCCGAGAAAAGGAGAGGGGAGATCGCCGAGAAAAGGAGAGGGGAGATCGCCGAGAAAGGGAGAGGGGAGATCGCCGGCGACAATGGTGAAGTTCCTGAAACCCAATAAGGCGGTGGTTCTTCTGCAGGGTCGTTACGCCGGCCGAAAAGCAGTGATTATTAGATCTTTCGACGATGGAACTCGTGATCGTCCTTATGGTCACTGCTTGGTTGCCGGAATAGCCAAATACCCAAAGAAGGTGATTCGCAAGGATTCGGCGAAGAAGACTGCGAAGAAGTCCCGTGTAAAGGCTTTCATCAAGCTCGTGAACTACAACCACATCATGCCAACTCGTTATACCCTCGATGTGGACCTCAAGGAGGTCGTTTCGGTGGATTCTCTCCAGTCTCGGGACAAGAAGGTTACGGCGGCTAAGGAAACCAAAGCTCGTCTTGAGGAGCGGTTTAAGACTGGGAAAAATAGGTGGTTCTTCACCAAGCTCAGGTTTTAAGATTTTATGGTGATTTTGGTTTTCCTAGGGTTTTTGAAAGGTGTAAGGGTGTAAGGATTCTTGTGATTCAGATTACTCGACTCAATTTTAGAAGTTTTGAGGTGCATTTTAGAAGTTTTGAGGTGCATTTTAGAAGTTTTGAGGTGCATTTTTTTTTGTTAATTGAATATTTCAGCTTATGTTCTGCTTTCGACCATTTATGTTTGATGGAAGATAGTTTATGGTTCTCTTTAGTGTGTTTTTATTGGTTATCTGCTAGGCTTTTAATAGAATAAATTTTCTGAAAAATCTTGATAATGTATTACTGTTCTACATGCTTTTTCTAGTTCCATTAAATTGCAGTCATGGTGGTGTTTCGACTATAGAAGCGTGTGGTTTTCTCGTTTATTATGGGATGTGTCATGGGAGAAGATGGTTGGATGGGCTTTTGTCGTGGGATGAATGGTACAATTGGCGTTCTGAAGGCTAATCAGTTGGGAGGGATGGGATTTTGCTGAATCTTGAAGGTGACCATGATCTGTGGAACCAAGTGGTTCAGGTATGGAAAAGCAACTTTGGAGGTGGGGGACAGAATTTTAGATGTAGTGTCTTGTACCAAATGTGAAACTTCTTTCTTTCAAGTCTCTAATTTAGATCAAATGAGAATTTTAGATATAGAGTGTTGTACCAAATCTGAAACTTTCTTTCAATTCTCTAATTTAGATAAATGCAAATAAATCTGAGTATGTTTTATTTTAATTTATCTATTTTTTCGGTTCTTATACTTATTTATCTTATAGACACAATCTAGAATGTGTTTTGTTTACCATGGTCTACTGTTTTCTGCCTTCCCTCACCCCCAACCCATCCCAATATGGTGGATGGAATCTTGGGATTATGGAGATGCAAGTAAAGTGTCTTTTCCTAGTTCAAATGAAAGAATTTATAATTCTTTCAATGAGGAAGTGGAAGGATTAGGTGAATTCAACTCTTTGCTCTTTGCTCTTCTCCACTTCATCCTCTTTGTCTCAATACCTTAGTATTTATGGGAGTTATGGAAATGCGGTCCTGAGAAAGATTTGGGAACCATGATGGCAGTAGTATATTGGTATAATTGGGATCAATAAGCATAATGACATTCAAATGGAGTGGCGCAGAAATCAATCCTCTGAACTTTGGACTTCGGCTAATCTGCCTTTGTTTCTCCATATCTGTTAATTGTTGAGGGTTAGGTGGTTTTCCTATTTGTGTGTGGGGGGGGGGAGGGAGCGGTAGGCTGCTAAGCACATGCTTCTGACTGGGCATGTTAGAGTGCTTGGCTACTCTAGTTAATATATTTTCATTGAAGACATTGTTCCTCTAGTTCATGATAATATCTGTTATTGAGGAAATTTGAAGGTGAACAATTAATGGGCAAATGTTCACCATCCTTCGAGTGTAGTGGAATCTCTCTAGCCATACCAATCAGCATTTGGAAATTAGAATTTTTTTAATGTGAGAGAGTGCAGGGCAGGGAGGAGAGTGCTGGTTTTGTGAGAGGGCATTCAAAAGAATATTTCATCCTCACACCAGCGGTGTGATTTACTATTCCAATTGAGATGTGGAGTCATTGACACATTGATCAGGATATTATTACTGTCGATCTTGAGCAGTTGTTTACTATTTCCATGAAAAATTGTGTAAGAAAGTCCGATTGGATTCCAACTCCCACAGAGTGAACGGATTCAGAATGACTCCAGAATCCAAAATTTTGGAGTCATAAATACTTGCTGCAAGTTGTTGAATCAATTTTTTGGGAGAAAGAAATGAGAGAAAGAAATGAGTCGACTCTCACATGACTCTCACTTAACCACTGCCATTGCCAACTACTACTACCGCCACCACAGCCACCACCACCGCCACCTCCAACCACCATCGACCACCCAGCACCACCACCATCGCCACCACCATTCACCACCCACTTCCACCATCGCCACCACTACCACCACCACCACCACTACTGCCGCCACCACCGCCATTGCCACCACCCACTACCACCACCACCACCACTACTGCCACCACCACCGCCATTGCCACCACCCACTACCACCACCACAACCACCACCACCGCCACCTCCAACCACCATCGACCACCCAGCTCCACCATCGCCGCCACCACCATTCACCCACTTCCACCATCGTCGCCACCACCACCACCACCGCCGCCACCACCATCCACAACCCACTTCCACCATCGCCATCGCTACCAACACCACTGTCGTCGTTGCCTAGGCCGCCTCCGCTAGCACCACCACCACCACCACCACCACTGCCATTACCATAACCACCGCCACCGCCACCACCACCCACCACCACCACCACCACCATCATCGCCACCACCACCCACCACCGACCACCGACCACCACTACGACGATTGTTTTTCTAGACTTCGATTTGAGGGATAGTGTTATCAAACATGTTTCTAATCCAAAAATGCTCTGGAATCTATTTCTAAATTGTGTTATCAAACAAGATTCTACTCCAAAATAATCCTGGAGTAGCCTAGAGTAGAATCCAATATGAATTAGAATCCAGAAACAGAAGTTTTATCAAACGGATCCTTATCTACATCAGGTTGTGTGGAAGATGAGAAACATGGTGACTAACATTTTTCGGATATGTAAATGTTTGTGATTGTTGTTATAGAATTTTGGATTTGTATTCAGAATGTTTCTTTCTCATCTTTGTTGAAGCTTGTATGGTGCTTTAGGATTCTGTAGGAAATAGTAACATCACAAGGAAAACATATATTGTTTAAGACTATCTAACAAACATATGATATTAAATATAATATCAACAATCAAACCATATGATTAAGAATCTGGATCAATATAATGTAATATAATAAAATCTAAACACATACCTTATACGGTGTTAATCAAGGAATCGATTAGGACTGAGTGGTGTTGGTGCATTCTCCTTAAGATTGTGTTTGCCCCCTATATGGTGCAACGGGTCCCTGCAAACTAATTTTCAAGATAAAATAACCCTTCAATAGGACACTCACCCAGTGTGCACTCATTGTTAGGTGTATGTAGATTCGACGGTTAAGGTTAACAATCATTTAAAACAATAATGGAACAGACTCTATTGATAAATCAAAGTAGAGAGAGAGAGAGAGAGAGAGAGAGAGAGAGAGAGAGAGTTAGAAGGAGAAGGAGGAGAGACATGAATTTTGTATTCAAATCTTGAATGATTTGAAATGAGGCAACATCCTCTATTTATAAAAAACAAGAGCCTCTCCAATAATCACTACCAAGGGGTATGGGTATACCTCTTCATACCAAAAGGTATAAGTTACCATCTTTCCAAAGGGTACACTTGAATAGGTATGTATCCACACTCATATCCATATCCATTTCACTATCTAATTCAAAACAAAATTCAAATTAAATTTCCCTCAAAATTAAAAACAAAACTTTGAATTTAATTTTTAAAACTTTTTGAAACTTTATTTGTTTTTCGATATTAAAACAATAGATTCTTTTTTGAGTTATTACATAATGTAATGGAAATGTAGAAACTTTTATCTTAAAAAGTAAGCTCTTTTGGGATGTCGATTTTCTTGATCGGGCTCCAATCTTGTTGAGCGTCAGTGTATCAAACGTCCAATTTGCCACTGAAAATAGCGAAACCTCTCCCTCTACCTCTCTACCTCTCTACCTCTCTACCTCTCTCTGCAAACCCCTCTTCTCGACCTCTTCCCAACCTGGGGCAGGGCGTTCGTTCAGTCAGGTCTACAGTTTCTTCAAGTTCTTTGGCTGTAAACAGAGTATCTTCATTTGCATATGCAGGCCAGGGAGGGCAATGCACAAATTATTCTCAACAGGTGCAAGCAACTCGGAAATCAATTAGTCCATCATCTACTATGGAAGCCACGAATTTTCTTGCCACTCAAATGAAGAATGTAATCCTGAAGTTGAATTCAGGAAAGGAAAAAAAAAAAAAAAAAAGGGAAGAAAAAGAAGCTGTCTCTTGTATCTCTTGAGAGTGATAAGTGGGTCAGTCTTTTACCTGTTATAAGGGTGGATGGGCGACTGGTCAGTGCATCTTTTCGATTTTATAGGTTTTTTAAATTCAAACCATTTGTTATTGGGTAATTAGGATGAACTCCTTGACCCGGACGTCCGGACTGATACATAATTTTAGGTTTTTCGTTGTGTATAATGTTATATAGGTATTATATATTAAACTAAAAAAACTATTAAACTAGTATAAATTCTAAAAGCTTACAGAATATTATACACTACATCTGAAAAAGAATCTAATAAATCATAAGAAATGAGCTAAATAAAAGAAATAATTCAAGAGTATTAGAGGTCATACTCCAATAATGCTTTCACATAGGCACTGTCAAAACGAAAATTTTACAAGTAATTTTTTACATGTTAATTTTTTTTTTCAATGTTTGTTTTCTGAAGATAAAATAAGATGAATTTCCTTTTTCTACCTCCTTAGAAATTACTATAATCTACCAATTGGTGCAATCATACCACACCATAATAAACTTGCAAATAACCATTGAAAAAAAAAATATATATTAACATGTAAAATGTTACAAAGCATACTACACCTTTCCGATTCAAAGTTGGTAAATAGATGTGGTGCTAAGTCAAACAAAAGAATGGTAAGTCTAGAAAAACTTATTAGATAGTCATCTGAAGAGGAAGGCTCCATTTCTAGATTCTTGGACACATTACTTTTCAGTTTTATTAAGAATATTAGCTCGTGAGAAGGAAGGTTGTTTGGGCTTCAAATGTCCAATCAGTTATTTGGAAACACTGCATAAATAATGAATCAATAGACACCATCCCTTTAAATACTTCTTACCCTTGGCTCCAGTTAAGTACTGAAAAAACCATGGAATTATTATTATTTATTTAGAATTTTAGAAATATTCTATGATTACAAGCGCTAATTGTAGCTAGGTGGAACATTTCCATGATGTTGTGGGTCTGGACTCTGGACCAGTTGTACTAGTCCTCTAGATATTATATGGAGGTGAAGGGTTTTAATTATATAGTGGGTTTGAACCTGTTGGAGTAATCCTCATGATACTATAGACAGGCAGAGCAGCTCCATGATGTTGTGGGTCTAAATGAGATGGGCTAGTCCTCTTGATATTAGAGTGAGGTGATGGAGTGTTTTTAATTATGTAGTAGGTTTGGACCTGTTGAAATATTCTTGTTGATACTGTAGAGAGGTGGAGGAGCTCCATGATGTTGTGGTTCTGAACCAGATCAACTAGTCTTCTTGATATTAAAGTGAGGTGGAATGTTCTTATTATGTAGTGGGTTTGGACATGTTGGAGTAATATTCTTCATACTGTAGACAGGCGGAGCAGTTCCATGATGCTTTGTGTTTGGATCAGATGGGTTAGTTCTCTTTGATATGTTTGTACCTGTGGAGAGACACAGCTCCTGTATTATGTTGTGGGTTTGGACCTGTTAGAATAATTCTCTTTATATTGTTGCAACACTCCTTGTTCCGTAAACCGATCGTTGGTTGATCTGATCGGACCTTAGACAAGCGAGAATCCAGCCCGGGAGGAATGAATGGTTCCCTGGCGCTTCATGGGACGGACGTTCGCTCTACGATCAGTTCGACCATTGGGAGAGAGTGCTCTACAATCAGCTCCACCACTGTCTCCTATGGAGATGGATTGATATGGAGGGTTTCCACTTCTTACCTATTCGAGAGGTGGAGGAGCTTTGGAGCAATTCCATGAGGTTGTTGGTCTGGACTTGAGGGAATACCTCTCTTGGTATTGTAGCTAGAGAGTGGAAGAGCAAAATTTAGTAGAGTCCAATTCATATTCATATACTTTCTTATTTCAAAACTTTTTTTTTTTTGTGTTTTTTTTGGTAAATAGATCTTTTTTATTTATTAAACTTAGAAAACAAAACATAAACAAGCAAGACCTTCAAAAAATGAGAGCCAAAACAAAAGCCTACAAAGCAATGGCCAACACATAATTGACCCAACAAGACCAAGCTCAAACAAGGGTGGCTCAAAAAGCACATAAACCCACCAAAGAATGAGAAACCCCATTTGCGCTAAAAGGGACATAGCCCCGATTTGAAAAAAGTCAACAACACCACACAATCTCACACGTCTTCGAGACGACTAGGAAGCGTTCGATGGAGCTTGCTTCTTCTAAGATGGGAGAGGATAAAATTGTGATCATTGTTCTCTTAGCAAGAGGAGAAGTTAGGAGACACCAAGGTTGAGTCCTTAACCTCTTTGTCCAAGGACTCTCATGGTTATCTCATTTATTAAGGTGGATGGAGGACGCGCACTTTACCATCCTCAAGGACAAGTGGGTCTAAATCACCTCTAGCAAGGTGAGAGAGGTGATCAATGGTCTTTGAATGACCACCATTTGATAGCACAAGATTCTGGACAACCAATTGTCTAGAAGAAAGGGAGCCAAGGATAAGGGTCCAATGGCAGCCAGAGGAGAGTGTATATAAGGCCGGGTAAAAACTAGATATTAATTTTATATATCCAACAACTTAGATTAACTTTCCCTTTTGTGAGGAAAAAAAAAAGAAAAAAAAAGAAAAAACACCAACAACAACCACACCACCAGCTTTAGTTGGTACGAAGGCATGAGATCTCAATTAGAAAAGATTCTTTAGAAAGGTTTTTATTTTCTTAAAATTTTTTACAAATTATGAAAAATTGAAAAGAAAAGAAAATTGAATGTTGATTATTGGATTGGAATCTCACAAAAGTTGGGCCGGTTCAACTTCAGTCTTAAACCAGTCCCAAAAACCCCAAATCGAACATGCCTGATAAGGGAATCGACTTGGTTCGAGTTTTTTTTTAGGTCGACCCAACCAGTTTTAGATTGTATTTTGTCATCCCTAGCTTGACACGAGACTCATGCACATTCATAATAGTATACTTTAATCACAAAATAAGTATGTAATCAAACTAATCAATCTTCATTTCATTATTGTGAAATAGTTTATATATACCGTGGAATATATCACTTTGAGTTTCACAAAAAAAAATGCATACCATTATGAGAGAATGGAATTTTAGGTTGTCAAGAATGAGACATGGGAGAAAACCAATAACAAGTAAGTATAAATGTTGATTGCAAATTATTGTGTTAAACAAATATTTTGTAATTATGATCTCATAGCAACTATTTTATTTTAATAACAAATATAGGTTACAAATTTTTAAGAAAGCATAAGGGTTTTTTTTTAACCTACCCCAAAAAACGAAAGCATAATTATTGAGTTTTGTTTTTTTTATTTTTATTTTTATTGTTTTTTTGTTTTTTATTTTTTAATTTGTTTTCGTTCCAATTGAATCATTTCAATATCCTATAAATCATAGAAATGTGTATATCTCTCTGTTTCATTTAGCCTAAGATCTTATGTATCCTTGAGAGGCAGGTGACATAGAAAAGATTGTATTAATGATTTATCCCTATCAATGAAATGAAAAAGGGTAATTGTTGATGTTTTTTTTTTTTTTTTTTTTTTTCTCACTCATTTGTAATTGCTTTAGGGTTTTTGGGATAAGAGTCCAATATTATTTAGACAGACCAAGTTCAGCTTTGGTGTATCCCATTCCTTGTTTACTTACAAATCATACTGAGCACTATAGCATCATATTAAGTCTATTAAAGTGTGGATCAAGAAAGCTCCCAAACCCTAGCTTATAAGGTTGAAAACCATCTGCCATTTAGTAGCTTAAGGAATTCATCTCGATTTATATAGGTCATACAATATGCAAGCCAATAATTTATCTCAAACCATGCAATCTGCATTTATGAACGTAAAAATGAAGGGTAAAGAACTTGTGAAGTAGTAGAAACTTGAATTAGCTGATTTGCACCAACCCAACTGGCTATTAGATTTGCTCTTTTCGCTGCTATATCTGATGGCTTTAAGAAGATCCATGTTGAATCGGATCATAGGGAACTTATTTTCTCTATTCTGAATACAACCCATGTGTTGAATATTCTTGTCCAATCGATCATTTTGGACATTAAGGATCTTGCCAGCTCTTGTGAAAGTCGTTCTTTCTCCTTCATCCCAAGAGAAACTAATCCTTGTATCAGTGATACTTTGACTTGTAATCCTGTTATTTGCTCAATAAAACCTTTGTTTACCCAAAAATAATAATAATAATAAGACCTGAAACTTATCCAATTTCGTATAATTAAACCTTAAATGAGTGCTGAAAAAAAAAAAACTTTTCCATTGCATTGTAAAAAAGGATAGATGGATGGGGATGTTTCTAAAAATCACACAAAAAAAATTGTGCTATTCCATTTTATAGTTTTTTTTTCTTTTTAAAGTTTTAATTTAGACCATTTGTTTTAAACTAATACAATTCCTGGAAACTTACGAAATATTGTAAACCGTATTTTAAAAAGAATCCAATAAGACTGGAAAGATCGGTTTGGCTCGTCCACGAAAAATGCGTTGCGAATTCCAAATATTATTCGCCTCAACGACCTTGGAGTTTATGACTCATGACCAGGCAATTTGGTTCATGAAGAACCATGAGCCTGTAAACATTGAAGATTGGGAGTCCAAGGAAGTCTTGAGTTTCTTGCGTTCCTGGTTCAGCTTTCTTTTCTTGCCGGCCGAAAGGCAGTGATAATCAGATCCTTCGATGATGGAACTCGTGATCGTCCTTACGGTCATTGCTTGGTTGCCGGAATAGCCAAATACCCCAAGAAGGTGATTCGGAAGGATTCGACGAAGAAGACTGCGAAGAAATCCCGTGTGAAGGCCTTCATCAAGCTCGTGAACTACAATCACATCATGCCAACTCGTTACACCCTTGATGTGGATCTCAAAGACGTCGTTGCCGTCGATTCTCTCCAGTCTCGGGACAAGAAGGTCACGGCCGCTAAGGAGACCAAAACTCGTCTTGAAGAGCGGTTCAAGACTGGGAAGAACAGGTGGTTCTTCACCAAGCTCAGGTTTTGAGATGATTTTGATTAATACTAAGGTTTTGAAAGGTGTAAGGATTCTTGAGATTCTGATTGGATCACTTAGATTCAATTTTAGAAGTTTTTGAAGTGCATTTTTGTTGTTAATTGAATTTTTCAACTTGTGTTCTGCCTTGAACCATTTATATTATCTGTTTAGTGTTTTAATTAACTACATTTTCCTGGAAAAACTAGGTAAAGTATTACTGTTCTGTATGTTCTTATATCTACTTCCACTAAAATACCACTAAAATACCAGTTCTATAGAAGCGTGTGGTTTTCTTATTTATTATAGAAAATGTTTAGTCATGGCGGAAGAGGGTATAGAAATCCTTATATTTTCTTTAGGTATGGAAATCCGTGTGGTGCTGAAGATGTAGAGTCTTGTACCAAATGTCAAACGTCTGCCTTTCAATCTGGAATGTCCTTCGTGTTTGGCTCATGTATAGATACAATATGGAATGTGGAATGTGGAATGTGGTTCGTTTAGATGGTTACTATGTTCTACTACCCTCTGCCTTCCCCCACCCCAACCGAGCCTGATATGGTAGATGGAATTTTGGGATTATAGAAATGCAAATAAAGTGTATTTTTTCTGGTTCAAGAAGTTTACAAATCTTGTTTTAATTATGGATCAGATGAATTCAACTCTTTCTCTTCTACACTTCATCCTCTTTATCCCAATACCTTTTTGAGAGGATATGGAAACCATGATTGTACATGGGATCTATAAGCATAATGACATTCAGGTGATAGCTTTGCAATTATTTGGACTGCCGTGTCCGTCATTAACACCATCTGGCATAGTTGGATGTGTGGCTCATGTGGTGTGTGCCGGCCTCAAGAAGGAATGAAATTTCGACCTAGCTAAAAAAAAAAAAAAAAATTCTGGTGGAGTGGAGTTGAAATGCATCATCTGAACTTTGAACTTTTGCTAATATAATTTGATTGTTGAAGATTAGCTGGCTTTCCTAATTGGGGAAAGAGAGAGGGAGAGAGGGAGAGGGTGGCACATGCATCCAATTAGGCATGCTAGATTGCTTGAGTAATCATCTGGTTAATTTCTTTTCATTGAAGATTTTATTCAGAAGCTCTTTGCTGGTTGCATACTTTCTTCTTCTTCTTCTTCTTTTTTTTTTTGTTGTGTTTCATGATAATATTTGTTGTTTGAGGAAAAATAAAGGTGAATAATAATTGATGGGCAAGGGTCTCTCCGCCAATGTGGGGGAACTTCCTATGCCGCACCAATCAGAGAGAGTGCTAGTTTTGTGAGAGGGCATGGGAAAAAATCCACACATTGGTGGTGTGAGGATCTTTTCCCATAGTTGTTTATTCCAATTGGGACGCAGAGTCTTTGGAACTATCACTGCCTTATTTGTTGCACTATTGTTGTCTTGGGCAGTTGTATGATGATCTCTGCATTACTTAGTTGAACCGTTTGAAATTCTTCAGCTGTAGATACTCCTTTTGTGGTCGTTGGAATCGAGTTAGGCGAACGAATTTCAAGTTCTATTTAAGCTTGTTTTGATAAAAAAAAAATTCCAAGTTCATTTGAAAAAAGCTTTACACACAAGTTTCAAATCTGGATGCATAATACCACATTGAAAAATCCAGTTGCATGGCTATAAAGATTCTTTCACTCATCTCTCAAAAGAAGTTTAACAAGAAATCCTATTTTCTAATTTCAAACATGAATTCCATTTTTGTTCATGTAAAGGAAGGCTAAATTTATCACTTCATTTATTATATGGAATGTTTTAATCCTATCCACACTTGTTTTGATTCCGTTGGAGTTGATAATATGGCATACCAAATAGAACTTTCATTACAATCAATGGCAGTATCAATAATGATTGCACATGGTTGTTTATGCTGGAGTTTGCATGTTTTCTGAATCTTGATTAGATCCTTACAAGGTTAGAAGCAGGAAATGTACAGTATAAGAACTGGGATAATGCAACAGAGGTGGTTGAACCCAAGTAAGCTTCACTAAGAACTCCCAACAAAATCTTGATCCTAGTAAAACTGAAGAATCCATGAGAGTGGGGATCACCTTGTTTGAGTCCTCTTGAAGGTTCATTTACTTTTTAGAATTTATGAATATGGTCACTATCACGCAACTGAAACTCTTGGGTTTTTTGCTTGCAAAATAATTCGTCAGTTCAGTACAGAGGATTTTGGCAAAACAAGATTCAAATGGTCAGCATGATCATTCTGTGTTTCAAGTCTTTCTCAATTGCAGATATCCATCAATATATAATTCTTTTGGTCTTATCAAAACCCAGGACCTCTTTTGAAACCTGAACAGATTCTGTGATTAACCCTTAAAACTCTTTACCATAAAACAATATTTGATGGTTAACCTTCTACTCCTGGTTTCTACATATCCATTTGTGGGAAAACATAAATCCATCGTGGAAGAACTCGGTCCCAGCTCAAATTACTCTTGTGTTGGAGGGATGACTACCCCTTTATGGATCTCTAAATTTTCCATAGTAGACCAACTTGCTGGTGCTGCTTGAGTTGAGCTTGAATTAGTATCTGATCCCTCGACTGAATTACTAGAACCTTTTTCCTTTCAAATCCACGATAATGAGGTTTGTTGCCATTGAGGAAGGGCTCCTCTTGCAGGGCTAATTAGAGGTATCTTGGAATGTGGTCACTTAGATGGATTCTTGTTCACCAATTAGCTCTGTTCAATGTGAGTGTTCACACTGATTGTGGGAATGGAGGAGTACTCATCCGAATGCTTGGTCTGAATCTAATGTATCGGCTAGATTTCTGATCCAACCAATACAATTGGTATCTTGGAAGATCGACTAGTGTCCGATATCCAACCAATACAAATTATACCCGAGGATAGTGATGAATATCTGGTTCATATCCTTATGGGTCGTGCTATCCTCTTAAGATAGGCCAAGTCCAGCCTTTGGCCCATTTAGCTAATTGGTCCCTCATTGGTAAGGTATGAACATGTGTATATTCAGTTTGGTTGGTCTTGGTCTATAATTGATTTTATGTTAATCATGCTAATCAGTCTATAAACGGATTGTAACTGGTTCCTGCCAAATTGTATAAAAAAAAAAATAAAAAAAATAGAGAGATGTTGGTTGTCGAATCCATAATTGTTTTCATGTTGTAGATTAGACACTTTGTTATAGGATTGTAAAAGACTCTTATTAAACTTGTGATCACCCATCTAGACGAAGATGAGGATGGAAAAAACCAGTGGAAGATTCAATAAATGAAAGAGAGTAAGATAAGTTTAATGTTTTAGGTTTTTAGCTTTATGACTGTAATTTGTTTGGTTTAAACAAAGATTCAATTTTGTTTAAATGTATATTCAGTAAGGATGTCAATTTTCTGCTTGAACCAATAGCTTGAATGAATTGGTCGGAATTAATCTAAAATCGATCCAGAGTCCAAATCAAATTGATAGTTGATGTGTTTCGGGTTAGCTTGTTATAATACTTCTGAGTCCCTGTCTGGTCTAGGCTAACTCGAAATTAAACCGTTAAGGAGGACTGGCCAAGCCTGAACCAATAGAAACCGAACCAAAATTCATCATGACCCAAGTTAAACGTAATGTCTAGGATTTGGACATGTGGTGGTCAACCCAATCAACAACAAAATAAGATGGCATCCCTTATTGGGCTAGTAAATGGACCTGAAGCTTAAATGGTCCGAAATCAGCTTGATAACAAACTGGCATTGGAGTAACTAGACTAGTCCACTAGTTAATATGCACAATGCAACCCACCTAGCTCGAATATCTTATTAAACATGTTTCGGTTAGGCCCTATAAACTCTGACACGATATGGTCCGAACCGGCCCATTGACACCTCATATTTGGAAGAATTCGTTGGTTCGATCAGGTTACATCTTTGCACCATGAACATCTATTTAATAATCCATCCAGGTCTAAGCCTGATACGTTTAATAATCTGGCCAATTGGTTTCGATCCATAATGGATCAAATAGGGTGAGGGCCAGAATTACTAGCGTAGGACTCCCGCGTACAATACTAGCGTATAATAATCTATAAATTCGAAAACCCTAGGTTGACAGATTATATAATCTATAAATTCGAAACCCTAATTCAGAGTGAAAGCCATCCGCCCGCAGAGATCGAGAGAGAAAAGGAGAGGGGAGATCGCCGAGAAAAGGAGAGGGGAGATCGCCGAGAAAGGGAGAGGGGAGATCGCCGGCGACAATGGTGAAGTTCCTGAAACCCAATAAGGCGGTGGTTCTTCTGCAGGGTCGTTACGCCGGCCGAAAAGCAGTGATTATTAGATCTTTCGACGATGGAACTCGTGATCGTCCTTATGGTCACTGCTTGGTTGCCGGAATAGCCAAATACCCAAAGAAGGTGATTCGCAAGGATTCGGCGAAGAAGACTGCGAAGAAGTCCCGTGTGAAGGCTTTCATCAAGCTCGTGAACTACAACCACATCATGCCAACTCGTTACACCCTCGATGTGGACCTCAAGGAAGTCGTTTCGGTGGATTCTCTCCAGTCTCGGGACAAGAAGGTTACCGCCGCTAAGGAAACCAAAGCTCGTCTTGAGGAGCGGTTCAAGACTGGGAAAAATAGGTGGTTCTTCACCAAACTCAGGTTTTAAGATGATTTTGGTTTTCCTAGGGTTTTTGAAAGGTGTAAGGGTGTAAGGATTTTTGTGATTCAGATTACTCGACTCAATTTTAGAAGTTTTGAGGTGCATTTTTTTTTGTTAATTGAATATTTCCGCTTATGTTCTGCTTTCGACCATTTATGTTTGATGGAAGATAGTTTATGGTTCTCTTTAGTGTTTTTATTGGTTATCTGCTAGGCTTTTAATAGAATAAATTTTCTGAAAAATCTAGATAATGTATTACTGTTCTACATGCTTTCTAGTTCCCATCGCGTTGTCGTCAGTCGTTAATGGTGGGTATATCTCGTTCCATTAAATTGCAGTCATTGTGGTGTTTCGACTATAGAAGCGTGTGGTTTTCTCGTTTATTATGGGATGTGTTTCTTCATGGGAGAAGAGGGTTGGGATGGGTTTTGTCGTGGGATGAATGGTGCAATTGGCGTTCTGAAGGCTAATCAGTTGGGAGGGATGGGATTTTGCTGAATCTTGAAGGTGACCATGATCTGTGGAACCAAGTGGTTCAGGTATGGAAAAGCAACTTTGGAGGTGGGGGACAGAATTTTAGATGTAGTGTCTTGTACCAAATGTGAAACTTCTTTCTTTCAAGTCTCTAATTTAGATCAAATGAGAATTTTAGATGTAGGGTGTTGTACCAAATCTGAAACTTTCTTTTAATTCTCTAATTTAGATAAATGCAAATAAATCTGAGCATGTTTTATTTTAATTTATCTATTTTTTCGGTTCTTATACTTATTTATCTTATAGACACAATCTAGAATGTGTTTTGTTTACCATGGTCTACTGATTTCTGCCTTCCCTCACCCCCCAACCCATCCCAATATGGTGGATGGAATCTTGGGATTATGGAGATGCAAGTAAAGTGTCTTTTCCTGGTTCAAATGAAAGAATTTATAATTCTTGCAATGAGGAACTGGAAGGATTAGGTGAATTCAACTCTTTGCTCTTTGCTCTTCTCCACTTCATCCTCTTTATCTCAATACCTTAGTATTTATGGGAGTTATGGAAATGCGGTCCTGAGAAAGATTTGGGAACCATGATGGCAGTAGTATATTGGTATAATTGGGATCAATAAGCATAATGACATTTAAATGGAGTGGCGCAGAAATCAATCATCTGAACTTTGGACTTCGGCTAATCTGCCTTTGTTTCTGCACATCTGTTAATAGTTGAGGGTTAGGTGGCTTTCCTATTTGTGTGTGGGTGTTTGGTGTTAGAGTGCTTGGCTACTGTAGTTAATATATTTTCATTGAAGACATTGTTCCTGTAGTTCATGATAATATCTGTTATTGAGGAAATTTGAAGGTGAACAATTAATGGGCAAATGTTCACCATCCTTCGAGTGTAGTGGAATCTCTCTAGCCATACCAATCAGCATTTGGAAATTAGAATTTTTTTAATGTGGTAGTTCTACCAGGGCAGGGAGGAGAGAGTGCTGGTTTTGTGAGAGGGCATTCAAAAGAATATTTCATCCTCACACCAGCGGTGTGATTTACTATTCCAATTGAGATGTGGAGTCATTGACACATTGATCAGGATATTATTACTGTCGATCTTGAGCAGTTGTTTACTATTTCCATGAAAAATTGTGTAAGAAAGTTAAGTTGGTGCTTTAGGGCTTGTTTGATAAAACTTCTGCTTCTGGATTCTATGGATTCTAGTTCCGAGAGAGTCATTTTGGAGTAGAAGTGCGTTTGATAAGTCCGATTGGATTCCAACTCCCACAAAGTGAACGGATTCAGAATGACTCCAGAATCCAAAATTTTGGAGTCATAAATATTTGTTGCAAGCTGTTGAATCAACTTTTTGGGAGAAAGAAATGAGTCGACTCTCACATGACTCTCACTTAACCACTGCCATTGCCACCCACTACTACCGCCACCACAGCCACCACCACCGCCACCTCCAACCACCATCGACCACCCAGCACCACCACCATCGCCACCACCATCCACCACCCACTTCCACCACCGCCACCACTACCACCACCACCACCACTACTGTCGCCACCACCGCCATTGCCACCACCCACCACCACCACCACCACCACCACTACTGCCACCACCACTGCCATTGCCACCACCCATTACCACCACCACAACCACCACCACCGCCACCACCAACCACCATCGACCACCCAGCTCCACCACCGCCGCCACCACCATCCACCCATTTCCACCATCGTCGCCGCCACCACCACCACCGCCACCACCACCATCCACAACCCACTTCCACCATTGCCATCGCTACCACCACCACTATCGTCGTTGCCTAGGCCGCCTCCGCCAGCACCACCACCACCACCACCACTGCCATTACCATAACCACCACCACCGCCACCACCACCCACCACCACCACCACCACCACCACCACCACCATCATCGCCACCACCAACACCACCGACCACCGACCACCACTACGACGATTGTTTTTTTAGACTTCGATTTGAGGGATAGTGTGTTATCAAACATGTTTCTAATCCAAAAATGCTCTGGAATCTATTTCTGAATTGTGTTATCAAACAAGTTTTTATTCCAAAATAATCTTGGAGTAGCCTAGAGTAGAATCCAATATGAATTAGAATCCAGAAACAGAAGTTTTATCAAACGGACCCTTATCTACATCAGGTTGTGTGGAAGATGAGAAACATGGTGACTAACAATTTTCGGATATGTAAATGTTTGTGATTGTTGTTATAGAATTTTGGATTTGTATTCAGAATGTTTCTTTCTCATCTTTGTTGAAGCTTGTATGGTGCTTTAGGATTCTGTAGGAAATAGTAACATCACAAGGAAAACATATATCGTTTAAGACTATCTAACAAACATATGATATTAAATATAATATTAACAATCAAACTATATGATTAAGAATCTGGATCAATATAATGTAATATAGTAAAATCTAAAAACATACCTTATACGGTGTTAATCAAGGAATCGATTAGGACTGAGTGGTGTTGGTACATTCTCCTTAAGATTGTGTTTGCCCCCTATATGGTGCAACGGGTCCCTGCAAACTAATTTTCAAGATAAAATAACCCTTCAATAGGACACTCACTGAGTGTGCACTCATTGTTAGGTGTATGCAGATTCGACGGTTAAGGTTAACAATTATTTAAAACAATAATGGAATAGACTCTATTGATAAATCAAAGTAGAGAGAGAGAGAGAGAGAGAGAGAGAGAGAGAGAGAGAGAGAGTTAGAAGGAGAAGGAGGAGAGACATGAATTTTGTATTCAAATCTTGAATGATTTGAAATGAGGCAACATCCTCTATTTATAGAAAACAAGAGCCTCTCCAATAATCACTACCAAGGGGTATGGATATACCTCTTCATACCAAAAGGTATAAGTTACCATCCTTCCAAAGGGTACACTTGAATAGGTATGTATCCACACTCATATCCATATCCATTTCACTATCTATATCAATATCCATTTTTATATCCAACTCAAAACAAAATTCAAATTAAATTTCCTTCAAAATTAAAAACAAAACTTTGAATTTAATTTTTAAAAATTTTTGAAACTTTATTTATTTTTCGATATTAAAACAACAGATTCTTTTTTGAGTTATTACCTAATGTAATGGAAATGTAGAAACTTTTATCTTAAAAAGTAAGCTCTTTTGGGATGTCGATTTTCTTGATCGGGCTCCAATCTTGTTGAGCGTCAGTGTATCAAACATCCAATTTGCCACTGAAAATAGCGAAACCTCTCCCTCAACCTCTCTACCTCTCTCTGCAAACCCCTCTTCTCGACCTCTTCCCAACCTGGGGCAGGGCGTTCGTTCAGTCAGGTCTACAGTTTCTTCAAGTTCTTTGGCTGTAAACAGAGTATCTTCATTTGCATATGCAGGCCAGGGCAATGCACAAATTATTCTCAACAGGTGCGAGCAACTCGGAAATCAATTAGTCCATCATCTACTATGGAAGCCACGAATTTTCTTGCCACTCAAATGAAGAATGTAATCCTGAAGTTGAATTCAGGAAAGGAAAAAAAAAAAAAAAAAGGGAAGAAAAAGAAGCTGTCTCTTGTATCTCTTGAGAGTGATAAGTGGGTCAGTCTTTTACCTGTTATAAGGGTGGATGGGCGACTGGTCAGTGCATCTTTTCGATTTTATAGGTTTTTTAAATTCAAACCATTTGTTATTGGGTAATTAGGATGAACTCCTTGACCCGGACGTCTGGACTGATACATAATTTTAGGTTTTTCGTTGTGTATAATGTTATATAGGTATTAAAAAAAAAAAAAAAGGGAAAAAAAAAAAAAAAAAAAAAAAAAAAAAATATATTAAACTAAAAAACTATTAAACTAGTATAAATTCTAAAAGCTTACAGAATATTATACACTACATCTGAAAAAGAATCTAATAAATCATAAGAAATGAGCTAAATAAAAGAAATAATTCAAGAGTATTAGAGGTCATACTCCAATAATGCTTTCACATAGGCACTGTCAAAACGAAAATTTTACAAGTAATTTTTTACATGTTAATTTTTTTTTTCAATGTTTGTTTTCTGAAGATAAAATAAGATGAATTTCCTTTTTCTACTTCCTTAGAAATTACTATTTTCTATCATTTGGTGCAATCATACCATACCATAATATACAACTTGCAAATAACCATTGAAATATATATATATAAAATGTTACAAAGCATACTACACCTTTTCGATTCAAAGATGGTAAATAGATGTGGTGCTAAGTCAAACAAAAGAATGGTAAGTCTAGAAAAACTTATTAGATGGTCATCTGAAGAGGAAGGCTCCATTTCTAGATTCTTGGACACATTACTTTTCAGTTTTATTAAGAATATTAGCTCGTGAGAAGGAAGGTTGTCTGGGCTTCAAATGTCCAATCAGTTATTTGGAAACACTGCATAAATAATGAATCAATAGACACCATCCCTTTAAATACTTCTTACCCTTGGCTCCAGTTAAGTACTGAAAAAACCATGGAATTATTATTATTTATTTAGAATTTTAGAAATATTCTATCATTACAAGCGCTAATTGTAACTAGGTGGAACATTTCCATGATGTTGTGGGTCTAGACTCTGGACCAGTTGTACTAGTCCTCTAGATATTATATGGAGGTGAAGGGTTTTAATTATATAGTGGGTTTGAACTTGTTGGAGTAATCCTCATGATACTATAGACAGGCAGAGCAGCTCCATGATGTTGTGGGTCTAAATGAGATTGGCTAGTCCTCTTGATATTAGAGTGAGGTGATGGAGTGTTTTTAATTATGTAGTAGGTTTGGACCTGTTGATATATTCTTGTTGATACTGTAGAGAGGTGGAGGAGCTCCATGATGTTGTGGTTCTGAACCAGATCAACTAGTCTTCTTGATATTAAAGTGAGGTGGAATATTCTTATAATGTAGTGGGTTTGGACATGTTGGAGTAATCTTCTTCATACTGTAGACAGGCGGAGCAGTTCCATGATGCTTTATGTTTGGATCAGATGGGCTAGTTCTCTTTGATATGTTTGTACCTGTGGAGAGACACAGCTCCTGTATTATGTTGTGGGTTTGGACCTGTTAGAATAATTCTCTTTATATTGTTGCAACACTCCTTGTTTTGTAAACCGGTCGTTGGTTGATCTGATCGGACCTTGGACAAGCGAGAACCCAGCCCGGGAGGAATGAATGGTTCCCTGGCGCTTCATGGGACGGACGTTCGCTCTACGATCAGCTCGACCACTGGGAGAGAGTGCTCTACAATCAGCTCCACCACTGTCTCCTATGGAGATGGATTGATATGGAGGGTTTCCACTTCTTACCTATTCGAGAGGTGGAAGAGCTCTGGAGCAATTCCATGAGGTTGTTGGTTTGGACTTGAGGGAATACCTCTCTTGGTATTGTAGTTAGAGAGTGGAAGAGCAAAATTTCGTGGAGTCCAATTCATATTCATATACTTTCTTATTTCAAAACTTTTTTTTTGGTAAATAGATCTTTTTTAATTTATTAAACTCAGAAAACAGAACATTAACAAGCAAGACCTTCAAAAGGGGGGGCCGGAAAAATGAGAGCCAAAACAAAAACCTACAGAGCAATGACCAATACATAATCGACCCAACAAGACCAAGCTCAAACAAGGGTGGTTCAAAAAGCACATAAACCCACCAATGAATGAGAAACCCCATTTGCGCTAAAAGGGACATAGCCCCTATTTGAAAAAAGTCAATGACACCACACAATCTCACACGTCTTCGAGACGACTAGGAAGCATTCGATGGAGCTTGCTTCTTCTAAGATGGGAGAGGATAAAATTGTGATCATTGTTCTCTCAGCAAGAGGAGACACTAAGGTTGAGTCCTCAACCTCTTTGTCCAAGGACTCTCATGGTTATCTCATTTATTAAGGTGGATGGAGGACGCACGCTTTACCATCCTCAAGGACAAGTGGGTCTAAATCACCTCTAGTAAGGTGAGAGAGGTGATCAATGGTCTTTGAATGACCACCACTTGAAAGCACATGATTCCGGACAACCAATGGTCTAGAAGAAACGAAGCCAAGGATAAGGATCCAATGGCAGCCAGAGGAGAGTGTATACAAGGCCGGGTAAAAACTATATATTAATTTTCTATATATCCAACAACTTAGATTAACTTTCCCTTTTGTGTGGGAAATAAGAAAAAAAAAAAGAGAAAAAAAAAGCACCAACAACAACCACACCACCAGCTTTAGTTGGTACGAAGGCATGAGATCTCAATTAGAAAAGATTCTATAGAAAGGTTTTTATTTTCCTAAAAATTTTTACAAATTATGAAAAATTGAAAAGAAAAGAAAATTGAATGTTGATTATTGGATTGGAATCTCACAAAAGTTGGTCCGGTTCAACTTCAGTCTTAAACCAGTCCCAAAAACCCCAAATCGAACATGCCTGATAAGGGAATCGACTTGGTTCGAGTTTTTTTTTAGGTTGACCCAACCAGTTTTGGATTGTATTTTGTCATCCCTAGCTTGACACGAGACTCATGCGCATTCATAATAGTATACTTTAATCACAAAATAAGTATGTAATCAAACTAATCAATCTTCATTTCATTATTGTGAAATAGTCTATATATACTGTGCAATATATCACTTTGAGTTTCACAAAAAAAAATGCATACCATTCTGAGAGAATGGAATTTTAGGTTGTCAAGAATGAGACATGGGAGAAAACCAATAACAAGTAAGTATAAATGCTGATTGCAAATTATTGTGTTAAACAAATATTTTGTAATTATGATCTCATAGCAACTATTTTATTTTAATAACAAATATAGGTTATTAATTTTTAAGAAAGCATAATTATTGAGGGTTTTTTTTTAACCTACCCTAAAAACGAAAGCATAATTATTGAGTTTTGTTTTTTTTTTGTTTTCGTTCCAATTGAATCATTTCAATATCCTATAAAGCATAGAAATGTGTATATCTCTCTGTTTCATTTAGCCTAAGATCTTATGTATCCTTGAGAGGCAGGTGACATAGAAAAGATTGTATTAATGATTTATCCCTATCAATGAAATGAAAAAGGGTAATTGTTGATGTTTTTTTTTTTTTTTTCTCACTCATTTGTAATTGCTTCAGGGTTTTTGGGATAAGAATCCAATATTATTTAGACGGACCAAGTTCAGCTTTGGTGTATCCCATTCCTTGTTTACTTACAAATCATACTGAGCACTATAGCATCATATTAAGTCTATTAAAGTGTGGATCAAGAAAGCTCCCAAACCCTAGCTTATAAGGTTGAAAACCATCTGCCATTCAGTAGCTTAAGGAATTCATCTCGATTTATATAGGTCATACAATATGCAAGCCAATAATTTCTCTCAAACCATGCAATCAGCATTTATGAACGTAAAAATGAAGGGTAAAGAACTTGTGAAGTAGTAGAAACTTGAATTAGCTGATTTGCACCGACCCAACTGGCTATTAGATTTGCTCTTTTCACTGTTATCTGATGGCTTTTAGAAGATCCATGTTGAATCGGATCATAGGGAACTTATTTTCTCTATTCTGAATACAACCCATGTGTTGAATATTCTTGTCCAATCGATCCTTTTGGACATTAAGGATCTTGCCAGCTCTTGTGAAAGTCGTTCTTTCTCCTTCATCCCAAGAGAAACTAATCCTTGTATCAGTGATACTTTGACTTGTAATCCTGTTATTTGCTCAATAAAACCTTTGTTTACCCAAAAATAATAATAATAATAAGACCTGAAACTTATCCAATTTCGTATAATTAAACCTTAAATGAGTGCTGAAAAAAAAAAACTTTTCCATTGCATTGTAAAAAAGGATAGATGGATGGGGATGTTTCTAAAAATCACACAAAAAAAATTGCGCTATTCCATTTTATAGTTTTTTTTTTTCTTTTTAAAGTTTTAATTTAGACCATTTGTTTTAAACTAATACAATTCTTGGAAACTTACGAAATATTGTAAACCGTATTTTAAAAAGAATCCAATAAGACTGGAAAGATCGGTTTGGCTCGTCCACGAAAAATGCGTTGCGAATTCCAAATATTATTCGCATCAACGACCTTGGAGTTTATGACTCATGACCAGGCAATTTGGTTCATGAAGAACCATGAGCCTGTAAACATTGAAGATTGGGAGTCCAAGGAAGTCTTGAGTTTCTTGCGTTCCTGGGTCAGCTCCCTTCCTTATTCTTTTTCTTTTTTTTTTTTCTTTCTTTTTTTTTATTTAATTTTTTTAATTTTCTTTTACGTATTATCTTGGACTGCATACTGAACTTTTGCATTTGTAGTTTAAAGATGTTGAATCTGATCCCAGCCGTATAGAAAGGGCAGCGGAGTCAATGCTTATGTTAACGTGTTCTTCACGGTTGCTAACGCCTGATCATGTCGTGGGGAACAAAGATGACCAAGAGAAAGAGATCACACCAAGTGCTAGGTAGAGGACCATCGCATGACACGACAATAAGAAATTTGCAAATACCGTAGAGGTGGAAGAGCTCCATGATGTTGTGGTTCTGAACCTGATAGTGGGTTTGGACATGCTGGAGTAATCGTCTTTATATCGTAGGCAGGCCGAGCAGCTCCATGATGATATGCGTCTGGATCAGATGGGCTAGTTCTATTGATATGTTTGTACCTGTCGAGAGACACAGCTCTTGTATTATGTTGTGGGTTTGGAACTGTTAGAATAATCATCTTGATATTGTTGCAACACTCCTTGTTTTGTGTAAACCGGTCGCTGGTTGATCTGATCGGACCCTGGACATGCAAGAGTCCAGTCCGGGAAGAATGAATGGTTCCTTGTTTCATGGGACGGACGTTTGCTCTACGATCAGCTCGACCACCGAAAGAGTGCTCTACGATTGGTTCGGTTGCTGTCTCCTATGGAGATGGATTGATATGGAGGGTTTCCCTTTCCTACTATTTGAGAGGGGAAGAGCTCTGGAGCAGTTCCATGATGGTTTTGGTCTGGACTCGAGGGAATACCTCTCATAGTATTGTAACTAGAGAGTTGAAGAGCTAAACTTAGTGGATACTTGTATACTTTCTTATTTCAAAACCATTTTTTTTATGTTTTGATAAATAGATCTTTTATTGAACTCAGAAGCCATAACATAAACAAACAAGACCTTCTAAAAATGAGAGTCAAAACAAAAACGTACGGAGCAATGGTCAACATATAACCGACCCAACAAGACCAAGTTCAAACAAGAGTGGCTCAAAAAGCACACGAACTCACCAAATAATGGGAAACCCCCATTTGCACTAAAAAGGACATAGTCCCGATTTAAAAAAAGTAAATGGCACCATCCAAAATCTCACACGTCTTCGAGACGATCGAGAAACATTCGACGACGGTTGCTTCTTCTAAGATGGGAGAGGGTAAAGTTGTGATAATTGTTCTCCCAGTGAAAGGATATGTTAGAAGATACCAAGGTTGAGTCCTCGTTGTCAAAGGACTCCTCATGGTTATTCCATTTATTAAGGTGGATGGAGGACGCCTTACCACCCTCAAGGACAAGCGGGTCCAAATAACCTCTAGCGAGGTGAGAGAGGTGATCAATGGTCTTTGAATGACCACCACATGAAGTGTAAGATTCTGGACAACCAATGGTCTAGAAGAAAGGGAGCCAAGGATAATAGAAATTGAGGATCCAATGGAAACCAGAGGAGAGTGTATAAAAGGCCGGGTAAAGAACTAGATTAATTTTTTATCCATCCAACAATTAGATTACCTTTCCCTTTCCCTTTTGTGTGGAAAATGGAAAAGAAAAGAACACCAACAGCAACCACACCACCAGCTTTAATTGGTATGAAGGCAAGAGACCTCAATTAGAAAAGATTCTCTAGAAAGGTTTTTAATTTTCTAACAATCTCTACAAATTAAGAAAAATTGAAAAGAAAAGAAAATTGAATGTTGATTATTGGATTAGGATCTCACAAAAGTTGGTCCGGTTCAATTTCAGTTTTGAACTGGTCCCAAAAACCCCAAGTCAACCATGCTTGATAAGGGAATCGATTTGGTTCAAGTTTTTTTTCAGTCTACCGAACCAGTTTCAGATTGTATTTTGACATCCCTAGCTTGACACGAGACTCATGCACATTCATAGTAGCATATTTTAACTAATCAATCTTCATTTCATTATTATGAAATAGTCTATATATCCCATGGAAGACTTCACTAAATTTCTATTCCATTCATTATTGTGAAATAGTCTATATATCCTTCTTACCAGAGGAGTAAGAATAAAAAACTATGAAACCCTTCTTCGTTGCAAGCATCGATCTCGCGAGAGAAAAGGGTGTTGCGAGTAGCAACACTAACTCTCCACCATTTATCGATCAACGCCGAAATTGCCATCTCTGAAGCCAAATTAGTCTGTTCTCACTTCAGGTTTTATTGATTTTATTTTATTTTATTTTTTGGCCAAAAAATCAGATCTCTCGTCTTCTTCCCTCAACCCCTAGCTATGAGAGCCAACAAACCCCTGCAGGACCAGTATATTATGTCCTAAGGATGCTGAATGAATAAGAAAATAAGCAACAGTATGATTATGAGGGAAAAAAACAAACCGGAGCTGAATGAATCAAGAGCGGCTGACTGTAGATTTTCAAGGAAGGAGATCAATGGGGCAGTGGGTACAACCGGACCTGAATCGGATAGGTCGCAGATAGGTAGAGCTTCTCTGATAATCTTCTCATCTTTTTTCTGTAACTCCTTCTGCGCATCCCAATCCAATGGCCCCCAAATCGATACATACTCGTATCTAATTAATAACTCTTTCCATATTTGATTATAACGTTTTGTTTAACCATTATAACCTTGTTATTTTGAAGGATCAAAATCAAAATCCAAATCGAAGTCGGTTACAGTACAGTATCACTGCATCACACGCATACGCAGCAAAGGTGAGTGAAATTTTCCCTAAAATTCTTTATTGTTGAACTAGGAAAAGATACTACACTTGGATCTCCACTTTAGAGTCCAGAAAAATGTAAACACTCCCTCTGTTAAGATGTAAGAGGTCAGGCGTCCTCCGTAAACAGTCCGAATCGTCTCCTATGCGTAATTTGGCTTAATAACACTACTCACTTTTTTCACGATAATTATACTAACATCCCCTGTTGACATCCAAACATGGACGGCCAGAAAAGATAATAAGACTATTTTAACCCCCACACCATTTCTTTTGATTTTGAAATTTTTCCTTTTTATTTTTGCAAATCATTCTTTCTCGGCAACGGCTTTAAAGTGGGAAAAGTGATCTGGTTCTTCTCCGGCAACATTTCTCCCTCTTCTCTGACTGTAAGAACATGAATTCCTCCATAAACGTCTTTCTTTATCTTCGTTTCTAGATTTTTTTTCATCATACTTTTCTTCGATTTTGGATCGTCTTAAATCGCTAACTTGTTCTAGAAGTTTCTTGACAGTCCTCCTAATCCATGGTCACGGCTTCCCGACGGTTCCCTCTAAAATCCAAATCGCTTTGGAAAGTTCACAGAGATGACTTTATGTTGGGAGAGGAGCTGCCTTGCCTGATTGTTTTTGCAAGTTCAAATTGTAACTGGCACCACATTATCTCCTCTGATTCTTGTCTGGATCTTTAAATGATAATTCATGGATTTGTGAGTTCAAAATATAACTGCCACAACATATTTTCTTCTAAATTTTAAGTCAATTCTCAACCAAATTCTTTGGATTTGAGCAGGAAAATAAAGAATCCAGTTGAAAATTTTAATTACCATCTTGAGTAAGATTTTACATAAGTTGCAGAGTCATGGTTACAAAGGTTTAATTAGATCTTCTTGCAACCAATGCTCTATCCTTCGGTAAAGTTTTGGCTCCGTTCCTTCCTAATACCAAAGCTCCATCAAACGTTGCCGAGTTCCGGTGATCGCCCCAGATATACACCCTTGACCAAATTTTTGGGTTTTTTTCTGTAGATCCGTTGGTGGGCTTTTGTTCGGTTGTGAGTTCAATACATAGGAGAAGATTTGCGGAAAATGATTCTATAATAATGAAGAGATAAATTGAAATCAGAGAAAGGAAGAATCGAAGGACAACAAACTTCATTTAATCGTTGTTTCGCCTCTCTTCTGTTTCATGTCAGTCCCACACGCTTCCTCTTTCTTTAGGAAGAAAGAAAAAATGGTGGAACCAATATTCAGTTTGATGATAAGGAAGAAAGAAAAAAATGGCGGAAGAGATAGTTTTAAGGAAATTTGTATGAAGGAAAGGGTGATTACGTTGCTGAAATTTTGAAGAAAGTAAGAAGAAAGAGGAGAGCTGTCCATTTATGGAGCTTTAATTGCAGAAAACCGTGGGGGATTCTGCAGCTGCAATCTGAAATAACATAAGAAAAGAAGAAGGAAGCAGAAGAAGTGAAGAAGGGGCAAGGTTGCTGATTTCATATGAGAATTGCAAAAGTGTTGTAAATTTGCAGAAAAAACAGCAAGTTGGAAGGGACGAACTGTACATCTGGTGGAGCTTTGGTTCGGTTGTGCAAATCCGATATATAACACAACTTATGGTTTTTTTTTGTTATTAAAAGGGTAATGCTAAATGAACCTGTTTAAGAGGGTAGTTTTGCCATTAAATTATTTAAGATGATGATTCATCATCAGTTAATGAGCCTGTCATAAGGAATGGGATCTGTGTGAACCATATTTCATAAACTACGGCTTGTTAGTGTAATTTTCTCAAAAAAGGTGAGTGCATGTCTTTAGGCCAAACTAGATGGATGAAATCTTCCCAAGAATTTACAATTCTTGATTTGACAATGAGGAATATGAAGGATCAGGTGAATTCAACTCGTTGCTCTTCTCCGCTTCAGCCTCTTTATCTCAGCACTTCAATATTTATGGGAGTTCTGCAAATGCGGATCCAGATGCAGCAAGCATTGAGAGAGATTTGGGAACCATGATGGCAATATTATATTGGTGTACTTGGGGTCAAAAGCATAATGGCATTCAAGGGGTGTGGAGCTGAAAACAATCATCTGAACTTTCAACTTTGGCTAATGTGCTTCTGTTTCTGCATATCTGTTGATTGTTGAATGTTAGGTGGCTTTCTTAATTGGGGGAGAGAGAGGGAGAGGGAGAGGGAGTGCCTAAGGGCATCATGTGACTGGGCATTTTATAGTGCTTGGGTAATCTAGTTAATTTCTTTTTGTTGAAGACATTGTTTTGTTAGCTTATGATAATATTTTTTGTTGAAGAAATATGAAGGTGAACAATTGATGGGCAAAGGTTCACCATCCTGCCAATGTGGGGGAATCACTCACCACACACTAATCAGCATTTTGGTAATCAGTATTTTCAGTGTGGGAGTTTCACAAGGTCAGGGCAGAGAGAGCTGGTTTTGTGAGAGGGCATTGGAAAAATCCTGAGAGTGGTATTCTTACACCACCAGACCAGTGTGATTGACTATTCCCATTGAGATTTGGAGTCATTGACTCATTGATCGGGATACTATTACTGCCAATCTTTTACCATTGTTGTTTTGAGCAATTGTATACTGATCTCCACTACATAATTGTGTAAGAAAGTTAAGTTGGCGCTTTTCTCTGCATTAGTTTGGGTGGAAGATAAAGAAACATGGTGACTAACATTTACCTGATATGTTAAAGGTTTGCGATGATTGTTATAGAATTTTGGATTCGTATTCAGTATGTATGTCTCTTTCTCATCTTTGTTGAAGCTTGCATTGGTGCTTTAGGATTCTTTTGTGGGTTAGTGGAAATGTGGAATGGCTTACCTTAATTGATAGGCTATTCTTAGGATGTAGATCTTCTAGCACGATTGGTTCGAATGTATGCAGTGATTGAAACTTGAAAAGATGTCTCGAGACTGTGTTTTAGGAATCGGTTCTACTCAGATAGGCTGATTTGGATTGGCGCAGCTGGGAAGGGTAAGTTGCCTCGAGACAGTGTTTTAGGGGTCTGTTCTACACTTCTACATGCTGATTTGTATCGGCATAGCTGGGAGGGGTGATCCGAGATTAAGGGTAAACAGGCTGATCCCTTCCCAATTTTGTGTAATTGGACTCTGCAAAAATGTCTTCCCTTCCCAATTTCATGTAATTAGACCCTGGAAAAATGTCTTCCTGCTTGACTTTAGGTAGTTTGGGTTGGGTCACAACCTGAGGACATGTAGTTGGGAGACGGCAGTCTTTATATATATATATATATATTAGTCATCAATAAGAATATCTTCCTGTTGAGGAAAAATTATTTGCTAGTGCTGGGAAAAAATCACGAATAAACTTTTTGTAAGAAAGATAGTTTGACGAAGGACTGATGTTTCCAAAAATCACAAATAAAATTTGTGATATTCGATTTTGTGGGTTTCGTAATTTAGACCATTCGTTTTTGGGAAAAATTTTGTTTCTCGCCCGGTGGTTTGCTTCAAGGACAAAAGCCTCTTACATTTTTGAACCAGTACAAATACCTCCCCTACTAGGACTATTAGTAGACAACTACATTCACAGGTATATTCTATTAGATACCAACGGTGAGAGGTTAATATTTTTGTAATGACCAAACTTAACCTGTTTAAAGGGTGATTGATGTGCGTTAGAGCACGTGGATGCAACGTTC
Organism: Protea cynaroides; assembly: GCA_028583415.1. Lineage (NCBI taxonomy): Eukaryota > Viridiplantae > Streptophyta > Magnoliopsida > Proteales > Proteaceae > Protea > Protea cynaroides. The sequence goes on from CM053267.1 coordinate 48,145,992, forward strand.
AGCGGTAGAAATCCTTTAACCTGATCCTTGAAGCTCTTTGGTTCAACTTCATCGCCTTTGATCCTCTCAACACCAGTAAAACTAGCCACCGTCGGCGTGACTCCTATTCCGTCATCAGGGTACCTTATCCCTGAGTCTTTGATAAGGCTTGCGAGTTCCTCTCGCCATGACTTTGTCTCAGTAACTTTAGACATTCCTATTGATTCAAAACACAGAAGATGCAAGCTTAAACCCCCACCGTTGAAAGCCTAAAATCCTTGTTTTTAAGCTCCTCTTGAACTCAAAAATTAATTCTCCATCTCCACCTTCTCTGTTGATTTGAAGAAAATGTTGCCCTTCTTGATCTTCATATTAACCATGGCTAAAGAGACCTAGACGAAAGCAAAAGAAGTCGTTGTAGCTGAGACTGAGGCTCTTTTTGGTTTGTATTATATAACGTATTATTAGCTATTTGTGACAAATCAATTATGATAATAGATTATGAGTAATAAATAATGACCGTTTGGTACCACTAAACATAATACATTATATAATGAGAAATAGGTTTGGTATGCTTTAATGTGCAATTTATATCTATTTATATCTGAGATACAATCTTTGAAAATATGACGATTTGAGTACCTCATTTTTTAAAAGTGACGTTTGGGATTCCAAAACAAGTTTAACATTGTTTAACATTATATGCCTTAACAATTTAAGTCGCATGGGTTTAAAATTTTTTTAAATCCCAACTTTTCCCATTGAAAAAAAAAAAAAAAAGCTGTCGGTTAGTCATGGTCTTTACTTGACAAGTGTCCTCAGCGACAGAAAAGAACGTCAAATTAGCATTCTGGTTATAGTTAGTCACCAGGAACGATCTCTCTCTTGTCCAGTAGAGGGATAAAAATATTATTTCTCGCTCTCCCATTCCTATAATCAACAGTTAAAGGGATGACCATATACATGTGGTCAAGCTCAAAACTTTTTTTTTGTTGTTACATATTGTTTTTTATGAAAAAATTACCTATAACAATATTCAAACAAAATGAACCAAAGAACACGGATTGAGACATACTTCAAAGTATACAAATAGATTTGTCTAATTGTCAAACCGATCAAAGTTAAATAGTATAAATGTTTTTCTATCTATAATAATTTATATAATATCATACTAAAGTTACGTTATTAAAAAAAAAAAAAATCACTTGTTCATCCTTATTGTTGATATGCATCCTCAATTTGGTATGCAATTTGTTTTCGATATGCTTCCCATCGTTGTTGTTGTGTAGCACCGATCACATCTGTAATATCCACGATCCCATCATTAGTAATTTACAGTCTACACTACTAAAGTGTACAGTTTTTACAGCAATGCACGAGTTTGCTACTAAGAATTGGCAAACAAAGACCAATACCATGTGAGTTTAGAATTTGTGAATAAGGGATAAATCAAAGACTTCAAGACATACATATCTACTGAAAAGCTATTGATCGACATGATTTCAACTAAAAAGGACCCATTGGTTGTTGAATTTCATACCATAGGAATATACCTCAGCCTGACTTTCATCCAATACCATTGATGCAGCATAGCCTAGGGTTATGGATTTTTAAGGTTGAACTTAAGAATAACAAAAGACACTGCTATGGGATTATGGATGGAACCCGTAAACAGTACCGAGAATACTACTGAGGGAAAACAAACTAGAAATTGAGAAAGAGTAGCTTTACGGTTGAAAGGTACAAGGATTAGACAATAAGAAAACAAAGTTTGAGAAATTGAAGAGGAGAAGCAGAAGAACAAAAAACAGAGAACAAAAAGAAAAACCAATGATTCAAGGAGAAGAGATCAGAAAATACTATCTTCAGCCACAACTAACAATTCATAAGCAGCCAAACCACTTAAGAGACTCGTAAATTTCATTCCCATAATCTGAAAAATTCATGTTCAAGCAGCGCATGTATATAAAAACAAGATTTCCAACTCAACTAGGACTGTAATTTGACCCTCTTTGAAGACTAATACATTATCTAACCAACTAATAGGACTCTAATCCACGTTTTCCCTTATAAAACAGTCACAAAAACTAAACCTTCTTCTCCATGATTCCCATTCTATCTATTGAGTTCTTGCAGATGGTTGAAAATTTACAAAGAGTTCTAGCATCCTTAAGAGATTTGTGTCACAAAGGAAGTTTAAAAGGAGAATTTGAAAATGATTCATTTTTTTAGTTAAGAACTTGAAGATGATTCATTTTTTTATGCTTTCACTTCCAGTCATAGCCAATCAGTTTGATCATGGTCCATGAATGTGCTCATCAAAACAAGTATATATATAATCAACTACAGTATGACATGTTCATTACAGTACTTAAGCACACAGACACTGTTTGGCAGTTACATGAAACTTTAACTAAAGAGACTTGAAAATTATAAATGGGTTTTTTCTTTCTCCAACATTAACAATATGATTGACATACCATAAGGTTTCTCCGAATAAGAGCACAGCAAGAGAGGGAGAGAGGGAGAGAGAGAGAGAGAGAGAGAGAGAGAGAGAGAGAGAGAGAGAGAGAGAGTTGTATCTTACAGCTTCCAACTTTCAAGTTCCTATGAGAAATGATCCAGAAACTGTGAAAGAAAGCCAACTCTGATAAAGCAAAGCAATACATAAAGGAGCTGGTAAATACGATCAAACCATGTTTTCACTTTAGCCAAATAGGTGAAGTGAGAAGTAAGCCAGTACAGCCCTACAGGGATTCAGCCTTGCAACAGTTCTGGTCCCTAACTGCAGAAGAAGCTAATGGAAATATCTCAACCCCATTATCTCAGCTCATTGCTGCAGCTAGCAACCCCAGTACTCACTCATCCACCCTCACTGAGTTTCATTCGTTCACACTAGTTCAAACTTCAAACCCAGATAGTAAATGTATCTCAAGATTGTTTTGGAGATTACAGACCATTAAAAGGAAGGTTCTTTTCAGAAACATGAGACTGGGGCCAGTGACCTATCTGAGCTCATGAGGGACACCACTAGTCCCCTACCTTTGGTCCTTTCCAAGAAACCTTTAGGCAGGAAAGGAAAGGAGTCTTCACACTGCTTTGGCCTCCATTAATGTAGCCAGTATTGTACTACCAGAATTAATAAATACTTTCTCATAGGCCTGTTTAATCCATCCTAAGTTTGTATGGACTTGATCCCACAAATTAAATTGGCCAATCTTCCTTTTGTGGCCCAATCTCCCTTTCATGCTATTAATAGGAGGTTCAGTACATTAAGGGTCAGATTAGTTATTCTACTGACTAATCCTTTTCCCAATTGATGCATAAGTGTCAGTCAACTAGTGCCCACAGGTTCACTGGAAAAAAAAATATGGAAAATGAAAGACAGAGGAACTCCAAACTACCCAACAGTGCTCTTTCTCGTCCAAAATAAATGAAGAAACTGGGTCTATTTATTAACAAAATATTAAAAAGAATAGTAAGTGTTTCAATCAATAAATTCCAATATCCTTCAAACCATCTTTCAACGTAGCAGAAGAGAAAGGAAAGTATAAACTGCAGAAGTTTAATCAAGGTAGCAGAGGCGAGCATCCACTGGAGATTGTTTGACTGCAATAATACAAAATCACAAACCCAGAGCTATTATTCATAAACATAACAGGCAAACAAAGTTGCTACTAAAGCAACCCGAGATTAAATTCCAATAATTTCAAAACGAAAGAAAAAAAAAACGGTGCATTTGCGCTCAACTTAAACATAGAATTCAAGGATAGAAATAAAAAAACCCATAAAAATAGTGAAAGCGTAAAGAGAGAGGGAAAGAGGGGGGAGAGAGGAAAAAGAACACATACCTGTGGGGGTTTGCCAGGGAAGAGATGCGAGAGGTACCTTTGGGGGTTCGCCTGGAAGAGATGCTAGAGGTACCTCCTTTAGGGGTTCGCCCTGGAAGAGATGCAAGAGGGAGGAGAGAGTTTAGAAGAAGTGAGATGAAGAAAACGGGAGAGGTTTTATCAGGTTTTTAAGTTTAGGTGATGATAAAAGCATAATACATTATCCAATAATAATAAATAACTATTAACCTATTTGTAGATTATGAATTGTATCAATTTATTTTAATTATAAATAGACATTATAAATTATACCAAACAATCATAAATTTCATAATATATTATATAATACATTATATAATACAAACCAAAGAGAGCCTGAGAAAACGGCTATTGAGAAGGACCCACCACCACCACCACCACTAGTGCCGGAGGTTGAGGAATCCATCAAGCCCGCCATAGTTGAAGAAGTTGCTGCTCTTGCTACTGAGGAGGCTGAGAAGCCAATTAAAGACCACTGGAGTCCTTGAAGGTCTACTCGTGTTGAAGGTCCATTAAGGGTCGTTTCCTTTCCTTGGGTCAGAGCCCATCTTATAGTCAATAGAGACTGCCAAGTACCAATCTTTTTTAGTTAAAACTCGTTTTAAACGCATACTGTTCAGCCATACCTTACTCAACCGTTTAGTATGTGTATTGCCGTACTGACTTCAAAATACTTTAAAATATTCTATACTCCAAGCTAATCTTGCTGTTTAAAATGCGTTTAATAACGTACCGTACCATACCATATTCATATTTTAACCCACATCTTCAACGAATAATGAGTCGATTAATTCCGTATCATTTAATATTCTTATTGCCTTCCACATGTAATCGATGTTACTTTATTATTCGTTAGGGTGGGCTGTAGGCTCTCTCTCTCTCTCTCTCTCTCTCTCTCTCTCTCTCTCTCTCTCTCTCTCTCTCTCTCTCACTCCATATGGATTCATGTTTGGAGTCTTGGACAAACATAAAACATCAATTAACTAAATCTCACCGTTTTATGGCTAGATACATCATAAATGTCATCTGTTCCCATTGATTTAGATATAATTCTTTAATTTATGCGAGTATATTACCATTTTTTTCACCGTACCCTATTATATCTAATCCATTTAAAACACTTGCCGTCCGTTTTAGTATTTTGTCGTTCTCGGAATGTTTAGCCTTTTTTTTACCGTATTGTTCTTGTTTTACTCTGTTTAAAACCCGTTCCGCCCCGTTTTGTTTTTTTTACCGTTCCCGTTTTAACTAACTATGGTACCAACCGGTGGTTTTTAGAAATCACGGATTCGGTGATTACTGATCGGTTGGAAATCGATATCGTTGCTCAAGATTTGGTAAGGATCGGTTTTAACAATAGAATCGATTTTTATGTAAGAAAACATTTAAGGGTAGAAATGTCCATAGAAAGATTCAGTTTAACACATTAAAAAACTGGGAAGGTTGTACTTGTTCGAAAAGTTAGGGGGCATCTGTCCTTAAAGCAAACCATAAGGGGAGAAACAATATTTTTCTTTTTATTTTTTTTTGTATATTTTAGCGTTTTAGGATGAACTCTTTGAGCATGGCCAAGATTGCATTGGTTTAAGCCTCGTTGAACAAGTATGTGTAAATAATTTTAATTTTCCCGTTTTGTGTAATGTTATATAGGTATTAAACTAGTACAATTCTTCAAAGCTGAGGGAATACTATAAACTACATCTTAAAATGAACCAATAAATCATAAAGAAATGAGTTAATAACAGAAATAATTCAAGAGTTTGAGAGGTCATATTCCAATAATACTTTCACATAGATACTGCACCCCCCCTAGAGATCACTGTATTCTACAACTTGGTGTGATCATACTAATACAGTAATACTATATCATATAATATGGAAATAACCAAATTTTAGATATGAAATGTTACAAAGCACTACACCTTTCTGAGTCTAGAAAAGCTCATTAGGTTGAGTCATACCAAGAAAAGTCAATTGAATCTGAAGAACATCACTATCTACCAAGGAATCAAAGAATTGTGAACAATAAAAAAAAAGAGGAAGGCTCCGTTTCTAGATTCTTGATCAATTTATTCCTGCACACATACATCTCTATTGTATTATGATATTAGCTTGTGAGAAGGATGGTCGTCTAGGCTTCAATGTCCAACCAGAAATTTGCAAACATTGCATAAATAATAAACCAATAAACACCATCCTTTTAAGTAATTCTTATCCATGGCTCCAGTTAACTACTGAAGAACTATGGAATTATTTTTATTTAGAATTTCTGAAATATTCTCTCATTACATATCCTTGGCTCCAGTTAAGCACTGGAAGAACTATGAAATTATTTTTATTTAGAATTTCTTAAATATTTCATCATTACAAGTACTAATTATAGCTAGGTGGAGGGTGTTTATTATGTAGTGGGTTTGGACCCGTTGGAGTCTTCCTCCTGCTGCTGTTGACAGGCGCAGGAGCTTCTTGATGAAGTGGAGGATCAGATGGTTGTGAAGGGCCATTATGAACCTGTTGTGGAGGACGAGATGGTTGTGATGGGCCACTATCGAACTGATGTGGAAGACCAGATGGCTGTGATGGGCCTCTATGAAACTGATGTGGAGGGTTTTGATAATGTAGTGGGTTTCCACTAGATGGAACATTCCACATACGGTAGACAGGCGGTGGTGGAGTCTTCCTCTTCATATCTTCATACTCGCTTGTTCCAAAACCATTGCTTGTGCACAAGCCCACAATAACTAGAAACAAGAGCATTTTTAGAGCAAGGTATCTCTTTACTTCCATTGCATTGAATCATCCATTAATGCTTACCAACATTTGAATCATTCCAACTTACCGAAAAAAAAAAAAAACATTGAATCAATCACATATTTATCTCTTTGAATAACTTTATTGATTTATCTCTTTGAATCACTCCATAGATTTATCTTCTTTGAATCAAGCTACAGATGTATCTCTTTAAATCACCTCATAGATTTATCTTATTTGAATCAAGCCACAGATTTATCTTCTTTGAATCACTTATTTATCTCCTTAAATATCTCCATGCATTTAGGACTGCAAGTTTGGCCCTATTAATCCGAACCCAGTCCTAACCCGCCCTGAGCCCTAACAGGGTTGGGTTAGGGCCCAAATTTCATGAAACCCTGTAAGGGTTGGGTTGGTCCAGGGTTGTCTTGAGCCCGACCAGACCCTATATATATATATATATATATATACACCCTAAACCTAATTGACTAACCCTAACATCGCAACGTCTTTTCTCTTCTCGTTGACTTCTCCCTCACCGTCACTAACAGACTTATAGTCCCACTCTCACAAATCATCGCGGCATCGCCTCTGGAGTATGGCCCTCTATTTTATTGGTTGTGAATCTATATTGAGTTTGGGGGTTTGGCTTAAGATTGGAGATTCTCTCTCATAATCTTTCCAAATGCAAGTTTTTTTGATAAACTTTTATTTGTTTTTGTTTTGATGGATTATGAATGATCCCTTCGCTATGCTTTTCTTTTTATCATTTCTTCTTTTGGGCTGTGTTTGTGTTGTTTCAATGCCAATCTAAAGTCAGCTGTGGGTGGATTTTATTAACTAGTCCTTGGTTTCACTAACCAAGGAAAATCACATATTTGTAGATCTGTTCCCTTATTGGAACCAAGACATTGAAGTTAATTTCAATACGAATAGGCTTGTATGGCCACCTGCGGTTGGATCCGATCGTCTCCTCCCAGTGGTTTAGGAGGACAATAGCAACCTATCCCGGATGGTTGCCACGTGGCTCTCGGTGAATCCGAGACCCACATCCGAGCCGACACCCAGCCGACAAGCCAAGCCGACAGAGGGTGTCGGCTCGAACGTGGGTCTCGGATTCACCGAGAGCCACGTGGCAACCATCCGAGATAGGTTGCCACTGTCCTCCCAGAACCACTGGGAGGAGACGATGTAAATCCCCTGCGGTTAGCATGTTTTGATTTCTGGATTTTCTCTGGATAACCAGAGACTCTGTTAAGTGAAAGCATTGTCTAACCTTCTGAACATCGTATCTCTGAACTTGCACAAACTGCACGTGGTGACAAGCACTTCCTTAGAAAGGAACTAAGCTTTTCGAAAGAAGACTGGACTTGACCATCTACTCTCTTCTACTCTCAGTCTCCTCTCCACCATGAGAGACTGAAGTTTCAATTTCCAACCAATCCTTTATGTGTGTGTTCACAGATTTTTATATGAATTAGATCGTTTTTGTGATAGTTTTTTGAAGGTATTGGAATAGGATTAACTTTGATAAATTTGATTGCTATAATTCTTTGATTGGAAAACCAATAAACCAATCAGTGAAAAGACAGAAAACCCAACTAAAGCATAAGTTTTTCAATAAAAATAGCGATTTACTATTACAACAACAAATCTCCATTTGCATACTATTGATAAATCAGGGTCGATCAGGGTCAATCCGGCTCGACCTCGCCCAGTCAAGGTCGATCAGGGTAAGGTTGGGTTAGGCTAAATCTTGCTAGGGTAGGGTTAGGGTTGCAGATTTTCTGACCTTGGCAGGGTTGGACTGGGTTAGGATTATGTTTAAAGCACTCAGGGTGGGATAAGAGTTTTAAAAAAACCCGACCCAACCTGGCCCTGTTGCAGCCCTACATGTATCTACTCTAAATTCTTAGAACTTGTTGGATGGTGAGAAGGTGTTTTGTTTTTCTTTTTAACATTTATTCATTTTTACTATTATTTTTTAAATGTTTAATACGTTAAATGCATATTATTCGTGTATAATATACGTTCATTATAATAAACATGAATTTTTACGAATCTATCACAGATCTATGCAATAGTTTGTAAAAAAATCGTTTTATCGATATGGTTGCATATTATTCGATTATAATACACGAACTTATTTATTATTTGTATAATAGCGTGAGACCGCAATTGGAAAGGATGACCTTATTTTTCTTATCAACATAGTTATTGAAGAAAGGTTTTTATTTTCCTGAAAAAAATGGCATAGCCTCCATTGCTATTTTAAGAGAACCTTTTCTCTTATATATTATTTATCTTTCTAATTAAATCCCTTTGATTAATAGGAATATAAAAATTAACTTTTCGATTAAATCCCTTTGAATAACAGGATAATAAAAAATCTGAAAATTATAATTTCTAAGTGTAATAGTTTCCTATAGATTAAACGAGTACGATTTAGAACTTTTCATTTTTTCTTTTCAAAACTGATTTCATTATTATTATTTTTTTCTTTTACTTGCAACCAGATGGAACCATAATAAATTTCTATATAAGGGGTTTTCTATCTAATAGTATCTATCTTACAACTAGATTAATTTTCCCTTTTGTGTGGGAAATAAAAAATAAAAGAACAACAACCACACCACTAGTTCTAGTTAGTATGATGGCATGAGACCTCAATTGGAAAATATTTTCTTATTTTCTTAAAATTCTATACAAAAAATGAAAAGATTCTCTTATTTTTTTATAGATTATTTTATTTTTCTAAAATTCTATACTAATGTTTTTCTCAAATCTTTCATCCGGAGGCTTTATCTATTTGAAAAGGAGACAAAAAGAAGGGAAATGAAGTTAAGTTTACACTAAAATGGTTTGTAATTATTATCTCACATGATTATTTAAATTTTTTTCAAATGTTCCAAATATGATTATTATATTTAACTTTATGGGTTTTTATGTAAGAAAACATTTAAGGGTAGAAATGTTCATAGAAAGATTCAGTTTAACACATTAAAAAAATGAGACGATTGTACTTGTTCGAAAAGTTAGGGGGCATCTGTCCTTAAAGCAAACCATAAGGGGAGAAACAGTATTCTTCTTTTTATTTTTTTGTATATTTTAGCGTTTTAGGTTGAACTCTTTGAGCATGGTCAAGATTGCATTGGTTTAAGCCTTGTTGAACAAGTATGTGTAAATAATTTTAATTTTCCCGTTTTGTGTAATGTTATATAGGTATTAAACTAGTACAATTCTTCAAAGCTGAGGGAATACTATAAACTACATCTTAAAATGAACCAATAAATCATAAAGAAATGAGTTAATAACAGAAATAATTCAAGAGTTTGAGAGGTCATATTCCAATAATACTTTCACATAGATACTGCACCCCCCCTAGAGATCACTGTATTCTACAACTTGGTGTGATCATACTAATACAGTAATACTATATCATACAATATGAAAATAACCAAATTTTAGATATGAAATGTTACAAAGCACTACACCTTTCTGAGTCTAGAAAAGCTCATTAGGTTGAGTCATACCAAGAAAAGTCAATTGAATCTGAAGAACATCACTATCTACCAAGGAATCAAAGAACTGTGAACAATAAAAAAAAGAGGAAGGCTCCGTTTCTAGATTCTTGATCAATTTATTCCTGCACACATACATCTCTATTGTATTATGATATTAGCTTGTGAGAAGGATGGTCGTCTAGGCTTCAATGTCCAACCAGAAATTTACAAACATTGCATAAATAATAAACCAATAAACACCATCCTTTTAAGTAATTCTTATCCATGGCTCCAGTTAAGTACTGAAGAACTATGGAATTATTTTTATTTAGAATTTCTGAAATATTCTCTCATTACATATCCTTGGCTCCAGTTAAGCACTGGAAGAACTATGAAATTATTTTTATTTAGAATTTCTTAAATATTTCATCATTACAAGTACTAATTATAGCTAGGTGGAGGGTGTTTATTATGTAGTGGGTTTGGACCCGTTGGAGTCTTCCTCCTGCTGCTGTTGACAGGCGCAGGAGCTTCTTGATGAAGTGGAGGATCAGATGGTTGTGAAGGGCCATTATGAACCTGTTGTGGAGGACGAGATGGTTGTGATGGGCCACTATCGAACTGATGTGGAAAACCAGATGGCTGTGATGGGCCTCTATGAAACTGATGTGGAGGGTTTTGATAATGTAGTGGGTTTCCACTAGATGGAACATTCCACATACGGTAGACAGGCGGTGGTGGAGTCTTCCTCTTCATATCTTCATACTCGCTTGTTCCAAAACCATTGCTTGTGCACAAGCCCACAATAACTAGAAACAAGAGCATTTTTAGAGTAAGGTATCTCTTTACTTCCATTGTTTTTGCTTCAACGTGACGGAGTGCGTTTGATGGATTTTTTTTTTTTATCATTCATGGTTTTTGTAGCTTTTTAAAAGGTTATTCACTTGGATTTTTCTTTTTGATTTTTTGGGAATTAATGCTTACCAACATTGAATCATCCATTAATGCTTACCAACATTTGAATCATTCCAACTTACCGAAAAAAAAAAAAACATTGAATCAATCACATATTTATCTCTTTGAATAACTTTATTGATTTATCTCTTTGAATCACTCCATAGATTTATCTTCTTTGAATCAAGCTACAGATGTATCTCTTTAAATCACCTCATAGATTTATCTTATTTGAATCAAGCCACAGATTTATCTTCTTTGAATCACTTATTTATCTCCTTAAATATCTCCATGCATTTAGGACTGCAAGTTTGGCCCTATTAATCCGAACCCAGTCCTAACCCGCCCTGAGCCCTAACAGGGTTGGGTTAGGGCCCAAATTTCATCAAACCCTGTAAGGGTTGGGTTGGTCCAGGGTTGTCTTGAGCCCGACCAGACCCTATATATATATATATATATATATATATATATATATATATATATATATATATATATATATATATATATATATATATACACCCTAAACCTAATTGACTAACCCTAACATCGCAACGTCTTTTCTCTTCTCGTCGACTTCTCCCTCACCGTCACTAACAGACTTATAGTCCCACTCTCACAAATCATCGCGGCATCGCCTCTGGAGTATGGCCCTCTATTTTATTGGTTGTGAATCTATATTGAGTTTGGGGGTTTGGCTTAAGATTGGAGATTCTCTCTCATAATCTTTCCAAATGCAAGTTTTTTTTGATAAACTTTTATTTGTTTTTGTTTTGATGGATTATGAATGATCCCTTCTCTATGCTTTTCTTTTTATCATTTCTTCTTTTGGGCTGTGTTTGTGTTGTTTCAATGCCAATCTAAAGTCAGCTGTGGGTGGATTTTATTAACTAGTCCTTGGTTTCACAAACCAAGGAAAATCACATATTTGTAGATCTGTTCCCTTATTGGAACCAAGACATTGAAGTTAATTTCAATACGAATAGGCTTGTATGGCCACCTGCGGTTAGCATGTTTTGATTTCTGGATTTTCTCTGGATAACCAGAGACTCTGTTAAGTGAAAGCATTGTCTAACCTTCTGAACATCGTATCTCTGAACTTGCACAAACTGCACGTGGTGACAAGAACTTCTTTAAAAAGGAACTAAGCTTCCCGAAAGAAGACTGGACTTGACCATCTACTCTCTTCTACTCTCAGTCTCCTCTCCACCATGAGAGACTGAAGTTTCAATTTCCAACCAATCCTTTATGTGTGTGTTCACAAATTTTTGTATGAATTACATCGTTTTTGTGACAGTTTTTTGCAGGTATTGGAATAGGGTTAACTTTGATAAATTTGATTGCTATAATTCTCTGATTGGAAAACCAATAAACCAATCTGTGAAAAGATAGAAAACCCAACTAAAGCATAAGTTTTTCAATAAAAATAGCGATTTACTATTACAGCAACAAATCTCCATTTGCATACTATTGATTAATCAGGGTCGATCAGGGTCAATCCGGCTCGACCTCGCCCAGTCAAGGTCGATCAGGGTAGGGTTGGTTAGGCCGAACCTTGCTAGGGTAGGGTTAGGGTTGCAGATTTTCTGACCTTGGCAGGGTTGGACTGGGTTAGGATTATGTTTAAGGCACTCAGGGTGGGGTAAGAGTTTTAAAAAAACCCGACCCAACCTGGCCCTGTTGCGGCCCTACATGTATCTACTCTAAATTCTTAGAACTTGTTGGATGGTGAGAAGGTGTTTTGTTTTTCTTTTTAACATTTATTCATTTTTACTATTACTTTTTAAATGTTTAGTACGTTAAATGCATATTATTCATGTATAATATACGTTCAATATAATAAACATGAATTTTTACGAATCTATCATAGATCTATGCAATAGTTCGTAAAAAAATTGTTTTATCGATACGGTTGCATATTATTCGATTATAATACACGAACTTATTTATTATTTGTATAATAGCGTGAGACCGCAATTGGAAAGGATGACCTTATTTTTCTTATCAACATAGTTATTGAAGAAAGGTTTTTATTTTCCTGAAAAAAATGGCATAGCCTCCATTGCTAGTTTAAGAGAACCTTTTCTCTTATATATTCCTTATCTTTCTAATTAAATCCCTTTGATTAATAGGAATATAAAAATTAATTTTCTGATTAAATCCCTTTGATTAACAGGATAATAAAAAATCTGAAAATTATAATTTCTAAGTGTAATAGTTTCCTGTAGATTAAACGATTACGATTTAGAACTTTTCATTTTTTCTTTTCAAAACTGATTTCATTATTATTATTTTTTTCTTTTACTTGCAACCATATGGAACCATAATAAATTTCTATATAAGGGGTTTTCTATCTATCTTACAACTAGATTAATTTTCCCTTTTGTGTGGGAAATAAAAAATAAAAGAACAACAACCACACCACTAGTTCTAGTTAGTATGATGGCATGAGACCTCAATTGGAAAATATTTTCTTATTTTCCTAAAATTCTATACAAAAAATGAAAAGATTCTCTTATTTTCTTATAGATTATTTTATTTTTCTAAAATTCTATACTAATGTTTTTCTCAAATCTTTCATCCGGAGGCTTTGTCTATTTGAAAAGGAGACAAAAAGAAGGGAAATGAAGTTAAGTTTACACTAAAATGGTTTGTAATTATTATCTCACATGATTATTTAAATTTTTTTCAAATGTTCCAAATATGATTATTATATTTAACTTTATGGGTTGATTTTTATATAACAATATGATGGGTTACGTTTGGAGAAATAATAAAATGGTGAAAAGACTAATATGCAATGAGCAATGGGATATTAAAGTATTAATTAGGTGGGGTAAATTGGACTATTCATTTTATTTTAATTGAAATGGCATTTATGCATTTCATAGCATTGTATATTCCCTACCTTTCTCTCTCGTTTCTGTAAGGGATCGAGCTTTCCTTGGATTAGCTCTCTTGTGCCAGACCAGTTAGTCTTTTGGGTATATGTTGCACCAAAGGGTTTCACAATTGGAGATTTCTGCCCTCCAAATCTGAGATTTCAGTTAGTTGCACCAAAGGGTTAGTTTTCTTCTTTTGGGTTTAAGTTGCACCAAAGGGTTAGTTCCCAGATTTGAGAATTTTAGCTTTGCAACCAAGGATGATTCCAGATTTCAGTTAGTTGCTTCTTAATATAAAGGTCTTTGCTCCATTAATGTCAGTTAATGAGTCTCCTCTCGGTATATCAAATGCTGTTCGATAATGGGATCTCGGTGATCTTGCGAATCTGTTCGTGAACAAATTTGACAGAATCATCTGGGTCAACGTGTATGATAGTTCAATTGTTAAAGACCAATACCTCACAATTAAGAAGTCAAAAGTTTAAATCTTCTAGGAGCCTACTTATCCAAAAAAAAAAAAAAAAACATACAATGGTATTACCCCAGAGATGGGGCGCACGAAGAACTCCAATTTGGAAAACGAGATTCCGATGCCTCCATCACTAGGGCCACTGCAAGAAACTGATCAAACATTCGAAACCCTAGTTCCAAAATCGAATCATTTGCTCCGACACTGGTAGTGATGTGCACTAACCTAGCGTGAACTCCTGAGAATGAATTGACAACATTGGTTTTCATTAAGGGTATTAAACGATTTATAATCGGTTTAACGGTCCGATACGATGCGGTGCGGTGTATAAGAGGGTAAAATCGAAACTGAATTGATTAACTAAATGATGTCAAAATTGAAACTAAAATTGATTAGTAATTGATTTCGGTTTATAGGTTTTTAAACGGTTTTTCATTAATCGATTTTGATTACGGTTTATAATTGGTTTTGATTGCGGTTTATAAACGGTTTAACGCATCAGTTATAAACCCTTCATTGAGCACAAGTCAGAGGTCAATGTGCCGTCTTGATTGGTATTTTTTTTTTTTTTTTCTAAATTTTCAAATGTTGAAGCTTTTTCATTTTTTCATTTTTCCCTTTAATCGCATTGTCATACCCATTATTTGGAATCTCTTGACTCGTGGACCGTTAGCACATAGTTTTGCCATTGCGGATTTTCCGTTATCACTATGACATCATGTTCAATGGGAGAGGGGCAAATTTTGTCATTATGTTTAATAAAAAAAAAAAAAGAAAGAAAAAAAGAAAGAAAGAAAGAGGACAATACGTTTTTTTTAAGAAAAAATAAATTCCCAAAAAGTTTTTATGGTTAGTTGTTTTTTTATCCATTGATTCCAACATACATTGATTGCATGGATTTGACATAAGAAAAAGAGGATTGTTTTTTATTTCTTTCTCTCCCAAAAAGGATGACATATGAGGAAGAGAGTCATCATTGTGGTAGTTGGGTCTTTTCATTTTGAGAAAGATAACGAGTATGGGTGAGAGAAGGGAGAAAATCTGGAAGAGAGAGAGAGAAAGAAGAAATCAAGAAAATTGCGTTTTGGGAGGGGCTCAAGGAGAAGAGGATCAACAGTAGGAGATATGAAGGGATTTAAAGGGATCTTTTGGCTGGGGAGTTTTCCTAAAAACGGGAGAGATGAGAAGGGGAGTGAGGCAAGGAGGGAGAAATTCGAGAGAGAAAGAGTGTTCGATTTTATGTTGTCATTGTTGGTAACTTGACTGATGTGACAGTGTTTGTAAGCATATAGTCAAAGAAATGAGGAAAGAGAGTGTCAGTGTAGGAGAGAGAGTGTTAGTGCAATGACAAAGATGAAGCAACCTCGCATGTGTGTTCTATAATATTTTACATGTGTTTCAGATGACTTGCAGAGAGTTGAATGATATTCTACACTGAGTTTGATGAGAGAGACTGTCTGTGGCACCCACTGATGGTGTGGTTAACAAGAAGAACGAGAAACTGATGATCTGATGATCTGACAGTGTTTCTGGTGATGTGGCCAAGTTTCTGATGATGAGACAGTTTTGCGGCATCTTGAAGCATTACATGAAGAAAGAAGATGTAGAGAGAGAATGAGGAGAGAGAAACTAGAAAGAGAAAGAGGAAAGAGACTGTGGGTGGGACCCACGGGTGTGATGGCAAGGTGACATGTCAACACGGTAGCCCACGGCACTTGGTATGCATGCACACAAAGTTTCGGGTTCAAATTCCAAGGTTTGACAGAATTTTAACTTTGAGCCTATTTTTGGTGGGTCCCATAGCAAGTTCATGGAGATCCGACATTGGAAAGATGTAGAACGTCGAGTTAGCTTTCCAACGCAACTTGAATCACTCAATTCTGACGTCGGATGAGAGAGATATCGCAGTTTCCGTTGGATCGCTTAAAAAAGGTCATTAAACATTTGTTCAGGGGCCTATTTGCAATTATCAGAAGTTGAAGATTAATGCTGTAATTATCATAAATAGCTAAAGATTCCATTTGAACGGCTGAGAGAGAGCCGCGTTTTTCAGATCCGCATCTGACGGATCACAAAAATGCGAGATCCAATGGGTTACGTCGGACGGAATGTGATTCCATCACGAGGCATTTCATTGGCCTGATGTAGATTAATATGGTAGTCAATGTTTCACGGACTCAGCGCCTTGATTCCGTGTGGCGCACGCACGGTACAACAACAAGTTGATCCAGATCTTGCGGTGAAGATCGAATCCGATCGCGCCTGACGCTATTTATGCAGATCCAGCGACGAGAAACAAATCCCGCCTTTTTGAAGCCAATCCAACGGTCTCTGATTTAGATTCCGCAGCGGGCCAATCAGAATGCGACAACACATCGGCGCGGTGCGGGTGCGCGGTTATAAAAGGAAAGATTTTATTTTGAATCTTTTGGTTGATCGAACTTCAAACTACCATAACTTCTTTATTTGAGTTCCAAATCGATCCGTTCAAGTTGCAGTTTCCATATTTTTAGATGCTCTATACATTGGGCGCCGTTGGGAGTCATAAAACACAGAGAAAAATAAAAAAATATGGTTTTGAAGCTTAACATAGGGTTTTTTTAGGGTTTCGTGCCTGTGGGAGTGATGAATCACCAACTACCTCTTCTCTATGCATCAATGGAGTGCTAAATCCCTATGAGAGGTCAGTAGAGTTTTTATTTTCACATTCATGGTGATTATGGATTGTGTGGAAGAGATTGAAAGTCTTTCGATGAGCTGTGCTCTGTGAATCTATCTCTATCATCATTGAAGGCTGTTAGAGAGTACCTGAGAACAGTGTGAAGCTTCAGAGATATTGTTGGTCATTCGAAAGCATTATTTGTGAGATTTTTCAATTCCTTATCTATTTATGCTTTCAATTTATTGTATGCTAGCGTAGGTGCAAATTGTTGAATACCTAGCTAGTGGGAGAAAATTGTAAGGCAAATTTATAAGCCTAAAAAAATTTATTATTTACTTCCCGTGGGTGCGGGTTAAGCGTGGTGTGCAGCGTGTGTTGAACACTGGTACTTGATACCTGAATTCCTGGCACATGTGTGTCCTCCTAGTTTTATGCTGAGTAAATTGGGTGTATGTACTCCCTGCTGTGTAGACAGCAAAAAGAAGTGTATTGAGTATACACGGAGCCCGTTGGGCATTACTCCGTGGACTAGCCATCACACTATGTTGGTGAACCACGTATATCCTGTGTTGTGGATTGTCTTTATTTTTCTATATATTGGTGAACCACGTATATCCTGTATTGTGGACTGTCTTTATTTTTCTATATATTTTGGAGTGCGTGTGATGACTTGCAGGATGGGTGTGCAAATCTGGTAGACCTGACCACTCAGTGGTAGCGAGGTAGATTTGTATGCGCTTGTGTGTGTGTGAAAAGTTAGGTCTCCATCAACTCTGGGCAGCAGTAAATAATTAAGGAAAATTTTCAGACACTGATTCACCCCCCTCTCAGTGTCATATCAAGTTCATCAAAGAGGGCTGCTACTGGTCAAAGGGTAGGAAGAAAGGTAAGAGAAGAAGAAATGGAGGAGTAAAAGCCAGGAAGGTCTTCGGTCGGCTGCAAAGAGGAAGAATCAGAGAAGAAGAAAGGAGAAGATGACAGATGAGGGGTAGTAGAGGAGAGCAGAGGGATTAAAGAGAAGTTTTCTTCATCTTCTCTAATCTTTATTAATTTGGGCGTTGATTCCATTTTATTCTCCGGTAGTGACGGCTGCAGCGGCACTTCGATTTAGTGGTACTCTTGTGATCGTTGACGGTGACACTTGTATTTTGCTAATATGATCATTTTCATTGGCAATATTCCGGTGGCGGCAAGTGCTTGATTCGGATCATGTGCAGCAATTTGAATGGTTAGTTCTTCAAGGTTTCTGCTGACGCAGATACTGAAGATCGATGATGATCATTCTAATATTTTACATGGTGCCATTTGCTGGAAAATTTTATTTCAACGGGTTTCAATTGGATTTAGTGTTATTTAAAGAGAAGGAATCGGTTCTTGAGGAGGGAGAGAAGGTATTAGATGGTCTTTCCGGCCTACCTTAAATTGGCATTGTGTTTTGGTTCCGTCAATCGGGACTTAGGAAGGTCGATCTAGAGAAACGAAAGTTTGCCAGTAAAGGATTTTTGAGAGTTTAAAAGCATCTATCAAAGAACATCAAGAAGAGAAAACCTATTTCTCAATAGCAAGCTTTGGATCCTTGTGTTGGAAGGCAACGATTCAGATTGGACGCTGAAATCGATCGGAAGATTCGCCGTTAACAATCGTAGATCTCTATTATCTTTAGGTGATTCTTCCATTACAGCACCTATGCCACAGGTACGTCAAACATTTGACTTCTTGCTCACATCTGGTTATGTGTTTAATGAATGTAGTTTCTTGTGATGATTCTAAGTCCGATCAAATGCCTAATGAATTTATATGGGTTACATGATTGATGAGTTTAACTTCTAAGAATACCGGATCTGATCACATGCATGATCTGCTAGCTGCATCTTTCTATTTTCACATCCATGACTTATCATGCCTGATTTCCTGTCATAACATTGATCAGTTTACTTTGGTAAAATATTAAGTATCCTTCTACTATAACTGATCATTGCTTCTGCTGAAGTAGGTTCATGTGTTCATATCTCATACTTTTATGAAATTCCCCATACCCATTCCATTTTGCATTAGGCCGATTCGGTAACCCCACTAAATCTGGTCAATTTCCATTACCTTTCATCAATCCCATTTTTATTGTCATTATCTTTAATCGGTCCAGCCCCATATTCATTTGAACCAATCCAATTTCCGATTGATTCCATGTTAGAACCCTTAAATGTCTTTTCAGATCGTCGTTGCAAGCTGCTGGCATGGATTCAGTCCACTTATTATTATTATTATTATTATTGTTATTATTTTTTTTGTGTACTTCAACCTATTGGTTTTCTTATGTCTTAGCTCATTGTTTTAACATGGGTAAGTGCAGTCCATTATTTTACTGGGTTTAAGCTCAGCCCATCTACTTTGTAGCTCGCTTACTACAAGTGTTACATTCATTTAATATTTTATTCTTTCCATCTGTTTATATAAATTGTATGGCATGCTTATGCCTCTTCCCTCTCTTGTTTGTTGTTTGCATGGGTGAGCATCCTTGATGGCAAGCAGCTCGATTTAGAACAAAGACGTAGAGACTTTCAAGAATCGATCAGGTATTCTCCTTGCTTTATTTTAGTTGATATCTATTGTTGCATTGTAATCTCATTTGTATAATTGACACCCTTCCTACGATGTTATTGGCTAGGGGACTCCAAAGAGTCTGACCCATTGTGGGCTCATTCTAAATGAGCCCATCTAACCCTAGGATTGGATCCAAGAGTGTGGAAAATCGTTGTATCAAAAATATATTAATGAAAATATATGATTGAGTAAATGTATGCATAGGATTGGTGGCCCGATGGACGGCCCACCTGGGTATCCCGAATGTGGGATGTGAGGGAGATTTAGTGAACCCCCGTGTGTGGGGAGCTGAGGCGTTTGGACTCTCCTGAGTATTGTCATGCGTGTCCATAGCTCGTCAATCCATGAGAACTATGCTTGACCTGATTCTGGAGAGACAGAGGTCTCGAGGGATACGTAGGCTGTGGGGGGTTTGGTTGCTCCACGCTCGTTCAAATTGAGGTAAGTTCCATGTATTATGGGATTACCTCACCGAAGGGACTTCCTTGTGATAGGGAGTACCTCAACCTTGAGATGGGTCCCACTGTTGTGGGGACATCTCTCACAATTGGATGTATTCCATGATTATGGGAGCATCCATCGCTTGGGATGCGTTCCAACATTTGGAAGTGTCCCTTCTCTTGCACACACCTAGTACGTACACACCCGCCCGAACTATGTTTCGCCTGATTTCCATCGCACAGAGATACGTAGGCGGTCTGGGATTTTCCCAGACCTTGGTCATATGTTGTATATCATTTTTTCCTTTCTTTAGATGTATGATTAGGTTATTCATTAAATTCTTTAATTCATTTTGTGATTATTTTCTAGTTTAAATTTGCTTACTTTGAGCTTATGTCATGCATAGTTAGTAAAAAATTAGAGATCAACTTAGGATTCCCCCTTCTACCTTGTAATGTATTTAGATAGCCCAAAGTGTTCATAAACTATAGGAAAATGATAGGATTTAGGGAAACCAGTTCAACCGGGCGAGTTGGGTGTCTAACACATTCCCAAATTGTAATTTGACACTTACTCGCCTTTGGTGAGACGAGATAGTCATTCTATTTGCACGAGTCATTAGTGTCACTCCATTGAGGGACATCATTTATAGGTCTTAGACCTCATCTAGGTGGCGACTCCAGTTTTCTTACCCTGCACTGGCATGAGTGGATGAGATCTGAAGGTGAGAACTTTCTAGATCCCAGTTTGAGTGTAATGAGAGTAGACAAGTTTCATAACATGTAAACTCAAATATAAAAACGAGAAAATTTAAATTTCAAATGATTTTCCCTGATCCTCACATGGACAAATGGCCGATGTAGGTCAGTTTTAGACATTAATGTGGCTTCTTGAAAATGCAAATGCCAACGCATTCATAGGACTTTAAATTATGTAATTATAAAAAGAAGTGGAATAATTATAAGCTTTGAAACATGTCAAACTATTAACTAATTGTACAAAAAATGGGAAAGAATCATGGATAAGGGAGAAGAATTTTTGTAGCCTAAAATTTTTACATATAAAACTAGATTATTATTCCCTTGTGTTGGATATTAAAATTACTACATGATTTAATGGTTCTAAACCTATGTGCTTTTCCTACATCTTTTGGACAACCTATTATGTTTTTTTTTTGTTTTAGTTTTATGGTTTGTCTTTGGGAATTGGGGTTGGGGTTTTGGAGAAATAATTTATTAATTGGGGTTAGGGTTGGGAATGGGGTTGGGCGTTGAAAATTTGGGATATTGGGGAAATAATATATTATTTGGGCTTGGGGTTAGAGTCTTGAGGAAATAACATATTAAATTATTGAGATTAGGATTTAGCTTTTTGGGAATTAAATGATTCATTTTATTCGGTTTTAATCTGTGTCTAGTCGATATAACCCGACAGTTTAAACGGTTTAATCGGTTTCAAACTGATTAAGTAAACGGTGTCATATTTTAAACCAGAATCGAACCGATTACTAAACAGTCTCTCGGTTCCAGTGTAAACGATTGGGTCCGATTTCGGTAAACGGTTTCGGTGCAAATGTTGCACCCTTAGGTTTCATCCTTCTTCATCCTTCTCAACAAATCCGATAAATCATTGTTAGAGTAAACTTCGAACTTCCTCTTAGAAGAGATATGATTGTGAGATCTGATAAGGTTTCTTCGGTGGATCTATTTCTATTATAATCCTCCATGATTCTTTCATATTAATCGCCACTGGCGAGATTTTGCCAGAGGCATTCGGATTCAGATGATGCAGTTGAACTAAGAAAGGATTGGGACAAGAGCGTATTAAAGGATCATATTCATCGCCCCCAGTGAGATTGAGCGGGATAATTTTTGCAAAGGCTTTTGAAACGAAAGATGAGAGGGTTATATTAGTCTTTTAACAATAAAATCGGTTTTTAGGTAACAAAACGTCTATGGGTAAAATTTTCCATAGAAAGATTAACTTTAATACCATTATAAAAATGGGACAGTTGTATTTGTCTGAAAAATTTGGAGAGATTTGTCTTTTGGATAAACCATGGGGGAGGAAACAGTATTTGTCCTTATTTTAATTTATCTAGGATTTCAATTCTTATACTTTTTTCGCCTTCATTATTTGGCTCATGTGTAGACACAATTTGGAATATGTATTGTTTAGATGATTATTATGGTAAGGTCTATTGCTATCTACCTTCCCCCACCCCCATCCCATCCCATCCCAATATGGTGGATGGAATCTTGGGAATAAGTAGATCCAAGTGTGATGTCTATTCCTGGTTCAACAGGAGAGAATTTAAGGAGCATTTCACACACTTCCCTTGTAGTTTTGCTTAATAATATGCACCCATTTTTTTCACGATAATTACAATAACACCCACTATCAACACCCAAACGTTAAGTAGACTGACAGAAAAGTTAAAAATACCATTATACCACAATACCATTCCCTTTGATTTTGAAATTCCCTATCTATTTTTGCAAAATTTTCTTTCTCGGCAACGGCTCCAACTTGGGAAAAGTGATCTGGTTCTTCTCCGACGACGTCTCTCTTTTCTGGCGCACCTCTTTTCCGACCATAAGAACATGAATTCATCCATAAACCTTTTCTTCATCTTCTCTTCTTTCTCTTCGTTTTTTGATTTTTTTCGTCATATTTTTCTCCAATTTTGGATCTTGCCCTTAATCGCTAACTCCTTCTGGAAGTTCCTTGACAGTCCTCCCAATAAGGGACTGATGTTCTCAAAAATCTCAAATAAAATTTGTGCTATTCGATTATGTAGGTTTCGTAATATAGACCATTTGTTTTTGGTAAATTTTAGCATTTTAGGATGAATTCCTTGAGAATGGGGATCCACATCCTCTCTCGCTTGAGTTTGGGCAGGAGAGTTGGCGGCCCGGATGGATGGCGACCACCTGGCTCTCGGGTGAATCAGAGCCCTCCATCCGAGCCCACTGTGAGGATAGTGATGTCCACCCACGCTGAAATGGACGATGAATGATTTGGAATCACCACCTAGATTAAGGTCTAGGACCTAAAATGTAGCCTCATCCTGAGATAAGACTTCTATTGACTCATGACCCAACATATCGGCTTTGGTCCAACAGAGAATGGGTAAACGTTCAAAGTACAGTTTGGGAAGGTGTTAGGCACCCAAAACTGCCCGATCCGAAAATCGGCCTCCTATGTGACTCTACTTTCCTTAGACTCTATGGTTCTGACTGTTCATGGTCGATGGATGATGACTAGGGCTAATGGGGGATCCTATGCCAAGTTGCTGACTTCTTCTAGCCTAAATTCAGCCAAACATGTTCTCAAAGTAAGAAAATAAATAAAATAATATACAATGAACCGAACCAAAGATGGTTCGGTGATGGACTGAATCTGAGATGTCCATAACATCTCAAATTGCCTACGTATTCCAATCCTGGAAATCAAGTCCAAAAACGTAGTTCGAAACAGAAAGTGATTAAGGTTTATGGATGTGGATTATGATTAAGCTTTCTTAGATTCAATTTATTCAAGTTGAAGTTTATGCTTGATGATGATTGAGATTGAATCTAGAGATAGCCTAAATGGATCGAAGTGAACGAGGATATGGATACAGATATGGATATGGGGGGACCTAAGGATACTAAGATGGGGTACCGTACTTGGAGGATCCTTCAAGTTGCCTACGTATCCCAGAGGTCCTGGAAATCAGGTACAACGTAGTTCGTTTCGTGGGTTGTACTCTCAGGGAGTAAGGTGTGGCTCTCAGGGAGTCAGATTTGTACTCTCAGGGAGTAGGGTTGTACTCTCAGGGAGTAGGGTTGTACTCTCAGGGAGTAGGGTTTGTACTCTCAGGGAGTAAGGTTTGTACTCTCAGGGAGTAAGGTTTGTACTCTCAGGGAGTAGGGTTGTACTCTCAGGGAGTGATGTTTGTACTCTCAAGGAGTAATATTTGTACTCTCAGGGAGTAAGGCTTGTACTCTCAGGGAGTGATGTTTGTACTCTCAAGGAGTAGAGTGTGGCTCTCAGGGAGTCAGATTTGTACTCTCAGGGAGTAATGTTTGTACTCTCAGGGAGTGATGTTTGGCTCTATGGGAGTTGGATTTGTACTCTCAGGGAGTAAGGTTTGTACTCTCAGGGAGTAAGGTTTGTACTCTCAGGGAGTAAGGTTTGTACTCCCAGGGAGTGAGGTTGTACTCTCAGGGAGTTGGATTTGTACTCTCAGGGAGTAAGGTTTGTACTCTCAGGGAGTAGGGTTGTACTCTCAGGGAGTAATGGATTTGTACTCTCAGGGAGTGATGTTTGTACTCTCAGGGAGTGATGTTTGTACTCTCAGGGAGTCAGGTTTAGGGCACATTGATTGAGGTGTGGAACCGTATCTGGGAGTTTCCCAGACTACCTATGTATCTTAGGGTTTTTCCTAAGAATCAGGATCCACGTAGTTCGAAAATGGCACTGTTCATTGGGTGACCCACTTGGGTCAGAATATGGGCGGTCCAACCGGACCGAAAGATAATCCTAGATGATCTGTGGTTGGATTCACATTACACTTATCTAGATTCTGCATCCTAGGGGAAATGAACTAAGGGGTAGGGGTCGTCCTAAACTACATTTGTCACTTACAACCCTGATTTTGAAATTATTGGGCTAAGCTTCATGATTCTTGATTAAGACTTTTATCATTTTTCATTATTACCCTTTCCATGAATGTGGGTGCCTACATGCACGTCCCCACACCTAGGAATGTCTTCTATCAGTGTACATGCATGGCAGTTCGACTAGGATGCAGCGAAAAGTAAATTCTTGCCAACATAAACATCATTCAATCATGGCATTAGCAAGCAGATCAACATGGCAGTGTGCACAAAGCTAGCATTGTAAGCATTTCAGACATGGTAGTGCATAATATGACAGCGTAATCAAGTCAACATGATAGATGCATGGATATAACAAGGTAGACAATATCAGATCATCAATCTAACGGTTATATCTCTTCAAAAAATGATGATCATGATTAACACTTAGATTTCATCAAAACAGCCAAGATCAACGGCTCAGATCTCATCAAATAGCTATAATCATGATCAATGACTCATATCTCATCAAAATAGCTATGATCTATGGCTTAGATCTCCTATCATGATCAGACTAAGAAATCAATGGCTCAGATTTGTCTAAATCAATTATGATCAAGATTCAACAATTTACATCACTCAAAATTTCCACGATGATAATCCAACGGTTTAAATCACTCAGATCATAATCCAACCATTCAGATTCATCAAAAACACTCATGATCAAGATTTAACAGTTTAGATTCACCAAAATCACTTACGATGACAATCCAACGGTTCAAATCGCTTAAGATCATAATCCAACCATTTAGATTCATTTAAATCATTCCCAAAGATAATCTAATGGCTCAGATCGTTCATCATGATAATCTAACCGCTCAGATTGATTAAAAGCACTCACGATCAAGATCCAATGGTTTAAATCACTCAAAATTACTCACAATGAAAATCCAACGGTTGAAATCATTCAAGATCATAATCCAATCATTCATATTCCTTTAAAAACACCCATAATGATGATCCAATGATTGAAATCATTCAAGATCATAATCCAACCATTCATATTCCTTTAAGAAATCCACAATGAATATCCAACGTTGAAATAATTCAAGATCACTCAAAGTAAAGATCCAACGTTTGAAATCATTCAAGATCACTCAAAGTAAAGATCCAACGGTTGAAATCAATCAAAATCACTCATAGTGAAGATCTAATGGTTGAAATCATTTAAAATCATAATTTAATGCTTTAGATCATTTAAATCACTCATGATGTTGATCCAACCGTCCGAATTAACATCCAATGGCCCATATTTCATCACATCAAAATTTATAATCAATGGGCTAGGTTTAAATTATCCAAGATTGATAGCCAATATTAAATCACATCAAACATGAACATCATGGTATTGACACACATGCCATATAGCATTTGAAGATCATGATTATCGAAATAGGCATATTTAGATAATTTTCGATTATTTGAGCTTCATGAAATCTATCAAAATAAAATTTGAGGTACCAACCTTGTCCCCAACAATGGGGTGGAGCCTTTGATGATGGTTGGTGACGATCGATGGCAAGCTTTCCCTCCTTCTTTCCTCCTTTCCTCCTTTCCTTTCTCTCTTTTCCTCAATCTCCCCTCTTGATTCCAATATCTCTTTCTCTCTCTCTCTCTTTTCTCTAACTTACTTCTATTCTCCTCTCTTTTTTTTCTAGCCTTTCTCCCTCTTTCTTTTCTCCCTCCCCTCTTTTTTTCATCTCTCAAGTGGTTAGATGGGTGCTCCTTTTATAGATGACCCTTGGTTGCTTGAGCATGGCTCAAGAAGATGATGTATGATGGAGTTGGGCTCAAGGAAGTAAGGTCATGGGATGGGAAAGGTGTTGGGCTCAAGAAGGAGGTGGCTTGAGGGAGTTGGTAGGTGTCAAATGGAGGTGGTTTAGGGTAGCTAAGGGACTAATTATAGGTTTTAGGGGATGGCTAAAGTGGAAGGCTCAAGAAGATGAGGTGATGGGTTATGACTCAAGATGTGGAAGGGATTTAGGGGCATGGAGGTTGAGGGATTTAAGGGCATGGAGGTTGAGGGATTTAAGGGCATGGAGGTTCAATAAGTGGAGGGATTTATGGCTCAAGAGGTGGAGGGATTTATGGGCATGGAGGTTCAAGAAGGAGGTGCCATGGTGGTGAGGGGTCAAGAAGGAGTTGTCATGATGGGGCTCAAGAAGTGGAGGGGAGTAAGGGCATGGAGGTTCAAGAAGTGGAGGGCTCAAGAAGATGAAGTGATGGGTTTATGACTCAAGATGTGGAAGGTTTTATGGCTCAAGAGGTGGAGGGATTTAGGGGCATGGAGGTTCAAGAAGAGAATATGATTCTTCTTCTCTCTTTCCATTCTCTCTCTCTCTCTCTCTCTCTCTCTCTCTTCTCTCTCTCTCTCTCTTTCTCTCTCTTGCCTTGTTGGATTCCCACTCCCTCTCTTTATATATATATATATATATATATATATATATATATATATATATATATATATATATATATATATATATATATATATATATATATATATATATATATATATATATATATATATATATATATAATATAAAAGTATATATAATATAACATATATAAAACATATATTATATAATATATAAATGTATATAGTATATAAAATATATATAACAAATACATAAAGTGCATACACATGGGTTGACCCTCCTTGATCTGGGCCGGTCTGGGTTGGGTCAGGTTGGACTGGTTGAGTTCGACGGGGTTGGACTAAATCAGGCTTGAGCTGGGTTGGGCTGAGTAAGTATGGACTGGATTGATTTCTCTCTCTATTATGGATCCTCTCAGCTTGCAATTCCGCATGAAAAATTTCGACGGCCTCTGTCTCAGATTCTTTACGTCCATTTCGAAGAGGACAGGCAATGGAGCACACTAGCACTTGAATCGCCTGATTCGGACTTCGGATGATCGAGATATGAAGAATTAGAGTTTTTTGATGATAATCCTACTGGCAACTTTGCATGGGACCCGCTGGCGGCTTTCGTCCAAAATTCTTTACGTTCACTTTGAAGAGGACGGACAATGGAACACAGTGGCGCTTGAATCGCCTGATTCGGACTTCGGATGATCAAGATATGAAGAATTGGAGTTTTGACGATAATCCTACTGGCAACTTTGCATGGGACCCGCGGGCGGCTTCTACCCAAAATTCTTCACGTCCACTTTGAAGAGGACAGGCAATGGAGCACAGTGGCGCTTGAATCGTCGGATTTGGATATCGGACGATCAAGATATGGTCGAATGAAGTTCGATCGATTTAAATCACAATAATTTGCCCAATAAATCTTTAATTTATGATAATTTTCAGAAAAGCCCTTGGATTAATAAGCCAAATTCAATCCGACTAAAATCGCAACATCTTCTTCGTTTGATATCGGAATTGAATGATTCTGGTATCATTTCGAAGGTATTTCCATGACCTTGCTGTAGGGCCTGCCAAAATCAGCTTTGAAATCACCACTTATCGTCCAAACCTTGAATTGAGCTGCAACCCTTCTGAATATGCCCATCAAGACTCTTGTTCATGGCTGGGGATGGCAAAAATGGGGTGCTTACACCCACACCCCTGTCAGCTCAGCTTGTCGGTTGGGGTGTAGGCTCGGATGCAGGGCTCGGATTCACCAGAGAGCCAGGTGGCTGCCATCCATCTTGGCCGCCAACTCTCCTGCCCAAACTCTGGCGGGAGAGGATTTCTATATTGAGAATGGCCTAGCTTACATTGGTTTAAGCCTCATTGAACAAATAATAATTTTAGTTTTTCCGTTTTGTGTAATGTTATATAGGTATTAAACTAGTAGAACTCTTCAAAGCTTAGGGAATAGGGATAATATCACGTGCTATTCAGATACTTTGAAAAACGTCACCTATCATCCCATGGTTTCAGAAATCATCAATCGCACCCAACTAATTGACAGAAGAAAGTTCAAATTTTGTCTACACGTTTATACCCTTCTCATTTTGGGATTCAATCTCACTGAAACCCTAATTTTTGAAGAAAGACATTACTTGATCAGAGTTCAAAAAGAAATGGAAAGCACAATGACATACGATCATGATCTCAACCTGTTGTATTTTAATTATAATGTGTTATTATTTTTATAGTAAAAAATAAAGTTTCAAAATAAAGCTATTTTTGATTTTTCCTTCTTATAGTATGTGGTTTGAAAGGGTATTGAGGTGGAGCTAGTGAGGTTGGATCCCAAGACCTGATCAAGATGATACAAGTATGATTGGTCTCTTTCCTTAGTCCCACATGGGAAGTGAAAGAGGTTGTAGGGTACCTATATATAGTTTTGGGAACTACATGGGCTATGGTAATTTGGAGGGAAGTTTCCCTCCTCCCTTATGTCTGGGTTGGTTCCGAGTAGAGCTAGTGAGGTTGGATCCCAAGACCTCAAGATGACCCAAGTATGATTGCTCTTTTTCCTTAGTTCTACATGGGAAGTGAAAGAGATTGTAGGGTATCTTATATATAGTTTTGGGAATTATATGGGATAGGGTAATTTGGAGGGAAGTCTCTCTCCTCCCTTGTGTCCGGGTTGGTTTCGGATTGTTTTTCACACACGCGTGCTGGCATCGAGCTGCAGGCCGGCCGGTCTTGTCGTGGCATGGTGCGGTGTCTGTGTCGGCAACTCAAGATATATTTTTTGGAGTTAGGTTATTTTTTGGTTTATGTTGAGTCGGATGCTGTTCATTCCGTGACCCAAGTCAAACCGGATTTTTTAGTGAATAGATATGACTATTCAAAGGGACACTCTTACCAAAGGGGTTTGATCTGAACGCTTCGATTAGGATCAATCAATCTAAGCCGTTAAGATCATAAGGACACATTCATTCAATGGAATAGATCCTTTGGGAAAAAGGTACGATCTCAACGGTCAGATTAGATTTAAATAATTCAAACTGTTAGATCGTAGAGGTGCTTCTATTCAATAGAACAAATCCTTTGATAAGGGGTATGATCTAAACCATTGGAATGAAATGACACACCTACATCTAAGGGTGCTTAGAAAGGGCATGTCCTACTCTATAAATAGGGTAGTAGGGGCTCTCTATTGGTTCAAATTTTTTTGATGAAATTAATGCGCTCTCTCTCTCTGATAACCAATACTATTTGCTGTCCCCCTGTCGATTTTATTTGATTTATCATATATATAGATTTTTTCCATCATCGACATCTGCGCTTGCCTTAGCACCATTCCAAAGTACTTGAAGGGGCGTGTTAGACCAGTGCAAGTTTAATACGGGAAGCCAATAAGTTGCTTTATCTTGGAGTCAAATTTGCATAAAAAAACCCAATTGCACCATTCGGGGTAAATTCTGTCTTTAGGACAGTATCACTTGTGATACGACACAGCTTCAAACACTTTATTTGTTACAGTGCAGTCTTCATTATCGGAACAAATAATTTCTCTAATAAGATACAACATTCAATTTTTACAACACAACCTCAAAGCGATGGAACTGAGATTAGAGCTGCCGGGGACAGATGAATCTAAAAGAGAAACTCATGATTCCTGCTGCAGTCAGGAACAACAAGAGACTCTGGTCGACTGATGAGTCTAAGAGCGCTTCCCGCACTTCTGATGCCAGAGATGATGGCCGAGAAACCCCTTAGCCTTAAAACCCCTGCTTCCCACGATGTGCTAGCGCTTGAAATTATCTCTTCTTCCTGTTTCCTCTCCCTTGTTCAGACCAATGTGTTAGATTTATGTGGGCTTAATTAATTACCTAAACTAGTTAATTCAGTGGGAGTCTGATTGACACGGTATAACTGGTTTGGTTTGGTTCGTCACACGGTATGAGATAGGTTTGGTAACCCTAATTCTATTGTGGGAAGGGTTTTAGGGTTACATATGTATTCTATAAATACAGTGTTAGAGTCCCCACAACCACGGTTAATCAGTTTTCTGCATCCATTAGCAAGAGACGTCAGGATATCCTCTGGAGGCTGTGGAAGACTGTAGCCGAGGGATTTCGATCAAAGCTTGGAGCGTCGTGGAGCATATGGAAATTAATCTCTTCACAGACAGGTATGTCTTTATATTCATTGTTTATGGTTTCTCTATTGTGTTCTAGGGCTACTGTATGGATGGAGAATGAGTTTCTTGGAAACCCTAAACTCATAATATTCTAACAGTTGGTATCAGAGCCAACCATACAGACCTAGAATCAATGGAGATTGATTATAAAGACTGATAATGAATGGTCAAATTAAAAGAGAATTTTTCCCAAGTTTTGGATCGAATCTTGATCAGATCTATCGGAGATTTTCATAAACAAATTTTTTTTCGACCGATAAAATAAGTCAAGCTATATACCGTTGGAAAGGTCTCGAAGAGACGGAGCCGGCGATATAAAAATCGTCGGCATCGGACGTCGGATGCGCCGGCAATCGCCTGTGGAATCTACGAGTGGATCTCACTCTCGGGTGGGAAGGAAAAAAAAAAGGAGAATAAAAAGGGAATATTCGGTTCGGGTTGGTTCGATCCGGTCTGATCAAATCGGTTTGGTTCCCTCAAAACCAAACCAAATATTCCCTTTTTATTCTCCAGCCTGGGCAGGCCCGACCCGAACCTGGGTGGGTCAACCCGAACCCGACCAGATTGAACCGGTACCCGATTTACAACCTGAGAACCCGGTCTTCTGGACCCGATGGGTTGACCCGTAACCTGGATTTTGACCCGGTAACCCCGATTTTTTTTACCCGTTTACCCATTTGGTTTGACCGGATAACCCGATGGTTGACCCTTTGGACCAAACCGTGGTTCGGTTTGCCCCAGGCCATGTGGTTCGGCCTAGACCATAGTAATAAAAAAAATGAAGAATAAAAAGGGAATATTCGGTTTGATTTTGAGAGAACCAAACCGATTTGGTCAGACCGGATCAAACCAACCCGAACCGACCCAGACAAGGTTTTCTTATAAGGGCTTGTTTGGTTTCTTTTTTTAAATAAAAGAACATTAAACAGTGATTCTAGGAGCTAGAAATATCGGATTGACCTCCGATTTGTTTCGTTGGACTCCATTTTTAATGCTCTTCAATCTGATATATATTTTGGAACATTTTGATGCATTAAAAGATATGTTATTATGAAAAAATGTCCTATGAAAACTCGATTTTTAATGTTTTTGCTGATTTTTCTTAAAGTTATTGTACAAAATTGATTGATTGAGCTAATGCGCATGTTTATATGAATGTTTAGACTTGTAAAATTATATTTTAAAGCATTCATGGTTAAATAAATATCCCACATAAGCTGCAGTTTAGGATTTGTTCATATCA
The DNA here is from genome assembly GCA_028583415.1 of Protea cynaroides. Taxonomy (NCBI): domain Eukaryota; kingdom Viridiplantae; phylum Streptophyta; class Magnoliopsida; order Proteales; family Proteaceae; genus Protea; species Protea cynaroides. The sequence goes on from CM053267.1 coordinate 48,178,033, forward strand.
TGGTGGAACTTGGTGTGACCACCAAAGTGGCAATCTTGTTTTATTATGATGTATTCAAATTCTAGAATATATGTTTGTAAATGCTTCAGTTTTGATAATGTTCTCCCAAAGGTGATATTATCTAAGTTTATTCAAATTATGATTTATAGCTATTGTGTAAGGATTATGGTGTGACCACCAAAGTGGCAACCTTAGTTCTATCATAATATGCTTAAATCTAGCATTTATGCATTTACAAACTACTGTAAGGAAGTATAGTGTTCACACAAAAGTGACACTAATATAAACTCTCACTTTTATGGATGCAGCAAAGAATGACACTGTCCACCCAAAGGTGGCATTGTCAAAGAAAATAAAGAACTCATGCACATGGTTGAAGGATTGTGACTTTAGGGGTCTTCATCCACCTAAAGGTGATGAGATTTTCGAAAGTCATTATCTCTTCACAGTTATTGCACAGATATTGAAAGGACCAGTGCACATATTGTCCCAAAGGATGTGTGTGTAGTTCGATTGAATTTTCAAAGATATTAATTAGCTTGCACATGTTATGTATATATATTCTTGCTAGCTAATTTTATTTGGTATTAATCCTAGACTTATAATTATTTACATTGTTGTAGACATGTAATGATTAAATACCTTAAGATGCCTGTCTTTGGCTGCCAGTTTTATGAATTGACATGAAAACTGAAAACTAGTCTAGGATTGTTTAACCTAGATGTACTCAACAGAAAAATTGTATTCTGATCCTTAGGGTGTTCAGTCCTTAAGATCAAGTAAACAATGTTCAGATGAGAAACATTGAAAAAAGATATTTCTTGAGAAATTCAAATAAAGATTTGATTTTTCAAGAAGGGACAGAGAGATGTTTTATTACTCAAGTCCATCAGTATTAGTTTTTGATGATAAGAGATGATATTTGAATTGTGAGAAAAATATAAGGCAGAGCTATTAACTATTAATGATAAGCTCAAAGATAAGTGAATATTTGTAGGTTCATTAAAACCTATATAGGTGACATTTTAGACTTTTCACTTCCTCACAAGAATTGTTTAGTCAGATCCTGATGACCTATAGTACTCAAAAATATAGTGAACCCTAAAGTGAAAGAACTAAGGATAAAAGTTCAAAGAAAAGAGAAAAATATGAATGCCAATGTCATAGTGCATAATATATACTCAGACAAAGACAAGTTGTAAAGGGGTAGAAAAATCCATAGAAAGAAAAATGGATCTAAGTAGAATAAAATTCTTGTAGGGTGACCCAAAAGGGACATGTAAAGGAAAAATTTATATAGCTGGACAGTTTAAGTGAAAAAAGAATAAGGATTATGAAACTTCTGAGCAAGAAGGTGCAGTATATTGGATACTTAAGCATTAATCTTTAATTTATTCTATCTTTAGAAGTTAAACTGTATATTGTAATAATATTCCACCCTGGTCATAAGGGTTTATGACTGTTGTCCAAAGAAAGATTAGAAAGAATAATATTCTAAAATTCTTCTTCCAAGGTTTATTATATGTATATATGTGAGAATTATTTAAAAGAGAAGATGACAAGATTAAAGTATGTGAAGGTTATTCACAATAAGAATTTATTGGACTTGGTGGACATTGAAATTTCATTTAGGACTTCTTGTTACAGTTTAGTCTATGGTTGTTTTTCCAAATAATGAAAATTAAGGTGAAAATTTTTTTATTAAAAGAATTAAAACTATTAGATCTGAATGAGAGAGTTTTGGGAGACCATGTGATACTGATTTATTCCCTGATAAATTTAAGCAAGTGTTTGCAAAAACCTAATAATGTATTTGATCCTATAAGGAAAGAAATGATATTGCAGCTTATATTATTAATAGAGTGCTAGTTAGTCAGTTTTCAGTTTAAGTTATCTTACTGTAGAACTGACATGATTTCATAACACTCGTAGGAGAGTGATTATTTTAGGACATTGAGTTGTTATATTATGGAATGTCAAAATAGATCCAAGAAACATAAAGTTTGATGAGACCACCTGAAAATGGGTGTCAAGCAACCAGTTGAGATCCCAGAAATGCTTCAGCCATAGTAGTAGAGCCAGATGAGGCAATGAAGAGATATACTGGACTATGTAAATTTGTGATTTCATCCAATCACATGTTGTACTTCAAAATAGATGTTTTTAGTGATGGATAAAAATAAAGATCATAATGATTTTGAGCAAGTTATTAGTAATGAAATCACTCTTGAATGTTTAATGATCATAAATGATATGTTGTTGTCTATGAACAATAACGAGACTTGAAATTTTATACTTTTGTCAATGAGCGGTGTACTCATAAGCTAAAAATAGATAACAAAGAAAATGTGTGATTCCAGTGAGAGAATTGATTGCTACAAAGTATAATTTATAGCAAAGTAGAATCACACAAAGGGAAGAGAAAGAGAACTTCAAATTTTGAGGTTTATTTTGGAGTTGCATCAGGTAGATGTAAAGATTGTTTTGATTAAAGAAAATATTTATATATTTTAATCACAAAGTTTTGTGGTAAGGATAAAGAAGATATGTTTTGTAGACTTATAAAGTCAATCTGTGGATTAAACGGGTATCCGAATAATGGTATTTGAAGTTTAACAAGGTTGTATCTTCTTTCAACTTTGTTGATATTGCCATTGACCATTGTATATATCTATAGGTCGGTGGGAGTGGATTCACTACCTTGTCATGTGTGTTGATGGTTTTCTTTGGCATGTAGTGACATGGTTTATTAGTTGAAATCAATATTCTTCTGTCTGATAACTTCGACATGTAAAACTGTATGAGCAAATACCTTTGTACCTGAAATTGAGTTTACTCGTGACAGAAAAAATAAAATTCTGGATTTATTTCAAAGTCTAAATACTGTTCGTGTTTTCGAATGGTTCAGTATGCATGTATAACTAATAAGTTACGGATGCTAAGATCAGTAAAAGAGATAAATTGACAGAATTGTAGACAAAGAATGATACTGAGTATTAGCATCTACAATGCAGTAGAGAGCTTGATATATGTTTAAGGTTATAATCATTTCATATAGTCTTTTCATTGAGTGTCATAGGATGTTTTCAGTTGAATGCTGGTATAGCTTACTGGACAATGGGGAAAAGGAAGGTCATGCGGTATATATATAAGACCAAAGATTATATGTTCATTTATAGAAGTAGTGACACTCTAGGCTATTTTGATGTAATTTATAATGATTGTATTGATGACAAGAAATCAACATCAAGGTTCATTGTCATGGTGATAGGGTTTTGTAACTCTATAGAAAGATAACAAACAAGATATCTTGTGAAAATTTATTATCTATTTTGGAGATTATAGACTCCACTTCTAAATCTATTGAGATGTATTCTGACAGTGGTTCAGCTGTGTTTCTCTCAAAGAATAATATGAAATCTAGTATTTCAAAGTATAATGGAGATTGAATCTCTTGAAGTAAGAAAGATGTCAAAAGATTTTATATCATTGTAGATTTTCGAACGACGGTTTTGTCAGTGGGAGTCTTTAAGGGACGATATGTCCAATATAAGAATGGTTGAAAACAAATAATTTTTTCAGAGACTTAAGTGGCCAAAGATCTTGGAATCAGTGGGAGTCTCTAGATATGCTTAATCAGTGGGAGACTCTTTATGTTTATACTTGTGTTTTCATATTGCTTACTGTGCTTGATTGTATTGCTCATGGTTTGATGGTACAGTTTTTGTAACTATGATTTTGTTTACATTAACATTTACGTTATTGTTATTTTGCATACATAGTTATGTGTTTGACATGTCGCAGATATGAGGCAGTATTTAGCCAAAGTTTCAAGGTAGTATTTAGCCAATGTTTCAAGGAAGTATTCAGCCAGATATATAAGGCAGTATTCAGCCAAGATAAGAGGCGGTATTCAGCCACAAATAATGACAGTAAGTCAAAGTTTGATATTAATCCAAACTAGAGGCGGTTTGCCATGAAAGAATAATATCAAAGAATAAAGGCAGTGTTTAGCCAAAGTATGGTATTATAATTTTAAAATATTTAAATACCATGTTAAGTTACCCATAAAGGTTTTGGGGCACTTTGATTAAGGTTTTTTTTAATCAAGTTTGGACTCGCATAGAAGTTTACTTTCATGCATTATCTCAGGCGATTCATGTATTGAGTAGACCTCTGTTATGGATGACAGAAGTTTATACACCATACGTTAAGGTGTATTATTCGCTGTTGCTCGCATTGAAAAACTTGATGGATGTTTCAAAGTTAGTGACGATTAAGTGTGTTGGATTCCATGGCCACACTGGTTGACGATAGTTTTGTAATTAATATAGCCCAAGTGGGAGATTGTTAGATTTATGTGGGCTTAATTAATTACATAAACTAGTTAATTCAGTGAGAGTCTGATTGACACGGTATAACTGGTTTGGTTTGGTTCGTCACACGGTATGAGATAGGTTTGGTAACCCTAATTCTATTGTGGGAAGGGTTTTAGGGTTACATCTATATTCTATAAATACAGGATTAGAGTCCACACAGCCATGGTTAATCAGTTATCTACACCCATTAGCAAGAGACGTCAGGATATCCTCTAGAGGCTGTGGAAGACTGTAGCCGAGGGATTTCGATCAAAGCTTGGAGCGTATGGAAATTAATCTCTTCACAGACAGGTATGTCTTTATATTCATTGTTTATGGTTTCTCTATTGTATTCTAGGGCTACTGTATGGATGGAGAATGGGTTTCTTGGAAACCCTAAACTCATAATATTCTAACACAATATTGGGGCAGTAAAACAAAAACCAAAAAAAAAAAAAAAAAGCGAGATAGAAGGAAAGGAATGTTTAGGAGGAAAGAGGAATCTTGTTTCCATGGCACCCTTTCCTTTGAAATTGGATTAATAATTGTTTCTGGCGTTTAGCTTCCTGCAACAAAAGAAGATGTGAGGGAGAGAAGTTTCCTACAACAGAGAGGTGAGAAAGATGGAAGGAATTGAGCACAGAATGGTGAGTGTGAATGGAATTAACATGCACATAGCAGAGAAAGGAAAAATTATATTCTGATCCTTAGGGTGTTCAGTCCTTAAGATCAAGTAAAGCAATGTTCAGATGAGAAACATTGAAAAAGAATATTTCTTGAGAAATCCAAATAAAGATTTGATTTTTCTAGAAGGGGTAGAGAGATGTTTTATTACTCAAGTCCATCAGTATCAGTTTTTGATGATAAGAGATGGTATTTGAATTGTGAGAAAATATAAGATAGAGCTATTAACTATTAATAATAAGCTCAAGGATAAGTGAATATTTGTAGGTTCATTAAAACCTATGTAGGTGATATTTTAGACTTTTCACTTCCTCACAAGAATTGTATAGTCAGATCCTAATGACCTATAGTACTAAAAAATATAGTGAACCCTAAAGTGAAAGAACTAAGGATAAAAGTTCAAAGAAAAGAGAAAAATATGAATGCCAATGTCATAGTGCATAATATATACTCAGACAAAGGCAAGTTGTAAAAGGGGTAGGAAAATCCATAGAAAGAAAAATGGATCTAAGTAGAATAAAATTCTTGTAGGGTGACCCAGAAGGGACATATAAAGGAAAAATTTATATAGCTGGACAGTTTAAGTGAAAAAGGAATAAGGATTATGAAACTTCTGAGCAAGAAGGTGCAGTATATTGGATACTTAAGCATTAATCTTTAATTTATTCTATCTTTAGAAGTTAAACTGTATATTGTAATATTTCACCCTGGTCATAAGGGTTTATGACTGTTGTCCAAAGAAAGATTAGAAAGAATAATATTCTAAAATTCTCCTTCCAAGGTTTATTACATGTATATATGTGAGAATTATTTAAAAGAGAAGATGACAAGATTAAAGTATGTGAAGGTTATTCACAATAAGAATTTATTGGACTTGGTGGACATTGAAATTTCATTTAGGACTTCTTATCACAGTTTAGTCTATGGTTGTTTTTTCAAATAATAAAAATTAAGGTGGAAAAACTTTTATTAAAAGAACTAAAACTATTACATCTGAATGAGAGAGTTTTGGGAGACCATGTGATACTGGTTTATTCCCTGATAAATTTAAGCAAGTGCTTGTAACCTAATAATGTATTTGATCCTGTAAGAAAAGAATTGATATTGCAGCCTATATTATTAATAGAGTGCTAGTTAGTCAGTTTTCAGTTTAAGTTATCTTACTCTAGAACTGACATGATTTCATAACACTCGTAGGAGAGTGATTATTTTAGGACATTGAGTTGTTATATTATGGGATGTCAAAATAGACCCAAGAAACTTAAAGTTTGATGAGACCACCTGAAAATGAGTGTGAAACAACCAGTTGAGATACCAGAAATGCTTCAGCCATAGTAGTAGAGCCAGATGAGGCAATGAAGAGATATACTGGACTATGTAAATCTGTGATTTCATCCAATCACATGTTGTACTTCAAAATAGATATTTTTGGTGATGGACAAAAATAAAGATCCTAATGATTTTGAGCAAGTTATTAGTAATGAAATTGCTCTTGAATGTTTAATGATCATAAAGGATGTGTTGTTGTCTATGAACAATAACGAGACTTAAAATTTTATGCTTTTGTCAATGAGCGGTGTACTCATAAGCTAAAAATGGATATACAAAGAAAATATGTGATTCTAGTGGGAGAATTGATTGCTACAAAGTAAAATTTATAGCAAAGTGGAATCACACAAAGGGAAGAGAAAGAACTTCAAATTTTGAAATTTATTTTGGAGTTGCATCAGGTAGATGTAAAGATCGTTTTGATCAAAGAAAATGTTTATATATTTTAATCACAAGGTTTTGTGGTAAGGATAAAGAAGATATATTTTGTAGACTTATAAAGTCAATCTGTGGATTAAACGGGTATCCGAATAATGGTATTTGAAGTTTAACAAGGTTGTATCTTCTTTCAACTTTGTTGATATTGCCATTGACCATTGTATATATCTATAGGTCAGTGAGAGTGGATTCACTACCTTGTCATGTGTGTTGATGGTTTTCTTTGGCATTGTGGTGACATGGTTTATTAGTTGAAATCAATATTCTTCTGTCTGATAACTTCGACATGTAAAACTGTATGGGCAAATACCTTTGTACCTGAAATTGAGTTTACTCGTGACAGAAAAAATAAAATTCTAGATTTATTTTAAAGTATAAATATTGTTCGTGTTTTCGAATGGTTCAGTATGCATGTATAACTAGTAAGTTGCGGATGCTAAGATCAGTAAAGGAGATAAATTGACAGAATAATAGACAAAGAATGATACTGAGTATTAGCATCTACAATGCAGTAGAGAGCTTGAAATATGTTTAATGTTGTAATCATTTCATATAGTCTTTTCATTGAGTGTCATATGATGTTTTTAGTTTGATGCTGGTATAGCTTACAGGACAATGGGAAAAAGGAAGGTCATGCGGTATATATATAGGACCAAAGATTATATGTTCATTATAGAAGTAGTGACACTCTAAGCTATTTTGATGTAATTTATTATGATTGTATTGATGATAAGAAATCAACATCAAGGTTCATTGTCATGGTGATAGGGTTTTGTAACTCTATATAAACATAACAAGCAAGATATCTTGTGTGAAAATTTATTATCTATTTTGGAGATTATAGACTCCACTTCTAAATCTATTGAGATGTATTATGACAGTGGTTCAGCTGTGTTCTTCTCAAAGAATAATATGAAATCTAGTATTTCAAAGTATAATGGAGATCCAATCTCTTGAAGTAAGAAAGATGTCAAAATTTTTTGTATCATTGTAGATTCTCAGACGACGATTTTGTCAGTGGGAGTCTTTAAGGGACGGTATGTCCAATATAAGAATGGTTGAAAACAAATAATTTTTTCAGAGACTTAAGTGGCCAAAGATCTTGGAATCAGTGGGAGTCTCTAGATATGCTTAATCAGTGGGAGACTCTTTATGTTTATACTTGTGTTTTCACATTGCTTACTGTGCTTGATTGTATTGCTCATGGTTTGATGGTATAGTTTTTGTAACTATGATTTTGTTTACATTAGCATTTGTGTTATTGCTATTTTACATACATAGTTATGTGTTTGACATGTCGTAAATATGAGGCAGTATTTAGCCAAAGTTTCAAAGCAGTATTTAACCAAAGTTTCAAGACAGTATTCAACTAGATATATAAGGCAGTATTCAGCCAAGATAAGAGACGGTATTCAGCCATACAAATAATGACGGTAAGTCAAAGTCTGGTATTAATCCAAGCTAGAGACGGTTTACCATGAAAGGATAATATCAAAGAATAAAGGCGGTCCTAGCCAAAGTATAGTATTATAATTCCAGAATATTTAAATACCATTTAAGTTGCCCATAAAGGTTTTGGGGCACTTTGATTAAGATTTTTTTTAATCAAGTTTGGACTCGCATGGAAGTTTACTTTCATGCATTATCTCAGGCGATTCATGTATTGAGTAGACCTCTGTTATGGATGACAGAAGTTTATACACCATACGTTAAGGTGTATTATTCGCTGTTGCTCGCATTGGAAAGCTTGATGGATGTTTCAAAGTTAGTGACGATTTAGTGTGTTGGATTCCGTGGCCACACTGGTTGACGATAGTTTTGTAATTAATATAGCCCAAGTGAGAGATTGTTAGATTTATGTGGGCTTATTTAATTACCTAAACTAGTTAATTCAGTAGGAGTCTGTTTGATACGGTATAAATGATTTGGTTTGGTTCGTCACACGGTATGAGATAGGTTTGGTAACCCTAATTCTATTGTGGGAAGGGTTTTATGGTTACATCTGTATTCTATAAATACAGGGTTAGAGTCCCCACATCCACGGTTAATCAGTTCTCTGCACCCATTAGCAAGAGATGTCAGGATATCCTCTGGAGGCTGTGGAAGACTGTAGCCGAGGGATTTCGATCAAAGCTTAGAGCGTCGTGGAGCGTATGGAAATTAATCTCTTCACAAACATGTATGTCTTTATATTCATTGTTTATGATTTCTCTATTGTGTTCTAGGGCTACTGTATGGATGGAGAATGGGTTTCTTGGAAACCCTAAACTCATAATATTCTAACACAATATTGGGACAGTAAAACAAAAACCAAAAAAAAAAAAAAAAAAAAAAGCGAGATAGAAGGAAAGGAATGTTTAGGAGGAAAGAGGAATCTTGTTTCCATGGCACCCTTTCCTTTGAAATTGGATTAATAATTGTTTCTGGCGTTTAGCTTCCTGCAACAGAAGAAGGTGTGAGGGAGAGAAGTTTCCTACAACAGAGAGGTGAGAAAGATGGAAGGAATTGAGCACAGATTGGTGAGTGTGAATGGAATTAACATGCACATAGCAGAGAAAGGAAAGGGTCTGATGTTGCTGCTTTTGCATGGTTTTCCCGAACTTTGGTACTCATGGAGGCACCAGATTACTGGATTGGCCTCCCATGGCTATCGAGTTGTGGTTCCTGACCTCCGTAGTTATGGTGACACAGATGCTCCGCCTTCTCCCAGCAGCTATACCATCTTTCATGTCATTGGCAATCTTATTGCCCTCATCAATCTCCTCGCCCAAGATAAGGTGACGAATTCGGTGCTCGATTTCAATCCAAAATTTTTATTTCTTTTCTTTTCTTCTCATAACATATGTGAACCCCAGAATCAAAGTCGGAGCAAATTCAGAAGCATTTGAAGTGGAATCACAAAATAAAAATCATCAAACAAACCAGGATACAGGATAAAAAATTACTTCATTCTTCGTTGTTCCTTTCACCTGCAATTTTGTTGGTGATTCAGCCTTGCCATCGATGAGAATGGAGTGGCAAGAAGACTTAATTGATCAAACTTTTCAGCTACAGATTCATCGTCGGTGAAGGAGATTACGAGAAAGTGAGGTGTGCTACAATCGTTGTTGGTGAAGAACGAAACACAATGGACAGAGTCATAGAGTGAGTTCGAGAGTTCGGGAATAGGGTAAAATAGACTTTTTCCATTACAATAAGGGTATTACTGTTAATCCAAAAATGGTTTTAAGTTCACATCAGCATCTAATAGTTCCATATTAACAGTTTGGGTTTTTTTGATAAACATTTTGAAAATTTGGGTGATAATTGATGATATTAGAAACCTTGGTGTGGTTGGTGATGTTTCTCAAAGTATCTGGGTAGTCCGTGATATTTTCCCTAAGGAATATTATAAACATCATCTTAAAATGAACCAATAAATCATAAGAAATGAGTTAATAACAGAAATAATTCAAGAGTTTGAGAGTTCATATTCAAATAATGCTTTCACATAGGCATTGTATGTGCAATTTTTTATATGTTAATTTTTTTTTTCAATGTTTGTTTTCAGGACTTAAGATAAGATGATTTTTTTCCCATTCTTAAGAGATCATTATATTCTACAATTTGATTTGATCATACTAATACTAAGTTATACAACATGAAAAAGTAACCATTGAAAAAAATTAAGATGTAAAATGTTACAGCACTAGCTACCAAGGAATTAAAGAACTGTGAACAATAGAGTAAGAGGAAGGCTCCATTTCTAGATTCATGATCAATTAAAATTCTTGCACACATACATCTCTGTAGTATTATGATATTGGCTCGGGAGAAGGAAGGTTGTCTAGGCTTCAAATGTTCAATCAGAAAACTACAAACACTGCATAAATAATGAACCAATAAAAACCATCTTTTTAAATACTACTTATCCATGGCTCCAGTTAAGTACTGGAAAAGCCATGGAACTATTTTTATTTAGAATTTCTGAAATATTCAATCATACGTATCTTTGGCTCTATATAAGTACTGGAAGAATCATGGAATTATTTTTTATTTAGGATTATGTATTGGGCTTCCTCCAGATGGAACATCATGAAACTGATGAAGTGGCTGAGGATTATGTATTGGGCTTCCTCCAGATGGAACATCATGAAACTGATGAAGTGTAGGATTATGTATTGGGCTTCCACCAGATGGAACATCATGAAACTGATGAAATAGTTGAGGATTATGTATTGGGCTTCCTCCAGGTGGAACATCATGAAACTGATGAAGTGTAGGATTATGTATTGGGCTTCCACCAGATGGAACATCATGAAACTGATGAAGTGTAGGATTATGTATTGGGCTTCCTCCAGATGGAACATCATGAAACTGATGAAATGGCTGAGGATTATCTATTGGGCTTCCTCCAGATGGAACATCATGAAACTGATGAAGTATAGGATTATGTATTGGGCTTCCACCAGATGGAACATCATGAAACTGATGGAACGGCTGAGGATTATGTATTGGGCTTCCTCCAGATGGAACATCATGAAACTGATGAAATGTAGGATTATGTATTGGAGTCTTCCTCTTCGTATCTTCATACTCTCTTATTCCAAAACCATTGTTTGTGCACAATACTACAATTACTAGAAACAAGAGCATTTTTTGAGCAAGGTCTCTGTATACTTCCATTGCTTTGTTTCAATGAAACGAATTGAATCTGATGGATTTTTTCTATCCTTCGTGCATGGTTTTTATAGTTTTCTGAAAGGTTATTCGTCTGGATTTTTTTATTGCCTTCTTCATCGGTTTCTATGGGTAAAGAGTCTACCCACGTTCTCATGGGACTCATAATGATCCTACAGTTTCTAAGTGGAATTTCAATACCCATTCTCCCACTTTAATGCCCACTCGCCCACTCCATGGGAGCCATAATGGTCATTCATCAAAACCTTCAGTTTCTAAGTGGGATTTAAATACCCATTCTCCCACTCCATGGGAACCATAATGGCCATTCATCAAGAGACCGATGTGGTCAATTCTAAAATTGGTGCACATCGGTTATCCTCCTTCAAATGGGGTTTTCAGCTTGATCCCTCCATGAATATCCTTCATGGTTTTTATAGCTTTCTAAAAAGTTATTCGTCTGGATTTTTCTTTTTGATATCTCTAAGATATATCTCTTTGGATAAGTCCATTGATTTCTCTCTTTAATCACTTATATAGATTTATCTTTTGAATAGCTTCACACATTTATCTCCTAAAATCAATCCATAAATTTATCTTTTTAAATATCTCCATGTATTTAAGGTTGCAAGTTTAGCCCTGACAATTCGAACTTGGCCCTAACCTGCCCTGAACCCTAGCAAGGCTAAACCCAAGTTGAACCCGGACTGAAATCCTCTCCCGCGGCAGGAGGTTCCTGCCGCTGATCCAAGGGCTGGGGATCAGTCGGCCGGCCTACCAATACATGGGGAGGTGGGCCGGCTGAAATCCCGCCCTTGACCGGCGGCAGGTGGGCGGGAGAGGATTTTTTTGTCATTGAACCCTGCCAAGACTGGATTAGAACCCAAATTTCATTAGACCTCGACAAGGTTAGGTAGGGACAGGGTTGATGCCTCAGGTTGAGCCTACCACGACCATATATATATATATATATATATATATATATATATATATATGGGAAAATAGATGGTTTCTCTCCTTTCATTATTTCTCTCTTCATTCTTTTATTATTATTGATTTTCTCTTTTTTAAATATTTTCTCTCTCCTCCTATTATTCTCTCTTTTCTTTCTTCTTTAATTATTTATTGTTATCTATTTGTGAGCATCCATCGCAATATCTTGCTCTTATTTATCATTCCTTAATTTATGAAAGTATATAGTCCTTTTTTTGCCTAAATCAACAAAGCTCAAGGTGATTTCTCTTTCCCCTTCAAGTTTACCTATTACGGTACCAGAGTGAATATGATCTCCACCTGATATGCGTAAGGCTTTTAGTTTTGATCTGTTCAAAACTCATACCATTCGTTTCATTTTTCTTACGTTCTCAAAATATTTGACATTTTCTGATTGTATCATTTTTTTATTTTTTCCGTTTAAAACCCAGACCGTATTGTTCCGTTTGCTCCCCTATGGTTTGGCTAGAGGACAAATGCTCTCAAACTTTTCAGACAAATACAAATACCTCCCCTATAAGCACCATTAAAATACAACTAAATCCACGCGGTCAGGTATATTCTATTAGATACTGAGGGTGTGAGGCCAATATTTTTATAATGACCAAACTAATCCCTTACAAAGAGAAATACCTGATTTATCCTTATTGAAAAATGGAATCTAATTCGGCCGCAATCATTTTTGTTCTCACCTTATGTTCCAGATTTGTTTTAGCTCAGATCTGAGATTTCTTCAAATCTTGATAGGAACGGAGTGGCTGGGGTACCTTCTCTCTACAGAGTCAATATATGGAGGAGACCAAATCATCCAACGTAATTTAAGAGGGTTAATGCTTTGGAGGTACGGGAAGGAACCACTTGCCACGGGGATCTCGAAGCCGAATTCAATGTCATGGAGGATCAGAGAGGAGCGTGGAGGCGCCGGAGGCAAAGAAGGAGAGGACGACGGCAGTGCCGGCTTGTTATCTGGAAGTGAGGCCGGTGCATAAAAAAACTTGGACCTGATTTTGCATTTTGTGTTGTCTTCATCAAAACACGAGTTTTTTTTCACTGAAATTCTGGATATTAAGATTTTGAAATCTCACAAATAAAAAATCAACTCCACCGAATGAGGATAAGTCGAGTAGTTCCCAAATTTCAGAATTTTAACTTTGCAACCAACGACAATTCCAGATTTTAGTTAGTCAGTTGCATCTTGATATGAAGGGCTTTGCTCAGTTAATGTCAGTTAATGTATCTCCTCCTCAGTATATCAAATGCAACTCGATAATGGGAATCCCGGTGATCTTGCGATTCGACAAAAACCCTAGCTCCAAACCTGTTGAAGGCCAGAAATCTCCAATTGTGAAACCCTTTGGTGCAACTTAAACCCAAAAGACTAACTGGTCTGGCACAAGAGAGCTAATTCAAGGAAAGCTCGATCCCTTACGGAAACGAGAGAGAAAGGTAGGGAATATACAATGCTATGAAATGCATAAATGCCATTTCAATTAAAATAAAATGAATAGTCCAATTTACCCCACCTAATTAATACTTTAATATCCCATTGCTCATTGCATATTAGTCTTTTCACCATTTTGTTATTTCTGCAAACGTAACCCATCATTGTTACATGAAAATCAACCCATAAAGTTAAATATAATAATCATATTTTGGAACATTTGAAAAAAATTTAAATAATCATGTGAGATAATAATTACAAACCATTTTAGTGTAAACTTAACTTCATTTCCCTTCTTTTTGTCTCCTTTTCAAATAGACAAAGCCTCCCAATGAAAGATTTGAGAAAAACATTAGTATAGAATTTTAGAAAAATAAAATAATCTATAAGAAAATAAGAGAAATTTTTTCATTTTTTGTATAGAATTTTAGGAAAATAAGAAAATATTTTCCAATTGAGGTCTCATGCCATCATACTAACTAGAACTAGTGGTGTGGTTGTAGTTCTTGTGAGTAAGTGACCCACATGCCACTATCCATTTTAGGTATCCCCTATTAGGAGAGTTATGAGCGTCGGATCTGAGGGACATGTGGCATCCAGATCACCGTCCATCCTTGATGGAAGGAGACGGTTGGTCTATAAATACTAATGGGTAGGGTCCTGTGCACACTAATAGAAATTTGAGAACTCCATCACGTTCTCTGTCTGGGAATATAGCCAGTGCATAGAAATCCTTCCCCTCTCTCTTTTCTTTTGTTTGTGGAGCAGGGCATATCAGAGTACATCAGAAGACAACATCGGTTGGACAGACACCGGCTAGAACAGATCCCTACACTACGGGTATGTCGAATCTTATTCCGCATAGACATACATATGGATTGTAGTTTTCTTACATTATGGTATCAGAGCAGAGTTTCAGCCACCCATCCATCGATACATTAAGAATCGGTTTTAATGAATAAAAATAAAATTTTATTTTCTATTATTTTGGCCGGCCAACTGCCACTGCCGAGTGCATGATGCAGCTCGCAGGCATAAGGGGCCAGCCATTGAAGAAATTGCAGGCAGCTGGAGCAGCTTTGCCGGTCGTGCTAGGAGCAGCAGGCCAGCCCGCCGAGGCCATGCGCAGCCAGCAAGCTGTCGCATGCCAACCTGCAGAGGAATACATGGGATTTTCATCCTTTTTCTCCTTCAGTTTCGGTCGTTCAGGCTGCTTTGGGGGTGACCGGTGTTTTCGCCGGATTAGTTTGGAAAGTGCCGGACATTACAGCATGTTCCCTGCCGCCGCTGCAAGCATTCGTGATCTGATCAGAGAGGAAAAAGATGAGAATCATGACGATGACAAAAATTGTAAATAAGAAGGAATCCTTGGGTATTTTCTAAAAGAAATTAGGGTATGGGCATTTGGTATATTTCAAAAGACCTTTTAAGTCATATGGTAATGGGTTTCTAATTGTTTAAAGCCCATCATTGAGCTTTATTATTTAGTTATGTGCTTAATGACCGGCCCATTGGTTGTTTAAATAATAATAATAATAAAGGAGGTTATTAAATATATGGGTTACCCAGATCCGACCTGGTCCAGATAGGTTGATCGGGTCAGACCGACTCAGAAGGGCGACCCGAGGACCCACATTTTAACCCGGATATGGACCATTATGGTTGGACCGGATTGGTTGAGTCAGTACGAACCATTTTGGTTGGGTTTGTTTCCGTTTTGACCCAGACCTTTTGAACCAGTTATACTTTTGGTGATAATTAATATTATTAAATGTCTTTTATTATTTTTCACCATTATATAGTTATGAACCGAACGTCACTATTTTAGTGACTGCACCTTTATGACAGTTTGTTCTGAACGTCGCTAAAAATTAAAGAACAGTGACTATATTTGTTATGACAGTGTGTTCTGAACATCGCTAAAAATCTAGTTTTCTTGTAGTGACATTAACAGACAGAACGTCACTGTTTCTATAAACATAACAGAATGTATTAAGGACTGTTTTAGTGACATTTAAAGACAGAACACCACTGTATATAGATGTATATAATAGAATGATTTATCTTACTTTTTAGTGACATTATAGAATAAACGCCACTAAATATAGGAATAAAGTAAGGTTGTTTATGTCACTGTTTTAGTGACAGTAACAAACGCCATTAAAAGTTAGTGTTACATAAAGTAAAGAATAAGTCATTAAGAACTCTTTAAGATTATTAGGCTTATGTTAACACTTATGAATGGTTGTTTAAAGGATGCCATAAATGACTAAAATACCCTTATAATAAAGTTGTGTTAAAAATCAAGAAAACCATTAGGTTTATTTTTAACACATATAAGTGTGTTTTTCAAGATGTCAGATGACAAATATGCCCTTATAATAAAGTTTTGTGTTAAAATCAAGGAAATGATTAGTTTTATTTTTTAACACATATAAGTGGTTATTAAGGATGTCATAAAAGAATGAAATACCCTTCTAGTGGTAGGCATCAGAATATTATATTTTTGCATTGGGACTGGATATTATCCCCACAGGAAAATATTCTTTTCTTATGTGAGAAGGTGGAATAAGGTAGAATGTGAAACTATAAGACAGTGAGAGCCTTCTTCTGCCTACAGGTGTGGAACAACCTTCTAAATTGTAGTGTAGCATTCTAGTCTTATTAATACAGACCTAGACAGATGTAGACTATAATCTTAGCCCACAGCTAATTTTGTAGGATACATCAGTCTGTCACTTAAGTTTGATGTCAATCAACTTAGTGTAAAGTTCCACATACTAAAATTGATTATAAGTTTAGCCCACAGGTAGATTATAATTAATTTTAGTGTGTTACTAATTATTGACGTGAGTTGATATCAGTATAAAGTTGTACGCTAATAAATCTAAACTTCCTTATTGTTATTTGCAATTTATAACCAGATTAGTCTCCCAATGCTTACTAAGAAAAATTATTCAGATTGAAAATAGAAGATTTATTTAACCTTAGAGTGCATGGATTTGGATATGACGCTCCGTATAGAAGAGCCCGCTGCTCTTACGGATTCCAGTACGCTAGTCCACGGAAGACTTTAAATAGAATGAACCGAGTATCTATTGATAATTTAAATAAATATCCCATTATTCAAATTCAAAGATAAAATAATAATCTTTTACATCTCTTAATAACAAACAAAAATAACTGAAATGAATAAATAAAAACCCATCACAGGTACACGCAGAAAGGGCACTCGCATGAAGCGTCATGCTCGTCCTGTCCTGCCTGTACATCCAACACCGCAGCACCACCATACGCCGGAGCGTTTACGTAATCGTCCACAGTATAACCTGCATCCCGATCTAAAACAATGTATATACAAAGGGTGAGCACACAACACGTCTCGGTAAGACAATCGAACGGTTTCACAAGATTATGCATGAGTAACAATCATTTTATGCTGTGGTCTGGTTTTAAGTTTGCAATGTGCTATAGAAAGGTTTGGTGGCCCCCGCACCTCTATACACGAGTGTGTGGCGTCGCACAGTAATCACACTACCACCAACCCACATGCACCCATCATGGAATAGAAATAGAGCTAAGGTATACCCGCACCTCCCCTGATACTCTACCCATACCAGTACCTAAGCGCCCATCGGCCGGGGCTCGCAAACTGGGCTCGCAACTAACCAATCCTAGATGTCAACAATGTATGCTCTATCCCAGCACAGCCGTCTACGGCATAGAGATAGAGCTAGAGCGTGCAGGCCGGGTCGGAGACCTCCAGACCTCACCTCCCCCTGATACCCTATCCGCAACTAACCCACTAGGATAGAAACAATACGCAGGTAGACCCTATCCCAACACAACTCCCTACGGCATAGAGATAGAGCTAAAACATCGTGGACAAGGCAGCGTCGACTCGGAATCCTCGAGTACCACCCAACGATGGTCGGGACAACATCAATATCGGAGACCAACGTACCACGATCTTCCCCTGATACCCCACCCGTACCAAGCATGTTAAGATAGAATACTACAAAAGGTGTCAGTGTGAAGAGCGATCCCAGGCCCATGCCCCACTCCACACACCAACGAAAACAATCACATGCCTAACAATCACATCCTATGAATGCATGAACAATAATAATAACTGAAAGTAAAGGATGGCATGTGAATATGCACAAACATCACATCATAGATATTTAATGATTAACAACGATTTACTGTCCATTAATTATTAGGTTTAGGTTAGATTCTCTTACCTGACGCTCGTTCAATAACTTGCTCCACGTCGCAAGGTCCAAACGATAAGTCACAGCGTCCTACATAATATTAAGGTTTCATTAGAATATATTATTTAGGGTTTCATGTTGGTCGGAAACCAACATGGTTACAAAATACCCTCACGGGCGGCCGGTGGCATGTACCGGTCACGGCTCTGTGGGAAAGACCGGCGACCGGTATGGTCAGCCGGTCCCCCACAAACAACCTCCCGAGAGGTAGCGGTCGCAACATACCGGTCGCACTATGTGCAACCGGTATAGTCGACCGGTATGTCTCCGGAAGACCATACATGGGTTCTTCGATTGCCGTCGATCATCCTCCATGGATTTTCAGGGTTTCTCCTATCCATCCTAAGTCTAGGCTTTGAGTTAGAGTTATCCCCAACTCATTCAAGTCTCGTTTCGATGAATATCATCTCGAAACTCGAATCTGGGGTTTGACGGCAACTTAGGGTTTTTGGCCAATTTAGGGTTTTAGATCAATACCTACTTTGCATGGTATTGATCCACCCACACAACTAACATAGGGTAAGAAGATGGATTCAAACACTTACCGTTGACAGGCGTAGCGAGAGCTTCGTCAAACGGTAATGGCGGCACCTCCTTCTTCTTCCTAGCTCCTTCTCCTTTCCAAGCTCTTTCTCTTCTCTAGGGTTTGTGAGAGACAATGGAAAGGATTTGAGGGGTTTAAGGGTGTATTTATAGGCTAGAAATAGGGTTTAGTAACCCTATTAGGATTAGGAAACTTCTAGGATTCGAAATCAGGAAAGCGGGACCCGCAGAGACCAATTTCCAAATTCCCGCACATAGCTGTGCGAGGCCATACCGGTCGACCGGTACCATCATCCGGTACCATTGACCGGTATACCTAAAATCAGGTATCATTGGTCGACTTCGGTCTGATTTCGTACCTGTTTGTTATCCGCTTGCCCCGTCTGGCTCGGT
Source organism: Protea cynaroides (assembly GCA_028583415.1). Classification (NCBI taxonomy): domain Eukaryota; kingdom Viridiplantae; phylum Streptophyta; class Magnoliopsida; order Proteales; family Proteaceae; genus Protea; species Protea cynaroides. The sequence continues at coordinate 48,197,145 of CM053267.1, forward strand.
GATGATCGGAAAACCTGTCACGATACAAAACCCAAGGTTAGACCGGGTTTTCAGAGTGCGGGTCTTACAACTCCACCACCCTTAAAAGAAATTTCATCCCGAAATTTGCATGTAGGTACTACAACTCCCCCACCCTTAAAAGAAATTTTGGCCTCGGAATTTGAACGTACATTGATCGTCAAAAAGGTTAGGGTACTCCTTCCTCATCGCGCTCTCTTCTTCCCAAGTAATTTCCTCCACATTTTGGCTTCTCCAATGCACCTTTACATAGTGGATATCCTTGGTTCGAAGTTGCTGAACTTTTCGGCTCGAGAGCATTACAGGCACCACTTCAAAAGTTAAGTCTTCAGTCAAGTCACGGAGGATCGGCGCTCAAGATATGCGATGGATCTCGACATACTTCTTCGATAATGATACATGGAACACATTATGAACGCTGGACATAGATGGTGGTAGAGCCAATTGATATGCTACATTACCACGTCGATTCAATATCTCATATGGTCCCACATACCTGAGCTGTCTTTACTCTCTCCTTGATCTGATCAATTACTCGGCAAGTTTCTTCAACAAACTCCGGTCCTACAATTCTTCTTTCCCCCACTTCATTCCATAACAGAGGTGTACGACACTTCCTTCCATAGAGAGCTTCATATGGGGCCATCTGAATTGTAGCCTGATAACTGTTGTTGTAAGCAAACTCGATAAGTGATAGCTTCTCATCCCAAGCTCCTTTGAAATCTAATGCACAAGCTCGAAGCATATCTTCCAAAATTTGAATGGTTCGTTCGACTGTCCGTCCGTCCGAGGATGGAAAGCTGTCCGAACTTCAACTTTGTTCCCATAGCTTTCGTAATCCTTCCCGAATTTCGATGTAAAACGGGGATCTCTATCGGATACTATACTCTCTGGAACGCCATGAAGTCTCGACTATATTATCAACATATAACTTGGCCAGCTTCTCCATGGTATACCGAGGGTCTGACCGCAATAAATCGAGTTGTCTTGGTGAGTCGATCTACTATAACCCAAACTGCATCCACTGACCTTGGTGTCAAAGGTAAGCCAGTGACGAAATCCATAGTGATACAATCCCACTTCCATGCAGGTTCTGGTAACGGCTGTAGTAAACCTGTGGGTCTTTGTCTCTCCGCTTTAACTTGTTGACAATTCAGACATTGAAACACGAAACGAGCTATATCAGCTTTCATACCCCTCCACCAATAAAGTCTTCTTATATCATGGTACATCTTGGTACTTCCTGGATGTACCGAATATGGAGTGTAATGAGCTTCAGTCATAACTTCGGCCTCGATATCGCAGTCTTCGCTCTCAGGTATACATAACCGTCCGCGATACTTGAGTACTTTGTCTGATTCCAAGGTAAAGTCAGGATTGCACGTACCCTTCTCTAAGTCTTCCTGTACTGTCTTGAGATATGGATCTTGTAGGATTGCGACCTTGACTTCATCAATTAGACTCGGCGAGATCTTCAATGCGGCGAACATCATAGTGAACTTATGAATCAGGCCTTGCTCAACTGGATCTTCTGCAGTTTCGATAATATGTTCTTCATCAATCTCCATCGAACTCGAGGCTGCAGCACACAATGCGGCATTTGTACTCGGTCCTGCCTCAGGTTTCGATGCCCACTTTCTACTTAAGGCGTCAGCCACCACATTTGCTTTACCTGGATGGTACTGGATGTCGCAATCATAGTCTTTTAATAATTCCAGCCACCTCCTCTGCCTCATATTCAGATCCTTCTGAGTGAAGAGATAAGTTAAGCTCTTGTGATCTGACTTGATCTGAAACTTCTCACCGTACAAATAGTGTCTCCAAGTCTTGATTGCATGGATAACCGCTGCTAGCTCCAAGTCATGCGTAGGATAGTTCTTCTCATGCTCTTTTAACTGTCTTGATGCGTAAGTGATCACCTGTTCTCCTTGCATCAGAACACACCCGATACCCAACCCTGAAGCATCCGTATATAGAGTAAACGGTACGCTTGGTTCGGGGATGGTCAGGATAGGTGCAGAGACAAGTCTTGACTTCAAAGTCTGGAAGCACTTCTCACACTCATCTGTCCATATAAATTTTTCTCCCTTCTTGGTCAATCTGGTGAGTGGAACCGTGATCCTGGAGTAATCTTCCACGAATCTTCTATAATAACCAGCCAACCCAAGGAAACTACGAATCTCTGCAACAGATTTTGGTGCTTCCCATCCTACTATAGCAGCTATCTTGCTTGGATCAACCTTGATACCGTCTCCAGATACAACATGGCCCAAGAAAGCCACTTCCTTCAGCCAAAACTCGCACTTCTTAAATTTTGCATAAAGCCTCACATCCCTCAGCCGTTGTAGGGCTGCTCTCAAATGCGCTGTATGCGTCTCCATATCCTTAGAGTAAATCAATATGCCGTCGATGAATACGATGACCGAAGTGTCTAACATGTCATGGAACACTCGGTTCATTAGTTCCATAAACGACGCTGGAGCGTTGGTCAACCCGAAAGACATAAACCCGAAACTCATAATGCCCATACCTCGTCCTGAAAGCAGTTTTCGGAATATCTCCGGCCTTGATCTTCAATTGGTGATACCCCGATCGGAGATCGATCTTTGAGAAAACCTTTGCACCTTGCAGCTGATCGAACAGATCATCGATCCTAGGCAAAGGATACCGATTCTTGATCGTCAACTTGTTTAGCTCACGATAGTCAATACATAGCCGTACACTTCCATCTTTCTTCTTGACGAACAACACAGGTGCTCCCCAAGGCGAAATACTAGGTCGTATGAAGCCCTTATCCAGCAATTCTTGTAATTGGGTCTTCAACTCCTTTAACTCGGTTGGGGCCATTTTGTATGGCGCTTTAGACACCGGAGCCGAACCTGGTATAAGATCTATCACAAATTCTGTAGCCCTGTCCGGTGGTAGGCCTGGAAGATCTTCTGGAAATACATCCGGAAACTCCCGAACCACCTCTATATCCTCCATCTTGAGTGACTCTCTGTGAGGTCGACTACGGATCCGAGATAACCCACTCCCCCTTTCTCCAAGCATCTCTTAGTCTTTAGGGCGGAGAGGATCAACTTTCGCTTCCTAGATAGCTTAATTCCAGCGAAACTATATTCCTTTCCCTCTCTGTCAGTAAGCATAAGCTTCCTTTCACCACATAAAAGGACGGCCGAATGATGGCCTAGCCAATCCATTCCTAAAATGACATCAAAATCTGCCATCTCAAGTATTACTAGGCTTGTTTCTAGGTCTCGGCCCTCGATACTTACAGTACATGGTCCATAATACTTGGTCAAAGCCACTTCGACTCCTAGTGGAGAGCGAACTATCAAGATTGGGTTCAATTGCTTAATTGGTAACTCCATTCGCTTCCCAAAAGAAGCGAAACAAAGGAGTGCGTGGCCCCGAGTCAAATAATACTACGGCGGGTAAACCAGCTACATTTACAATTCCCGGAATGTATTGCCCCTTAGTTCTATATGCTCATGCAACCGAAAGAATAAACCAAATAGTAAGGGATAAGGTCGTACCGGTTACCACATCGGGTGATGCGGCTGCCTCTTCAGGTGGTATTTGCATAAACTCCGGCTTCTCCGGGGAGCTTGCTTCTTAGGTAGCGTGCAGTTCCTTGCAACATGTCCCGATTCTTGGCCGGTTATAACACTTAATATTCGGGTTGGGTCCGGCTAATTGTGGCACTGGTGGTGCCCCAAGGTTGTTTCTCGCGAGTCGTGTAGCGATCTACCCCTGTATGGGCGGAATGGTCTAGGATTACCGCCACCCGAGCTCTCTCACAGGGTCTCTTCACTCCCCTGTTTTGAGCGAAGAAGCTGTCCCTCCGACCGGACTCTATCACCCTCGCAACCCGCCTGCCTCATTGTAGGTCTTCTTATCCGGACCCAAAAGATGCTCTCTAATGCTTCCACGTAGTCCCATGGTGAACCTACGTATCTTTGTCTCCCTCTTCCCGCATCCCGACCGGTGCGAAGAAGAACAGCTCTTCGTACCTCGTTGATAAGCATCTACGGTCAGACCGACCTGCTGCAGCCGAGAAACTCTCTCTCCATTGAATCCCTGAAGCTCTTTGGGAAGTATTTGTCGAAGAAAGCCGCTTTAAACACCTCCCAGTCAACTAATGTATATTGGTTCTCCAAATATGCCCGTGTGGAATTCCACCAAGCATTCGCGTCCTCTCTCAGCATGTGAGTGGCAAATAGAACCTTCTCCTCCTCAGTACACGTCATCAATCGGAAGTTCTTTTCCATTTTCGAAACCCACTGTGCTGGCCACAATGGTTTCCTTGTCCTGCCGGTGAACGATGACGGTTTCAACTTCAAGAACCTGTCCACCGACCTGCTAAGATCGTGCTGTCCCTGGGTATCTGCTCCGTACCATGATGGTGGATACGGATATGCCCCTGGATACGCAGAAGGCGACGGAAAGCGATGCGGTGGTGGTACATTCTGTGCTTGGGCCCTTGGCCTTGGGCTACTCTGAACCCGTTGGTTAGTGTTAACCCCTCCTAACTCGGGCGTATTACCAGCGGGAACAGAACCTGCTGACCTGAGCATCTTTAGTACCTCGCTCAGAAATTCCTTCTGTTGAGCTTGCATCTGATAGACCAAGTTTGTAACTATGGTCTCGGAATTCCGGTGGGGTGGTCCCCCGTAATTCCGTCGGTACTTCCGGGACCTGTTCCTCCTCCTCTTCAGGGCTGGTTTCTCTAACCTGGTCCTGCTCAGCTTGCTCTTCCTCTAGGCGCTTTCTGGCATGATGATGCTTTCTACCCCGTCGACCGTTTCCACCTGCCATCTTAGACTATTTATTTGGATATGAGAAGAAGACATAACACGTGAGAATCATCAATAATAGTAGTGTTAGTCTTGAATAATGCAAGAGAATAGTCGAGAAGTAACATTTCGATTTACACAATTTTGGAAAATTTTTTTTTTTTTTAAATTTTCTGGCTCTTTTGGGGCGTACCGGTCGCAACATACCGGTCGCACACCTGTAGAAATCTGCTGCGGCCGGTATAGTCGACCGGTCAAAATTAAATTTCTGGCCGAGACATACCGGTCGCATGTCTATGAGATACCGGTCGCCACTCGTAGGCGGTGTTGCGACCGGAATAGTCGACCGGTCAGAAAAATTTTCTGGCCGAGACATAGCGGTCGCACACCAGTTGATACCGGTCGACCGGTATAGGCATAACCGTCGACCGGTATGCCCAAAATGGCTTTAAAATCGCGAAAAAGTGAGATTTTTCTCACTTTTCCTTTCTCTTTCTCTCCGGTGGCGATTCTTCTCTGGGTTCCGAGTTGCTACAGTTCGACCGGTGCTATTTGAGGCCGATTCCTTCCATTCAAGACCTAGCATATCGTCTCCAGGTAGGTCTCTACCCTCTCTCTCATATTTTTAGGAAATTTTCATATCGTCTTTATGTAGAAATTTAGGTTTTTCTTTGTTCGAGATGTTTTAACCGTAGGAATTCTTTTCCTTCGGCTTAGAAAGGGTTTAGGGACCCCCAAGAGCAAAAGCCCTCAACTAATTTGGGGTTCCACCGCAAGGTTTTGATAAAAATCGAATTTTTACTCTTTTTAACCTAGGTTTTTCAAAAATTTCAAAATTTCTTGATTTTTCTCAAATTCTCGAAATTTCTTATTATGATTACTTGTGATTGGATTATGGAAGAGTGTGGGGGTTACGTAAGTCCTCCTCCCCATGTTTTTGGGTGAGTTTGAGGTTTTTTCCCAATTTACTGTCGTTATGCTGCCGAAATTTCAAAAATTTCTAACTTTTATCTCATTTTCCTTTGTTTTGCAGACTCTAAATGGCTCCTAGGCGCACTCTCGGGAAGCGATCACATGGTTCTAGTTCTCGGGTTCCCTCTCCACCTATCCCTCAGCTAGATGAGCTATGGTTTCGCTCTTTGGAAGCTCAGGCTCGATTTTCTTGGTTCGATGACAAGAGTATTGTATCCGGGCGCCGGGTCAATGTGGGACAATTGCACCGGTTCAATGTAGAGACGGCTTTTGGCGCTCTAGGTTGGCTGTCGGTTATCTCCTACACAGAGACTACACGCCCTAATCTGGTCAAGCACTTTTATGCAAATCTAGAACTCGAAGGGGATGTCGAAGACCCGAACCAGTGTAGGGATCTGCGCATCACCAGTTACGTCCGGGGTGTACATATCTCCTTCAACACCCACCAGTTGGCTGATCTGCTTGGGGTTCCCAATGATGGAGATTTGGTGTACTGCGCCCCCAAGCGAAAGGTTACTTAACTGAAGATTTGCGCCGAGAGATAGCGCATCACCCCGGGTCTACTGACCGCATCATCCAGCACGATATAGTGCCACAGAGCGGTCACTACAATGAGTTGTCCCAGCTCACCCAGTATGTCACTTATTGCGTCTGCACCGGAGAGCGGATCCCACTTCCATACCTCATCATCCGGACTATGCATCGAGCGGCTATGACCGATCGGGCCAGCAACCTTCCCTATGGCCGTCTCGTCACTTTCCTTCTTCGCCCGTCCGGGCGTGAGTTTGAGAGGAGAGACAGCCGTCGAGGACTCCATGACCTCGACATCGACCGGGATGCGATAAATAGGATGCGGATGGTTGATCTGCCCGTTAGTGATGACGAGTTGGAGGCTCGCCCTCGTCCACTTGGGAGAGTAGCAGCGCCGAAGGCGGCGGCGGCCGCGGCCAATGCGGCCTATGCGGCGAGATGGGGGGATGATGATGATGACGATGTAGTTGGGGAAGCACCGGTGCCCGCCCCACGGCCTCCACCTGTACCACCACCATCCGTTCCCACGGCTGGACCATCTCGAACCCCTCTCGACTCGGTGTTGAGTATGTTTTCCGAGATCGGGGACACCCGGAGGGTCATCCCGGAGTCTCAACGAGCGATGGGTCGGGAGTTGGGACGCCTGGCTCGTGGTCTACGGGTGACTCAGGACCAGGTGCATTGGCTTAGGGTCGCATATGAGCGGGACTATGATATAGCTGACCCCATTCCTCCCAGGCCTCCTACCCCATGATTTTTCATTTACTTTTCTTTTCATATGACTGTTTATATAACAGGGTAACTTTCTGGTTTGTGGACTGTACCCTGTAGCACTATTACATTTGATACACTTTTTCTATTTAATGAAAGTTCATGGTTTTTCCTAACTAGTGTATGTGCACATATTAAGTTTCATAATTAGAATAGTACATTATTCTCTTTCTTAGTCCGTCTCAGGTATCAAACAATGCTTAGGGTGTGTTTGTATTAAGATTTTTAAACTTTCCTAACTCAGTTCATCGAACGGTGTGAGTGAACCGTCAACGAACCAACGGTTCACACCAGGATCTCGAATAGGCCGTGTCCACCCATACAAACCAATTACACATAACCACAATCAGAATATAAATATACAGCGGAAGACTTTAAATAGAATGAATCGAGTATCTATTGATAATTTAAATAAATATCCCATTATTCAAATTCAAAGATAAAATAATAATCTTTTACATCTCTTAATAACAAACAAAAATAACTGAAATGAATAAATAAAAACCCATCACGGTACGCGAGAAGGGCACTCGCATGAAGCGTCATGCTCGTCCCGTCCCGCCTGTACATCCAACACCGCAAGCACCACCATACGGAGCGTTTACGTAATCGTCCACGGGATAACCCGCATCCGGATCTAAAACAATGTATATACAAAGGATGAGCACACAACACGGCTCGGTAAGACAATCGGACAGTTTCACAAGATTATGCATGAGTAACAATCATTTTATGCGTCGTGGTCCGGTTTTAAGTTTGCAATGTGCTATAGAAAGGTTTGGTGGCCCCGCACCTCTATACACGAGTGTGTGGCGTCGCACGAGAATCACACTACCACCAACCCACATGCACCCATCATGGAATAGAAATAGAGCTAAGGTATACCCGCACCTCCCCGATACTCTACCCATACCAGTACCTAAGCCCCTACCGGCCGGGGCTCGCAAACTAGGCTCGCAACTAACCAATCCTAGATGTCAACAATGTATGCTCTATCCCAAAGACGGCCGTCTACGGCATAGAGATAGAGCTAGAGCGTCTGAGCCGGGTCGGAGACCTCCGGACCTCACCTCCCCCGATACCCTATCCGCAACTAACCCACTAGGATAGAAACAATACGCGGGTAGACCCTATCCCAACACAACTTCCTACGGCATAGAGATAGAGCTAAAGCATCGTGGACAAGGCGGCGTCGACTCGGAATCCTCAGTACCACCCAACGATGGTCGGGACAACATCAATATCGGAGACCAACGTACCACGATCTTCCCCCGATACCCCACCCGTACCAAGCATGTTAAGACAGAATACTACAAAAGGTGCCGGTGTGAAGAGCGATCCCAGGCCCATGCCCCACTCCACACACCAACGAAAACAATCACATGCCTAACAATCACATCCTATGAATGCATGAACAATAATAATAACTGAAAGTAAAGGATGGCATGTGAATATACACAAACATCACATCATAGATATTCAATGATTAACAACGATTTATTGTCCATTAATTATTAGGTTTAGGTCGATTCCCTTACCGACTCGTTCAATAACTTGCTCTACGTCGCAAGATCCAAAAGATAAGTCACAGCATCCTACATAATATTAGGGTTTCATTAGAATATATTATTTAGGGTTTCATGTTGGTCAGAAACCAACATGGTTACAAAATACCCTCACAGAGCTGACCGGTGGCATGTACCCATCGCAGCTCAGTGGGAAAGACTGGCGACCGGTATGGTCAGCCGGTCCCCCACAAACAACCTCCCGAGAGGTAGCGGTCGCAACATACCGGTCGCACTATGTGCAACCGGTATAGTTGACCGGTATGTCTCCGGAAGACCATACATGGGTTCTTCGACTGCCGTCGATCATCCTCCATGGATTTTCAGGGTTTCTCCTATCCATCCTAAGTCTAGGCTTTGAGTTAGAGTTATCCCCAACTCATTCAAGTCTCGTTTCGATGAATATCATCTCGAAACTCGAATCTGGGGTTTGACGGCAACTTAGGGTTTTTGGCCAATTTAGGGTTTTAGATCAATATCTACTTTGCATGGTATTGATCCACCCACACAACTAACATAGGGTAAGAAGATGGATTCAAACACTTACCGTTGACAGGCGTAGCGAGAGCATCGTCAAACGGTAATGGCGGCACCTCCTTCTTCTTCCTAGCTCCTTCTCTTTCCAAGCTCTTTCTCTTCTCTAGGGTTTGTGAGAGACAATGGAAAGGATTTGAGGGGTTTAAGGGTGTATTTATAGGCTAGAAATAGGGTTTAGTAACCCTACTAGGATTAGGAAACTTCTAGGATTCGAAATCAGGAAAGCGGGACCCGCAGAGACCAATTTCCAAATTCCCGCACATAGTTGTGCAGGCCATACCGGTCGACCGGTACCATCATCCGGTACCATCGATCGGTATACCTAAAATCAGGTATCATTGGTCGACTTCGGTCCGATTTCGTACCTGTTTGTTATCCGCTTGCCCCGTCTGGCTCGGTGATGATCGGAAAACCTGTCACGATACAAAACCCAAGGTTAGACCGGGTTTTCAGAGTGCGGGTCTTACACATTAAGTTACAATGGTAAGGATGATGTGTGTAACTACATCATGCACATGAGGGACATCTCAGTTCAGAGAATTTTGGTTTGTTAAGAATCAAATTTAGTTGATTCTCATTCAAATAACAAGTGGATTAATTCTAGATCATCAATCCATGTGGTCAATACCATGCAAGATTTTCTGCAGACAATACTTCTAAAAGAAACTGAGAGACATCCATTCAGGAAATCTGATGAAATCTCAAGTATAAGCTATAGGTGTCTATAGATTGATATTGCAATCCGGATATGTGTTGGATTTAGGAGAAACCATTTATGTTTCATCTTTTGCAAAGAATCTGATTTCTGTTTCTAGATTAACACCTTTGGGTTATGTGTTTAATTTTTCTAGTATAGAAATAAGGATTTAAAAAAAATGATGTATTCATCGATTCAGGTTCTTTAGTTGATGATTTATTTCTATTAAATTTAGATCCAACATATGAAAGTAGTTTACTCTCTGTAAATAATATTGGTATAAAGAGAATGAATGTGAATGAGAAATCCTCTCAGTTGTGGCATCTTAAATTATGTCACATATCTAGTGACAGAATTAAAAGATTAGTGAATGATGGAATCCTTGAAACTCTTGATTTCACTGACCTAGGTTCTTGTATAGACTGCATCAAGGGAAAGCAGACTAACAAAAACCAAGAAAGGTACCAGAAGGTCAACTGAACTACTAGAAATCATACATACAGATATTTGTGGCCCATTTTTCACTCCCTGTCTGAATAGTCAGAGATACTTTATCTCCTTCATTGATGACCATTCTAGATTCATGTATCTCTATCTTTTAGTTCATAACGATGAGGCATTAGAAGCCTTTAAGAACTTCAAGACAGAAGTAGAGAAACAGACTAGAAAAGTGATCAAGATCGTGAGATCAGAAAGAGGAGGGGAATACTACGGTGAAACCACAGAATATGATCAAAGACCTGACCCATTTACACGGTATCTTCAAGAGCAAGGTGTTGTACCACAATCTCTGGATCAAAATGATGTTGCTGAAAGAAGGAACCATACACTTATGGATATGGTCAAGAGTATGATTAGTAACTCTAATCTACCTCTGAAGTTGTGGAGTGAAGCTCTTAAAATAACAGTATATATCTTGAACAGGGTACCATCCAAGTTGGTTTCTAAAACTCCTTTTAAGTTGTGGAATGGATGGAAACCTAGTTTGAAGCATACTCGCATATGGGGCTGTCAAGCCAAAATAAGAGTCTATAATCCACTTCTTCAGAAGTTGGACCCTAGAACAGTCAGTGGATATTTCATTGGCTATTCTGAAAGATCAAAGGGTTATAAACCATATAGTCCCTCATATAGTCTTACCATTGTAGAGTCTAAAGTTGTCAAGTTTCTAGAGGATGACGACAACAATGGGAGTATACACAATCGAAACATTGAGTTCAATGAACAAGATATATTGACAATTCCTTCTACATCTGGTGGTCAGGGATTTATCCCTTTACCAGTGGTACCTGTGGTTCATGAACAACACTACCTGTTTATGATGAATTACCACATTAGGATACACTACATTAGGAACCAGTTGTCGTTCGAACCTGTGGTCCAGAATCAAGAAACCAATCCTGAACCACAAGTTTTAAGGAGATCATCGAAAGAGAAAAAATCGATAATCCCTTCAGATTATGAAGTGTATATCCAAAACTGTGAAACTAATATTGAAATAAGTGATGATCCGATATTATTTTCATATGCTATGGGTTGTATATATACCATTTTATGGCATAATGCCATGAAGGATGAAATAGAATCTATGTCAAAGAATCTAGTATGAGAACTTGTAGAATTGCCTAAGGACACCTCTACTGTAGGGTCTAAATGGGTTTTCAAAACTAAAAGGGACCTACATAGCAATATTGAAAGATACAAGGTTCGACTTGTGACAGAAGGTTATAATCAGAAGGCTAACATTGATTATAAAGAAACCTTTTTATCTGTGTCTAGAAAAGATTCTTTGGGGATCATTATGGCACTGGTGGCTCACTATGATCTTGAGCTGCACCAGATGGATGTCAAGATGACATTTTTTAATGGTGATCTGATTGAGGAGGTATACATGGATCAACTTAAAGTTTTTTACTTCGGATAAAGGTGATCATCTAGTATGAAAGCTTAAGAGTTCCATATATGGATTGAAACAAGCTTCCCGATAGTGGTATTTGAAATTTGATAGCACGATTACTTCCTACAGTTTTGTGGAGAATTGAGCTGATCAATGCATTTACATAAATATCAAGGGAACTAATTTCACCATACTAGCGTTATATGTGGATGGCATTCTTATAGCTAGCAATGATCTAGGGATGCTATACGAGACTGAATATTTTTTGACCTAAAACTTTGACATAAATGATATGGGTGAAGCCTCCAATGTCTTAGGCATATAGATTCCCATGGACAAGTCTCTTAAGACCTTAGGACTGTCCTAGAAGGGTTATATTAACAAAGTTTTGGAACGGTTCAAGATGAAGCAATATTCATCAAGTGTAGCACCTCTTGTTAAAGGCAACAAACTTAGTCTGGAGCAATGTCCGAAGGCCAATCTGAAATAGCAGACAATGTAAAATATCCCTTATGCATCAGTAGTAAGCAATTTGATGTATGTTCAGGTCTGTACCAGACCTGATATCTCATATTCAATGGGAGTATTAGGTAGTTTTCGAAAGAATCCTGGTTTGTCACATTAGACAATAGCAAAGAAAGTACTGAGGTACCTACAGGGCATCAAGGATCACATGCTCATATATAGATATGTTGATGTTTTGAAGCTAATCAGTTACTCAAATTCAGTTTTTAATGAATGTGGAGATACAAGGAAGTACACTTTTGGCTTCATTTTTGTTTGTTAGAGGAATAGTGTCTGGGCGCAGCGTAAAGCAACCTAAGACAGCTTCTTCTATTATTGAAGCGGAAATGGTGGCGTGCTATAAAGCAATTTCTCAGGCATTATGGTTGAGGTAGTTTATCACAGTTTTGAGGTCATAAGTTTTATTGAAAGACCTATAAGGATCTACTGTGACAATACTGCAGCAGTACGTCTCTCTAACAACACATGCTCAGTGAGTCGCTGCCGACACATTGAGATAAAGTATTTTGTTGTTAAAGAAGACATTCGAGTTCGTTGTGTTCAAATAAAACCTATTGACACTAATGATATGATAGTTGATCCTTTCACTAAAGGGCTTCTGCCCAAGGTGTATGTAGTTTACGTGGATCATAAGGGGCTATGTAAATCATTAAGTTTTTTGAATGTTTTATTTATGATATTGCAATATAAAGTTTTGACGACTCGAAATAAAGTTATTTCTTTTTCTATCTTTTATTTTTTATTTCCCACACAAAAGGGAAAATTAATCTAGTTGTAAGATAGATAGAAAACCCCTTATATAGAAATTTATTATGGTTCCATCTGGTTGCAAGTAAAAGAAAAAAAAATAATGAAATTAGTTTTGAAAAGAAAAAATGAAAAGTTCTAAATCGTAATCGTTTAATCTACAGGAAACTATTACACTTAGAAATTATAATTTTCAGATTTTTTATTATCCTGTTAAATCAAAGGGATTTAATCAGAAAGTTAATTTTTATATTCCTATTAATCAAAGGGATTTAATTAGAAAGATAAGTAATATATAAGAGAAAAGGTTCTCTTAATCTAGCAATGGAGGCTATGCCAATTTTTTCAGGAAAATAAAAACCTTTCTTCAATAACTAAGTTGATAAAAAAAATAAGGGCATCCTTTCTAATTGCGGTCTCATGCTATTATACAAATAATAAATTAGTTTGTGTATTGTAATCGAATAATATGCAATCGTATCGATAAAACAATTTTTTTTACGAACTATAGCATAGATCTATGATAGATTCGTAAAAATTCATGTTTATTATATTGAATGTATATTATACACGAATAATATGCATTTAACGTACTAAACATTTAAAAAGTAATAGTAAAAATGAATAAATGTTAAAAAGAAAAACAAAACACCTTCTCACTATCCAACAAGTTGTAAGAATTTAGAGTAGATACATGTAGGGCTGCAACAGGGACAGGTTGGGCTGGGATTTTTTTAAAACTTTAACCCCACCCTGAGTGCTTTAAATATAATCCTAACCCAGTCTAACCCTGCCAGGGTCAGAAAATCTACAACCCTAACCCTACCCTGGCGAGGATCAACCTAACCCAACCCTACCCTGATTGACCTTGACTGGGCGAGGTCGAGCCGGATTGACCCTGATCAACCCTAATTAATCAATAGTATGCAAATGGAGATTTGTTGTTGTAATAGTAAATCACCATTTTTATTGAAAAACTTATGCTTTATTTGGGTTTTCTGTCTTTTCACAGATTGGTTTATTGGTTTTCCAATCAAAGAATTATAGCAATCAAATTTATCAAAGTTAATCCTATTCCAATACCTGCAAAAAACTGTCACAAAAACGATCTAATTCATACAAAAATATGTGAACACACACATGAAGGATTGGTTGGAAATTGAAACTTCAGTCTCTCATGGTGGAGAGGAGACTGAGAATAGAAGAGAGTAGATGGTCAAGTCCAGTCTTCTTTCGGGAAGCTTAGTTCCTTTCTAAGGAAGTGCTTGTCACCACGTGCAGTTTGTGCAAGTTCAGAGATACGATGTTCAGAGGGTTAGACAATGCTTTCACTTAACAGAGTCTCTGGTTATCCAGAGAAAATCCAGAAATCAAAACATGCTAACCGCAGGTGGCCATACAAGTATATTCGTATTGAAATTAACTTCAATGTCTTGGTTCCAATAAGGGAACAGATCTACAAATATGTGATTTTCCTTGGTTAGTGAAACCAAGGACTAGTTAATAAAATCCACCCACAACTGACTTTAGATTGGCATTGAAACAACACAAACACAGCCCAAAAGAAGAAATGATAAAAAGAAAAGCATAGAGAAGGGATCATTCATAATCCCTCAAAACAAAAACAAATAAAAGTTTATCAAAAAACAACTTGCATTTGGAAAGATTATGAAAGAGAATCTCCAATCTTAAGCCAAACCCCCAAACTCAATATAGATTCACAACCAATAAAATAGAGGGCCATACCCCAGAGGCGATGCCGCGATGATTTGTGAGAGTGGGACTATAAGTCTGTGAGTGAGGGCGAGGGAGAAGTCGACGAGAAGAGAAAAGACGTTGCGATGTTAGGGTTAATCAATTAGGTTTAGGGTGTATATATATATATATATATATATATATATATATATATATATATATATATATATATATATATATATATATATATATATATATATATATATATATATATTTATATATATATATATATATATATATATATATATATATAGGGTCGGGTCGGGCTCAAGACAACCCTGGACCAACCTAACCCTAACAGGGTTTGATGAAATTTGGGCCCTAACCCAACCCTGTTAGGGTTCAGGGCGGGTTAGGGCTGGGTTCGGATTGATAGGGCCAAACTTACAGTAAATGCATGGAGATATTTAAGGAGATAAATGAGTGATTTAAGGAGATAAATCTTTGGCTTGATTCAAAGAAGATAAATTTATGAGGTGATTTAAGGAGATAAATCTGTAGCTTGATTCAAAGAAGATAAATCTATGGAATGATTCAAAGAGATAAATCAATGAAGTTATTCAAAGAGATAAATATGTGATTGATTCAATTTTTTTTTTTTTTTTTTTGGTAAATTGGAATGATTCAATGTTTTTAAGCATCAATGAATGATTCAATGTTAGTAAGCATTAATTCCCAAAAAATCAAAAAGAAAAATCCAAGTGAATAACCTTTTAGAAAGCTATAAAAACCATGAATGATAAAAAAAAAATTCCATCAAACGCAATCTGTCACGTTGAAGCAAAAGCAATAGAAGTAAAGAGATATCTTGCTCAAAAAATGCTCTTGTTTCTAGTTATTGTGGGCTTGTGCACAAGCAATGGTTTTGGAATAAGCGAGTATGAAGATATGAAGAGGAAGACTCCACCACCGCCTATCTACCGTATGTGGAATGTTACATCTAGTGGAAACCCACTACATTATCAAAACCCATCACAACCATCTGGTCCTCCACATCAGTTTCATAGTGGCCCATCACGACCATCTACTCCTCCACATCATCAAGAAGCTTCTGTGCCTGTCAACAGTAGCACGAGGAAGATTCCAACGGATTCAAACCCACTACATAATAAAAACACTCCACCTAACTATAATTAGTACTTGTAATGATGAAATATTTATGAAATTCTAAATAAAAATAATTTCATAGTTCTTCCAGTGCTTAACTGGAGCCAAGGATATATAATGAGAGAATATTTCAGAAATTCTAAATAAAAATAATTCCATAATTCTTCAGTACTTAACTGGAGCCATGGATAAGAATTACTTAAAAGGATGGTGTTTATTGGTTTATTATTTATGCAATGTTTGTAAATTTCTGGTTGGACATTGAAGCCTAGACGACCTTCCTTCTCACAAGCTAATATCATCATACAATAGAGATGTATGTGTGCAGGAATAAATTGATCAAGAATCTAGAAACGAAGCCTTCCTCTTTTTTTATTATTCACAATTCTTTGATTCCTTGGTAGATAGTGCTGTTCTTCATATTCAATTGACTTTTCTTGGTATGATTCAACCTAATTAATGAGCTTTTCTAGACTTAGAAAGGTGTAGTGCTTTGTAACATTTTATATCTAAAATTTGGTTATTTCCATATTATATGATATAGTATTAGTATGATCACACCAAGTTGTAGAATACGGTGATCTCTAGAGGGGGGGGTGCAGTACCTATGTGAAAGGATTATTGGAATATGACCTCTCAAACTCTTGAATTATTTATGTTATTAACTCATTTCTTTATGATTTATTGGTTCATTTTAAGATGTAGTTTAAAGTATTCCCTCAGCTTTGAAGAATTGTACTAGTTTAATACCTATATAACATTACACAAAACGGGAAAATTAAAATTATTTACACATACTTGTTCAACGAGGCTTAAACCAATGCAATCTTGGCCATGCTCAAAGAGTTCATCCTAAAACGCTAAAATATACAAAAAAAATAAAAGGAAAAAATACTGTTTCTCCCCTTGTGGTTTGCTTTAAGGACAGATGCCCCCTAACTTTTCGAACAAGTGCAACCGTCCCATTTTTTTAATGTGTTAAACTGAATCTTTCTATGGACATTTCTACCCTTAAATGTTTTCTTACATAAAAACTGATTCTATTGTTAAAACCGATCCTTACCAAATCTTGAGCAACGATATCGATTTCCAATCGATCAGTAATCACCGAATCCGTGATTTCTAAAAACCACCGATTGGTACCATAGTTAGTTAAAATGGAAAAGGCAAAAAAACAAAACGGGGCGGAACGGGTTTTAAACAGAGTAAAACAAGAACAATACGGTAAAAAAAAGGCTAAACATTCCGAGAACGACAAAATACTAAAACGGACGGCAAGTGTTTTAATTGGATCAGATATAATAGGGTACGGTGAAAAAAAGGGTAATATACTCGCATAAATTAAAGAATTATATCTAAATCAATGGGAACATATGACATTTATGATGTATCTAGCCATAAAACGGTGAGATTTAGTTAATTGATGTTTTATGTTTGTCCAAGACTCCAAACATGAATCCATATGGAGAGAGAGAGAGAGAGAGAGAGAGAGAGAGAGAGCCTACAGCCCACCCTAACGAATAATAAAGTAACATCGATTACATGTAGAAGGCAATAAGAATATCAAATGATATGAAATTAATCGACTCATTACTTGTTGAAGATGTGGGTTAAAATATGAATATGGTGTGGTACAATACGCTATTAAACGCATTTTAAACGGCAAGACTAGCTTGGAGTATAGAGTATTTTAAAGTATTTTTGAAGTTAGTATGACAATACGCATACTAAACAGTTGAGTAAGGTACGCATGGCTGAACAGTATGCGTTTAAAACGAGTTTTAACTAAAAAAGATTGGTACTTGGCAGTCTCTATTGACTATAGGATGGGTTCGGACCCAAGGAAAGGAAACGACCCTTAATGGACCTTCAACACGAGTAGACCTTCAAGGACTCCAGTGGTCTTTAATTGGCTTCTTAGCCTCCTCAATAGCAAGAGCAGCAACTTCTTCAATGACGGCGGGCTTGATGGATTCCTCCACTTCCGGCACTGGTGGTGGTGGTGGTGGTGGTGATGGTGGGTCCTTCTCAATAGCCGTTTTCTCAGGCTCTTTTTTATTTGTATTATATAATGTATTATATAATATATTATGAAATTTATAATTGTTTGATATAATTTCTATTATTTATTTATAATTAAAATAAATTGATACAATTCAAAATCTACAAATAGGTTAATAGTTATTTATCATTATTGAATAATATATTATTCTTTAATCATCACCTAAACTTAAAAACCCGATAAAACCTCTCCCGTTTTCTTCATCTCACTTCTTCTAAACTCTCTCCTCCCTCTTGCATCTCTTCCAGGCGAACCCCCAAAGGTACCTCTTGCATCTCTTCCCTGGCAAACCCCCCATAGGTATGTGTTCTTCTTCCTCTCTCTCCCCTCTTTCCCTCTCTCTTTACGTTTTCACTATTTTTATGGGTTTTTTTTTTCAATTCTCTCTTATGCCATTTCCATTTCTAGGGTCTGCAAGAGTTCGTTAGTTTTTTTTATTTCAGGTTCGATTTTGTTTGCTTTCCATAAATTTGGGTGTGATATCGTAGAACTGATTGGAGGGCTCCAATTTTTTATTTCTATCCTTGAATTCTATGTTTAAGTTGAGCACAAATGCACCGTTTTTTTTTTTTTTTCTTTCGTTTGAAATTATTGGAATTTAATCTCAGGTTGCCTTAGTAGCAACTTTGTTTGCTTGTTATGTTTATGAATAATAGCTCTGGGTTTGTGCTTTTGTATTATTGCAGTCAAACAATCTCCAGTGGACGCTCGCCTCAGCTATCTTGATTAAACTTCTGCAGCTTATACTTTCCTTCCTCTTCTGGTACGTTGAAAGATGGGTTGAAGGATATTGGAATTTATTGATTGAAACACTTACTATTCTTTTTAATATTTTGTTAATAAATAGACCCGGTTTCTTCATTTATTTTGGACGAGAAAGAGCACTGTTGGGTAGTTTGGAGTTCCTCTGTCTTTCATTTTCCATATTTTTTTTCCAGTGAACTTGTGGGCACTAGTTGGCTGGCACTTATGCATCAATTGGGAAAAGGATTAGTCGGCAGAATAACTAATCTGACCCTTAATATACTGAACCTCCTATTAATAGCATGAAAGGGAGATTGGGCCACGAAAGGAAGATTGGCCAATTTAATTTGTGGGACCAAGTCCATACAAACTTAGGATGGATTAAACAGGTCTATGAGAAAGTATTATTAATTCTGTTAGTACAATACTGGCTACATTAATGGAGGCCAAAGCAGTGTGAAGACTCCTTTCCTTTCCTGTCTAAAGGTTTCTTGGAATGGACCAAAGGTAGGGGACTAGTGGTGTCCCTCATGAGCTCAGATAGGTCACTGGCCCCAGTCTCATGTTTCTGAAAAGAACCTTCCTTTTAATGGTCTGTAATCTCCAAAACAATCTTGAGATACATTTACTATCTGGGTTTGAAGTTTGAACTAGTGTGAATGAATGAAACTTGGTGAGAGTGGATGAGTGAGTAATGGGGTTGCTAGCTGCAGCAATGAGCTGAGATAA
Source organism: Protea cynaroides (assembly GCA_028583415.1). Lineage (NCBI taxonomy): Eukaryota > Viridiplantae > Streptophyta > Magnoliopsida > Proteales > Proteaceae > Protea > Protea cynaroides. The sequence goes on from CM053267.1 coordinate 48,216,598, forward strand.
TGGGGTTGAGATATCTCCATTAGCTTCTTCTGCAGTTAGGGACCCGAACTGTTGCAAGGTTGAATCCCTGTAGGGCTGTACTGGCTTACTTCTCACTTCACCTATTTGGCTAAAGTGAGAACATGGTTTGATCGTATTTATTAGCTCCTTTATGCATTGCTTTGCTTTATCAGAGTTGGCTTTCTTTCACAGTTTCTGGATCATTTCTCATTGGAACTTGAAAGTTGGAAGCTGTAAGATACAATCTCTCTCTCTCTCTCTCTTTCAAGTCTCTCTTCTTAGTACAATCATATTATTAATGTTGGACAAACCCATTTATAATTTTCAAGTCTCTTTAGTAAAAGTTTCTTGTAATTGTCAAACAGTGTCTGTGTGCTTAAATATTGTAATGAACATGTCATACTATAGTTTATTATATGTATACTTGTTTTGATGAGCACATTCAAGGACTATGATCAAACTGATTGGCTATGACTGGAAGTGAAAGCATAAAAAAATGAATCATCTTCAAGTTCTTAACTAAAAAAAATGAATCATTTTCAAATTCTCCTTTTAAACTTCCTTTGTGACAAATCTCTGAAGGATGCTAGAACTCTCTGCAAATTTTCAACCATCTGGTTGCAAGTAAAAGAAAAAAATAATAATAATGAAATCAGTTTTGAAAAGAAAAAATGAAAAGTTCTATATCGTAATCGTTTAATCTACAGGAAACTATTACACTTAGAAATTATAATTTTCAGATTTTTTATTATCCTATTAATCAAAGGGATTTAATCAGAAAGTTAATTTTTATATTCCTATTAATCAAAGGGATTTAATTAGAAAGATAAGTAATATATAAGAGAAAATGTTCTCTTAAACTAGCAATGGAGGCTATGCCATTTTTTTCAGGAAAATAAAAACCTTTCTTCAATAACTATGTTGATAAGAAAAATAAGGGCATCCTTTCCAATTGCGGTCTCACGCTATTATACAAATAATAAATAAGTTTTTGTATTATAATCAAATAATATGCAACCGTATCGATAAAACAATTTTTTTACGAACTATTGCATAGATCTATGATAGATTCGTAAAAATTCATGTTTATTATATTGAACGTATATTATACATGAATAATATACATTTAACGTACTAAACATTTAAAAAGTAATAGTAAAAATGAATAAATGCTAAAACGAAAAACAAAACGGAAAAATTAAAATTATTCCCTCTGCTTTGAAGAATTGTACTAGTTTAATACCTACATAACATTACACAAAACGGAAAAATTAAAATTATTTACACATACTTGTTCAACGAGGCTTAAACCAATGCAATCTTGGCCATGCTCAAAGAGTTCATCCTAAAACGCTAAAATATACAAAAAAAATAAAAGGAAAAATACTGTTTCTCCCCTTGTGGTTTGCTTTAAGGACAGATGCCCCCTAACTTTTCGAACAAGTACAACCGTCCCATTTTTTTAATGTGTTAAACTGAATCTTTCTATGGACATTTCTACCCTTAAAATGTTTTCTTCCATAAAAAACCGATTCAATTGTTAAAACCGATCCTTACCAAATCTTGAGCAATGATATCGATTTCCAACCGATCAGTAATCATCGAATCCGTGATTTCTAAAAACCACCGGTTGGTACCATAGTTAGTTAAAACGGGAAAATATTAAAACAGATGGCAAGTGTTTTAAATGGATTAGATATAATAGGGTACGGTGAAAAAAAGGGAAATATACTCGCATAAATTAAAGAATTATATCTAAATCAATGGGAACCGATGACATTTATGATGTATCTAGCCATAAAACAGTGAGATTTAATTAATTGATGTTTTATGTTTGTCCAAGACTCCAAACATGAATCCATTTGGAGTGTGAGAGAGAGAGAGAGAGAGAGAGAGAGCCTACAGCCCACCCTAACGAATAATAAAGTAACATCGATTACATGTAGAAGGCAATAAGAATATTAAATGATATGGAATTAATCGACTCATTACTCGTTGAAGATGTGGGTTAAAATATGAATATGGTATGGTACGATACGTTATTAAACGCATTTTAAACAGCAAGACTAGCTTGGATTATAGAGTATTTTAAAGTATTTTTGAAGTCAGTACGGCAATACGCATACTAAACGGTTGAGTAAGGTATGGCTGAACAGTATGCGTTTAAAATGAGTTTTAACTAAAAAAGGTTGGTACTTGGCAGTCTCTATTGACTATAAGATGGGCTCGACCCAAGGAAACGAAACGACCCTTAATGGACCTTCAACACGAGTAGACCTTCAAGGACTCTAGTGGTCTTTAATTGGCTTCTCAGCCTCCTCAGTAGCAAGAGCAGAAACTTCTTCAACTATGGCGGGCTTGATGGATTCCTCCACCTCCGGCACTAGTGGTGGTGGTGGTGGTGGGTCCTTCTCAATAGCCGTTTTCTCAGGCTCTCTTTGGTTTGTATTATATAATGTATTATATAATATATTATGAAATTTATGATTGTTTGGTATAATTTATAATGTCTATTTATAATTAAAATAAATTGATACAATTCATAATCTACAAATAGGTTAATAGTTATTTATTATTGTTGGATAATGTATTATGCTTTTATCATCACCTAAACTTAAAAACCTGATAAAACCTCTCCCGTTTTCTTCATCTCACTTCTTCTAAACTCTCTCCTCCCTCTTGCATCTCTTCCAGGAGAACCCCCAAAGGAGGTACCTCTAGCATCTCATCCAGGCAAACCCCCAAAGGTACCTCTCGCATCTCTTCCCTGGCAAACCCCCACAGGTATGTGTTCTTTTTCCTCTCTCTCTCTCCCCTCTTTCCCTCTCTCTTTACGCTTTCACTATTTTTATGGGTTTTTTTTTATTTCTATCCTTGAGTTCTATGTTTAAGTTGAGCGCAAATGCACCGTTTTTTTTTTCTTTCGTTTTGAAATTATTGGAATTTAATCTCGGGTTGCTTTAGTAGCAACTTTGTTTGCTTGTTATGTTTATGAATAGTAGCTCTGGGTTTGTGCTTTTGTATTATTGCAGTCAAACAATCTCCAGTGGACGCTCGCCTCTGCTACCTTGATTAAACTTCTGCAGTTTATACTTTCCTTTCATATTTTGTTAATAAATAGACCCAGTTTCTTCATTTATTTTGGACGAGAAAGAGCACTGTTGGGTAGTTTGAGTTCCTCTGTCTTTCATTTTCCATTTTTTTTTTTCCAGTGAACCTGTGGGCACTAGTTGACTGGCACTTATGCATCAATTGGGAAAAGGATTAGTCAGCAGAATAACTAATCTGACCCTTAATGTACTGAACCTCCTATTAATAGCATGAAAGGGAGATTGGCCCTCGAAAGGAAGATTGGCCAATTTAATTTGTGGGATCAAGTCCATACAAACTTAGGATAGATTAAACAGGCCTATGAGAAAGTATTTATTAATTCTGCTAGTACAATACTGGCTACATTAATGGAGGCCAAAGCAGTGTGAAGACTCTTTTCCTTTCCTGCCTAAAGGTTTCTTGGAAAGGACCAAAGGTAGGGGACTAGTGGTGTCCCTCATGAGCTAAGATAGGTCACTGGCCCCAGTCTCATGTTTCTGAAAAGAACCTTGATGCAGTCCAAGAAGCAACCAGCCCAAGATACCGTCAACATGGGCCCGGGCCTAGCCCATACTGTTCATGTGAACACTGTTCACGCGGTACTATTCACGTGAACAGTACCAACAACATTAATTATGACTCTTTTTATTAGTTTCCTAATTTCCAGTTTACTTATTTCCATTGTTTAGTTTCCTAAAAATTAGGCTAGTTAGTTTAGAAGTCTTAGTTGCTTGGAGACTAAGACTTGCCTAAAATCGAGTTTCCTAATTCAATTTTTTAGAAACTTTTCTATTTCTATGTTTTAGAAACTTCCTAAGTTATAAAGGAGGTTTAGTTTTTTCAAATTTCGTTCTTTCCTATTTTATTTGTAATGTTTCAAAGCTATAAATAAAGAGAATGCAGGCTGGCTGCAGTAAAGAGAATTTTTCAGAAAAAAAAGAGAGTGAAACTCCTATTTTCTGGTTGAGTCTCCATGTTGAGTCTCCAAGGTTGTGAGACTCAACCGAACTCTATTTCCTTTGTTCCTTTGCATTCAATACTCCTATTTTGTTCTTTGTTGCTGGTTATATGTGAAACACTCAGCACCAGTTAGAGGAAGTAAAAATCAAATCAGCAGCCGACATCCTTTTGAACCTGCCCAGGTTTTGGCGGCACCAGGTACAGCAAGGTTATAAAGCTCATAGCTCCTTCAATTCTTTTCGGATCATTATCAGATTTTGAAGGGTGTTCATAACTATTATAAAAGCCATTCAACCCAAGTTTCATCAATTTCTGACGGTCGAATTTCCAGATAAGAATTTTTTTCTATTATTTTTCTCTATAGATTTTTGGGTTGGACTAAATTAAGATTCTATAGCAAAGAGGGCTTGTTAATTTGATATGTCTTAACCTCTTTGCCATCAATTGGTATCAGAGCATGGCTCAGCAGAGTTCTACCTCTCCTAATCAGTCCAATAATCTCAATGACCTTGTTAATTTGGTTCTCCAACGATTGACCAAATTGGATGCTAAGTTAGACAGTATGGATGGAAGAATAAGTAATTTGGAGGAACGGGATAATCCTAGGCCAGCTAGACTAGAAGCCCCTAGAAGAGAAATTCTCATAGCCAACCTAATGCCAAGGCGTGTTCCTAGGGCTCCCCAAAGAGTCCTTAGAGAAGAATACCAAGACCCACCCTATGAAGACTATGATGGCAATCAACCTATTCGGTATCAAACCCATAAGGTGCGAATGGACCTCAAGGAGTTTCATGGTAGGCAAGACCCTGAAGCCTTTCAAGATTGGTTGAATGCTCTAGATGACTACTTTGATTGGTTTAGCCTTTTCGAACCTAAAAAGCTGCAATTGGCCCACTCCAAACTAGTGGGGGGTACTCGTGATTGGTGGCGTAACTATGAATATAGTCTCATGAGGAGTCGTAGAGAACCCACTACTTGGGAGGAGATGAAGGAAGAATTGAAAGAAAAATATTTGCCATGATCCTTCCAAAGAAGGTTGCATGATCAGCTGAATAATCTTCGACAAGGCACTATGAGTATGGAAGATTATGTCTATCAGTTTGACCAATTGTGTGCACGGTCAGGTTAACAAGACAATGATGATCAAATGATATCTCGGTTCCGTTTGGGGCTGCAACCTGAAATTAGAGAAAAAAATAAGAGTGGTTGATATTGTTAGTTTTAACGACTGTGTTGATAAAGCTTTCCAAGCCGAGAACCTTTTGAAGTCAATACCAAAGCCCACCTCCAGTTCTTATGAATTGAAGCACCCTACACCAAACAGTAAAGCCATAGGGACTACATCTCATGCTACTCCAACGATAGATAAAGGTAAAACTCTCATGGTAGCAACTATGGATGTGCAATGCTATCACTGCAATGCATATGGTCACTTTGCTAGAGATTATCCACAAAAATTAAAGGTAAACTCCTTAGTTGCTGCAATCGAGGCCAACCCAGATACACAGGTATGTGAACCACAAAGTGATGACATTTCTGTTCCTAATAGGGATGTCATGGATGATGGTGAGGATTCATATAGAATCCATATAATCAACAGTATGATTTTGATTGCCTCAAAAATAGATGTGGATAATTTTGATGCCTTTGTTAAAGCTTCAGGGATTGATAAAGGTGAGCACAGTTCTGATGAAGACCACGGTATTATGGAGACAATTACAAAAAATGAAGAATTGAACAAGATAATCCTTATGAATACCACGATTTCACTTGACTTTTCTCAAGATGTAGAGCATATTGACTTTGTGATACCGTCTAAATATCTTGAAGAGAGTGGACCCAAAGTGATGGATTTTCTTCCAACATTGCAAGGACAACTAAAATTTCAAAATCAGAAGACGTTGCCTACCGAACCCACTGAAATCATTCTTCATCATTATCGAACTCGTGGACGAGTTCATTTTAAGTGGGGGGGAGTTGATGCAGTCCAAGAAGCAACCAGCCCAAGGTACCGTCAACATGGGCCTGGGCCTAGCCCACACTGTTCATGTGAACACTGTTCACGCGGTACTTTTCACGTGAACAGTACCAACAGCATTAATTATGACTCTTTTTATTAGTTTCTTAATTTTCAGTTTACTTATTTCCATTGTTTAGTTTCCTAAAAATTAAGCTAGTTAGTTTAGAAGTCTTAGTTGCTTGGAGACTAAGACTTGCTTAAATCGAGTTTCCTAATTCCAGTTTTTAGAAACTTTCCTATTTTTATGTTTTAGAAACTTCCTAAGTTATAAAGGAGGTTTAGCTTTTCCAAATTTCGTTTTTTCCTATTTTATTTGTAATATTTCAAAGCTATAAATAAAGAGAATGCAGGCTGGCTGCAGTAGAGAGAATTTTTCAGAAAAAAGAGAGAGAAACTCCTATTTTCTGGTTGAGTCTCCAAGGTTGTGAGACTCAACCGAACTCTATTTTCTTTGTTCCTTTGCATTCAATGCTCCTATTTTGTTCTTTATTGCTGGTTATATGTGAAACACTCAGCACCAATTAGAGGAAGTAAAAACCAAATCAGCAACCGACATCGTTTTGAACCTGCCCAGGTTTTGGCGGCACCAGGTACAGAAAGGTTACAAAGCTCATATCTCCTTCAATTCTTTTCGAATCATTCTCATATTTTGAAGGGTGTTCATAAATACTATAAAGGTCATTCAACCCAAGTTTCATCAATTTCTGACGGTCGGATTTCCAGATAAGAATTTTTTTCTGTTACTTTTCTCTGCAGATTTTTGTGTTGGACTGAATTAAGATCCTATAGCAAAGAGGGCTTGTTAATTTGAGATGTCTTAACCTCTTTGCCATCAAACCTTCCTTTTAATGGTCTGTAATCTCCAAAACAATCTTGAGATACATTTACTATCTGGGTTTGAAATTTGAACTAGTGTGAACGAATGAAACTCGGTGAGGGTGGATGAGTGAGTACTGGGGTTGCTAGCTGCAACAATGAGCTGAGATAATGGGGTTGAGATATCTCCATTAGCTTCTTCTGTAGTTAGGGACCAGAACTGTTGCAAGGCTGAATCCCTGTAGGGTTGTACTGGCTTACTTCTCACTTTACCTATTTGGCTAAAGTGAGAACATGGTTTGATCGTATTTACCAGCTCCTTCATGTATTGCTTTGCTTTATCAGAGTTGGCTTTCTTTCATAGTTTCTGGATCATTTCTCATTGGAACTTGAAAGTTGGAAGCTGTAAGATACAATCTCTCTCTCTCTCTCTCTCTCTCTCTCTCTCTCTCTCTCTCTCTCTCTCTCTCACTTTCTCTCTCTCTCTCTCTCCCTCTCTCCCTCTCTTGCTGTGCTCTTATTCGGAGAAACCTTATGGTATGTCAATCATATTGTTAATGTTGGAGAAAGAAAAAACCCATTTATAAATTTCAAGTCTCTTTAGTTAAAGTTTCATGTAACTGCCAAACAGTGTCTGTGTGCTTAAGTACTGTAATGAACATGTCATACTGTAGTTGATTATATGTATACTTGTTTTGATGAGCACATTCAAGGACCATGATCAAACTGATTGGCTATGACTGGAAGTGAAAGCATAAAAAAATGAATCATCTTCAAGTTCTTAACTAAAAAAATGAATCATTTTCAAATTCTCCTTTTAAACTTCCTTTGTGACACAAATCTCTTAAGGATGCTAGAACTCTTTGTAAATTTTCAACCATCTGCAAGAACTCAATAGATAGAATGGGAATCATGGAGAAGAAGGTTTAGTTTTTGTGATTGTTTTATAAGGGAAAACGTGGATTAGAGTCATATTAGTTGGTTAGATAATGTATTAGTCTTCAAATAATGTATTTATTCATTTTATAATTACATAATTTAAAGTCCTTCTATGAATGCGTTGGCATTTGCATTTTCAAGAAGCCACATTAATGTCTAAAATTGATCTACATCGGCCATTTGTCCATGTGAGGATCAGGAAAAATCATTTGAAATTTAAATTTCTTCGTTTTTATATTTGAGTTTACATGTTGTGAAACTTGTCTACCCTTATTACACTCAAACTGGGATCTAAAAAATTCTCACATTCAGATCTCATCCGCTCATGCAAGTGGAGGGTAAGAAGACTGGAGTCGCCACCTAGATGAGGTCTAGGACCTATAATGATGTCCCTCAATGGAGGGACACTAATGACTCGCGCAAATGGAATGACTATCTCGTCTCACCAAAGACGGGTAAGTGTCAAATTATGAGTTGGGAAGGTGTTAGGCACCCAACTCATCCGGTTGAACCAGTCTCCCTAAATCCTATCATTTTCCTATAGTTTATGAACACTTAGGGCTATCTAAATACATTACAAGGTAGAAGGGGGAATCATAAGTTGATCTCTAATTCTTTGTTAACTATGCATGACATAAGCAGAAAGTAAGCGAATTTAAACTAGAAAATAATCACAAAATGAATTAAAGAATTTAATGAATAACCTAATCATACATCTAAAGAAAGGAAAAAATGATATACAACATATGACCGAGGTCTAGGAAAATCACAGACCGCCTACGTATCCCTGTGCAACGGGAATCAGGCCAAACGTAGTTCGGCCGAGTGTGTACGTACTAGGTGTGTGTAAGAGAATGGATGCTCCCAAAATGTTGGAACGCATCCCAAGCGATGGATGCTCCTATAATCATGGAACATATCCAATGATGAGAGATGTCCCCACAACGCCCACCAAGGCAGGGCCCATCAGGTTGAGGTACTCCCTATCACAAGGAAGTCCCTTCGGTGAGGTAATCCCATAATACATGGAACTTACCTCAATTTGAACGAGCGTGGAGCAACCAAACCCCCCACAGCCTACGTATCCCTCGAGACCTCTATCTCTCTCGAATCAGGTCAAACGTAGTTCTTGATGATCGATGGACACGCGTGGCAATACTCAGGAGAGGTCAAACGCCTCAGCTCCCCACACACGGGGGTTCACTAAATCTCACTCACATCCTACATTCGGGATACCCAGGTGGGTCGTCCGTCGGGCCACCAATCCTATGCATACATTTACCCAATCATATATTTTCATTAATATATTTTTGATACAACGATTTTCCACACTCTTGGATCCAATCCTAGGGTTAGATGGGCTCATTTAGAATGAGCCCACAATGGGTCAGACTCTTTGGAGTCCCCTAGCCAATAACATCGTAGGAAGGGTGTCAATTATACAAACGAGATTACAATGCAACAATAGATATCAACTAAAATAAAGCAAGGAGAATACCTGATCGATTCTTGAAAGTCTCTACGTCTTGTTCTAAATCGAGCTGCTTGCCATCAAGGATGCTCACCCATGCAAACAACAAACAAGAGAGGGAAGAGGCATAAGCATGCCATACAATTTATATAAACAGATGGAAAGAATAAAATATTAAATGAATGTAACACTTGTAGTAAGCGAGCTACAAAGTAGATGGGCTGAGCTTAAACCCAGTAAAATAATGGACTGCACTTACCCATGTTAAAACAATGAGCTAAGACATAAGAAAACCAATAGGTTGAAGTACACAAAAAAAATAATAACAATAATAATAATAATAATAATAAGTGGACTGAATCCATGCCAGCAGCTTGCAACGACGATCTGAAAAGACATTTAAGGGTTCTAACATGGAATCAATCGGAAATTGGATTGGTTCAAATGAATATGGGGCTGGACCGATTAAAGATAATGACAATAAAAATGGGATTGATGAAAGGTAATGGAAATTGACCAGATTTAGTGGGGTTACCGAATCGGCCTAATGCAAAATGGAATGGGTATGGGGAATTTCATAAAAGTATGAGATATGAACACATGAACCTACTTCAGCAGAAGCAATGATCAGTTATAGTAGAAGGATACTTAATATTTTACCAAAGTAAACTGATCAATGTTATGACAGGAAATCAGGCATGATAAGTCATGGATGTGAAAATAGAAAGATGCAGCTAGCAGATCATGCATGTGATCAGATCCGGTATTCTTAGAAGTTAAACTCATCAATCATGTAACCCATATAAATTCATTAGGCATTTGATCGGACTTAGAATCATCACAAGAAACTACATTCATTAAACACATAACCAGATGTGAGCAAGAAGTCAAATGTTGACGTACCTGTGGCATAGGTGCTGTAATGGAAGAATCACCTAAAGATAATAGAGATCTACGATTGTTAACGGCGAATCTTCCGATCGATTTCAGCGTCCAATCTGAATCGTTGCCTTCCAACACAAGGATCCAAAGCTTGCTATTGAGAAATAGGTTTTCTCTTCTTGATGTTCTTTGATAGATGCTTTTAAACTCTCAAAAATCCTTTACTGGCAAACTTTCGTTTCTCTAGATCGACCTTCCTAAGTCCCGATTGACGGAACCAAAACACAATGCCAATTTAAGGTAGGCCGGAAAGACCATCTAATAGCTTCTCTCCCTCCTCAAGAACCGATTCCTTCTCTTTAAATAACACTAAATCCAATTGAAACCCGTTGAAATAAAATTTTCCAGCAAATGGCACCATGTAAAATATTAGAATGATCATCATCGATCTTCAGTATCTGCGTCAGCAGAAACCTTGAAGAACTAACCATTCAAATTGCTGCACATGATCCGAATCAAGCACTTGCCGCCACCGGAATATTGCCAATGAAAATGATCATATTAGCAAAATACAAGTGTCACCGTCAACGATCACAAGAGTACCACTAAATCGAAGTGCCGCTGCAGCCGTCACTACCGGAGAATAAAATGGAATCAACGCCCAAATTAATAAAGATTAGAGAAGATGAAGAAAACTTCTCTTTAATCCCTCTGCTCTCCTCTACTACCCCTCATCTCTCATCTTCTCCTTTCTTCTTCTCTGATTCTTCCTCTTTGCAGCCGACCGAAGACCTTCCTGGCTTTCACTCCTCCATTTCTTCTTCTCTTACCTTTCTTCCTAGCCTCCGACCAGTAGCAGCCATCTTTGATGAACTTGATATGACACTGAGAAGGGGGGGGGGTGAATCAGTGTCTGAAAATTTTTCTTAATTATTTACTACTGTCCAGAGCTGATGGAGACCTAACTTTTCACACACACACAAGCGCATACAAATCTACCTCGCTACCACTGAGTGGTCAGGTCTACCATATTTGCACACCCATCCTGCAAGTCATCACACGCACTCCAAAATATATAGAAAAATAAAGACAGTCCACAACACAGGATATACGTGGTTCACCAACATAGTGTGATGGCTAGTCCACGGAGTAATGCCCAACGGGCTCCGTGTATACTCAATACACTTCTTTTTGCTGTCTACACAGCAGGGAGTACATACACCCAATTTACTCAGCATAAAACTAGGAGGACACACATGTGCCAGGAATTCAGGTATCAAGTACCAGTGTTCAGCACACGCTGCACACCACGCTTAACCCGCACCCACGGGAAGTAAATAATAAATTTTTTTAGGCTTATAAATTTGCCTTACAATTTTCTCCCACTAGCTAGGTATTCAACAATTTGCACCTACGCTAGCATACAATAAATTGAAAGCATAAATAGATAAGGAATTGAAAAATCTCACAAATAATGCTTTCGAATGGCCAACAATATCTCTGAAGCTTCACACTGTTCTCAGGTACTCTCTAACAGCCTTCAATGATGATAGAGATAGATTCACAGAGCACAGCTCATCGAAAGACTTTCAATCTCTTCCACACAATCCATAATCACCATGAATGTGAAAATAAAAACTCTACTGACCTCTCATAGGGATTTAGCACTCCATTGATGCATAGAGAAGAGGTAGTTGATGATTCATCACTCCTACAGGCACGAAACCCTAAAAAAACCCTATGTTAAGCTTCAAAACCATTTTTTTTTTCTCTGTGTTTTATGACTCCCAACGGCGCCCAATGTATAGAGCATCTAAAAATATGGAAACTGCAACTTGAACGGACCGATTTGGAGCTCGAATAAAGAAGTTATGGTAGTTTGAAGTTCGGTCAACCAAAAGATTCAAAATAAAATCTTTCCTTTTATAACCGCGCACCCGCACCGCGCCGATGTGTTGTCGCGTTCTGATTGGCCCGCTGCGGAATCTAAATCAGAGACCGTTGGATTGGCTTCAAAAAGGCGGGATTTGTTTCTCGCCGCTGGATCTGCATAAATAGCGTCAGGCGCGATCGGATTCGATCTTCACCGCAAGATCTGGATCAACTTGCTGTTGTACCGTGCGTGCGCCACACGGAATCAAGGCGCTGAGTCCGTGAAACATTGACTACCATATTAATCTACATCAGGCCAATGAAATGCCTCGTGATGGAATCACATTCCGTCCGACGTAACCCATTGGATCCCGCATTTTTGTGATCCGTCATATGCGGATCTGAAAGACGCGGCTCTCTCTCAGCCGTTCAAATGGAATCTTTAGCTATTTATGATAATTACAGCATTAATCTTCAACTTCTGATAATTGCAAATAGGTCCCTGAACAAATGTTTAATGGTCTTTTTTAAGCGATCCAACGGAAACTGCGATATCTCTCTCATCCGACGTCAGAATTGAGTGATTCAAGTTGCGTTGGAAAGCTAACTCGACGTTCTACATCTTTCCAATGTCGGATCTCCATGAACTTGCTATAGGACCCACCAAAAATAGGCTCAAAGTTAAAATTCTGTCAAACCTTGGAATTTGAACCCGAAACTTTGTGTGCATGCATACCAAGTGCCGTGGGCTGCCGTGTTGACATGTCACCTTGCCATCACACCCGTAGGTCCCACCCACAGTCTCTTTCTCTTTCTAGTTTCTCTCTCCTCATTCTCTCTCTACATCTTCTTTCTTCATGTAATGCTTCAAGATGCCGCAAAACTGTCTCATCATCAGAAACTTGGCCACATCACCAGAAACACTGTCAGATCATCAGATCATCAGTTTCTCGTTCTTCTTGTTAACCACACCATCAGTGGGTGCCACAGACAGTCTCTCTCATCAAACTCAGTGTAGAATATCATTCAACTCTCTACAAGTCATCTGAAACACATGTAAAATACTATAGAACACACATGCGAGGTTGCCTCATCTTTGTCATTGCACTGACACTCTCTCTCCTACACTGACACTCTCTTTCCTTATTTCTTTGACTATATGCTTACAAACATTGTCACATCAGTCAAGTTGCCAACAATGACAACATAAAATCGAACACTCTTTCTCTCTCGAATTTCTCCCTCCTTGCCTCACTCCCCTTCTCATCTCTCCCGTTTTTAAGAAAACTCCCCAGCCAAAAGATCCCTTTAAATCTCTTCACATCTCCTACCGTTGATCCTCTTTCTCCTTGAGCCCCTCCCAAAACGCAATTTTCTTGATTTCTTCTTTCTGTCTCTCTCGTCCAGATTTTCTCCCTTCTCTCACCCATACTCGTTATCTTTCTCAAAATGAAAAGACCCAACTACCACAATGATGACTCTTTTCCTCATATGTCATCCTTTTTGGGAGAGAAAGAAATAAAAAACAATCCTCTTTTTCTTATTTCAAATCCATGCAATCAATGTATGTTGGAATCAATGGATAAAAAAACAACTAACCATAAAAACTTTTTGGGAATTTATTTTTTCTTAAAAAAAACGTATTGTCCTCTTTCTTTCTTTATTTCTTTCTTTCTTTCTTTCTTTTTTTTTTTATTTTTTTTATTAAACATAATGACAAAATTTGCCCCTCTCCCATTGAACATGATGTCATAGCGATAACGGAAAATCCGCAATGGCAAAACTATGTGCTAACGGTCCACGAGTCAAGAGATTCCAAATAATGGGTATGACAATGCGATTAAAGGGAAAAATGAAAAAGCTTCAACATTTGAAAATTTAGAAAAACAGAAGAAAAAAAAATACCAATCAAGACGGCACATTGACCTCTGACTTGTGCTCAATGAAGGGTTTATAACTGATGCGTTAAACCGTTTATAAACCGCAATCAAAACCAATTATAAACCGTAATCAAAATCGATTAATGAAAAACCGTTTAAAAACCTATAAACCGAAATCAATTACTAATCAATTTTAGTTTCAATTTTGACATCATTTAGTTAATTAGTTCAGTTTCGATTTTACCCTCTTATACACCGCACCGCATCGTACCGGACCGTTAAACCGATTATAAATCGTTTAATACCCTTAATGAAAACCAATGTTGTCAATTCATTCTCTGGAGTTCACGCTAGGTTAGTGCACATCACTACCAGTGTCGGAGCAAATGATCCGATTTTGGAACTAGGGTTTCGAATGTTTGATCAGTTTCTTGCAGTGGCCATAGTGATGGAGGCATCGGAATCTCGTTTTCCAAATTGGAGTTCTTCGTGCGCCCCATCTCTGGGGTAATACCATTGTATTTTTTTTTTTTTTTTTGTTGGATAAGTAGGCTCCTAGAAGATTTGAACTTTTGACTTCTTAATTGTGAGGTATTGGTCTTTAACAACTGAGCTATCATACACGTTGATCCAGATGATTCTGTCAAATTTGTTCACGAACAGATTCGCAAGATCACCGAGATCCCATTATCAAACAGCATTTGATATACCGAGAGGAGACTCATTAACTGACATTAATGGAGCAAAGACCTTTATATTAAGAAGCAACTAACTGAAATCTGGAATCATCCTTGGTTGCAAAGCTAAAATTCTCAAATCTGGGAACTAACCCTTTGGTGCAACTTAAACCCAAAAGAAGAAAACTAACCCTTTGGTGCAACTAACTGAAATCTCAGATTTGGAGGGCAGAAATCTCCAATTGTGAAACCCTTTGGTGCAACTTAAACCCAAAAGACTAACTGGTCTGGCACAAGAGAGCTAATCCAAGGAAAGCTCGATCCCTTACAGAAACGAGAGAGAAAGGTAGGGAATATACAATGCTATGAAATGCATAAATGCCATTTCAATTAAAATAAAATGAATAGTCCAATTTACCCCACCTAATTAATACTTTAATATCCCATTGCTCATTGCATATTAGTCTTTTCACCATTTTATTATTTCTCCAAACGTAACCCATCATATTGTTATATAAAAATCAACCCATAAAGTTAAATATAATAATCATATTTGGAACATTTGAAAAAAATTTAAATAATCATGTGAGATAATAATTACAAACCATTTAGTGTAAACTTAACTTCATTTCCCTTCTTTTTGTCTCCTTTTCAAATAGACAAAGCCTCCGGATGAAAGATTTGAGAAAAACATTAGTATAGAATTTTAGAAAAATAAAATAATCTATAAGAAAATAAGAGAATCTTTTCATTTTTTGTATAGAATTTTAGGAAAATAAGAAAATATTTTCCAATTGAGGTCTCATGCCATCATACTAACTAGAACTAGTGGTGTGGTTGTTGTTCTTTTATTTTTTATTTCCCACACAAAAGGGAAAATTAATCTAGTTGTAAGATAGATAGAAAACCCCTTATATAGAAATTTATTATGGTTCCATATGGTTGCAAGTAAAAGAAAAAAATAATAATAATGAAATCAGTTTTGAAAAGAAAAAATGAAAAGTTCTAAATCGTAATCGTTTAATCTACAGGAAACTATTACACTTAGAAATTATAATTTTCAGATTTTTTATTATCCTATTAATCAAAGGGATTTAATCAAAAAGTTAATTTTTATATTCCTATTAATCAAAGGGATTTAATTAGAAAGATAAGGAATATATAAGAGAAAAGGTTCTCTTAAACTAGCAATGGAGGCTATGCCATTTTTTTCAGGAAAATAAAAACCTTTCTTCAATAACTATGTTGATAAGAAAAATAAGGGCATCCTTTCCAATTGCGGTCTCACACTATTATACAAATAATAAATAAGTTTGTGTATTATAATCAAATAATATGCAACCGTATCGATAAAACAATTTTTTTACGAACTATTGCATAGATCTATGATAGATTGGTAAAAATTCATGTTTATTATATTGAACGTATATTATACATGAATAATATGCATTTAACGTACTAAACATTTAAAAAGTAATAGTAAAAATGAATAAATGTTAAAAAGAAAAACAAAACACCTTCTCACCATCCAACAAGTTCTAAGAATTTAGAGTAGATACATGTAGGGCTGCAACAGGGCCAGGTTGGGTCGGGTTTTTTTAAAACTCTTACCCCACCCTGAGTGCCTTAAACATAATCCTAACCCGAGTCCAACCCCGCCAAGGTCAGAAAATCTGCAACCCTAACCCTACCCTAGCAAGGTTCGGCCTAACCCAACCCTACCCTGATCGACCTTGACTGGGCGAGGTCGAGCCGGATCGACCCTGATCGACCCTGATTAATCAATAGTATGCAAATGGAGATTTGTTGCTGTAATAGTAAATCGCTATTTTAATTGAAAAACTTATGCTTTAGTTGGGTTTTCTATCTTTTCATAGATTGGTTTATTGGTTTTCCAATCAGAGAATTATAGCAATCAAATTTATCAAAGTTAACCCTATTCCAATACCTGCAAAAAACTGTCACAAAAACGATGTAATTCATACAAAAATTTGTGAACACACACATAAAGGATTGGTTGGAAATTGAAACTTCAGTCTCTCATGGTGGAGAGGAGACTGAGAGTAGAAGAGAGTAGATGGTTAAGTCCAGTCTTCTTTCGGGAAGCTTAGTTCCTTTTTAAGGAAGTTCTTGTCACCACGTGCAGTTTGTGCAAGTTCAGAGATACGATGTTCAGAAGGTTAGACAATGCATTCACTTAACAGAGTCTCTAGTTATCCAGAGAAAATCCAGAAATCAAAACATGCTAACCGCAAGTGGCCATACAAGCCTATTCGTATTGAAATTAACTTCAATGTCTTGGTTCCAATAAGGGAACAGATCTACAAATATGTGATTTTCCTTGGTTTGTGAAACCAAGGACTAGTTAATAAAATCCACCCACAGCTGACTTTAGGTTGGCATTGAAACAACACAAACACAGCCCAAAAGAAGAAATGATAAAAAGAAAAGCATAGAGAAGGGATCATTCATAATCCATCAAAACAAAAACAAATAAAAGTTTATCAAAAAAAACTTGCATTTGGAAAGATTATGAGAGAGAATCTCCAATCTTAAGCCAAACCCCCAAACTCAATATAGATTCACAACCAATAAAATAGAGGGCCATACTCCAGAGGCGATGCCGCGATGATTTGTGAGAGTGGGACTATAAGTCTGTTAGTGACGGTGAGGGAGAAGTCGACGAGAAGAGAAAAGACGTTGCGATGTTAGGGTTAGTCAATTAGGTTTAGGGTGTATATATATATATATATATATATATATATATATATATATATATATATATATATATATATATATATATATATATATATATATAGGGTCTGGTCGGGCTCAAGACAACCCTGGACCAACCCAACCCTTACAGGGTTTGATGAAATTTGGACCCTAACCCAACCCTGTTAGGGCTCAGGGCGGGTTAGGACTGGGTTCGGATTAATAGGGCCAAACTTGCAGTCCTAAATGCATGGAGATATTTAAGGAGATAAATAAGTGATTCAAAGAAGATAAATCTGTGGCTTGATTCAAAGAAGAAAAATCTATGAGGTGATTTAAAGAGATACATCTGTAGCTTGATTCAAAGAAGATAAATCTATGGAGTGATTCAAAGAGATAAATCAATGAAGTTATTCAAAGAGATAAATATGTGATTGATTCAATGTTTTTTTTTTTTTTTTCGGTAAATTGGAATGATTCAAATGTTGGTAAGCATTAATGGATGATTCAATGTTGGTAAGCATTAATTCCCAAAAAATCAAAAAGAAAAATCCAAGTGAATAACCTTTTAAAAAGCTACAAAAACCATGAATGATAAAAAAAAAAATCCATCAAACGCACTCCGTCACGTTGAAGCAAAAACAATGGAAGTAAAGAGATACCTTGCTCTAAAAATGCTCTTGTTTCTAGTTATTGTGGGCTTGTGCACAAGCAATGGTTTTGGAATAAGCGAGTATGAAGATATGAAGAGGAAGACTCCACCACCGCCTGTCTACCGTATGGGGAATGTTCCATCTAGTGGAAACCCACTACATTATCAAAACCCTCCACATCAGTTTCATAGAGGCCCATCACAACCATCTGGTCTTCCACATCAGTTCGATAGTGGCCCATCACAACCATCTCGTCCTCCACAACAGGTTCATAATGGCCCTTCACAACCATCTGATCCTCCACTTCATCAAGAAGCTCCTGCGCCTGTCAACAGCAGCAGGAGGAAGACTCCAACGGGTCCAAACCCACTACATAATAAACACCCTCCACCTAGCTATAATTAGTACTTGTAATGATGAAATATTTAAGAAATTCTAAATAAAAATAATTTCATAGTTCTTCCAGTGCTTAACTGGAGCCAAGGATATGTAATGAGAGAATATTTCAGAAATTCTAAATAAAAATAATTCCATAGTTCTTCAGTACTTAACTGGAGCCATGGATAAGAATTACTTAAAAGGATGGTGTTTATTGGTTTATTATTTATGCAATGTTTGTAAATTTCTGGTTGGACATTGAAGCCTAGACGACCATCCTTCTCACAAGATAATATCATAATACAATAGAGATGTATGTGTGCAGGAATTAAATTGATCAAGAATCTAGAAACGGAGCCTTCCTCTTTTTTTTATTGTTCACAGTTCTTTGATTCCTTGGTAGATAGTGATGTTCTTCAGATTCAATTAACTTTTCTTGATATGACTCAACCTAATGAGCTTTTCTAGACTCAGAAAGGTGTAGTGCTTTGTAACATTTCATATCTAAAATTTGGTTATTTCCATATTGTATGATATAGTATTACTGTATTAGTATGATCACACCAAGTTGTAGAATACAGTGAATCTCTAGGGGGGGTGCAGTATCTATGTGAAAGTATTATTGGAATATGACCTCTCAAACTCTTGAATTATTTCTGTTATTAACTCATTTCTTTATGATTTATTGGTTCATTTTAAGATGTAGTTTATAGTATTCCCTCAGCTTTGAAGAATTGTACTAGTTTAATACCTATATAACATTACACAAAACGGGAAAATTAAAATTATTTACACATACTTGTTCAACAAGGCTTAAACCAATGCAATCTTGACCATGCTCAAAGAGTTCAACCTAAAACGCTAAAATATACAAAAAAATAAAAAGAAGAATATTGTTTCTCCCCTTATGGTTTGCTTTAAGGACAGATGCCCCCTAACTTTTCGAACAAGTACAATCGTCTCATTTTTTTAATGTGTTAAACTGAATCTTTCTATGAACATTTCTACCCTTAAATGTTTTCTTACATAAAAAACCATAAAGTTAAATATAATAATCATATTTGGAACATTTGAAAAAAATTTAAATAATCATGTGAGATAATAATTACAAACCATTTTAGTGTAAACTTAACTTCATTTCCCTTCTTTTTGTCTCCTTTTCAAATAGATAAAGCCTCCGGATGAAAGATTTGAGAAAAACATTAGTATAGAATTTTAGAAAAATAAAATAATCTATAAAAAAATAAGAGAATCTTTTCATTTTTTGTATAGAATTTTAAGAAAATAAGAAAATATTTTCCAATTGAGGTCTCATGCCATCATACTAACTAGAACTAGTGGTGTGGTTGTTGTTCTTTTATTTTTTATTTCCCACACAAAAGGGAAAATTAATCTAGTTGTAAGATAGATACTATTAGATAGAAAACCCCTTATATAGAAATTTATTATGGTTCCAACTGGTTGAAGTAAAAGAAAAAAATAATAATAATGAAATCAGTTTTGAAAAGAAAAAATGAAAAGTTCTAAATCGTAATCGTTTAATCTACAGGAAACTATTACACTTAGAAATTATAATTTTCAGATTTTTTATTATCCTGTTATTCAAAGGGATTTAATCGGAAAGTTAATTTTTATATTCCTATTAATCAAAGGGATTTAATTAGAAAGATAAATAATATATAAGAGAAAAGGTTCTCTTAAAATAGCAATGGAGGCTATGCCATTTTTTTCAGGAAAATAAAAACCTTTCTTCAATAACTATGTTGATAAGAAAAATAAGATCATCCTTTCCAATTGCGGTCTCACGCTATTATACAAATAATAAATAAGTTCGTGTATTATAATCGAATAATATGCAACCATATCGATAAAACGATTTTTTACAAACTATTGCATAGATCTGTGATAGATTCGTAAAAATTCATGTTTATTATAATGAACATATATTATACACGAATAATATGCATTTAACGTATTAAACATTTAAAAAATAATAGTAAAAATGAATAAATGTTAAAAAGAAAAACAAAACACCTTCTCACCATCCAACAAGTTCTAAGAATTTAGAGTAGATACATGTAGGGCTGCAACAGGGCCAGGTTGGGTCGGGTTTTTTTAAAACTCTTACCCCACCCTGAGTGCCTTAAACATAATCCTAACCCAGTCCAACCCTGCCAAGGTCAGAAAATCTGCAACCCTAACCCTACCCTAGCAAGATTTAGCCTAACCCAACCCTACCCTGATCGACCTTGACTGGGCGAGGTCGAGCCGGATTGACCCTGATCGACCCTGATTTATCAATAGTATGCAAATGGAGATTTGTTGTTGTAATAGTAAATCGCTATTTTTATTGAAAAACTTATGCTTTAGTTGGGTTTTCTGTCTTTTCACTGATTGGTTTATTGGTTTTCCAATCAGAGAATTATAGCAATCAAATTTATCAAAGTTAATCCTATTCCAATACCTGCAAAAAACTGTCACAAAAACGATCTAATTCATACAAAAATCTGTGAACACACACATAAAGGATTGGTTGGAAATTGAAACTTCAGTCTCTCATGGTGGAGAGGAGACTGAGAGTAGAAGAGAGTAGATGGTCAAGTCCAGTCTTCTTTCGAAAAGCTTAGTTCCTTTCTAAGGAAGTGCTTGTCACCACGTGCAGTTTGTGCAAGTTCAGAGATACGATGTTCAGAAGGTTAGACAATGCTTTCACTTAACAGAGTCTCTGGTTATCCAGAGAAAATCCAGAAATCAAAACATGCTAACCGCAGGGGATTTACATCGTCTCCTCCCAGTGGTTCCGGGAGGGCGGTGGCAACCTATCTCGGATGGTTGCCCGCGTGGCCTCGGTGAATCCGAGACCCACGTCCGAGCCGACACCCTCTGTCGGCTTGGCTTGTCGACTGGGTGTCGGCTCGGATGTGGGTCTCGGATTCACCGAGAGCCACGTGGCAGCCATCCGGGATAGGTTGCTATTGTCCTCCTAAACCACTGGGAGGAGACGATCGGATCCAACCGCAGGTGGCCATACAAGCCTATTCGTATTGAAATTAACTTCAATGTCTTGGTTCCAATAAGGGAACAGATCTACAAATATGTGATTTCCTTGGTTAGTGAAACCAAGGACTAGTTAATAAAATCCACCCACAGCTGACTTTAGATTGGCATTGAAACAACACAAACACAGCCCAAAAGAAGAAATGATAAAAAGAAAAGCATAGAGAAGGGATCATTCATAATCCATCAAAACAAAAACGCGGCTCTCTCTCAGCCGTTCAAATGGAATCTTTAGCTATTTATGATAATTACAGCATTAATCTTCAACTTCTGATAATTGCAAATAGGCCCCTGAACAAATGTTTAATGACCTTTTTTAAGCAATCCAACGAAAACTGCGATATCTCTCTCATTCGACGTCAGAATTGAATGATTCAAGTTGCGTTGGAAAGCTAACTCGACGTTCTACATCTTTCCAATGTCGGATCTCCATGAACTTGCTATGGGACCCACCAAAAATAGGCTCAAAGTTAAAATTCTGTCAAACCTAGGAATTTGAACCCGAAACTTTGTGTGCATGCATACCAAGTGCCGTGGGTTGCCGTGTTGACATGTCACCTTGCCATCACACCCGTGGGTCCCACCCACAGTCTCTTTCTCTTTCTAGTTTCTCTCTCCTCATTCTCTCTCTACATCTTCTTTCTTCATGTAATGCTTCAAGATGCCACAAAACTGTCTCATCATCAGAAACTTGACCACATCACCAGAAACACTGTCAGATCATCAGATCATCAGTTTCTCGTTCTTCTTGTTAACCACACCATCAGTGGGTGCCACAGACAGTCTCTCTCATCAAACTCAGTGTAGAATATCATTCAACTCTCTGCAAATCATCTGAAACACATGTAAAATACTATAGAACACACATGCGAGGTTGCCTCATCTTTGTCATTGCACTGACACTCTCTCTCCTACACTGACACTCTCTTTCCTTATTTCTTTGACTATATGCTTACAAACACTGTCACATCAGTCAAGTTGCCAACAATGACAACATAAAATCGAACACTCTTTCTTTCTCAAATTTCTCCCTCCTTGCCTCACTCCCCTTCTCATCTCTCCCGTTTTTAAGAAAACTCCCCAGCCAAAAGATCCCTTTAAATCCCTTCATATCTCTTACCGTTGATCCTCTTCTCCTTGAGCCCTTCCCAAAACGCAATTTTCTTGATTTCTTCTTTCTCTCTCTCTCGTCCAGATTTTCTCCCTTCTCTCACCCATACTCGTTATCTTTCTCAAAATGAAAAGACCCAACTACCACAATGATGACTCTTTTCCTCATATGTCATCCTTTTTGGGAGAGAAACAAATAAAAAACAATCCTCTTTTTCTTATTTCAAATCCATGCAATCAATGTATGTTGGAATCAATGGATAAAAAAACAACTAAAAACTTTTGGGGAATTTATTTTTTCTTAAAAAAAACGTATTGTACTCTTTCTTTCTTTCTTTCTTTCTTTTTTTTTTTTATTAAACATAATGATAAAATTTGCCCCTCTCCCATTGAACATGATGTCATAGCGATAATGGAAAATCCGCAATGGCAAAACTATGTGCTAACGGTCCACGAGTCAAGAGATTCCAAATAATGGGTATGACAATGCGATTAAAGGGAAAAATGAAAAAGCTTCAACATTTGAAAATTTAGAAAAACAGAAGAAAAAAAAAATACCAATCAAGACGGCACATTGACCTCTGACTTGTGCTCAATGAAGGGTTTATAACTGAGGCGTTAAACCGTTTATAAACCGCAATAAAAACCAATTATAAATCGTAATCAAAATCGATTAATGAAAAACCGTTTAAAAACCTATAAATCGAAATCAATTACTAATCAATTTTAGTTTCAATTTTGACATCATTTAGTTAATTAGTTCAGTTTCGATTTTACCCTCTTATATACCGCACCGCATCGTACCGGACCGTTAAACCGATTATAAATCGTTTAATACCCTTAATGAAAACCAATATTGTCAATTCATTCTCTGGAGTTCACGCTAGGTTAGTGCACATCACTACCAGTGTCGGAGCAAATGATCTGATTTTGGAACTAGGGTTTCGAATGTTTGATCAGTTTCTTGCAGTGGCCCTAGTGATGGAGGCATCGGAATCTCGTTTTCCAAATTGGAGTTCTTCGTGCGCCCCATCTCTGGGGTAATACCATTGTATTTTTTTTTTTTTTTTTTTGTTGGATAAGTAGGCTCCTAGAAGATTTGAACTTTTGACTTCTTAATTGTGAGGTATTGGTCTTTAACAACTGAGCTATCATACACGTTGATCCAGATGATTCTGTCAAATTTGTTCACGAACAGATTCGCAAGATCACCGAGATCCCATTATCGAACAGCATTTGATATACCGAGAGGAGACTCATTAACTGACATTAATGGAGCAAAGACCTTTATATTAAGAAGCAACTAACTGAAATCTGGAATCATCCTTGGTTGCAAAGCTAAAATTCTCAAATCTGGGAACTAACCCTTTGGTGCAACTTAAACCCAAAAGAAGAAAACTAACCCTTTGGTGCAACTAACTGAAATCTCAGATTTGGAGGGCAGAAATCTCCAATTGTGAAACCCTTTGGTGCAACTTAAACCCAAAAGACTAACTGGTCTGGCACAAGAGAGCTAATCCAAGGAAAGCTCGATCCCTTACAGAAACGAGAGAGAAAGGTAGGGAATATACAATGCTATGAAATGCATAAATGCCATTTCAATTAAAATAAAATGAATAGTCCAATTTACCCCACCTAATTAATACTTTAATATCCCATTGCTCATTGCATATTAGTCTTTTCACCATTTTATTATTTCTCCAAACGTAACCCATCATATTGTTATATAAAAATCAACCCATAAAGTTAAATATAATAATCATATTTGGAATATTTGAAAAAAATTTAAATAATCATGTGAGATAATAATTACAAACCATTTTAGTGTAAACTTAACTTCATTTCCCTTCTTTTTGTCTCCTTTTCAAATAGACAAAGCCTCCGGATGAAAGATTTGAGAAAAACATTAGTATAGAATTTTAGAAAAATAAAATAATCTATAAGAAAATAAGAGAATCTTTTCATTTTTTGTATAGAATTTTAGGAAAATAAGAAAATATTTTCCAATTGAGGTCTCATGCCATCATACTAACTAGAACTAGTGGTGTGGTTGTTGTTCTTTTATTTTTTATTTCCCACACAAAAGGGAAAATTAATCTAGTTGTAAGATAGATAGAAAACCCCTTATATAGAAATTTATTATGGTTCCATATGGTTGCAAGTAAAAGAAAAAAATAATAATAATGAAATCAGTTTTGAAAAGAAAAAATGAAAAGTTCTAAATCGTAATCGTTTAATCTACAGGAAACTATTACACTTGGAAATTATAATTTTCAGATTTTTTATTATCCTATTAATCAAAGGGATTTAATCAGAAAGTTAATTTTTATATTCCTATTAATCAAAGGGATTTAATTAGAAAGATAAGGAATATATAAGAGAAAAGGTTCTCTTAAACTAGCAATGGAGGCTATGCCATTTTTTTCAGGAAAATAAAAACCTTTCTTCAATAACTATGTTGATAAGAAAAATAAGGGCATCCTTTCCAATTGCGGTCTCACACTATTATACAAATAATAAATAAGTTTGTGTATTATAATCAAATAATATGCAACCGTATCGATAAAACAATTTTTTTACGAACTATTGCATAGATCTATGATAGATTCGTAAAAATTCATGTTTATTATATTGAACGTATATTATACATGAATAATATGCATTTAACGTACTAAACATTTAAAAAGTAATAGTAAAAATGAATAAATGTTAAAAAGAAAAACAAAACACCTTCTCACCATCCAACAAGTTCTAAGAATTTAGAGTAGATACATGTAGGGCTGCAACAGGGCCAGGTTGGGTCGGGTTTTTTTAAAACTCTTACCCCACCCTGAGTGCCTTAAACATAATCCTAACCCAGTCCAACCCTGCCAAGGTCAGAAAATCTGCAACCCTAACCCTACCCTAGCAAGGTTCGGCCTAACCCAACCCTACCCTGATCGACCTTGACTGGGCGAGGTCGAGCCGGATCGACCCTGATCGACCCTGATTAATCAATAGTATGCAAATGGAGATTTGTTGCTGTAATAGTAAATCGCTATTTTTATTGAAAAACTTATGCTTTAGTTGGGTTTTCTATCTTTTCACAGATTGGTTTATTGGTTTTCCAATCAGAGAATTATAGCAATCAAATTTATCAAAGTTAACCCTATTCCAATACCTGCAAAAAACTGTCACAAAAACAATGTAATTCATACAAAAATTTGTGAACACACACATAAAGGATTGGTTGGAAATTGAAACTTCAGTCTCTCATGGTGGAGAGGAGACTGAGAGTAGAAGAGAGTAGATGGTCAAGTCCAGTCTTCTTTCAGGAAGCTTAGTTCCTTTTTAAGGAAGTTCTTGTCACCACGTGCAGTTTGTGCAAGTTCAGAGATACGATGTTCAGAAGATTAGACAATGCTTTCACTTAACAGAGTCTCTGGTTATCCAGAGAAAATCCATAAATCAAAACATGCTAACCGCAGGTGGCCATACAAGCCTATTCGTATTGAAATTAACTTCAATGTCTTGGTTCCAATAAGGGAACAGATCTACAAATATGTGATTTTCCTTGGTTTGTGAAACCAAGGACTAGTTAATAAAATCCACCCACAGCTGACTTTAGATTGGCATTGAAACAACACAAATACAGACCAAAAGAAGAAATGATAAAAAGAAAAGCATAGAGAAGGGATCATTCATAATCCATCAAAACAAAAACAAATAAAAGTTTATCAAAAAAAACTTGCATTTGGAAAGATTATGAGAGAGAATCTCCAATCTTAAGCCAAACCCCCAAACTCAATATAGATTCACAACCAATAAAATAGAGGGCCATACTCCAGAGGCGATGCCGCGATGATTTGTGAGAGTGGGACTATAAGTCTGTTAGTGACGGTGAGGGAGAAGTCGACGAGAAGAGAAAAGGTGTTGCGATGTTAGGGTTAGTCAATTAGGTTTAGGGTGTATATATATATATATATATATATATATATATATATATATATATATATATATATATATATATATAGGGTCTGGTCGGGCTCAAGACAACCCCTGGACCAACCCAACCCTTACGGGGTTTGATGAAATTTGGGCCCTAACCCAACCCTGTTAGGGCTCAGGGCGGGTTAGGACTGGGTTCGGATTAATAGGGCCAAACTTGCAGTCCTAAATGCATGGAGATATTTAAGGAGATAAATAAGTGATTCAAAGAAGATAAATCTGTGGCTTGATTCAAAGAAGATAAATCTATGAGGTGATTTAAAGAGATACATCTGTAGCTTGATTCAAAGAAGATAAATCTATGGAGTGATTCAAAGAGATAAACCAATGAAGTTATTCAAAGAGATAAATATGTGATTGATTCAATGTTTTTTTTTTTTTCGGTAAATTGGAATGATTCAAATGTTGGTAAGCATTAATGGATGATTCAATGTTGGTAAGCATTAATTCCCAAAAAATCAAAAAGAAAAATCCAAGTGAATAACCTTTTAAAAAGCTACAAAAACCATGAATGATAAAAAAAAAAATCCATCAAACGCACTCCGTCACGTTGAAGCAAAAACAATGGAAGTAAAGAGATACCTTGCTCTAAAAATGCTCTTGTTTCTAGTTATTGTGGGCTTGTGCACAAGCAATGGTTTTGGAATAAGCGAGTATGAAGATATGAAGAGGAAGACTCCACCACCGCCTGTCTACCGTATGTGGAATGTTCCATCTAGTGGAAACCCACTACATTATCAAAACCCTCCACATCAGTTTCATAGAGGCCCATCACAGCCATCTGGTCTTCCACATCAGTTCGATAGTGGCCCATCACAACCATCTCGTCCTCCACAACAGGTTCATAATGGCCCTTCACAACCATCTGATCCTCCACTTCATCAAGAAGCTCCTGCGCCGTCAACAGCCAGCGGGAGGAAGACTCCAACGGGTCCAAACCCACTACATAATAAACACCCTCCACCTAGCTATAATTAGTACTTGTAATGATGAAATATTTAAGAAATTCTAAATAAAAATAATTTCATAGTTCTTCCAGTGCTTAACTGGAGCTAAGGATATGTAATGAGAGAATATTTCAGAAATTCTAAATAAAAATAATTCCATAGTTCTTCAGTACTTAACTGGAGCCATGGATAAGAATTACTTAAAAGGATGGTGTTTATTGGTTTATTATTTATGCAATGTTTGTAAATTTCTGGTTGGACATTGAAGCCTAGACGACCATCCTTCTCACAAGCTAATATCATAATACAATAGAGATGTATGTGTGCAAGAATAAATTGATCAAGAATCTAGAAACGGAGCCTTCCTCTTTTTTTTATTGTTCACAGCTCTTTGATTCCTTGGTAGATAGTGATGTTCTTCAGATTCAATTGACTTTTCTTGATATGACTCAACCTAATGAGCTTTTCTAGACTCAGAAAGGTGTAGTGCTTTGTAACATTTCATATCTAAAATTTGGTTATTTCCATATTGTATGATATAGTATTACTGTATTAGTATGATCACACCAAGTTGTAGAATACAGTGATCTCTAGGGGGGGGGGGGGTGCAGTATCTATGTGAAAGTATTATCTATGTGAAAGTATTATTGGAATATGACCTCTCAAACTCTTGAATTATTTCTGTTATTAACTCATTTCTTTATGATTTATTGGTTCATTTTAAGATGTAGTTTATAGTATTCCCTCAGCTTTGAAGAATTGTACTAGTTTAATACCTATATAACATTACACAAAACGGGAAAATTAAAATTATTTACACATACTTGTTCAACAAGGCTTAAACCAATGCAATCTTGACCATGCTCAAAGAGTTCAACCTAAAACGCTAAAATATACAAAAAAATAAAAAGAAGAATACTGTTTCTCCCCTTATGGTTTGCTTTAAGGACAGATGCCCCCTAACTTTTCGAACAAGTACAATCGTCTCATTTTTTTAATGTGTTAAACTGAATCTTTCTATGAACATTTCTACCCTTAAATGTTTTCTTACATAAAAAACCATAAAGTTAAATATAATAATCATATTTGGAAAATTTGAAAAAAATTTAAATAATCATGTGAGATAATAATTACAAACCATTTTAGTGTAAACTTAACTTCATTTCCCTTATTTTTGTCTCCTTTTCAAATAGATAAAGCCTCCGGATGAAAGATTTGAGAAAAACATTATTATAGAATTTTAGAAAAATAAAATAATCTATAAAAAAATAAGAGGATCTTTTCATTTTTTGTATAGAATTTTAAGAAAATAAGAAAATATTTTCCAATTGAGGTCTCATGCCATCATGCTAACTAGAACTAGTGGTGTGGTTGTTGTTCTTTTATTTTTTATTTCCCACACAAAAGGGAAAATTAATCTAGTTGTAAGATAGATACTATTAGATAGAAAACCCCTTATATAGAAATTTATTATGGTTTCATCTGGTTGAAGTAAAAGAAAAAAATAATAATAATGAAATCAGTTTTGAAAAGAAAAAATGAAAAGTTCTAAATCGTAATCGTTTAATCTACAGGAAGCTATTACACTTAGAAATTATAATTTTCAAATTTTTTATTATCCTGTTATTCAAAGGGATTTAATCGGAAAGTTAATTTTTATATTCCTATTAATCAAAGGGATTTAATTAGAAAGATAAATAATATATAAGAGAAAAGGTTCTCTTAAAATAGCAATGGAGGCTATGCCATTTTTTCAGGAAAATAAAAACCTTTCTTCAATAACTATGTTGATAAGAAAAATAAGGTCATCATTTCCAATTGCGGTCTCACGCTATTATACAAATAATAAATAAGTTCGTGTATTATAATCGAATAATATGCAACCATATCGATAAAACGATTTTTTACAAACTATTGCATAGATCTGTGATAGATTCGTGAAAATTCATGTTTATTATAATGAACGTATATTATACACGAATAATATGCATTTAACGTATTAAACATTTAAAAAATAATAGTAAAAATGAATAAATGTTAAAAAGAAAAACAAAACACCTTCTCACCATCCAACAAGTTCTAAGAATTTAGAGTAGATACATGTAGGGCTGCAACAGGGCCAGGTTGGGTCGGGTTTTTTTAAAACTCTTACCCCACCTTGAGTGCCTTAAACATAATCCTAACCCAGTCCAACCCTGCCAAGGTCAGAAAATCTGCAACCCTAACCCTACCCTAGCAAGATTTAGCCTAACCCAACCCTACCCTGATCGACCTTGACTGGGCGAGGTCGAGCCGGATTGACCCTGATCGACCCTGATTTATCAATAGTATGCAAATGGAGATTTGTTGTTGTAATAGTAAATCGCTATTTTTATTGAAAAACTTATGCTTTAGTTGGGTTTTCTGTCTTTTCACTGATTGGTTTATTGGTTTTCCAATCAGAGAATTATAGCAATCAAATTTATCAAAGTTAATCCTATTCCAATACCTGCAAAAAACTGTCACAAAAACGATCTAATTCATACAAAAATCTGTGAACACACACATAAAGGATTGGTTGGAAATTGAAACTTCAGTCTCTCATGGTGGAGAGGAGACTGAGAGTAGAAGAGAGTAGATGGTCAAGTCCAGTCTTCTTTCGAAAAGCTTAGTTCCTTTCTAAGGAAGTGCTTGTCACCACGTGCAGTTTGTGCAAGTTCAGAGATACGATGTTCAGAAGGTTAGACAATGCTTTCACTTAACAGAGTCTCTGGTTATCCAGAGAAAATCCAGAAATCAAAACATGCTAACCGCAGGGGATTTACATCGTCTCCTCCCAGTGGTTCTGGGAGGACAGTGGCAACCTATCTCGGATGGTTGCCACGTGGCTCTCGGTGAATCCGAGACCCACGTCCGAGCCGACACCCTTTGTCGGCTTGGCTTGTCGGCTGGGTGTCGGCTCGGATGTGGGTCTCGGATTCACCGAGAGCCACGTGGCAGCCATCCGGGATAGGTTGCTATTGTCCTCCTAAACCACTGGGAGGAGACGATCGGATCCAACCGCAGGTGGCCATACAAGCCTATTCGTATTGAAATTAACTTCAATGTCTTGGTTCCAATAAGGGAACAGATCTACAAATATGTGATTTTCCTTGGTTAGTGAAACCAAGGACTAGTTAATAAAATCCACCCACAGCTGACTTTAGATTGGCATTGAAACAACACAAACACAGCCCAAAAGAAGAAATGATAAAAAGAAAAGCATAGAGAAGGGATCATTCATAATCCATCAAAACAAAAACAAATAAAAGTTTATCAAAAAAACTTGCATTTGGAAAGATTATGAGAGAGAATCTCCAATCTTAAGCCAAACCCCCAAACTCAATATAGATTCACAACCAATAAAATAGAGGGCCATACTCCAGAGGCGATGCCGCGATGATTTGTGAGAGTGGGACTATAAGTCTGTTAGTGACGGTGAGGGAGAAATCAACGAGAAGAGAAAAGACGTTGCGATGTTAGGGTTAGTCAATTAGGTTTAGGGTGTATATATATATATAGGGTCGGGTCGGGTTCAAGACAACCCTGGACCAACCCAACCCTTACAGGGTTTGATGAAATTTGGGCCCTAACCCAACCCTGTTAGGGCTCAGGGTGGGTTAGGACTGGGTTCGGATTGATAGGGCCAAACTTGCAGTCCTAAATGCATGGAGATATTTAAGGAGATAAATAAGTGATGTAAGGAGATAAATCTGTGGCTTGATTCAAAGAAAATAAATCTATGAGGTGATTTAAAGAGATACATCTGTAGTTTGATTCAAAGAAGATAAATCTATGGAGTGATTCAAAGAGATAAATCAATGAAGTTATTCAAAGAGATAAATATGTGATTGATTAAATGTTTTTTTTTTTTTTTTGGTAAGTTGGAATGATTCAAATGTTGGTAAGCATTAATGGATGATTCAAATGTTGGTAAGCATTAATGGATGATTCAATGTTGGTAAGCATTAATTGCAAAAATCCAGGAGAATAACCTTTTAGAAAGCTACAAAAACCATGAATGATAAAAAAAAATCCATCAAATGCACTCCGTTACGTTGAAGCAAAAGCAATGGAAGTAAAGAGATACCTTGCTCTAAAAATGCTCTTGTTTCTAGTTATTGTGGGCTTGTGCACAAGCAATGATTTTGGAACAAGCGAGTATGAAGATATGAAGAGGAAGACTCCACCACCGCCTGTCTACCGTATGTGGAATGTTCCATCTAGTGGAAACCCACTACATTATCAAAACCCTCCACATCAGTTTCATAGAGGCCCATCACAGCCATCTGGTCTTCCACATCAGTTCGATAGTGGCCCATCACAACCATCTCGTCCTCCACAACAGGTTCATAATGGCCCTTCACAACCATCTGATCCTCCACTTCATCAAGAAGCTCCTGCGCCTGTCGACAGCAGCAGGAGGAAGACTCCAACGGGTCCAAACCCACTACATAATAAACACCCTCCACCTAGCTATAATTAGTACTTGTAATGATGAAATATTTAAGAAATTCTAAATAAAAATAATTTCATAGTTCTTCCAGTGCTTAACTGGAGCCAAGGATATGTAATGAGAGAATATTTCAGAAATTCTAAATAAAAATAATTCCATAGTTCTTCAGTACTTAACTGGAGCCATGGATAAGAATTACTTAAAAGGATGGTGTTTATTGGTTTATTATTTATGCAATGTTTGTAAATTTCTGGTTGGACATTGAAGCCTAGACGACCATCCTTCTCACAAGCTAATATCATAATACAATAGAGATGTATGTGTGCAGGAATAAATTGATCAAGAATCTAGAAACGGAGCCTTCCTCTTTTTTTTATTGTTCACAATTCTTTGATTCCTTGGTAGATAGTGATGTTCTTCAGATTCAATTGACTTTTCTTGGTATGACTCAACCTAATGAGCTTTTCTAGACTCAGAAAGGTGTAGTGCTTTGTAACATTTCATATCTAAAATTTGGTTATTTCCATATTGTATGATATAGTATTACTGTATTAGTATGATCACACCAAGTTGTAGAATACAGTGATCTCTAGGGGGGGTGCAGTATCTATGTGAAAGTATTATTGGAATATGACCTCTCAAACTCTTAAATTATTTCTGTTATTAACTCATTTCTTTATGATTTATTGGTTCATTTTAAGATGTAGTTTATAGTATTCCCTCAGCTTTGAAGAATTATACTAGTTTAATACCTATATAACATTACACAAAACGGGAAAATTAAAATTATTTACACATACTTGTTCAACGAGGCTTAAACCAATGCAATCTTGGCCATGCTCAAAGAGTTCATCCTAAAACGCTAAAATATACAAAAATAAAATAAAAAGAAAAATATTGTTTCTCCCCTTATGGTTTGCTTTAAGGACAGATGCCCCCTAACTTTTCGAACAAGTACAACCTTCCCAGTTTTTTAATGTGTTAAACTGAATCTTTCTATGGACATTTCTACCCTTAAATGTTTTCTTACATAAAAATCGATTCTATTGTCAAACCGATCCTTACCAAATCTTGAGCAACGATATCGATTTCCAACCGATCAGTAATCACCGAATCCGTGATTTCTAAAAACCACCGGTTGGTACCATAGTTAGTTAAAACGGGAACGGTAAAAAAACAAAACGGGGCGGAACGGGTTTTAAACAGAGTAAAACAAGAACAATACGGTAAAAAAAAGGCTAAACATTCCGAGAACGGCAAAATACTAAAACGGACGGCAAGTGTTTTAAATGGATTAGATATAATAGGGTACGGTGAAAAAAAGGGTAATATATTCGCATAAATTAAAGAATTATATCTAAATCAATGGGAACAGATGACATTTATGATGTATCTAGCCATAAAACGGTGAGATTTAGTTAATTGATGTTTTATGTTTGTCCAAGACTCCAAACATGAATCCATATGGAGTGAGAGAGAGAGAGAGAGAGAGAGAGAGAGAGAGAGAGAGAGAGAGCCTACAGCCCACCCTAACGAATAATAAAGTAACATCGATTACATGTGGAAGGCAATAAGAATATTAAATGATACGGAATTAATCGACTCATTACTCGTTGAAGATGTGGGTTAAAATATGAATATGGTATGGTACGGTACGTTATTAAACGCATTTTAAACAGCAAGATTAGCTTGGAGTATAGAATATTTTAAAGTATTTTGAAGTCAGTACGGCAATACGAATACTAAACCGTTGAGTAAGGTATGGCTGAACAGTATGCGTTTAAAACGAGTTTTAACTAAAAAAGGTTGGTACTTGGCAGTCTCTATTGACTATAAGATGGGCTCGGACCCAAGGAAAGGAAATGACCCTTAATGGACCTTCAACACGAGTAGACCTTCAAGGACTCCAGTGGTCTTTAATTGGCTTCTCAGCCTCCTCAGTAGCAAGAGCAGCAACTTCTTCAACTATGGCGGGCTTGATGGATTCCTCAACCTCCGGCACTAGTGGTGGTGGTGGAGGTGGTGGTGGGTCCTTCTCAATAGCCGTTTTCTCAGGCTCTCTTTGCTTTGTATTATATAATGTATTATATAATATATTATGAAATTTATGATTGTTTGGTATAATTTATAATGTCTATTTATAATTAAAATAAATTGATACAATTCATAATCTACAAATAGGTTAATAGTTATTTATTATTATTGGATAATGTATTATGCTTTTATCATCACCTAAACTTAAAAACCTGATAAAACCTCTCCCGTTTTCTTCATCTCACTTCTTCTAAACTCTCTCCTCCCTCTTGCATCTCTTCCAGGCGAACCCCTAAAGGAGGTACCTCTAGCATCTCTTCCAGGCGAACCCCCAAAGGTACCTCTCGCATCTCTTCCCTGGCAAACCCCCACAGGTATGTGTTCTTTTTCCTCTCTCTCTCCCCTCTTTCCCTCTCTCTTTACGCTTTCACTATTTTTATGGGTTTTTTTATTTCTATCCTTGAATTCTATGTTTAAGTTGAGCGCAAATGCACCGTTTTTTTTTTCTTTCGTTTTGAAATTATTGGAATTTAATCTCGGGTTGCTTTAGTAGCAACTTTGTTTGCCTGTTATGTTTATGAATAATAGCTCTGGGTTTGTGATTTTGTATTATTGCAGTCAAACAATCTCCAGTGGATGCTCGCCTCTGCTACCTTGATTAAACTTCTGCAGTTTATACTTTCCTTTCTCTTCTGCTACGTTGAAAGATGGTTTGAAGGATATTGGAATTTATTGATTGAAACACTTACTATTCTTTTTAATATTTTGTTAATAAATAGACCCAGTTTCTTCATTTATTTTGGACGAGAAAGAGCACTGTTGGGTAGTTTGGAGTTCCTCTGTCTTTCATTTTCCATATTTTTTTTCCAGTGAACCTGTGGGCACTAGTTGACTGACACTTATGCATCAATTGGGAAAAGGATTAGTCAGTAGAATAACTAATCTGACCCTTAATGTACTGAACCTCCTATTAATAGCATGAAAGGGAGATTGGGCCACAAAAGGAAGATTGGCCAATTTAATTTGTGGGATCAAGTCCATACAAACTTAGGATGGATTAAACAGGCCTATGAGAAAGTATTTATTAATTCCGGTAGTACAATACGGCTACATTAATGGAGGCCAAAGCAGGTGAAGACTCCTTTCCTTTCCTGCCTAAAGGTTTCTTGGAAAGAACCAAAGGTAGGGGACTAGTGGTGTCCCTCATGAGCTCGGATAGGTCACCGGCCCCGGTCTCATGTTTTCGAAAAGAACCTTCCTTTTAATGGTCTGTAATCTCCAAAACAATCTTGAGATACATTTACTATCTGGGTTTGAAGTTTGAACTAGTGTGAACGAATGAAACTCAGTGAGGGTGGATGAGTGAGTACTGGGGTTGCTAGCTGCAGCAATGAGCTGAGATAATGGGGTTGAGATATTTCCATTAGCTTCTTCTGCAGTTAGGGACCAGAACTGTTGCAAGGCTGAATCCCTGTAGGGCTGTACTGGCTTACTTTTCACTTCACCTATTTGGCTAAAGTGAAAACATGGTTTGATTGTATTTACCAGCTCCTTTATGTATTGCTTTGCTTTATCAGAGTTGGCTTTCTTTCACAGTTTCTGGATCATTTCTCATAGGAACTTGAAAGTTGGAAGCTGTAAGATACAATCTCTCTCTCTCTCTCTCTCTCTCTCTCTCTCTCTCTCTCTCTCTCTCCCTCTCTTGCTGTGCTCTTATTCGGAGAAACCTTATGGTATGTCAATCATATTGTTAATGTTGGAGAAAGAAAAAACCCATTTATAATTTTCAAGTCTCTTTAGTTAAAGTTTCATGTAACTGCCAAACAGTGTCTGTGTGCTTAAGTACTGTAATGAACATGTCATACTGTAGTTGATTATATATATACTTGTTTTGATGAGCACATTCATGGACCATGATCAAACTGATTGGCTATGACTGGAAGTGAAAGCATAAAAAAATGAATCATCTTCAAGTTCTTAACTAAAAAAATGAATCATTTTCAAATTCTCCTTTTAAACTTCCTTTGTGACACAAATCTCTTAAGGATGCTAGAACTCTTTGTAAATTTTCAACCATCTGCAAGAACTCAATAGATAGAATGGGAATCATGGAGAAGAAGGTTTAGTTTTTGTGACTGTTTTATAAGGGAAAACGTGGATTAGAGTCCTATTAGTTGGTTAGATAATGTATTAGTCTTCAAAGAGGGTCAAATTACAGTCCTAGTTGAGTTGGAAATCTTGTTTTTATATACATGCGCTGCTTGAACATGAATTTTTCAGATTATAGGAATGAAATTTACGAGTCTCTTATGTGGTTTGGCTGCTTATGAATTGTTAGTTGTGGCTGAAGATAGTATTTTCTGATCTCTTCTTCTCCTTGAATCATTGGTTTTTCTTTTTGTTCTCTGTTTTTTGTTCTTCTGCTTCTCCTCTTCAATTTCTCAAACTTTGTTTTCTTATTGTCTGATCCTTGTACCTTTCAACCGTAAAGCTGCTCTTTCTCAATTTCTAGTTTGTTTTCCCTCAGTAGTATTCTCGGTACTGTTTACGGGTTCCATCCATAATCCCATAGCAGTGTCTTTTGTTATTCTTAAGTTCAACCTTAAAAATCCATAACCCTAGGCTATGCTGCATCAATGGTATTGGATGAAAGTCAGGCTGAGGTATATTCCTATGGTATGAAATTCAACAACCAATGGGTCCTTTTTAGTTGAAATCATGTCGATCAATAGCAAGCAGTTTTCTACTTTGCTTACAAAAAAAGGGGGGGGGGAAGAAGAGAGGAAGAAAAAAAAATAACAGATAATAGCAACAGAAAACAACAGCATCATGTATCATTAGGTCTTCAAGTGCATCTAGCTTTTCAGTAGATATGTATGTCTTGAAGTCTTTGATTTATCCCTTATTCACAAATTCTAAACTCACATGGTATTGGTCTTTGTTTGCCAATTCTTAGTAGCAAACTCGTGCATTGTTGTAAAAACTGTACACTTTAGTAGTGTAGACTGTAAATTACTAATGATGGGATCGTGGATATTACAGATGTGATCGGTGCTACACAACAACAACGATGGGAAGCATATCGAAAACAAATTGCAGACCAAATTGAGGATGCATATCAACAATAAGGATGAACAAGTGATTTTTTTTTTTTAATAACGTAACTTTAGTATGATATTATATAAATTATTATAGATAGAAAAACATTTATACTATTTAACTTTGATCGGTTTGACAATTAGACAAATCTATTTGTATACTTTGAAGTATGTCTCAATCCGTGTTCTTTGGTTCATTTTGTTTGAATATTGTTATAGGTAATTTTTTCATAAAAAACAATATGTAACAACAAAAAAAAAGTTTTGAGCTTGACCACATGTATATGGTCATCCCTTTAACTGTTGATTATAGGAATGGGAGAGCGAGAAATAATATTTTTATCCCTCTACTGGACAAGAGAGAGATCGTTCCTGGTGACTAACTATAACCAGAATGCTAATTTGACGTTCTTTTCTGTCGCTGAGGACACTTGTCAAGTAAAGACCATGACTAACCGACAGCTTTTTTTTTTTTTTTCTTTCAATGGGAAAAGTTGGGATTTAAAAAAATTTTAAACCCATGCGACTTAAATTGTTAAGACATATAATGTTAAACAATGTTAAACTTGTTTTGGAATCTCAAACGTCACTTTTAAAAAATGAGGTACTCAAATCGTCATATTTTCAAAGATTGTATCTCAGATATAAATAGATATAAATTGCACATTAAAGCATACCAAACCTATTTCTCATTATATAATGTATTATGTTTAGTGGTACCAAACGGTCATTATTTATTACTCATAATCTATTATCATAATTGATTTGTCACAAATAGCTAATAATACGTTATATAATACAAACCAAAGAGAGCCTCAGTCTCAGCTACAACGACTTCTTTTGCTTTCGTCTAGGTCTCTTTAGCCATGGTTAATATGAAGATCAAGATGGACAGCATTTTCTTCAAATCAACAGAGAAGGTGGAGATGGAGAATTAATTTTTGAGTTCAAGAGCTTAAAAACAAGGATTTTAGGCTTTCAACGGTGGGGGTTTAAGCTTGCATCTTCTGTGTTTTGAATCAATAGGAATGTCTAAAGTTACAGAGACAAAGTCATGGCGAGAGGAACTCGCAAGCCTTATCAAAGACTCAGGGATAAGGTACCCTGATGACGGAATAGGAGTCACGCCGACGGTGGCTAGTTTTACTAGTGTTGAGAGGATCAAAGGCGATGAAGTTGAACCAAAGAGCTTCAAGGATCAGGTTAAAGGATTTCTACCGCTGAACGTTGCATCCACGTGCTCTAACGCACATCAATCACCCTGTAAACAGGTTAAGTTTGGTCATTACAAAAATATTAACCTCTCACCGTTGGTATCTAATAGAATATACCTGTGAATGTAGTTGTCTACTAATAGTCCTAGTAGGGGAGGTATTTGTACTGGTTCAAAAATGTAAGAGGCTTTTGTCCTTGAGGCAAACCACCGGGCGAGAAACAAAATTTTTCCCAAAAACGAATGGTCTAAATTACGAACCCACAAAATCGAATATCACAAATTTTATTTGTGATTTTTGGAAACATCAGTCCTTCGTCAAACTATCCGTTTATCTTTCTTACAAAAAGTTTATTCGTGATTTTTTCCCAGCACTAGCAAATAATTTTTCCCCAACAGGAAGATATTCTTATTGATGACTAATATATATATATATATATATATATATATATATATATATATATATATATAAAGACTGCTGTCTCCCAACTACATGTCCTCAGGTTGTGACCCAACCCAAACTACCTAAAGTCAAGCAGGAAGACATTTTTCCAGGGTCTAATTACATGAAATTGGGAAGGGAAGACATTTTTGCAGAGTCCAATTACACAAAATTGGGAAGGGATCAGCCTGTTTACCCTTAATCTCGGATCACCCCTCCCAGCTATGCCGATACAAATCAGCATGTAGAAGTGTAGAACAGACCCCTAAAACACTGTCTCGAGGCAACTTACCCTTCCCAGCTGCGCCAATCCAAATCAGCCTATCTGAGTAGAACCGATTCCTAAAACACAGTCTCGAGACATCTTTTCAAGTTTCAATCACTGCATACATTCGAACCAATCGTGCTAGAAGATCTACATCCTAAGAATAGCCTATCAATTAAGGTAAGCCATTCCACATTTCCACTAACCCACAAAAGAATCCTAAAGCACCAATGCAAGCTTCAACAAAGATGAGAAAGAGACATACATACTGAATACGAATCCAAAATTCTATAACAATCATCGCAAACCTTTAACATATCAGGTAAATGTTAGTCACCATGTTTCTTTATCTTCCACCCAAACTAATGCAGAGAAAAGCGCCAACTTAACTTTCTTACACAATTATGTAGTGGAGATCAGTATACAATTGCTCAAAACAACAATGGTAAAAGATTGGCAGTAATAGTATCCCGATCAATGAGTCAATGACTCCAAATCTCAATGGGAATAGTCAATCACACTGGTCTGGTGGTGTAAGAATACCACTCTGAGGATTTTTCCAATGCCCTCTCACAAAACCAGCTCTCTCTGCCCTGCCCTTGTGGAACTCCCACACTGAAAATACTGATTACCAAATGCTGATTAGTGTGTGGTGAGTGATTCCCCCACATTGGCAGGATGGTGAACCTTTGCCCATCAATTGTTCACCTTCATATTTCTTCAACAAAAAATATTATCATAAGCTAACAAAACAATGTCTTCAACAAAAAGAAATTAACTAGATTACCCAAGCACTATAAAATGCCCAGTCACATGATGCCCTTAGGCACTCCCTCTCCCTCTCCCTCTCTCTCCCCCAATTAAGAAAGCCACCTAACATTCAACAATCAACAGATATGCAGAAACAGAAGCACATTAGCCAAAGTTGAAAGTTCAGATGATTGTTTTCAGCTCCACACCCCTTGAACGCCATTATGCTTTTGACCCCAAGTACACCAATATAATATTGCCATCATGGTTCCCAAAGCTCTCTCAATGCTTGCTGCATCTGGATCCGCATTTGCAGAACTCCCATAAATATTGAAGTGCTGAGATAAAGAGGCTGAAGCGGAGAAGAGCAACGAGTTGAATTCACCTGATCCTTCATATTCCTCATTGTCAAATCAATAATTGTAAATTCTTGGGAAGATTTCACCCATCTAGTTTGGCCTAATGACATGCACTCACTTTTTTTGAGAAAATTACACTAACAAGCCGTAGTTTATGAAATATGGTTCACACAGATCCCATTCCTTATGACAGGCTCATTAACTGATGATGAATCATCATCTTAAATAATTTAATGGCAAAACTACCCTCTTAAACAGGTTCATTTAGCATTACCCTTTTAATAACAAAAAAAAACCATAAGTTGTGTTATATATCGGATTTGCACAACCGAACCAAAGCTCCACCAGATGTACAGTTCGTCCCTTCCAACTTGCTGTTTTTTCTGCAAATTTACAACACTTTTGCAATTCTCATATGAAATCAGCAACCTGCCCCTTCTTCACTTCTTCTGCTTCCTTCTTCTTTTCTTATGTTATTTCAGATTGCAGCTGCAGAATCCCCCACGGTTTTCTGCAATTAAAGCTCCATAAATGGACAGTTCTTCTCTTTCTTCTTACTTTCTTCAAAATTTCAGCAACGTAATCACCCTTTCCTTCATACAAATTTCCTTAAAACTATCTCTTCCGCCATTTTTTTCTTTCTTCCTTATCATCAAACTGAATATGTGTTCCACCATTTTTTCTTTCTTCCTAAAGAAAGAGGAAGCGTGTGGGGCTGACATGAAACAGAAGAGAGGCGAAACAACGATTAAATGAAGTTAATTTGTTGTCCTTCGATTCTTCCTTTCTCTGATTTCAATTTATCTCTTCATTATTATTGAATCATTTTCCGCAAATCTTCTCCTATGTATTGGACTCACAACCGAACAAAAGCCCACCAACGGATCTACAGAAAAAACCCAAAAATTTGGTCAAGGGTGTATATCTGGGGCGATCACCGGAACTCGGCAACGTTTGATGGAGCTTTGGTATTAGGAAGGAACGGAGCCAAAACTTTACTGAAGGATAGAGCATTGGTTGCAAGAAGATCTAATTAAACCTTTGTAACCATGACTCTGCAACTTATGTAAAATCTTACACAAGATGGTAATTAAAATTTTCAACTGGATTCTTTATTTTCCTGCTCAAATCCAAAGAATTTGGTTGAGAATTGACTTAAAATTTAGAATAAAATATGTTGTGGCAGTTATATTTTGAACTCACAAATCCATGAATTATCATTTAAAGATCCAGACAAGAATCAGAGGAGATAATGTGGTGCCAGTTACAATTTGAACTTGCAAAAACAATCAGGCAAGGCAGCTCCTCTCCCAACATAAAGTCATCTCTGTGAACTTTCCAAAGCGATTTGGATTTTAGAGGGAACCGTCGGGAAGCCGTGACCATGGATTAGGAGGACTGTCAAGAAACTTCTAGAACAAGTTAGCGATTTAAGACGATCCAAAATCGAAGAAAAGTATGATGAAAAAAAATCTAGAAACGAAGATAAAGAAAGACGTTTATGGAGGAATTCAT
This sequence comes from Protea cynaroides, assembly GCA_028583415.1. Taxonomy (NCBI): domain Eukaryota; kingdom Viridiplantae; phylum Streptophyta; class Magnoliopsida; order Proteales; family Proteaceae; genus Protea; species Protea cynaroides. The sequence continues at coordinate 48,258,202 of CM053267.1, forward strand.
GTTCTTACAGTCGGAGAAGAGGTGCGCTGGAAAAGAGAAATGTTGCCGGAGAAGAACCAGATCACTTTTCCCACTTTAAAGCATTTCCTTTCAAAATCAAAGGAAATGGTGTTGGGGTTAAAATAGTCTTATTAATTTTTCTGTCAGTCTATGTTTGGATGTCAACAGGGGATGTTAGTATAATTATCGTGAAAAAAGTGAGTAGTGTTATTAAGCCAAATTACGCATAGGAGACGATTCGGACTGTTTACGGAGGACGCCTGACCTCTTACATCTTAACAGAGGGAGTGTTTACATTTTTCTGGACTCTAAAGTGGAGATCCAAGTGTAGTATCTTTTCCTATTTACAAATATTTTGTAATTATGATTTCATAACAACTATTTTATTTTAATAACAAATATTTTTTTTTCTTGACATCAAAACGTAGCCTAAGATCTTATGTACTCGTGAGAGTCTGGTGAGATAAAAAAAGATTGTGTTAAGGATTTATCCTTATCAATTAAAAAGGGTGATTGTTAATTTTTTTTTTCTCATTCATTTGTAATTGTTTCAGGGTTTTTCACATTTTTGAATAAGAGTCAGAGCAAGTTCAGCTTTGGTCTAACCCATTTCTCATTTACTCACAAATAATATTACACATGATAGCATGGCATACTCAATGCTTGTGTTGAGGGGCAATCAAATCCTCTCCTGCGGTCCTGCCGCCTGCCAAGGGCCGGATTTCAGCCGGCCCATCCCCCAATGTATTGGCAGGCGGTCAGACTGAACTGAGGCCCTTGGATCGGCGGCAGGAATTTCCTGCCGCAAGAGACGATTTGGATCCGTGTTGAGGGTGTCTTCTTCACTGTTGACGACGCCCGATCATGTCATGTCAGACAATGATGACCAAGAGAAAGGGGTCACACACGCGGCAAAAAGAATCATTTTAATAGACAGAAGGCTATAAAAACCATGCATTTAAAAAAAAAAAAAAAAAAACCTTCTATCACTTAAACAAAAGAATGGTAATACAAAGTCACCTTACTCAAAAATGCTCGAGAGTATGAAGATATGAAGAGGAAGACGTCACTAAATTTAGCTCTTCCAACTCTCTACAATGTCGTAGAAATGTTCCACCTAGCTATAATTAATTAGTGCTTGTAATAATGGATTAGCATCCTCTCCTCCCAACACTGGGAGGACGGAGACGCCCTCGTCAGATGGTCGACATGTGGTTTTTAGGAGAATCCGAGCCCCACGTTCGAGCTGACATCCCCTATCGGTTTGGTATCGGCTAGGATGTGGGGTTCAGATTCTCCAGAGAACCATGTGTCGACCATCTGATGGGGGTGTTCCCGTTCTGGGTGGAGAAGATTTGAATCCTATAATAATAGATTGTTTTTAAAATTATAAATAAATAAAAATATAAAAAATTTCATCTAATCCCAGAAAAACTATATCGAAATCCGTCTAACTCTACATCTTTCCAAATCCCTCATCTACCACCTAAACTTTTGACACCATTAATCAAAGAGACCCCACCGGTTAGTGGAGTCCCGTTGGTTGATGACGTAATGGCTACTTGAAATTTTTTTGACCAATAATGCCCTCATTGTAATATTGAAAGACCATAATGCTTTTATTCATATTTATCCTACTATCAATTCGTGTAATGTTAAAAGACCATAATACCCTTGTCCATATTTATCCAACCCCCAATTCGTGTAAACCCTTCTTGCCAGACGAGTAAGAATAAAAAACTGTGAAACCCTTCTTCGTTGCAAGCATCGATCTCGCGAGAGAAAAGGGTGTTGCGAGTAGCAACACTAACTCTCCACCATTTATCGATCAACGCCGAAATTGCCATCTCTGAAGCCAAATTAGTCTGTTCTCACTTCAGGTTTTATTGATTTTTTTTTTTTTTTTTTTTTTTGGCCAAAAAATCAGATCTCTCGTCTTCTTCCCTCAACCCCAAGCTATGAGAGCCAACAAACCCCTGCAGGACCAGTATATTGTGTCCTAAGGATGCTGAATGAATAAGAAAATAAGCAACAGTATGATTATGAGGGAAAAAAACAAACCGGAGCTGAATGAATCAAGAGCGGCTGACTGTAGATTTTCAAGGAAGGAGATCAATGGGGCAGTGGGTACAACCGGACCTGAATCGGATAGGTCGCAGATAGGTAGAGCTTCTCTGATAATCTTCTCATCTTTCTTCTGTAACTCCTTCTGCGCATCCCAATCCAATGGCCCCCAAATCGATACATACTCGTATCTAATTAATAACTCTTTCCATATTTGATTATAACGTTTTGTTTAACCATTATAACCTTGTTATTTTGAAGGATCAAAATCAAAATCCAAATCGAAGTCGGTTACAGTACAGTATCACTGCATCACACGCATACGCAGCAAAGGTGAGTGAAATTTTCCCTAAAATTCTTTATTGTTGAACCAGGAAAAGATACTACAGTTGGATCTCCATAATCCAAAGATTCCATCCATCATACTGGGATCAGATATTGGGGGTGGGGGAAGGCAGAGAGCAGTAGACCAGACTAATCATCTAAACAAAACATATTCCAGATTGTGTCTATACATGAGCCAAATAACGAAGGTGGAAAATATAAGATCCGAAATCACAGATAAATTAAAATCAAACATTCTCATATATCATTTGCATTTAGAGACTTGAAAGAAAGAAGTTTCACATTTGGTACAACACTCTACAACTAAAATTTTGCTCCCCACACTCAGAGATGCATTTCCATATATATATGACCCAACCACTTGGTTCCATAGGTCATGGTCACCTTCAAGCTTCAGATAAATCCCATCCCTCTCAACTAGGTTAGCCTTCAGAATGCCATTTGCACAATACATCCCACGTCAAAAGCCCATTCCAACCCTCTTCTCCCATGACTAAATATTTCCTATAATAAATGAGCAAAACCACACGCTTCTATAGTCGAAACACCACAAGGACTGGTATTTTATTGGAACGAGATATACCTACTATTAACGGCTAATGACAACGCGATGGTAAGCATGTAGAACAGTAATACATTACCTAGATTTTCCAGAAAAAAAAAATATTCAATTAAAACTGTTACCGTTTAAAACAATTGTTTTTATTAGATTTTTTATTAAGTTCGTAGATTATTGACTGGTTAGAGTCCAGAAAAATGTAAACACTCCCTCTGTTAAGAGTTATAAGAGGTCAGGCGTTCTCCGTAAAACCAAAGAGGTCAGGCCCATTATCCCTTTATGTTTTCCTATTTTCTCTTATCTTTCTCCCCCTTTCCTATTTTATCCCTTCGAATTTTCATATTTTATCTCTCCCCATCCCCTACGTATACGTAGGTACGTATCAAAAACCCTAACAGAAGACCAATATAAACACTAAAGAGAACCATAAACTATCTTCCAACAAACATAAATGGTGCAGAGCAAAACATAAGCTGAAATATTCAATTAATAAAAAAAAAATGCACCTCAAGTACTTGTAAATTGAGTCAAGGGATCCAATCTAAATCACAGGAATCCTCTAGTAAAACCAAAATCAGCTCAGGTTAACTATACCTTCCAAAACCCTAAGAAAACCAAAATCACCTCAAAACCTGAGTTTGGTAAAGAACCATCTGTTTTTCCCAGTCTTGAACCGCTCCTCAAGACGAGCTTTGGTTTCCTTGGCCGCCGTGACCTTCTTGTCCCGAGATTGGAGAGAATCGACCGAAACAACTTCCTTGAGATCCACATCAAGGGTATAACGAGTTTGCATGATGTGGTTGTAGTTCACGAGCTTGATGAAAGCCTTTACACGAGACTTTTTCGCAGTCTTCTTCGTCGAATCCTTTCGAATCACCTTCTTTGGGTATTTGGCTATTCCGGCAACCAAGCAATGACCGTAAGGACGGTCACGAGTTCCATCGTCGAAGGATCTAATGATCACGGCTTTTCGTCCCGTGTAACGACCCTGTAGAAGAACCACGGCCTTGTTGGGCTTCAAGAACTTCACCATCTCCTCTCTCCTCTCCTTTCTCCCCTCTCCCTCTTCCTCTTCTTCTCTTCTATTTGTCAATGGCAGATGATTTTATTGTCAAAATAGGGTTTTCGTTTTTTTTTTTTTTTTTTGGGTAATTTGGGTTTTCATATTTATACGCTGTAATACTATAGTATTCACGGTGGATCAAAAACCCAAGCTTCACCACTACGATTTCTAGATGGCCTTAAAGGTTTTCTATTGGGCTGTCAACTAAACTAGATCGATAACAATAAGCTAAGCTCAATAACAATCTGAAATCAACGATCTGTTAATTAATAGACATGTTTCTGTCAAGACCTATAAAGCCTGACACTAATTTGGTCCAGACTGGCCAATTGATATCATCAGGCGGCTAGTAATATGATCACATGTAATGATAGTGTATTCATAATTTGAAGATCAAATTTTATACTCGTGCGAGTGTTAAATTCCCAAATTACCCCGTCATGCTTGTATATGGGGGTGCAGCCGGTCCCGTTGGTCTAGGCATTTTAGAAACCCCACTCAACCTGGGTCTCTCTCTTCTCCCTTTCCGCCATGCAGGATGGTTTTAGTTCATGATATCGAAAAGAGTATCAATCTAGACTTGGTTTATCGTAAGAGGATCGAAAGGCTCATAAGGATATGGGCAAGATATTAGTCAATATCCTCAAGTACAATTTGTATTGGTTGGCTAGGATCCATGTCCTCTCTCTTCCAAGAGAATCTGGAGGAGAGGTGGCGCCCCCATTAGATGGACGACCCCTAGGACTCGAGTGAATCAGAGCCTTCCATCAGAGCAGACAGCAGAGCCGACAGGGGTGTCGGCTCAGGTCCATCCGAGCCCTAGGTGTCACCCATCCAATAGGGGCACCACCTCTCCTCCAGATTCTCATAGAGGAGAGGATTTGAATTCTGGTTAGCTATGGCTAGATATTAGTCAATCTTGTGTCGCGTAGTGAACAAGGAACTGTTGTACAAGTGAGCTAGGTATGGAGCTAGTTGTTATTATTTGTATTTAGGCTAAACTGGAATGATACAACAACGAATGAATGAGAAAAAAACCTCCAAGCAAGAAATGGTTGGTTCGAGGTAGCTTTAGCTACAAAGGGGAGGTCTTGATTCCGTCATATGATGCGCGAGTGTCACATACGATTCCTTTGAGAACGGAGTGATACCACTGCCTATCAAGCCCAAAGACCAATTGTATCGGGAAATCTAGCCTGTATATTAGATTCGAACTTGGATATTTAAAACCTTAGAGCATAGTTTAATGGATTGGGAGTAGATCAGTCGAATTAGTTGTACGATCTCGATTTCAATCAATTGGAATTGGTTGATTCAATGATTTTTCTAGGGATCAGAATTGGAAGAGGGAGAAATAGATTGGGGGGGGGGGGAAATCTTGTAAAGATTTGTGTGCAAGTCATATATAGTTCACAACTCTCCCCAGAGGTTTTAGTATTTTCTAAAATACCTTAACAATTAAAACGATATCTCATATGAATTGAGTATATAGAAACCGGACAGTAAGAAAATTCTTGCTACTCGGTTTGCGGGAAAAAAATTTGTCTGAAATAAATAGACAGACTTTCAGCCCTGTTTGATAACTCTTTGGATTCTGGATCTCAGTGATTCCAACTCACAGGGAGTTATTTGAGAATGAAATCGTGTTTGATAAATCTGATCTGATTCCAAATCCAATGAAATAAACCGGTCTAGAATTTAACTCCCAGAATCAGAATATGAGAGATAAAAAAAGATACTCTTACTGCTCCAGAGCACATTAGTCTACGGCTCTTTCTTTGGGTTATTTATATTTTCTACCAACTTAAAATTAGTGTTTATCAAACATGTTTTTTGTTCTCAAAAATATTACGAGTATAAAATTTGTTCCAGGGACAGATTAATAAATCAAAAGAGAGAGAGATATCAAACGGGGGTCAGTGATTTATAAATTAAACAAAAGTAACAAAATTGAAATCTGGAGATACTGTTTGGATACAAGTAAAGTGACTAAAAGTACAGTAAAACTGTGAGGGTTTTAAGCTTCAATTCCTACCAAACACTCCAAATGATATTTACCAATTAAAATTCTACTATACTTCACTTTTATGAAAAAACTGAGCTTCATTTAAATGTTCATCCCCAGCTAGGGATCCGCATCGTCTCCTCCCAATGGTCTGGGAGGACAGTGGTAACCTATCCCAGATGGTTGCCACGTGGCTCTTGATGAATCTGAGACCCACGTTCGAGTCGACACCCAGCCGACAAGCCAAGCCGACATAGGGTGTCAGTTCAGACGTGGGTCTCGGATTCACCAAGAGCCACGTGGCAACCATCCGGGATAGGTTGCCACTGTCCTCCCAGAACCACTGGGAGGAGACGATGTAAATTCCCCCAGCTAGTGGGTCGAATTACCTTTGGTTTGTTAGCATTCAATGGGATTATGGGATGCTACCGTCACCATCATTGTTGTTGATGGATGTTTTCGTGTTTTCAAGAACATAGGAGGTGACTCTTTTGGTTATGTTCTTTTTTCTTACTTTCAATGGTGGATGAAAAAAGTGTAATCTTCGAGTTATTCCTCTTTTATTAAATGAAGGACTGATATTCTGACCATTTGTATACATGATTTGTATACAAAAACCATCCCCATAATTGAGGTTTCTTGATTGTTTTGACGGGGTGGTTTCGAGCCAAGGTAGGTTCAAGGGGAAGGCAAGGGTAAGAAGGTAATTTCATAGCCTATGTGAAAACACGTAAGGGAGCATGTTTAATAATGCAGTTTTTTGACTCCTATAACGACATGCAGAAGGACCACCGCCTTGTCGAGTTTATAGAAATTCACCATCTTGGTCGATCTCTTCTCTATGGACCTTGATGTAATCTAATTGTTTTTTTTTTTATTCTTGTGCGACAGGTAAGGGAAGTTGTTCTCTCTACCTTGTTGATTGGCCTTTTTGGCCTTGCTTTCTTGTTGTCATTGGGGCTTATCCTGTTGGTTGGTTACTTGCGTCTCCTTTTCCTCTTGGGGTTGGATAAAATATCTATTTATCCAAAAAAAAAAATTATAATATTAATGGCAAAATCAAGACTAATTACCATGATGCACAAATTTGAAGAGCAAACTAATTAATTCTTCAAAAAATTGTCATCAAAGGTTGGCACAACTCAGCGTGAACAAAAATTGTTCAAATTAAAATACATTTAGTACTAAAAAAGGGTAAATTGCAATCATCTCCAATTTTTAAATGTAATTACAAGTTTACAAATTACACAAAATTCCAATCTAAGATGATAAGATGAACTTAAATTCCAATCTAATGGCTGCCTGTTAGTTCCACCAGTTCAATTCCAATCTAATGGTTGCTTGTTAGTCAACTCTAACGAGCTCCTTGCAATAGCAACAACTCCGAGCAACTTCAGCGATCTTCTTTATTTACTCAAAATATTGGAGGCCGTCGGCGATGGAGAAGAGGGAAGGAAGGTGGAGGCTATCGGCGATGCAATTGACAAGATGGGTAGAGACCCATCTATTCAATCTAATCTCTCTGTTGGACAGGTGAAATGTTAAAATGATGAGTCTAGATCGTCCCCAATGTGTACGGACACTAGAAAAAGGTCAGCGGCCACTGGATGCGCACCACGTGGCCTTCCTCCCATTCAAGGGAGACAATCAACTCAAATTCTTATATTCTTTGTTGGGGGCGAATACCCTACCCCCAGGGGAAATCAAATCCCCACTGCCTCCTTGAAAGAGAGATGTCCTAAACCGTTAGATGATGAGAGCATACCTGCCTGACTGCCATCATACTATGCTCATCTCATAGTATGAATAATTTTTTGGAATTATCAATTTTCAATATTTGGTCAATAGACATTGCACTAGTAGTAGAAGGGAATTAAGAAGTCTTCATGATAATCACTATCCTTTTTTGTTTTGTTTTTTTTTTTATTTTTTTTTATTTTGGTTTTCGAAATAGTAAAACAGAGAGGAAGGAAGAAACGGAGACAATCTAGACCCAGGTTACAAAGAACACCCTTAGATGATGGGTGCATTTGTGTAAATAAAGCCTAACTGAAGGGTTGGTGTTTGATGAAATGCTTGAGATATGTGTGATAGTCCGGTCCGGTCCGGTCCGGTTAAACAATTTATAATTGGTTTAATGATCCTGTTCGATCCGGTGTGGTACGGTGAGGTGTGTAAGAGGGTAAAACCAAAATCAAACCGATTAACTAAACGGTGTTAAAATTGAAACCAGAATCGATTAGTAATTGGTTACGGTTTACTGGTTTTTAAATAGTTTTTCATTAATCAATTTTGATTGCTGTTTATAATTGATTTTGATTAGGGTTTATAAACGGTTTAACGCTTCGATTTTAAACACTTTGTTGAGCACAAGTCAGAGGTTAATGTGTAATATTGATTGATATTTTCTTTGTCTTCTCCAAATTATCTAATGTTGAAGTTTTTCCATTTTTTCCTTTAATTGCATTATCATGCCCATTATTTGAAATCTCTTGACTCATCGACAAATGGTCAATGTAGATCAGTTTTAGACATTAATATGGCTTCTTAAAAATGTAAATGCCAACGCATTCATAAAAGAATCTTAAATTATGTAATTATAGAATGAAGTGGAATAAACATAAGCTTCAAAGCATACCAAACTATTAACTAATTGTGCAAAAAATGATAAATAATCATGGATAAATGAGAGGAATTTTTGTTAACCTGAAAATTTTACATATAAAACTAAATTAGTATTCAGTAGTGTTGATCTCATATTTCCATTCAGTATAAGAGCAAGGGGATATGCAAAAGCTCTTCTTCGTCAATATGTTATTGTCGCTTGACATTTTGATTTGGTTTTTCTAAACTCCTTCCCCCTTAATATTCGGAAAATATTAATTATATAAATTGTCTCCCAATTATGCTTTTTCAATCAAGCTCATAGGAAACAATTTATATAATTTATATTTTGACGGTTGCTTCCCCGATTGGATTCCGATGAGTTCACCTCTCATGGAGGAGGGGTGGTTGAGAATGGAGAATGAAGGAGTCGAGAGAGGTTTTTAAGATGGGTTGTTCTCAATAATGAATTCACCTTTTTTTTTCTTCTAAATCTAGTTAAAGCTCTCTATCTCTCTCTTTAAGCACAAATTGTCTTGAGGATGTGTAAATACATGACAATGAGATACCCAAAATGCTCAAGGTCCGAATATCAACTGAAGATTCTAATTGAAATGATATGGTTCAACATCACATTATTATATTTTCAACATTGAATAAATTTCAGTTACCCCCCAAAATAGTTTCGAAACATCATCTACCATCCATACCTTTCAAAAAACATCAACTACCACCCAAATATTTACCATCGTTAATCAAATAGGTTCATTCCATTAAATGAATTTTGTTAGTTGCTGATGTCACACAAAATTGATTTTAAAATAGACAATAATGCCCTTAAGGAAATGTTAAAAGATGGTTTTACCCTCTTTCATTTAAGGAGGGTAAAACCCCAAATCTAAATCCTGTTTCTTCTTCTTTACCCGCTGAAACCTAACTATGGAAACCTACAGCAATCGGATGACCATCCGAAACTGAGAAATAAAATGATTCATTGCCATCGTCAATGGCCGACCCTTTTTTGAGACTCTTTTTTAACTCATTTTTCAGGATCTTGGCTATCATTCTCCTCTGTTTTTCCTTCCAATTCCTAATCTTGATTTTCTTCTGTTTTCCCTTCTACTTTATTTTTATTCTGGCAGCGCCATTTATTCAGGCGACCAACCAGGTAGTTTTTTTTTCTTTTCTTTCTACTCGTCGTCCTACGCTACTTTTTTGGTTTTTTTCCTATGCGTTTTTCTCACTGGAATTTTTTTTTCTTCTCCTCCTTCTTCCTCTGCCTCATTCTTTTTCTTCGTTTTTGTTTTCTTTTATCTGTTTCTTTATCTTCTTATTCTTCAATTCTCCATCTGTTTTCTTTTATTTTCTTGTTTGGTTCTTTTTTTCTCCCTTCATTCTCCAACGACATGGCTGACAACCTACCAATGGAGGGAACCAGGTCACCCCTATGGATTTCAGATTTTCATCGAAACTGAACGTTTCTTCCAAATTTCATATCTCTTTAGGGCGAAAAGAGTCTCCTATTGTTGGCGATTTCAGTATTCTTATGCAGATCGAGCAACGGTGAAGAGCCAATTGGCGGGCTCAGGCTTCCAGTTTCACAGTAACAACTAAATCCATCTCGACTTGAAGAAACCCTAGATTATTCCCAAGGGGTATGTGTTTGTGTTCTCCGATGACACAAAATAGTTTCTTCAGGTGCAGGTTCTAAGGCAAATTTGTTTTTTTTTTTTGATAAGTTAGAAAATGAGATGGGGTATATTAATAATTTTATTAGTTTTTTAAAATTTTCAATTAAAAACGAAAAGGGTAAAAATGTCTAACAATGATTTCAGTCTCTTTCGTCTATTACTTGGGTGTAGTTGATGTTTTTTAAAAAGTATGGGTGGTAGATGATGTTTCGAAACTATTATGGGAGGTAGCTGAAATTTATCCTTTCAACATTTGCTTTTGATCATGATTGTTCATATAACATGTTAAACCTTTGTAAATATATGTTTCGTATAATTTATTTTAAAATCACACCATCAATTAGCTTAAAATAAAAATTGTAATCATGGGATAGTATTCAATTATAATGTTTTTTTTTTTTAAATAGAAGATTTGGATTGTGATTGTTTAAATTAATATTTTAAATTATGGCAAACACAATGGTAATAGCTGATTTAAGAGCACACTGTCATAAAATTATAAGAGATTCTAACTTGAATGATATAATTCAACCATTATACTTTATAGAGCATGAAAGAGATTCATGAATTAACTTTCATTGTTAGAATGATTAATAAAATGGGAAAATTTCACACACCTCCTGAGATTTATCCTAATGTCAACCAATCTCATTACTGTCAATAATGGTCATCGCACCCTATATTGTTAAGTTGTCTAATTACATTTTCACCCTTGTTGTAAAAGCACTACAATCATCAGTTTTAAACCTCTCTCTTGTCTTTCTTTCCATTGAAGATAATGGAAGGTGGTTGCCTCTATGGTAAACCTCGGTACGTGAAAAGTTTCCAATCATTTACTTTGGTGTTCGACTTCACATTGTAGATTCAAGGAAGGTGGTGGCCTTTATGTAAACCTCAGATCAGAAAAGATGCATGAAAATTTTCCAATTATTTATTTTGGCTTTTTGATTTTATACCATAGATTGATCTCCTATCAATAGAGTACCCCCCCCCCCACCCAACACACACAAATAAAATAAAATAAAATAAAATAAATAAAAATAATCTCTCACATCTTGCAGATCGATTTCCATGTAAGGTTTGATCAGTATGATTGAAGTTAACCAATAATAAACTATGTTAATTTCGATGGTAAAAGACCATTCCCAAACAGTTTCGTTGACTATTTTACCAAAAAAAATAAAAAATAAAAGAGCCTGTTTTGTTGACTATATGAAAGGAATCTGATCAAACATGAACGCTGGTGGTGAGTTGGGTCATCTTCATTTCCCTAAAAACAGATCTGAAAGAATTTCTAGTCCTAAAAATGTTGAAAATGGAACATTATAGATAATAGACAAACAAGGTACAAAAAGAAAAAATATTCCTTAAAAACTGTCTTGGGATTTATGCTAAACATAAGGAGCTGTCCATTATAATTTCATCCCTAGCAGAATCTTCAACCTTACATGGGATCATCATCAAAGTCAACTATTTGACCATTGCAATTCAGATCCACATCCTCTCTTGCGACAGTCAGAATTGTTGACTGATTCAACAGCTGAAGTTCAGTCGATGCACATACCAATACATCGGTATGTGCACTGGATGAATTCTAACTGTTAGATCACTTTGACAGCTGAAACTACTGCAGGAGAGAATTTCTATACCGCTATTCATGTCATCCATGATATTCTTCGTCTTCATTAAAACATCTACATCATCTTTGATGATTACAGAGCCTTCAGGTCTCAGTATTTTGTCCATCTCCAGAAAAACATATTCTATTTATTTATTTATTTATTTTGTATGGTAATAAAAGCTTTTATTGTACAAAAAAACAGGAAAACTGTAGCATTAGACATACACATACATGAATATTTTTCTGTCAATTTTAATAGTAAATAGGTGAATGCTTTGTTTTTTCTCGCTATGGGTGCAAGTGGAATGGTTCTCATTCAGCTTTAGAATGACCCTGTTCATGCGGTTGTGGGGTCAATATGGGACTATGGGACTAGTCAAGACAAAGGTCTAGATACCCATCGTTAGCCAAAAAAAAAGGTGAATGCTTTGTTAGGAACCCAAATCAACTAGGGATGTAAACGGATCAAATTCGAATCGGATACATCCCTATCCAAATTCGAATCTGTTTATCAACTATCATATTCAAATCCGATCCAAAATCCGACAGATGTATAAAAATCAAATATGAATCCGAATTCTAATATTTGGTTAAAATCCGATTTAAATTTAGAAAATGAAGTAGAATTCAAATTGCAAGGAAAAAGAGAGAAAACCCTAATTTAAAATAAATATATCGCCTACCTAAGAAAATAAGGGATGAAACCTTAAAATGTAGGGGTGTCAACGGGCTGAATTCTGTTCTGGCTAAATCGGTGTCGGTCTTTTATAAGGCTCCATCGAAACATGTCCATTAAGAGGTTCGGGCTGGATGGGTTACACTATCCACATTAATTAACGGACTGGTCCGGCATCGATTTGCTATTGGACTAGGTTTATTAAGCTAGTTTGGTTTCGAGTCTATTTACTGGCCTAGTAAGGGATGCCATCTTAATTTGTTGCTGATGGGGTGGACGGTGGACCACTATATGTCCAAATCCCTGACATTCAATTTAATTTGGGTCAAAATGAAGTTCAGTTCGGGTTCTATCGGTTCAGGCTTCGTCAGTCTGACTTAACGGTTTAGTTTTGGGCAAGTCCAGACCGGACTAGGACCGAGAAGTATTATAACAAACTAGCTTGAAACATGTCCATTATTAGTTTGATTCGGATTATCGATATGGTCCCAAAATTGGCACCCTTATGACTTAAATGACTATATAAAATTAAGGTTATAAGTGTCTTAATACTTTAAAACCTAAAGTTATATAAGTCTTAACACTAGGCTAAATGGAGCAGACATAATCCATAATCCTATATGTTTGAATCCGCATTTGATTCTAAATCTAGTTATCCGAATTTGAATCCGATCGCTTGAATTCCAATTACCCTAAACAGATGTGAATACAAATGAAATCAGGATTTTCAATCACAAAAAACAAATAATAATAATAAAAATAAAAATAATAATAATAATAATAAAATAATAATAATAATAATAATAAATAATAATAATAATAATAAAACGTGGCAACTCCAGAAAGCATGTTACTTTCATTGCTTACACCGTTACTGTATTGAGTATCCCAAACGTAACTAACTATATACGTACCTTCACTTTCAAAGTCGGATATCAGTCACTCGCGAGTGTTACAAGTGAAATTATATATATATATATATATATATATATATATATATATGGTGATGGCGAATCGCCTTAACAGCTAGTAGGGCTTTTATATTACAGTTAGCTTCGCACTCACTGAAATGCAATTCCATGGGAAGATCTTCGATTTGAGGTATGTAGCTTGTTTACTGCTTCTGTTGTTTCTCACCGATTCTTGAAGCGCTGTCTTTGCTTCTTCTATCTTTCTATTTGAATCGATACGTTGTTTTCTCCGCTGATCCGCTCTAGCTTTGGACATTCTTTATCCTCTATTTGGGAAATAAGGAATTTTGGATTCTAATGGAATTGGGTTCTTTGTGTACTGTTTATAAGATATAGAGATTGAAATCAAGTTTAGATTTAAAATTTCGCTGTTTTATTCAGTCTTTATTCCTGCATTGTATGCAATCTGATATTTTTATTTTTACGTTTTGGATCTCATTGCATATGTTTGGATCTATCTTGACGTGTGCATTCTTTCAATAATGTAGAGGTTGGATTTGTATACAGTCTTGTTGCTAGTTCTTGGGGTCTGAAGCAAAGATGATCAAGTCTAAGATTAAATGGGCTGCACTCGCGGGGCTCGTCTTTTCGTTGTTGTCTTTGTTAGTGCACCTTCTTCTTGCCAAGTACTCTACAGCGGAGTTAGTGCACTACAGTACAATTCTTGGTGAGAATTCTACTCCGAAATTTGGGAATGAGGTTGGTTTCATTTCACCCTATTTGTATTAATGTAGCTTATTCGTGGCTCCTCAGTGCCTTCTAGTTTTCTGATTCCTTGTTATATTAAAATGTTATTCCAGAAGTTATGGGGACTTGTGAAGCCCCTGGAGTCTTTGCAGCCGTATGCCAACCCCAGAAGCACATATCCTGGTAATATTTGCTTAACCAAGAAGCACCAGTTTCTTTTCTTTTATTTTATTTGGGGCTGTGGGGGAAAAGAGGGGGGTGGGGGGGGGGGGTGTGGGGAGCTGTTGGTGGAAGTGGATCTTTTGAGGTAGGTTCTTTCATAAGGCTAAGGCCATTATCCACGGAAAGAATTTATTAGAGAACTGCATCAGCTTACCAAAGATTAATATAGAAACTGGTGGAGCACTGAAACTTTTTTGCCCTTGTTTTGATAAATAACAACCTCTTTTGATTAGAAGAGAACTGAGTACAATTCCCACAGTGAGGCAAACCAAATTCCCCTAGACTGGAATATATAAACCAATTACTTTCTTTCTTTAGGGAAGAAATGTCCAGACGACCAGCTACCTCTGCCAAGCCCTTTTATCGCCAGAAGAAGGACAATAAATTCCAGAAAAACCAGCTCAGATGAGGGCCTGACTTTCCATTCGAGGTTCGAATTCCAAAGACCTTTTCTGCTACCAATCAAGAATTTAGGCAATCAGTGTTTTTTTTGGTGGATCACTGGTATCCCATATCCAGTGCCAAGTGGCTGTTGCTTGAATACAATTGGCAAATGGAAATAAATAGCCATAAAACAGGTGGATTGAGGTAGTTTGTGATGTCCCTATATTAGTTCAGGTGGTCTGTCATAGTAAAACAAGCCCTTTTTCTCTAATATCATCAGAACATAGTTAGCTGCTGGTGACTGTCCTTGCACGTTATTTTCTTGATATTAAATGGCAGCGAGAAGGTACCATTGTTGTCAAGGCGTCGCCTAGGCGTCGCCTAGGCGTCCGGGCGCAAAATGAGAGGCTGGGCGGTCATTCGCCTAGTGGTAGGTCGAAAGGCGACCGCCCAGGATGTCTGGGCGTCGTGGCCGCCTTGGACGCCCAGAAATCCTGGGCGGGCGCCTTATACAATTTATTTTCGTTTTTTATTAAATAAAAAATATAATATTTTAATTATATTTCATTTTTAATAAGATTCTAAAACAAGTTTTACATTGGATGGTGTACAAAATATATTGTACACCAATACATGGGACGAAGGCTTTATAAAGCGATAACGAGAAGAGAAGGTTAGCGAAGCAGTACTCGACTCTCTGCCTCTCGGCGATTGAAGAAAGAGAAGGAAGACGAACCGACGAACTCTGTTTTTTCCTATTCGGCGAAATATTCCGGCGATTTGGTTTCCTACTCTACTAGGCAGTCGACACGGTAGGTTGCATTATAATTTTATTTTATATGAAATAGTTCTTCGCAACTTTTTTTCGAATATCGTCTTTTTTCTTAGCAACGCAACTTTTTTTTCAAGTATCTTTCTCTTCTTCTTCTTCGTCTTTTTCTTCTTCTCTGCTCTCTTATTCCTTTCGTCTTCGTCTTCTTCGTCTTCTTCTTCTTCTTTGCTCTCTCCGTCTTCTTCGCCTTCTTCTTCTCTGTTTTTTTCTACTTCGTCTTCTTCGTCTACTTCGTCTTCTCTGCTCTCTTCTTTTCTTCGTCTTCTTCGTCCCTTCTTCTTCTGTTTTGTTCTTCGTCTTCTTCCTTCTGCGCAAGAACTTTTTTTTTTTTTTTTAGATATCGTCTTTACTGTTTTATACTCTGTTTTCTCTCTTCTTCTTCTTCCTCTCTGCTCTGCTCGTTCTTCTTCTTCTTCTTCTTTTCTTCTTCTTCTTCTTCTTCTTCTTCTTCTTCTTCTTCTTCCTCTCTGCGCAACTTTTTTTTAAATATGTGTCTTTTACTCTTTTATGCTCTTTTCTTTCTCGTCTTACGTTGTTGTTCTTCTTCTTCCTCCTCCTCCTCTTCTTCTTCTTCTTCCTCTTCTCTCTCTGCAACGATTTTTTTATCGTTATTCTGCGTTCTACCCTCTTCTCTTCTCCCTCTCTGTTGAGTGTGCTCGCAAAGCTTTTTTTTTGGCAACGTCTTTTTTATTTCTCTGTTGTCTGCTCCTTCTTCTTCTTCTTCCTCTTCCCCTGCTCTGCAAGCGCTTTTTTACATCTTTAGTTCTTTATGTGCATTATGAACTGCACCTTGTTTCTTATTTTATATAGTATTAGTTTTAGTTATTGCTTTGTTTTTAGTTCTTACATTTATAGTTTAATCATCCTTTGTTTATTTTTCTCATATTATGTTATGTCTTAAAAGTTAAATGTTAGCTCTTATGTAGCATATTCCATTGTTGCATTTAATATATAAAGTAATAAAAGTATAAACTAAATATAGAATGATATTTTAGGCAAAAAAAAAAAATAACATCGGGGCCTTGGTCGCCTAGGCACGCCTGGCGGGCGCCTAGGCGCCTAGGCGCCCAGGTCGACCTCCATCGCCTAGGGTCGCCTTGTCGCCTTGAAAACTATGGAAGGTACTGCACTTGGGAAGGAAGATGCCCTGAAGGCACCTTAGATTCGAAATAGCAGATTTTAGATGCATAGGTCACTGCCATTGTCTAAGAAATACTGGCTGACATGACAGACATGATGTCCTGTCAATTATAACCTTTGAGAGAGAGCCTTGCAAAGGTCATTAGATTAAAAAGCAATTATGCTATACTGTAACCTCTCATCTTGCTGTTACCTGGTGGGATTGAATCCCTGAGAACCTCACCTATTGAGAAGCTATGGCTTCTTTTTGATATCACCACTGATATTATCGAGTGATTCAGCATAGGAGCATCACCAGGCATTTGAAGCCCTTGATTTTGCAAGAAGGTCAATTTCAATTAAGTTACACCAGAATTTTTTTTGGTGAAAGGATTCTGTCATAAACTGTATTTATTAGAGAGTCTAGTTTTGGAGGGAGTCATTGTTATTTAGCTTAGTTTTGGATAGAATACGATTAGTCGATTCAAGTATTATTTACTTAAAGTTCTAGTGGTATGTTTTGGATCAGATAAGCTATTCTGCTGTCCATTTTTCCAGCCTAGATTTGATTGAGGATTTTGGCATCCAATAATCAGCTTTCCATGACTTTTCTTGTTTCAAGGTTGGGTCCCAAATTTATATTTATCTATTCCTGGCTTCTATAGATCTAACTGGTTTCCTATCAGCAGGCAATTCTGTTGTCCTGCATGATTGACTATTCTGGGAAGCACTTCTTTTATTCTTCTGGGAATTCTACTTCTTAAGATTTATGTTTAGGAGTTGTCATTTTTCCAACAAGCTTTCATTTTCGTCCCCTTGGCCATACTGGGAAGAAGAGTCTGTAAGAAATTTGGCCTTAGCTTGGTGAACAATAAACTATTCTGCATTATGGCTTTGGTGTTTCTCTTCTTTGACCTTTACTTTACATTCCGTAGCCCTTTTTTTCTTCCTTCTTTTGTACCTTCTAGTATTGTTGCACATTAGAACTTCAATTTCATCTCTGGTGTAGTGAATTTCTTGGTTTGGTTACAGTTCCAAATGAGCAGAACAATGGCTTCATTTATGCTAAAATCATTGGTGGATTTGAGAAGATAAAATCTTCGGTATGAACCTTTTCCCCCCTTATTGGAAATTTTTTCTTGATTGTAACTTCTGCTGGGAGTTTGTAACATGTTTGTTAATTTTCTAGATCTGTGATCTTGTCACTATATCCAGGCTTCTAAATGCAACTCTTGTCATTCCTGAGATTCAAGAAACTACTCAATCTAAGGGCATCAGGTTTCTTTTGTTAGCTTTCATTCGGTTCTTGGAATGTCAGTATTGTATCTATTTCATATGCCAGTAAATATATTTCACTAATATTCACGGTGTACAGTTCCAAATTCAAGAGCTTTTCATATCTTTACAACGAGGAGCAATTCATTGCAGCACTCACAAATGATGTAATTATTGTCAAGAGCCTACCGGACAGTTTAAGGGAGGCAAGGAAGAGGAAAGAGTTCCCTTTGTTTAAGCCCAAAAGTTCAGCTTCTCGAAGTTTCTATATCAGGGAAGTCCTGCCCGTGCTGAAAGTAGCAAAGGTTATTGGCTTGGTGCTTACTGACGGAGGGTGCCTACAGGTAATACTGCCTTTTTACTGGAAGCATAACTACTTGGGGAATGGTGTTGTCCAGTTTAGAAAAGATCTACATTTGGGGGCTGGGGAAGCGTAGGTATGACTATGATGTCATCCTCATTAAATTTCTTCTGCCAGGCTGAAACCTTCTATGAAAAATGATGTCATTCCCTATATGCCATATGGTCATTACTGGTTAGAAAAGAAGACATTACGAATTTTATGCTTTCTTATTTTTCAACAGCAACGTGTGACAGAGATACATGAAGTAAACATCCGTAGAGTAGAATAAGGCTCTAAATATTGAGGATAACATAATGATGTTGGACCCAGAGGTGGGCATTATCTGACATTAATGAGGTACTTGATTGGATGATTAGGGACTTTGACGTGTAATTAATGTTTGTTCCGTTGGTCATCTTATATCAGCACCATCCTATTCAAAAGGATACTGTATTTTTTTTTTTTTGGGGTGAATCAAAAGAATACTGTTGTTTTAAACAATATCTTGAAATTTATAATTTTTAAATTATTACTATCCATAAATGAGGTTCAAAAGCCTCTGACACAAATATTTTTCATTTTATTTCAGCCCATCCTACCTCCTAGTTTGTCCGAGTATCAGAGACTTAGATGCAGGGTGGCCTTCCATGCACTTCACTTCCGTCCAGAAATTCAGGCGCTTGGGCACCAGATAGTGGAGAGGTAGGTATCTTAGATGGGAAATGATCTTCGTGGTCAAACCTTTTGAACTTAAGGACCAAAACGTTTTAGTTCTCAATTTTGATTCTATGACTTTTCTTGGCATCAAGACTCTGCATTTATTATCCAAGCCACTTGTAGCTTGCTTGTTGATCACTTCCATTTGATTATTTTTCACAGGTTACGGGCTTGGGGTCAACTGTACCTGGCTTTTCATCCTGGCCTTGTGAGAGATACTTTGGCTTATCATGGTTGTGCAGAGCTTTTTCAGGTTTCTTGTAAAAACTCTTCATCCTTTTTTATTCTATTGTTTGGATTTTTATTAAGCATTTTTCTCTATATTATGTCTCTTGTTTTGTAGTTTTCTTTGGCGTTCATTAGTTTAAATAGTTGTTGTTTGGAGAACTTGTTGACCTATGTTGGTTTCTCATGTAACAAGAGGATGTATTTGCATCCTGCAATTTCCTTTGAAAGGATGAACACTTTATTTTCATCATATTTCTTGACTGCTTTTGGTGGTTTCCTGACTTCTTTTGTAAAATTTTTACTTGTCTAGGATGTTCACACTGAACTTATACAGCACAAAAGAAAACAAATGATCAAACAAGGGTTAATCAATGAAAAATTGAGCATTGACTCACACATGCAAAAAAGAAATGGTTCATGCCCCCTCATGCCTGAAGAGGTAAGTCTAAAAGTTCAGTCAGTATTTTCCTTTTCCTGAAAATGATTCACTTTCTCTAACTTCCACCATGCAAACTTTGGAATTGAAATAAGTTTATTGGTGGGACCACTATTTGTTCCTATCCAACAGCTCTCTAATGATATTAATGTGTTTTGAAACCCATATGGAATCCAAGTAATTGAGGTTAAAGTTTCAAAAATTTTATAAGCCTGCTAATCATTTATAGATATGCATTTTGTTATGTGTTGCCTAACGATGGCTGTCTCAATTGAGTTGAATTGTCTGTGGTACTGCTTCGAAAAAAGTGATGGCAAAGGGGTTAAGACATCTCAAATTAACAAGCTCTCTTTGCTACAGGATCTTAATTCAGTCCAATACAAAAATCTGCAGAGAAAAGTAATAGAAAAAATTCTTATCTGAAAATACGACCGTTAGAAATTGATGAAATTTGGGTTGAATGGCCTTTATAATAGTTATGAACACCCATCCAAAATTGAAGACGATCAGAACAAAACTGAAGAAGATATGAGCCCCCAAAGCTGGCTGGACCTGGTAGCGCCTGGTTCTGGACAGTGTTCTGGAGCTTTTGTGATCTAGTTTCAATTCAGCCACAGAACTTGAAAGAGCTTGTACGAACAGTGTTGCCAGCCAAGGTATAGTAGACCTAGATCCAAGGAAGAATAGAAATTGCAAGGAAAGAGAAAAGAACAAGAGGTTGAGTCTCACAACCAGGTGAGGCTCAACCAAAAATTAATTGATTTTCAATTTTTCTGGAAAAGCTCTAAGAGCTACGGCCAGCTTCTACTCTTATTTATAATGAGAATCCTTACAATTAAAATAGAAAAGAAAGAAAACTACTAAAACTAAACCTCCTTATAACATAGGAAGGTTTTAATACAATGGAAAGAAAACTTTCTAAATCTGAAAATAGGAAAGTAAATACTTGGTCTCCAAGTAGTTGACACCTACTATCAATCTATCATAAATATTAGCAAACAAACTAAACAATGAAATTAGGAAACCAACTTTTAGGAAAGAAATAACAAAAGAGTGAAAAAATCTGCTGCTGGTACTGTTCACGTGAACAGTGTTGACCATGTGGGCTGGTTGCCTTCTTAGACTGCATCAACTCCCCCCCACTTAAAATGAACTTGTCCACGAGTTCGATAATGATGAAGAATGATTTCAGTGGGTTCGGTAGGCAACGTCTTCTGATTTTGAAATTTTGGCTGTGCTTGCAATGTTTGAAGAAAATCTATCACTTTGGGTCCATTTTCTTCAAGATATTTAGACGGTATCACAAAGTCAATATACTCAACATCTTGAGGAAAGTCAAGTAGATTCGTGGTATTCATGGGGACTATATTGTTCAATTCTTCATCTTTCGCAATTGTCTCCATAACACCGTGGTCTTCATCAAAACTGTGGTCACCATTGTCAATCCATGGAGCTTTAGTAAAAGCATCAAAATTATCCACATCCACTTTTGGGGCAATCAAGACCATACTGGTGATTATATGAATTCCATATGAATCCTCACCATCATCCATGACATCCATATTAGGAACGGAAGTGTCATCACTTTGCGGTTCACATACCTGTGTATCTGGGTTGGCCTCAATTGTAGCAACTAAGGAGTTTATCTTTAATTTTTGTGGACAATCTCTAGCAAAGTGACCATATACATTGCAGTGATAGCATTGCACATCCGTAGCTGCTACCATGGGAATTTTACCTTTATCTGCCATTGGAGTAGCATGAGATGTAGTCCCTATGGCTTTGCTGATTGGTGTGGGGTGTTTCTTGGGGTGTTTCACTTCATAAGAATTGGAGGTAAGCTTCAGTGTTGACTTCAAAAGGTCCTCAGCTTGGAAAGCTTTATCAACACAGTCGTTAAGACTAACAATATCAACCACACCCATTTTTTCTCTAATCTCAGGTCGCAACCCCAAACGAAACCGAGATATCATCTGATCATCATTGTCTCGTGATTTAGACCGTGCACACAATTGGTCAAACTGATAGACATAATTTTCCATACTCATAGTGCCTTGTCGAAGATTATTCAGCTGGTCATGCAACCTTCTTTGGAAGGATCGTGGCAAATATTTTTCTTTCAATTCTTCCTTCATCTCCTCCCAAGTAGGTTCTCTACGACTCCTCATGAGACTATACTCATAGTTACGCCACCAATCACGAGCACCTCCCACTAGTTTAGAGCGGGCTAATTGCAGTTTTCGAGGTTCGGGAAGGCTAAACCAATCAAAGTAGTCATCTAAGGCATTCAACCAATCTTGAAAGGCTTCAGGGTCTTGCCTCCCATGAAACTCCTTGAGGTCCATCCGTACTTTATGGGTTTGGTAACGAATAGGTTCATCATAGTCGTCATAGGGTGGGTTGTGGTATTCCTCTCTAGGGACTCTTTGAGGAGCCCTAAGAATACGTCTTGGCATTAGGTTGGCATTAGGAGCTTCCATTCTAGGAACTTCCCTTCTAGGGGCTTCCACTCTAGCCGGCTTAGGATGATTTAGCTCATCCAAATTACTCATTCTCCCATCCATGCTATCTAACTTGGCATCCATTTTGGTCAATTGTTGGATAACCAGATTAACAAGGTCATTGGGGTTGTTGGACTGATTAGGAGAGTTATAACTCTCTTTAGCCATGCTCTGATGCCAAATTGGTGGCAAAGGGGTTAAGACATCTCAAATTAACAAGCCCTCTTTGCTACAAGATCTTAATTCAGTCCAATACAAAAATCTGTAGAGAAAAGTAATAGAAAAAATTCTTATTTGGAAATCCGACCGTCAGAAATTGATGAAATTTGGGTTGAATGACATTTATAATAGTTATGAACACCCATCCAAAATTGAAGACGATCAGAACAAAACTGAAGAAGATATGAGGCCCCAAAGCTGGCTGGACCTGGTAGCGCCTGGTTCTGGACAGTGTTCTGGAGCTTTTGTGATCTAGTTTCAATTCAGCCGCAGAACTTGAAAGAGCTTGTACGAACAGTGTTGCCAGCTAAGGTATAGTAGACCTAGATCCAAGGAAGAACAAAAATTGCAAGGAAAGAGAAAAGAACAAGAGGTTGAGTCTCACAACCAGGTGAGGCTCAACCAGAAATTAATTGATTCTCAATTTTTCTGGAAAAGCTCTAAGAGCTACCGCTAGCTTCTACTCCTCTTATTTATAATGAGAATCCTTACAATTAAAATAGGAAAGAGAGAAAACTACTAAAACTAAACTTCCTTATAACATAGGAAGGTTTTAATACAATGGAAAGAAAACTTTTGTAAATCTGAAAATAAGAAAGTAAATACTTGGTCTCCAAGTAATTGACACCTACTATCAATCTATCCTAAATATTAGGAAACAAACTAAACAATGAAATTAGGAAACCAACTTTTAGGAAAGAAATAACAAAAGAGTGAAAAAAATCTGCTGCTGATACTGTTCACATGAACAGTGTTGACCATGTGGGCTGGTTGCCTTCTTAGACTGCATCAAAGAGAATGGTTCCTGAAATGGTCATGGCTACCGCAGCATTCCAATGCCCCAGACTGCGTCCTAATCATCCTTGAAGGCCTATGGATAAATTATGAAAATTTTGAAGAAAAAAAAAGCAGCTAAGTTCTGTAATTCCTACTGCTGTTCTTTTAATTGTCTAACTACACTACTGACGGCTACAACAAGAAGTCCAAAAATCCAACCTCACCTGTAGGGATGGAAAATGAAGCAAGCCCTAGGATGGAGAAGAGTCAACATCCCCAAAAAGTTGAAATGAGAAGTGGGACTTTTTTTTTTTTGGGGGGTGGGGGGAGTAGGGTTAGGACTTAGGACCATAGTAAATATGCTTATAATACACATATCGTATTTTTGAGCATATAAGACGTCTTTTTACGTATATTTCATAAATTCGGATTTATTCGCTTATTTTTTTGCAAAACGTACGGCTTATCCATATTAAACGTTATAAAAAACATTTGCAAGATTAGGGAAAAAGAATTAAAGATTAAAAAAATCCTTTTCTTCTTCATCTGAGACAAAACCAGTAAGCGCTACTATCTTCTTTCGTTATTTCGACTCTTTCCCCAAGTCCCCTCCCCAACAACCCAAGCCGTCTGCCGCCCTGGCTCCCTACCAAATCCGAACATCGTCCGCCACTGAAAGCCCAGTGCCCCCCCTCCTTTCCTCTCTCTCTCTCTTTCTCTCTCTGAGCATCCAGTATTGATTCATAATTTGCGTGCAGCAACTGCTCACATCATTACGTTTATCTGGAGTTGTTTGGATAGGGCATTACCCATCAGAGAGAATCTTGACGAAGGAATACCCAGTTACTGTTGTCAAGCTAGCTTTGGCTCATCATCACAAATTTCATGGTGATGCCAAATGATTGCTTCAAAGAGGTCGATGACTCAGAACCCAACTACTCTCAGATTTGAGAATTTCATATTGATGATGATATTAATATCAATTTTGAAGGGATTTATTTGAAGAAGAATAGAACGCTGGAAGTTTGCAAATAGCTTATTTCAGCGGGATTTACTGGTGACTCAAAAACAGAGCTGGGTCTAAAACTGAAAAGGTTAACCAAAGTCAAACCCAAACCCAAGCCAGAACTGCTAGCGGTCAATTATCTGATGCAGAAGGACAATAGAACTGCTAGCGGCCAATCGAACTTGCCAATCCTTTCCCTGTAGATATCTATTGCAAGGTAAATATATGCCTGAATTTTTACTACCAAGGCTACAGTTTAAACACATATGTATTAATGCTGTATGTGTTTTTTTTTTTTTTTACAATGGATTATTGATCCCCATATTGAAGTCTTTGCCTGTTTAATACTCGTACGTATTCGTATCTGAATTTTGTCGTACCCGAACTTACTAACTATGCTTAGGACTAGGGTTTTTTAGTTTTCAATAGAACAGAAATGAGATGGGCCTGTAATTTTTGCATTGTTATTAAAGCGAAAAAGCAACCCAAAGCATTGGAGGCCACTTAAGCGTTTAGGCGACAAAGCGCCTGCCTAGGCGTCGCCAAAGCACCCTAAGCAGTGCCTCTTTTTTCTTATATTAAATATGTATCCATTGTATCTAGTTTGACATTGATATTATTAGTGCACATGATTTATTTGAATTAGAATTAGAAAGTTTCCTTTATTTATTAGTTTCCTTTTTGATTTGGTATTTTATTGTAACTAGGACTAATTAATAGAGTCCTATTTAATTTAACTATTGAAATTTGACTTTTCTGTTTATATAAATAAAGGACGATAGGGGGAGAAGTTTAATTTAGAGCTTGCGGTCTCTCTCTCCCCCCTTTACCTTAAAGATCACTTGCGGTTCTGATTTATTCTTGTCATATGGTATCAGAGCAGAATTGATTAAAGAGAAATCTTATTTGCTGGTATGTTTTTAAAGATTATGTTTTAATTTATTTTTTTGAGTCCAACTTTCTTTTCTTGAGGTAAAACAAGAGGATTTTTTTTTTATTGATTCTCCTTATTGTTCGACCGAGTTTAATTTATAAAAACTCAGATCTGGTCTTGTTTTAGAGATCGGTATTCTCTTATATTGGATTCTGCCCTTTAGTTTTCTTACCAACCGCAAGCTTTGTTCTCCATTAATTTTGTGGTGGTAATTGTTGTTTGGACATCATAGAGTCAAAGACTACGCTGGACTTTGTTCATGTCTAGATTACCTCTATCAAATTATATGGATCTTTAAATTATCTTCTATGGAAGCAAGCTATCAAAGTCTCTTTCACTGCCCATGATAGATTGGCTCTTTTAAGAGATGATCCTCTTGATGCTAAAGATCCCAATTATGCCATGTGGACTCGTGATAATGCTAATGTAATGGTTTGGCTGTTTAATAGTATGGAGCCTACTATTGCTGCTAATGTCATGTTCCACACTACTGCCAAGAGTGTGTGGAATGACCTATAGGAGAGTTTTGCCAAAGATACTAATTTATCTTGTATTTATGATTTATATGGTCGCCTATTTAATTGCAAACAAGGCGACAAATCAGTTGCAGAGTTTTACAACACTCTCAAAGGCATCTGGGAGGAGTTAAATGTTCTTCAACCTCTCACTACAAACTTTCCTACTCTAAAGGCTCAACAGGTGGAGTTACAAGTCTCCATGTTCCTATCTGGTCCCAACTCTGAATTGCAATAACTTAAAAGACAACTTCTAACAGGAGACGAAGTTCCTACCTTGAATGAAGCCTTCTGTAGGGTTCCTCGACTTGTCAATCCTAACTTCTTTGAGTCACATAGTACACAGAGCACAACCTCAAATGACAACTCGGCCCTTATTAGTCACTGATGCTGGTCGTGGTAAAGGTCTAGGTGGGGGTCATGGTCGTGGTGGCCATGGCTCTGATAGACTCTGCTCACATTGTGGTAAACAAAATCATACTGTTGATTGCTGTCGGGAATTACATTGTAAGCCTGCTTCGTGGGGTTCCACATCTTCTACTCCAGTTGCAGGTGCAGCTCAATCTGACAGTGATACATCTATTGTATCTACATCTGCTGATGGGACCTCCTCGTTTGTTCTTATTTCTAAAGACGACTTCCATACCATGCTCACTCGCTTAAATCAGCTTGATGTTCAGGGACCCTCTTCCACTTCTGCTGTTACATTGGCTCATTCAGGTACTAACTACTACTACCTTAGTTACATCCTCCGCAGATGATAACCATTCAATAATTGACTCCGGTATGTCTTCACATATGACGGGTAAGGCCTCAGTATTTTCTACCTTTGACCTAATTGACCAACCCACTAATGTTCATCTTGCTGATGGATCCACAACCCCAGAGTGGGGAAAGTGAGGTACCCTTGACCCCTAACCTTTCTCTCTCATCTGTCCTACATGATCCCCGGTTGCCTTTAAACTTACTCTCAGACAGTTCTTTGGCTAAAACCCTTGAAATATCTCCATGATAGGTCTGTGGAACGCCTGAAAGCCCGCTTAGTGGCCAAGGGCTTAGTGGCAGATTATTTTGAGATTTTTTCTCTTGTGGTTTGTTTCAATTCTGTCCGCCTGCTTATCTCTCTGGTCGTTAATCTTTACTGACCTTTATTTCAGTTTGATATCAAGAATGTCTTTTTATATGGTAATCTCCATGAAAAGGTGTATATGGAGCAACCTCCAAGTTATGTTGCTTAGGGGGAGATTGATGCCCAAAAGGTATGTAAACTTTACAAAGCCATATATGGCCTCAAGCAGACCCCTCGTGTTTGGTTTGATAAATTTACCAAAGTTGTGGTCTCCTATGAATTCACACCCTGCTATTCAGATCACTAGGTTTTTCATGTGCCGTTGAAATTCAAAGGTGGTTATCCTTGTGGTATATGTAGACGATACTATTATTTCTGAAGATGACTTGACAGACATTGATGAAATAAAAACTTAACTACATCAGCATTTCTAGGTGAAAGATTTGGGGGCTCTCAGATTTTTTCTTGGCATTTAAGTGGTTCGTAGTTCCAAAGGTATTAGCCTTTCTTAGCACAAATATGTTCTAGATTTGCTCATTGAAACTAGTATGCTTGGATGCGAACCCATCAATGTTCCTATAGATCCTCATCCCAAATTGGCTACTTGTGATGATGTTAATTATAGTGATATTCATTAGTTCATTAGTATTGCCAACTTATTGGTAAGCTCATCTACATGACTATTACTTGGCCTGATATATTCTATACTATTGGCATACTTACTCAGTTCATGTAAGCTCCAAAACAAGTTCATTGAAATGCCGCTTGCCGTCTATTACGGTATCTCAAAGAGGCTCCTGGTAAAGGATTGCTCTATCGCTCACACCACAATATTGATATGTGTGGTTATTCTGATGTTGATTGGATTGGGCTGATGATGATCGTTGATCTATCACTGGTTATTGCAGTTTTCTTGGAGTATTTCTTATTATCTGGTGCAGTAAGAAGCAGACAACTATTACCAGATGTAATGCTGAAGCTGAATATTGCTATGGCTCTGACTATTGCTGAGTTATTGTGGGTTAAGAATATTCTTGGTGAACTAAGCTTCCCAATTTCTTAGCCTATCCCTGTGTATTGTGAGAATTAGGCTGCATTCACATTGCTAGTGACCCTGTTTTCATGGAGCGTACCAAGCATATCGAAGTTGACTGTCAGTTTCTTCAAGATGCTATTATGCCACTTATTATTTCAACTCCATTTGTAAATCTTGAGTCACAACTTGGTGACATCTTTACCAAGGCACTGTTCAAGCCCATATTTCTTCACAACTATTCCAAGCTGGGTCTCGAAGACATTTATACTCCGTCTCCAGCTTGAGGGGGAGTGTTAACGCACATGATTTATTTGAATTAGAATTAGAAATTTTCCTTTATTTGCTAGTTTCCTTTTTTATTAGTTATTCTATTGTAACTAGGACTCTAATTAGAGTCCTAGATAACTATTGAAATTTGAGTTTTCTGTTTATATAAATAAAGGGCGATAGGGGGAGATGTTTAATTTAGAGCTTGCAGTCTCCCCCCCCCCTCCCCCCTTTCTCTTCTCTCCTCTCCTCCTCCTCCTCCTCCCCCTCTTTACCCTAAAGATCTCTTACGGTTCTGATTTATTCTTGTCACAGATATAATTATGCTCATACTACATTAAGAATCAACATTTAAGCCACATGAAGAATCAACATTTAAGCCACATGAAGAAGTAACATTTAATCCATATAATTAACCAAAAAAAAACAAACAAAAACAAAACAAAGATGTCAGAACATGTAAGCAAAAATTCAAAAACATACACAAACACATAAACTTCAAATACACCCAGGTAGTAAAGCGCCCGCTTTTTGTAGATAGCATAAAACACTCCACTGCCCAGACCCTTATATAACGCTTGGACACGTAGGCGATGCTTTGATAAGTTATCTGAAATCTGGCAGCTTCTTTTTGCAAAAATTTTCAGCAAGATTCCCTGAACTTCAGGGATGTCATCCTGTATTACATTGGTTTTTTTTTTATATATACATTTTCAGGCTCAGTCATTATTGTAACTTCACAGGTGGGACTTCTCTTACGAGCAATGGGCTATCCTCCCAACACAATAATATACATGGCTGGTTCTGAAACATTTGGTGGTCAACGAGTCCTGATCCCTCTACGTGCCATGTATGTGAACTTAGTGGACCTAACTTCTTTGTGCAGCAAGCAGGAGCTGTCTGACTTAATTGGACCTGAGACTCCTCTTCTTCAAGATACGTTCCATTTTCCTCCAGCCAAAAGCGAAGAGCAGCTTATAGAAGAATGGAAGAAAGCTGGTCCTCGTCCTCGTCCTCTTCCTCCACCTCCAGACAGACCGATATATCGCCATGAAAAGGAAGGTTGGTATGGTTGGGTTGCTGAGAGTGACAAAGAACCAGACCCTTCACCATTGGAACTCAGGATGCAAGCACACAGGTTGCTCTGGGATGCTCTTGATTATATTGTATCAGTGGAAGCAGATGCATTTTTTCCGGGTTTTAACAATGATGGTAGCGGATGGCCAGATTTTTCGGGCTTGGTCATGGGGCATCGGTTGTATGAGATGGCTTCTGCTAGAACATATCGACCGGATAGGTAAGAATTGCATAAACATATTGCCACAAGCTTTATATTTGTAAACATACTTTTGAAAAGATGGAGACTGTAAAAGTAGAGGCTGCCTCCAGCTCATAGGTCAGATTGTTGCTCCTGAATTGGGTGGGTGCATGGGTTTTTTTTTTTTTTTTGGGGGCGTTGTTAACCTTTTACCAACTAAATGGATCATTTACATGGATTTTGTTGTGCCGTTCAACACTGTTTGATATCATGTTAATGCCTCTGTCCCACAAGGATTTCAAAGTCTGACAAATCTCACCTTTTAAGGATAGTCTGTTATTGCATTAATTACCTAAACATTTCTAGTAACTTACAAAAGTAGCCTCCAAATATTTATTGCCACTCCATTAAATTTGCTTTCTTTCTGCCTTTTTTAAAGCATTAAATGTGCTGGTGTTGGCTAAGTTAGAAAATTTTAAAGCATTTAATATAGTAATTAACAAACTAGTAGGGACAGATAACTCTAAGACAAACAGTGTTTGTTGGACTCAAGGAATTCATGCTAAACTTAGTCCATTCTTTTTCTCACTATTTCTTCCCGAGTCACTCTTTGTTCTACCCCTTGGTCTTTCACTCCTCTATATCTTTTTATTTTTTTTCTTTGTCTTTTCTATTTTTTTCCACTCATCTATCTGATCATCCTCATTGGAGCTTCAGTAAATTTGTTTATATGTTTTTTCTTTGTCACCTTAAATTCAGCATACAATATTTTTTTGGTGGATATGAAATTGCAGCCTCTTAATTGTGAGGTGTTGGTCCTTGCCAACTGTACCATCCCTTGAGGTTCTGTACAACATTGTTGGTATTAAGCAGTCCTATGGAATTTTCCTTAGAGTTTTAGTGGGATGTGTCTATCACATAACACTTAAAAAAAATCTCCACTTCATCCACTCTTTTCTGAATCTAGAAGTAAGATCTTCCTCAATTTCTCTTTATTTATTTATGATTCATCGAAAATAACGCAATCACCATGAGGTGTATGTCTATGGCACCCTATGGAAAAAAAAGAGGATAAAGAACTCAAGAGAGGATATCTTTTTATTATCTGTCCTGACTAATTCATTTTCACCCCTGTTTTCTCTCTCTTTTTTTTTCTTTTTATTTTTTTATTTTTTTTTTATGCGTTAATGTGTCTTACTAAAGTTATCTACATATATTCCATTTCTTGTTGTGCTTATTTTTAAAACCTTTCTATTCTAATGCATTCCTTCATGATTCTACTTTTGAGACAGGCAATCTGAAATTATTCTCTTAATCGGTTTATTTCTCTCTTGGGAGATCATGATAGTTCTTGTCTCACTCACTGTTGTTTTGGCATCCATTAAGGGGGAAAATTGTTCTTTTGCTGTTTGAGTAGGTTTTTACTCATCTGAACTTTCTTTGGCTGTTTTTAAGGTTATTCATTTGTGTTGGCCAAATTTACATTTCCCTCTGATGTTATCTGATACTGAATTATTTTCTGACTGTTCCTCTTGGTTCTGCAAACAGAAAAATTCTTGCACAATTATTTAACAGTACACGTGATCGTCTATACCGTCCATACCAGAATTGGACCCTTTCAGTGCGGGAACATCTCAACAAAAGCTTGGGTGAGGATGGCCTTATAAGGGAGTCTCTCCTATCAAAGAAGACTTCATTCCTTTCTCATCCACTTCCAGAATGTTCTTGTAGAACCCCAGGATTTGCTGACATTCCAACTTCAGTAAGGGGAATTGATGGCCAATTGTTGTATGGAGGAGAAGATGAGTGTCCCAAATGGATGGAGCATGGTCTTGCAACAGTTTCTCTTAAGGTAGGCAGTGCTCAAGAGGGCAGAGTTGATGAAAAGGAGTCGACAGAGGACAAAACAAATCTGGATGAGCTGCCAGAATACGAAGACAATGGCAGCAGAACGGATTCAACTCCATCATCCGAGCACGATGAGGAAATGGATCCTGGCGATTAGAAATAGATGAGCTGGGTATATTCTTTTTCAGCTACTGAGCTGGCCTCCAACCTCTTTCTGGATGAAAGTTTTAGGGTGGATGTACCATTTGTGAGGTTTTGCTCACTTTTTGAAACGTATGATCTTTTGGGGGGAAAGAAGCATTCAAAATTCATTTCATTGTCAACAGTCATGAGCTTCAAAACCAAGAGGTGGAAATTTTTTTTTTCTATATCCATTACATACTTCACAAACAAATGTTGGTGGGAGTGATCGCTGCAGATGTGCAAAATGGTTCCTGCTCATGGATACACAACTTCTGCTGAAGTGGTGCAATGGAGGTTGGAAGTGAACTGCATATATTTTTCATTGTGGGAGCTCCAGCATGGGTAAAGCATCCTCTTTTTTTTTTTTTTTTTTTTTTTTTTTTTTTGTGGTCCTCCCTTTGATCTTGTATACATCAGACTACTACAAATTTCAACTTGTATGTCTGATTTTGTAGTTCATATTGACAATGGAGCACCAGCATGGCTAAAGCTTCCCTTCCCTTCCTCACCTTGGATTCTGTCCCCATTCCTCTATTTTCCACCTAAAATTCTCATTTGTACAATGGTTCTGCTGTCTTGATAGAATCTGTAATTTGTATCGGCAGGGGATGCTTCCCGAGTTCCATCCGAGGAGAATTTGTATGATTTACTGAAGATTTGGTTAATTACTAATCTCATTACAGGTAACAGTTTTCTCACTCAGAGATAAATCACTGCTAAGTGAAATTAGCTTAAAAATTGCATTCCACCATCAGCAACTGTAAATCCTTCCCAAGAAGGATGATAGAAAGAGTCTTCAATTTATGAAAGTCATTATGTTCTGTTCATATTTGGAATATGTATACTGCAAATTGAGTTAATATAGTTTCAGGTTTTGTAAGGCTGTGTTTAGTTGCAAAGGGAATTGAAGGGAAGGGAAGTGAAATTTTTTAACTTAAAAAGGAAATTTTTGTAATATTTACAACACATGTTATTATATTGTTATGTAACTAATTTCAAATCATTTCATATTTAGTTATTAACTTACACTTCACTTTGTATTCAAATTCTTTGCATTTAAAAAGTAAAATAAATTTTATAATTTATTAGTATCATTATTAAATATGTTAAGAAAATTAGGTAGTTTACACAATCATTTTGTGTTATAACTACAGAAGTTTCCTTTTTAAGTTAAAATTTTTTCTTTCCTTTCCCTTCAATTATTCTTGCAACCAAACACAGCCTTAGGGATACAACTTAATAAATTTCTTACTAAATGATGTGTAGGAAAATTTGAGGGTCCCCCGGGTGGAAAAAGGAATATTTTTTTTTAAATAGTATTTTTTGCTGTTTGTTTTTGACTACTTTTGAGTAAGGCACCATGTAGTGACACGTGGCTTGACTACCATCCGATGGCTGCAGAGGATGGAAGTAGAGAAGTTGATCACCAGCGCGAATAGTGCGTAACAGTGAATTACAACCGTATCTTTTCATGTGTTGTTATTGAGATTTTTACAGTAGTGGAAAAGATAATTCAAACATTTATTTAATAGAAACCGGAGTAATAATAAGATCTCATTAGAGAATGTTCACGGTTGTTGGAGTTGGATTAGCTTCCACCAAAGCCATAGATTTCAAAGTCATGCTCCCACTAAAACTGGGATTTCAAGATCTGATTTTCGTACCTGGAGATGGTGAAATTACTGTCATGGATTTGTTATCTCTTCTAATTTTTTTTGGGGTGGCTAGGTGGACACATAGGAAGAGGGATCTACGACCCGTCCTGTGCCAAGCGCCAAGTCAATCTTTTAAGCCGTCCCGGGAGCTACTGCTTCCAGGATGAGTCGTTTCTCCCCTTCACTTTCTCTGGTGGAGAAAGTTCTTCGAGCTTACAGGTGAGCTTATGCTTACTCTCAGCCTCTTTGATTGGTATTAGCCTATTAACGGCAATGTAGTCTGGGTCCCTTATCTTGGGTTTATGAGGAAGGTTTCCTCCCTGGCTCCCTTTAGTAGGTGCGTCTTTTGGGGTGGTTTGATCGGACCCATGACACTAGGCTCCACCAGATCGACTCATTAACTACGAGTTAACCCTAACCATATCCAAACCGGAATCAGAGCCATTGCCATCTATGCATTCAAAAGAATGATTCAAACTTGCCGGTTGGATTCAACATTCAATGGTCTTGTAAAGCCAAATCTACGGTTGGGCTAATGACATCATGTAGACAACAAGGTCAATAAGATTGGTCACCTTATCTAGAAGCTGGTGTGGAATCAACTCCACTTGTCGTATATAGCCAGATTTTCTTCATGGGATTACATGTAAACAGCACTTTAATACTGATGATGATCATAATCCTTGCTTTTCTTGCTATTAAATATATATAAGAAAGATCCACTACATGATATGATTTAAGTTCATTTTTTTAAAGGGCGTACTCGCACAATCAGTCACGTTGGAACAACTTTACCGTCATGTCAAGGCTTGTCCTCATTTAGACCCATTATTTGCTTCAGAACAATTGGCTATGTTTGGATGCCAAGAAAAGAACAGAAGAAATTTTTTGAAATGAAAAAGAAAAATACGATGAACACATAAAATAATAATCAATGTTTTTCTCCTATGCTGTTCATTTTTTTTGGCATCCAAACATAGCCTAAATAAGTTTCTCTCTCCCTAAATGAACCCACATTGTGTTAGGAATGAGAGTACGCGAATAAGAAGAAAACACAAAGATTTAACGTAGTTCAGCATCTCATCGTGGGATGCCTACGTCCACTAGAGAAAAGAGAAATTCTTTATTCCCAAGAAACTTCTACAGCTCTCTACCTGACAGGCTTAGCTCATCTGTCAGTCTTACAGCGTCTTCAGCTCTCCACTGTCAGAGGAGAATCCTTTAACAGCCCTTAAGCCTTACTTAGGTTTTTTCACACAGATAAAATTTATAAGAAAACCTAGAAATCCTAATCCCACCACAATTATAAGTTTACCCCGTACATGTAATAGACTCATACCCTAATACAAATACTACCCTTATAATTGCGTGGACCCCATAAAATACAAGACATCAACCCAATAATCTACACCTAGTTTGGATTCTATAAACCACCTTGAAGAAAATCCGTTGATGTTGATTCTGAAAACCTGTCTCTGTCAAACCGCTACACCCAAACCAGCATAGCCCACACCCCGTCCGGATGTCCCGTACAGTTCACCACTGTACGATGTATGTGACTCCATCTCTCCCACGCTGCAGCATCACTGGAAAGATCACTGTCACTCACAGTCCTCCTGCAATTCCAGTTGCACCTGGAACCCGAGCCTCTCACCACCGCACCTCCAATGCAGACCTTGAGAACCGACTCCTCATCCCAGCCCTCTACAACTCCAATTGCACTTGGAACCCAAACCTCTCACCTCTGTACCTCCAATGCAAACCTAGAGATCCGACTCCTTGTCCCAGCCTACCAGTACTCCTTTGCCCCATGGTGCAACATAAACTGACCATTATGTGCATCGTATCGGGATTTAAACCCGCCGTTAGATCCAACACCCGATCTGACCAAGTCCACTAGGCCACTAAGATCCATTGCCGCCGCACCTGAGTCGAACTCTGCAAATCTCGACTCCATGATCCCTGCTCGCACATGCGATGACAGGAAGAATCATCTTCCTAGCCTAGATTTCCTTCCATCTCTTCTTGACGGCATTTTTTATTTCTCAAAAGATAACCGTGGAAACTAAAAAACTTAAAAAAACCACACAACAAGTGTAATCATTACACTCTTTTTTTTTTTAATTTCTTAATCATTCCAAAGGAATATTAGTGAAAAATACGAAACAAAATTCACCCCTTTTTTTTTTTTTTTTTTTTCCCTTCTTCTTCATACTGCGTACCTCCTTCCTTATCCTAAATCACTGATCAATCTACCGAACTTGAGCTCTAATACCACTTGTTAGGAATGAGAGTAGCAAACAAGAAGAAAACACAAAAATTTAACGTGGTTCAGCACCCCATCGTGGGATGCCTACGTCCACCAGAAAAAAGAGAAATTCTTTATTCCCAAGAAACTTCTACAGCTCTCTACCTGACAGGTTTAGCTCATCTGTCTGCCTTACAGTGCCTTCAGCTCTCCACTGTCAGCCTTACCTAGGTTTTCCCAGACAGAGACAATTTATAAGGAAACTTAGAAATCCTAATCCCACCACAATTATAAGTTTACCCCGTACTTGTAATAAACTCATACCCTAATATAAATACTATCCTTATAATTGCGTGGATCCCACTGAATACAAGACATCAACCCAATACATTGAAGAGTGGTTGACAACTGCGGAAACCCCAAACCCCTCCCCCACAAAAACTGAAATAATAAGTGGGGTGGAGGGAACTAGAGAGGGGTGGTAAAAGAAACAACAAATCTATAGTTTGATCACTGTAGAATAGAGGAGAATAGAGTGCTCTAGTGTTGGGAGTATGTCTTATGAGTTTGTGAACTAGAGAGGGGTGGTAAAAGAAACAACAAATCTATAGTTTGATCACTGTAGAATAGAGGAGAATAGAGTGCTCTAGTGTTGGGAGTATGTCTTATGAGTTTGTGAGCTAATTCCGATGGATCATGAAAGCCTTTCAAGGCTATATGGGTGTTTTGGTAAATATATCTATATAGGATTAACTATTATAGAGTGATGACATTCTCTGTAATAGGACTAGCTAGACACGCGTTATAACCTTATTTTCCATTGATAGTCCAGCAAATCTCATTATTGTCATAAATAAAAAATTATCCCCATCAAAAAACAAGACTTGGATTTCCTGCAGCTGTGCACCCCTATAGCCGCATCTAGACCGTTGAAAGTGTATTTGCATGTATGTCTATGGATCCAAATCATCTCCTGCGGCAGGAAACCTCCTGCCGATCCAAGGGAGTTGGGTTCAGTCTGGCCGCCTGCCAATACATTGGGGGGTGGGCCGGCTGAAATCCAACCCTTGGCAGGCGGCAGGACCGCAGGAGAGGATTTGAATACGTATGTCTATGCATTCCAACGGATTCAATGCAGCTCAGGGGCTGCACTGCTACAGACAATTCAAACCCCATCAAATCATGTAAATCTTTGCATCGTGTGATTATTTTTTTCTACTTTGTATTATTTTTCTGCATCGTGTTTAGGTACATCCGGTATTCTCAAGACCCTTTAATTATATAAGTAATTCATTTAAGAGAAAGCTGATTGTTTTTAAAGAAACCCAATCATATATATTATAAAATCACAATATCAAAGAATACAAAGTCTGAAAGGGAGGAACATTAATGGATATACGTAAATGACTGATTCTGTTCTTCACACAAGAACAACCCCTAAAATGGAAACAATAAAAGTAAAACAAGAGCATAGAGATGAAGGAACTGTGTGAATTCCATTCTCTCTAAATAATCAGAACTTCAATCCTTAAGTGCAGATATCCAAGGCGCAGCAGCAACATACGGCAGCACAACTGCAAAGCAGATCAAGTACCCAAAAAATATATTAGGAAAGAAGTATCCATTAATGGAAGCTTCAACACAAAAAAAAAGAAAAAAAAAAGGGTTGAAATCATAGAAAGGAATAGAAAGTTCTTGAAATACTAACCATCCCTTCCAGAACCCATCACCTCTGCTCTTTGTTTCTACTGGAGCAGCTTGCTGTGAGTTACCATAACCATCCTTGGTAGGATAACCAGCAGGTGGAGGAGCTACATAAGGTCCCTGTGGGTATCCCTGCCCTGGTGGAGGAAAAACTGCAAAACAAATCAAAATCAGAACTCATAATTCAACAAAACAAGAGCTACCGGCCATGATTAAAATCCCAAATGGGTCTTTAAATCAGCAAAAACCAGATCAAAATATTGTGAAAATTCACCTGTGGATTGCTGAGACATGTTGCAGAGCTAATAGTTTCAGAGAAATGGAACAAAGAAAGAGATGGAAGGAGATGAAACTGAATTGAAGTTTGGGTCTGTGGGGGTGTATTTGTAGTTGAGTGGAGAAGGGAGGATTGATAATTACGGGGAGAATAGGCGGCTTCAACAATTCAACGCGGATAAAAGGAAAGAAGCGTGAAGAGAAATCTCACGCGTAAAGAAACCTGGCAGGTTTAGGTAAGAGTAGGATAAGGATTTATTTGTGTGTTTCGTAGTATGTATGTGTTACAACGAACACATATTCAACCAAAACCAACCAGATAAAAACACGTGGCAATAAAAAATATTCTAACAACTTTTCAACGTTTAGACTGCGGGGGTATGCATGTGGACGTTTCCAAATGTTCAACTCTCGGGAGTCGTGACACATATTTGATTTCTATTTCTTAAATGAGGGGTTTCTGATTTAATGGATTAAACAATGTTGGTAGGCCCACTAGATGATACAGACCAATATAAGATCGCCGGATCCACATTGCCTCCTCCGAGATTCGGGAGGAGGGGCGGTGACTCCAATAGATGGTCCATATTTGGGGGTCGGATGAATCTGATCCCGTCATCCAAGCCTACAAGCAGTCAGCTCAGATGGAAGGGTAGGATTCATTCGACCCCAAGTGTCAACCATCCACTGGGGTCGCCGTCTCTCCTCCCGAATCTTTGAATCTCTGGGGGGAGAGGATTTGAATCCGCCAAACGGTTTTCCCATTTTTTTTTTATGACACTACTTTCCATACATCAACTAGTCTATCTCATGCGCCGGGTCCACTGTTTTGTGGGCATCACCATCATCCCTTTTTTGTGCTTCGGATTCACATCAGAAATGATTCACGATGATACAAACATTTTTTTTTTTTTGCTAACCATGGATAACAAATTCATATGAACCCCACAGTCTATAAATCGAATCATTCAAAGGTTGAATGATAATCTTTCCATTTATATTTTAAGTAGAAAAAGAACACTTGCACCCATGTAAGTGATTCCAAAAGGGTAAAAGGGGTCGAACTTAAAAACTTCCGCTTCTTAAAAACATGTTATTCAGTTTCTATTTCCTTGCTTTTTCAATTTTCTTTTGATTTATAGTTTCTAAACTAGTAGGGATCTTAGAGAGTACTTTTGATTCACAAAATAATTTTTTTCTTGATTCCCTTATATTTATATAGAATGATTACAGGGAGTAGGTTGGCTTTTAATAACTTGGCAAATAAAGTGTTTTCGGAACAAAAGAAAATGGCAATTTAGATGGTTGCAACAGTGATGGTTGTTATGGTGATCAATAGTGGTTCATGGTTCGAACAACAAACAATTGTAACATGATTCCTTGAAATTCTTGTTTTTCTCTTGTCAAAATGTTCACAAACGTTTAGAAATTTGTTTTCCACCGTTAAAGAAACGCTTTTTTTGTAAAAAAAAAAAAAAAAAATCACTGTGCCAAGCATTATTCTGCTCATAATTTATTCCCAGAAAATAAGAAATCAATAAAAACTTTCTAAATAATGTTACCAAACGCGGCCCTACCATATTTTTGCTTTCTCATTTTTTTCTTTTCGTATCATGCCCAAAGGTGGAAAATTGTTTCCATATGATTTTCGTATTTAATTGTATCTACAGTTTTAGGAAGCAGAGTCAAGGAAATGGGCGATTGAGACAAGAATCAACTAGCCTTGGTTTTTTTTTTTTTTTTTTTTGGTGGAAACCTAGCCTTGATTCTCGATTCAGGTCATTCCCATTTTGGATTTTGGATCAGGTTATGTATTGATCCACAGTCCTGAGATTGATTCATCTCTCTACTTTCTAATCATGTGGGTCATATTAATGAAATTATTTTCTACACTCCCATCGATATGGGGTGTGAGATTCCCCTCCCCCCACAGTGGTAGTGTAGAAACCTATTGTTTTTTAGTCTAAAAAAAGATAGAGTTTCAAAAAGTGTAAAATCAAAATTTTATTTTTGCTTTAGAGGGAAATTCAAATTGATTTTTGTTTTGAATTTGTTGAGGCAATGGGAGTTTTAGTCCTACATTACTTTGAAACAAATTTGAGCTGTGATTTATATGTAAATAGTGTTCTAATTGATCTAGAGCTCTTGCAAGAAAGTCTCCCTCTTAAAAGAGGTGTCAGGGGGGTTCTGGGGTACCTTTAACTCGCGCGCAAGACACAGGTTCGGGTCATGGGCGTGGTGCGGGCGTGAGCGTAGTCCTCTTATAAGTAGAGGGCACTGCTTTAGTCCAAAAACACTCAGAATTTAATTTGAATTCATCTCCCTCCCTCCAACTCTTTCATATTTTGTTTGATCGGTATTGAGCTACTTTGTTTGAAAGGATTATTGATCTCAACTATTGGTTCTTCTCACAAGGTTCAGCTTTTGAGCGCACATAGTTGGAAGAGCCTCACATGCGTTATTTTAATCTTGGAAGTTGATTTATTATGACCTTTTGCACCATAGGGGTAAATTTAACGATAATGACCATAGGCA
Source organism: Protea cynaroides (assembly GCA_028583415.1). Classification (NCBI taxonomy): domain Eukaryota; kingdom Viridiplantae; phylum Streptophyta; class Magnoliopsida; order Proteales; family Proteaceae; genus Protea; species Protea cynaroides. The sequence continues at coordinate 48,298,075 of CM053267.1, forward strand.
CGACTCAGTCCTATCCTTAATTCGGTTTTGAAATCGGCAGTGGTTTACATTTTATTTACATTATATATTTGTTAGCAAGTTTTGTATTAATATTGTATGCATACAGTAATAGTTTTAAACATATTACCACAAAACATCTACCTTTAATAATTGGTTTAGATTGGCCATGGTTAAATTTTATATTCAATTTCAACCATATATCATCCCATGCATTGGCATGGACCTTTTCACTTGGCCAACTCTGTTTGTATTAACATATGCGCAAGGCCTTGATGTCTTCTATTTATACAAGTTCAAACCCTCATCTGACTTACCATGTGACAAATATTTGTGTAGTCTAAAGGCCAGAGTCATTTATTTGGTTATGATGTAAAGATATTGTTGGGAAGTTAAGAAATATCATATAAATAAATTCAATGTAACTAAGATGATGATATTAAGATAGATGTGTGATAAAATTATGAAGAATAAAATAATAAATGATTATATCAGAGTTGATTTGGAAGAAGCACCAATACGTGATAAGTTATGAGAAAGTCATTTGAGATGGCATGACCACGTTCAATGGAGGTACTTAAATGTTTCTGTACAAATGAGCGATTTGATTCAATCAAACAAATTAAAAGACTCAAAAGCAAACCTAAAATGATTTTGTGCATGAGGTGGACAAGAAAGACATGCATAGCTTAATCCTTGTATCAAGTATGGTTTTTGAATAGATATAATTGAAGAACATGAATTCATGCAGTCGACCCCAATTAGTTGAGATACGACCGTTGTAGTTGTTGTTTTTCTAATGACAGATCATAATTAAAAGACCCTTTCTTACAATCTTATGCTATGTTTGTTATACATTCTTAGAAAGCATTTTAGTGCATTCTTGAACATGGATCTGAAGTTTAAAAATAAAAAACGTGGTCTTTTCTAAAATCCATATTTTACCCTATCGAAATATCTCACATTAATTTTAATGAATTCTCATAGAATGCATTCCAAATGCAACATTCGTAGAATGAAAGGTTTAATTTTCCATATTTTTTAAAATTCATAGACAAAGTGGAATAAAATTAAAAAAAAAATCAAATGTACATATCTAAAATTGTTAAATATTCCAAATTCACCATTTTTCTCACGTGTCGCTTTATATAGTCCTAAATTTTCTCACGTGTCACTTTACATAGACCTAAGATAGACATGAAATATTACTTGCCGTGGTGTTATTCAACTCCTCTTGCTTTTGATGTAATCAATTCAACTGCTCTCCTAATTGGTAAGGAATTAGGACAAACATCAATGTCTCAATTTTATGTCATATGTTGGTTAACTAAACTTTAGGATATGTGTTTGGACTGATCTTATTTACTTCATATTTTATCATTTGCATCCCAAATTTGCCCTAAATCAGGATTCTTCAGTTCACTTGTGTGTTTTGTTTGTTAACCTGCTTCAACAAATCCCAAATGACTATCAATATATAATACATGCTAATTTTTCTAAGGGCCCACTAAGGTCTTTGCAAAAGCTAGGGTTGGTCCCTTGCCTGATTCCCTGTTCTTAAACCTTGATTCTAAGTAACTTGTAGATATGGTTGTAAATAAAAAATTGAGCTACGATTCTCTGAGCATTGGGGTTTCCTGTGCTCAAAATGGGAAGTAGCGATGGTGGATTTTTGGGGAGAGAGAGAGAGATGCTGACATAACTCCCACTAATTTTGCATGCCACTAAATGTCATAGATGTTTGGACTTTGGTAAAGTTATGGTATAGTCTGAAGCTTATAATTAAACATTCTTACATAATACCTCTTAAATAAATAACAAAGATTTTAGGCTCTCTTTGGTATAGTTTATGTTATGTTTATGAGTTATTTATGACAAATCATTTATGAGAACAAATAAACATCACTTTTACTACTGGAGGATCTGAACTAGACATTATACTGCTGCTGGTGGAGATAGTGGATATAAATCATAAATTATAACACTTTGGTACTACTACACATAAAGAAGCAATAATAGATTATCACTATTGTGATAAACTATATTATTACATATGTATAAATTATCACACATGTATGTTGCTTTCTTGAAGACAAATCAATAGAGCCATATATTATTATGTTCAATGCTTTCTAAGCATGACTAGGAAGAAAAAGCTGTTCCCTAATTTTGGAATCAAAATCAAGGAAAAAAAAAAGTTCTCTTGAACAAGAAGTGGGAGCTACATTAGTATTTCCATGTCTTTCTATCTCCTCCCTTCCCTTTAATAATGACTCCTCCATGGTCCCTTCCATTGGTGAGGATCTGCAATTTGCCATTCTTAAAACCTTCTCCCCAAATTTAATTGCCTTTCTTAAGGAAAGAAAAGTAATTCCAATAATGATTTTGAGATGTTTTCACAAAAGGATTTCAGAAAAATGATGGAAAACATTTCTTGAAAACTCTTTCCTAACTTTTATTTTTATTTTTATTTTTATTTTTATGTTATCTAGTGCAATCAAGAAGAGGGCGAGCCTTGGTCTAACAATAAGTGTGACACCCGAGGGTGGTGAGTACCGACCATCTCGAGAAATCATTGAAGGGTTCCCACCAAGATACGACTAGTACCAGGTGGTTCAGGAGATCAATAAGGGTGCACAAACTTAATTCCACATTTGTTAGGGGGATGTGGTTGGGCTAGCTGATTACCCTTAGCCTCCGCAACATGTGAAAACACATTTTAAAGCCTTGAGGTCATCGGCCAAAGACGACAATAGCTTGATAGTTTTACGGAGGTTGGGGTGTTATAGTAAGGTTGTCATATTGCAACTTGGTGATCACGGGTTCAAACATGAAAACAGTCTCTCTGTGTTACGGGGATAAGACTGCATATATTTTGTCCCTCTTAAACCCTACATAGTGAGAGTCTTGTGCACTAGGACATTCTTTTTATGCAACCAATAACATTGTGGTGTGAAATCCTTTTCTATACCTTTATCTTCATCAAGTTTGTGAATGATTTTTGACAAATGGAATGATATATGTGGACAATAATCCTCCCTCACCCCACCCCACCCCACCCCACCCCAACCCAAAAAGAAAATCTAAGCACCTAAACCTAAAACTTTTGACTTACCTTTAAGAGTGACATAATGGGTTGACAAAGGTTGAAACAATCTTTGGTTTTGGAGGATCACCTTAGGAATGTGAAGTATGGGGACTCCAACAAAGAGTAGGACGAGTAAGTAGGATGGGCTGCGATGTTCTTGAGATTTAGACAGATAGGGAGTTGACGGTCAACTGGTTATAGAATCTGCAAATCACACCTAGCCTTGGAATCTATTCCTCTTAGACCCTACAGTAGCAAGAGTCTTGTGTACTAGGATGTCCTTTTTTGCTGATGTAACCAATAACATTGTGGTGTGGAACCCTCTTCTTAACTTTTATCTCCATTAAGTTTGTGAATGATTTTTGACATATGGGATGATATATGTTGATAATCCTCCTCCCCCACCGCACCCCAAAAAAATAATCTAAGCACCTAAAACCTAAAACTTTTGACTTACCATTAACAACAGAGTGACATATTGGGTTGACAAAGGCTGAAACAATCTTTGGTTTGCAAGATCAACTCATGAACATGAAGTATGGGAACTCTTACAAGGAGTAGGACAAGCATTTAGGATGGGTTGTGATGTTCTTGAGATTTAGACAGATAGCGAGTTGATGGTCGACTGGCTATAGAATTCGCAACATCACACCTAACCATGGGATCTATTTCCATTCTTACTAGACAGTTACTCTTTTTATTCGAGTTTCAGGTTTGTAATAATAACTAAACAACTTAGACGGTACATCTCCTTAGCACAGATCTAACAAACAAAACTAGAAGAATAGAGTCATTATCCTCTCCAATTGCTGGATCCTCCAATCGAGGATCCAACGGTCTCTCTTTAACTCGGCGCGTCTACCAATACATCGATAGGTGTGCCTGGTTAAGAGAGACCGTTGGATCCAGCAATTGGAGATGATAATAACCCAGAAAAATGTACATCAGTTGCCTTTGCCATCCCTGTAGTATAACTTAGAGTAAGACCTAAAAAAAATGCATAAAGGAAGCCAAGACAGACCATACTATAGAACTTCTTTATATCGGTTTCATTTTAAAAAGTAAAAAAGGGGGTGAAATCAATACCTTAAACAAACAAACAAACAAAAAAAAAAAAAAAAAAATTTGAAATCAGTACTGAATGGCATCTTCTCCAGTCCAGTTGACAATGGGCCAATGATAACAGGGCCAGGTCCGGACAAACAGCTTGGCCTAGTCCTAAAGGAACAGCCAGGTCATCTACAGGCCTGGCCCGTAAACTCAATTGGCTACTCTACTCCCAGTCTCCCGGCTCGCCATACCGCTCGCACGTCGCACCTGCAAAAATTCGAAGAAAAACTCGAGACACAGAGACTATCTGCAGCAAAGGAAATGGGTCGATCTTTAATTTCTTCCACGAACATTCCTTTGAGACTTTCTCAAATACCCAAAATACTCTTACCTGGTTTGGAGCAAAAGCTGCCTCTCACATTGAATTTCACAAGGAATTCTATCGGACTAGGAAAATCGGAACATGGGGCACGGAGGGTATCATCCATCTCCACTATTCCTGCGAGGAGACTGTGTTCAAAGGCTGTTTTATCTGAAATTCCCAATGAGAAGCAGTATCCGAAAATGGGTGCTGAATCGACTGGACCCATTCCTTCTAATGAGCTTCTTGGAGCCGTCGAAAATGCTGCGAAGACTGGTGCTGAGGTTTGGTTTATTTATTTATTTACATTTCTCATGTAAAGGAAGAATTCATTTCATTTGTGATCATTGCTTGCCTATTGCAGTTGGTTGTTGGAACTCCACTGTTGTAATTGCATCCATGTTGAAACTTATTATGAATATCACTGCAGAATCTAAACGGTCTTAGTTCAATTGGGTCGTAATATGCAGAGTTGGTTTATTAGAAATTGGAATTTAATTGTTGAGAGAAATGTAGGTAATGACTCTTTGTCCTAGTGAAACTTTAAGTTACTGAGTCGGGTTCGTTGGATAACTCCACAAAACTTTTTACTCGTGATCATTGCTTGCCTAGTGAAGTTTTGCTTGCCTAGTGAAGTTAGTTGGAATAAATCTCAGAAACTATCTTCAACTCATAAGACTCATCACCATGCCCAAGGTTGGAAAGTAAGCTGTATGGTGTGTCTCTGTCTTTGCCGAGTGTGGCATTGTTTTAGTCAAATATTAAAATCTCGAATCTCGAGGTCGTCTCGACCTTGAGCTAGACCAATATTTTTGAGATCATCTCGGCTAGAACATGTTGAAAAGCCGTAAAGGCTAGAAATGAGTGTTTCAAGCCTTAAATAACCATGTTAAGGCTTGATACTGTAGGGAAAAACTATTTTAACTTATATAAACACACTTAAACCATAAAATTGAAAAATTAATTACTCATTGTGGTTGTTTGGGTTTACACCCATGTTTGGTAACGTCGGTTTGAAGTTTAGATGTAAAACTAGGGTATTATTGGCTATTCTACATAATGTTACACTAGTAGAAGATCAAAGAAGACCAAATGAACTAGTAAAATTATATTTTAGGAGAAGAATAAACATAATAACACTTAATTAGTTAATTTTTATATTCAAAAAATCCAAAGTAGTTAAGTAGACCATACAATCATAATTCATACATTATGTCGAGACTAATTGAGAATTGGTCGAGAATTAGTCGAAAATGTTGAGAAATGATCGAAAACTAGTCGAAAATGTCAAGAAATGGTCGAAAATGTCGAGACCAGTCGAGAATCCCGAGATCTTGTCTCGTACCTACTCTCGTCTCGACCAAATCAAGAAGTTTTTAGAAATTCGAGATCTCGTCAAGATTTTAATCTATGGTTTTAGTAGGCCATATAACGTGTTTTTATGTCTTGAGCAGGAGGTTCTGAGTTGATGATAAATGAATAGCTTACCTTTTGAAGTACATAACCGTGAGGTTGTGTGCTGTCTCACTTTTAGATCCTTCTTCAAAGGAGATTGATGCATTCTCCTATGAGGTGGTTTAGGGGTAGCTCCTTATGCCTAAGGGATGAAGACGCTTGTATCTGCAAAGATGGCCCTGGCTGAATCCTTCTATGGCACATCAATTAGAGATGAAATGGAGCCATCACTAATTAGAAGATACTCCTTTAAGAGTTGAAGCTTTTGCATGGTTGACGGCTTTGAATAATGTTAGTGGATTGCAATCTGAAAAAGGAGGTTTCCAAGTGGCAATCAGATGTCAATGTTGGAAAAGAGGAGAAGACACTGATTACCTTTTGTGCATTGAAAGTTGTTTTGGCATGTATGAAATACTTCCTAGCTCTTTTTGGTTTCTACAGGATAGGTTCATTGGAGTTGCAATATCTTCACATCTAGGTCATGGATCCTTTATGGAGCTTAGGGGAAAAATTTATGGAAGATAGTTGATTCTGATTTAGTTAACTAAAATAGGAATCTTTTTATGGGTCATGGTCATATATATAGGCTTTTATTCTGGATTGGATATTCAGCCAAAATTATATGAGGGCTGTCGCTTGCTGCCAGTATGAAGAACTGGGGCTTGATTCTGAAAGTGCTAATTGTTAAACTACAGTACAGTCCACATGGTAGGACTGTACTACAGTCCACACAGTAGAGGACCTACTCAATATCCTTATCGTGTGGGACTGCTAACAGTCCTCATCGTGTGGGACTTTTTCATCAACATACTGTCCTCATCGTGGAGGACTTACTTGGACAGATACACGGTTGGAGAAGGATTCTACAACTCTTGTTGCTGAGTTGGAATACGACTTCACAGTCCTATCTAGTCTACAATTCTAATTAGATTGTTTCCTATTGAAGTTTGGACTCTTTTGTTCTTTTCTTATTTACTGTTTTGGACTAATTAGTTATCTGTTTGCAGTAGGCTAGTGGCGGTAGCTTTAGATTAGATTCCATTGTAATCTTGGACTCTTTCTTTATATATACAATTATGAGAGGAGCTGACTAATGATTCTGCCTCTCTTTACAGAATCGATCTCTTTTCTCCTCATATTCTCCTCTCGGTTACTGGTTTCAGACTTCTGTTCAGTTTGTTTCATAATTGCAAAAAATATAAAGGCCAGGACTGTTTCCAGCCCACCCTCTGAGGAACCTTGTGTAAGAAAGACTTGCACCAGCTTATGGCCCTTTTTCATGTGCAGAAAGCTATCCTTTCTGCACGCTATATGATCTTGCTAAATTATTTTGTCATTATAGCAAGAAAGAAATAACATTAGTGCCTATTGCTAATATGCTTAATGAGATTTTCTCCATTTCAGATATTCATATTTTTTTAATATGTTGTTCCTTCATGTTGTAGGTTGTGATGAATGCCGTCAATAAACCTCACAATATTACTTATAAAGGACTCACGGACTTGGTGACTGAGTAAGGAAACTTTATTCTATTCCATTGATTGGAGATGCTTTCATGCTCAATTCTGTGTTTCACGCATTAAGCTCAGGAATACATTTATTTGCTAATATAATGGCCGGTCATAATTCAATAAAGATTTAAGTGGGTCCGCTTGGACTATGTGACTGATATTTTATATCATAGGAGATCCTGGTCCTTTATTTATAGTTCTTGTATTAACTGATTCAGAATTAGGTGTAGATATATCCTAATGTTTCTATGATCTCACTCTCTATTTACTTGGATGGAGTATCGGTATCACTTGGGGTGATCCATGTTCTGGTACCCAGGCTTAAATTATTAGTCTCACCTTCTGAAGAATGTTTGAGCCCAGATCTTCTTTCCTGCTTGTCATAAGGACTATATGTGGAAACTGCAAGGCAAGCTTAGGCTGTGTTTGGATGTCAAGAAAAGAAAAGAAAAAACAGCATAAGACAAAAGTAATGATGGCAAAATGATCAGTTTATGTCTATCTCTCTCCTCTATTTAAAAAATCCTTTTCTTTTCTTTTCTTGACGTCCAAATGCAGCCTTAGCTAATCACTACATTTATTGGCTTTATACATCGTCATCTACATCAGAAGTATGAATGAATTTAATCTTAAATGATCCTTTGTTTTTATACTATTTACCAGTGTTGTCAAGGCGTTGCCTAGGCATCCAGGCTAACTCAAACATTACAACATAAAAACTAATCATTGACTGGAAACTTCTAAGAGCTTAGCCGCCAATAGAAGAATAGAATCTAATCATTGGCTAAAGGTAACTTGCTCATTTATAACATAGAAAGTAAATCTAGAAACTAAAGAACATGGAAACAAAGAAAAAGAAATCAAGGTTGTCACGGTGACATGGCAACCCTAGGCGTTAGAGGGTCGTTGGATGCCCAAGGCGTCTGCCTAGGCATCCAAGGTGCCTGGATGCCTTGACAACAATTAATGAAATAGAAAGTAGACTAAAATTCGTGCTCCTAACTACTAGCTATAGTGTAGGGCTATCAAAGAGGCCATTACAATGAAAGCCATTGGCCCAAAGGCCCAACTTTTATACAACTCATCAAGGCTTATTTTGACTAAAATAAGTGCATTTCTGTATTTTCCTGCATCATCCTGCTCTAAATTCATGGTAGAAGCAGAAGCTGTGCCATGCAGTTCTGGCTTCTTATTCTCAGATTCCGATGGATTCTCAGAATCCAATTTCTGGGGCAATGGAAAGCTAAAAATGCGGGCCCAATTGGAAACTTCAAATTGGAATCTTTGGCAATAGAAGTTGGAGAAGCTTTAGATGCAACCCCCCTTTGTGAATTTTGCTTCTCTCCCAAAATCTGCACACGAGGAAGCTTCCTAAGTGCATGTCTGGGTAGTCTCTCATGTGCAGAAGCTTGGGTCTGGATGGCCAAGAAGCCAAAATACAGTCACCGGGAGATGCTCCTTGGAATTCTAGTACCCAGTGGTGGCATAAATCTGAGAATCTGAATGCATGTTTTTCATGCTGCCTTCTGCAGCTGAGCAGGATTCTAATTGTGAGAATCTAACCTCAGAAGCAGGATTCTAGAGTCCAATCAGAATCTGATATTCTGAGTAGCAGGACCTTACCCAAAACTCCTTGAGTTGTGAAGTGACTTAAACTTGGTTTTAGTTTAACTTGCAGAAGCATTATCAATTTGGTCTTGTATTGAACTAATCAAGGAAGTTCTATACAACCTCTGCTTTAAAATGATAATAATAATAGTAACAACAACAACAACAACAACAATAATGTTTTTTTAAGGGGGATGAGTTGATGCTGTTGTTTTTTTTTTTGAATTACTTGCAGCACAGATAAAATGAGCGAGGCTGCCATCCTAGGAGTATTGAAAAGGAATTTCCCAGATCATCTTATTCTCGGGGAGGAGGGTGGGCTTATTGGGGATTCGTCATCTGATTATCTCTGGTGCATTGATCCATTAGGTTTGGTGCTCTTAGCTGTAGTTTCCAAAAACAATTTTACAATTTGTTTATTTACTTAAGTATTTCAAGTTCTAGGAAGTGTAACTCGAAACAAAGTGTTTGTGATTTCGATTTAGTGTAATCATCGGGAATGATAAATCTGGCTTGGGAGTCTTGGAAAGATGAACCCACAAAAAATACAAGTAGTTTGAGGGTGAAAAAATAAAGGGGACTCATCAGACAATAGAAAATCATGTCTCAGTGTGTAACAGAGCCATCGAAAGCACTAGTGAGTGGCTTGATGCTGCGGATATAAGGCACTAGATGAAGGGGAAGTTTGAAAACTATGTAATTCAGAGTAGTGTGAAAAAATTTTCAACTGAGGATGTGACATTTGTATACAAACAAGTTAATGTAGCTAACAGCCTGGCACAGATAATTCTTATCAATTGCATGGAGTCTTTTAGATGGTTAGAGTCCCTGTTTATTGGATTCCTGATATCAACATGTTCTGGTGGAGTACCTCTGGATTTCCCCATCTTATCTTGTTACTGGAATGACATAAATTAACATCTTTGTTACATTATCAATCTCTTTGAAGTTTGAAGTTCTTCTTTTGCTCATGGAAAATTTCTTGGTGGGTAGATAAAAATATTATTTATCGGAAAATTACATGCACCTCCCCTGAACGTATTCCTAAATCCAGGCACACCCTAACTTCGAAGGAAATTACAGCCGCAGCCCGTACAGGGGCAGTGGTAAACGGAAAACTTGAAGTGACACCATTGGCCTCCTAAATATATCCCATTCCCTTATATCGTAATTCATGTTCAAGGGTACCTTTGTAATTTTCTTTGTTTTCTTTTCTTTTTTTAGAAGTAGGGATATATTTGTAATCTTGTCTTTGATGATTTCATTATAAATAAGAAGGCTGAGTGAGGAGATCATTATCTCACTCATTCTCTGATCTGACATGGTATCAAAGCCACCACAACCCTACTGCCACTACTTATTTAAACTACTCACCTGCCTTCTTTCTTCTTACCTTCTTAGCAGCAACCCAGTAGAGAATTCTCTTCTAGGCGGTTCCACGATCTGCAACTAATCTCCACGACCTGCAACTCACACTAGATTGACATCTTCACGCTCCTGATCTGTGAAGCACTGAGTTGTGTCCGTTTCCTCCTTGTGTCTTCCTGACATCCCTTGTTAAAAATCCTTTTCACCTTCCTTTTCATATTCAATCAGTGATCGTTCAACAGCAGCTATCTTCCATTCAGGGTTCTTTATTCTTTTCACATTAACGAACTCTACTCTTCGATTTTGCACCTCTATTTTCGTTCTTTTTTATTTCTCTATTCTAATTCAAGTTTGAATCAAATATTCTTTCTTTATTTCTCATTTCTCCTCTCGTTTTGGTAATGGCACTATTTCCTCCTTTAAATCCTTAGTTTCCATGAATCTCAATATTGCTTAGTTTCTCGGCTAATTGGATTGATGATAATTTCTCTTTTGATCGTTGGAGGCCATGGATGGTATTCATGGAAACACTAACACAGCAATGTCAAACACGAGCTTGGCTCCAACTCCGAATGCGAATACTCCATCACCGTTCTTTTAAGTCAACATGACCTATGATATGGTCGATGATCCGACTACGGGTTTGATAGTTTCTTGGAGCCTTTACAACAACAACTTTTTATCTAGGCAGGGAGAATCCAAACTTCAAACCGGCAAAAATATCGTCAGATTCCATTCTATAATAAATAAGGGGGACAATTTATCGTTTTTGTTACATGGCACGAGTGGAAACCTCTACACCGTCATCATTCTTATCTCTTCAAATTTTTCTCTTTTTATTTTTTATATGCTCCCCCCACAAAAAAAAAAAAAAAAAAAAAAAAAAAAAAAAAAGAGGAAAAAAAGAAGAAAAAAAAGATGTTTGAGTACCATATTAAAACTAGGGTGAAACAAAAAGCTTAAACCAATGGTGATGGCTCTTCTTCTTTAGTAGTTGCAGCAATTGAGGTTAGGTTTGGGACCTTTCTTCTATCTTGGGGGAAATGGTGAAGACAAGCTAATGCCATTGGTATCTTTAAAAAGGGTAAAAAAGTAAATTCATACCAATGTAAGGCATAGTTGTCAAGGTGACAAGGTAATCCAAGGCGTTAGAGGCCATCCTAGGCACCTAGGCATTGCCTAGGTGACCAAGGTGTTCCTTGTGTATTTTTTTTTATTTCAATATTAACGCTGTATTTATGTTTATATAGATGATGTGTGCTACATAAAGAATCACCATTTAAGGCATAATCTAATTAATATGAGAAAATCGACAAATAATGAATAAAGCATAAGACATAAAGAAGCATATTTATAAAAAACGAAAAAACACAAATCAATAAACTAAGAAGTTATAACATAATAGCATATAAGTAAGAAACAAGAGTGCAAGAGCAAGACTATAATGTATTTAAAGAACTAAAGATGCAAGCTACTCAAAAAATATCATACTATTGTTACCTCCATGATGCCTAAATAAATGATTGTGCCTCTATTACTCAGTAGCTTAGTGGTAGAGCAGCCGACTATTAATCGGCAGGACGTAGGTTCGAATCCTACTTGGGAGAGATCATAAAGTATAAAATTACTAGAAGAAGGTGGCAATCAAACAATAAAAACCATAGACAACCATAATTCCAACATCACATTCATATAATATAACTATATAAGTGAATACAACAGCACTGTCTATATATATTTAGTCTTCATTACTGACAAGTGAATGCATTATTTGACACAATCCATGTTACACGACAAAGTAAGAGAAGTAGGGGAAAAAAAAAAATCAAAGGTCCAGAGGACTAGAACCGAGAAGAAAGAAGGGGAAGAAGAGAAAGGGAGGAGGAAGAAGGAGAAGAAGAAGAATAAGAGAAGCAGGAGCATAACCCCCCCCTCCAAACCGAAAAAAAAAAGAAAAAAAAAGAGACTGTAGGGAAGGGAGGAAGAAGAAAAAGGAAGAAGGAGAAGAAGAACAACGACCCAAAAAAAAAATCGTAGATTTGTAGTAACAATAGCAGAGAAGGAAGAAGACCAAAAAAAAAAAAAAAAAAGACATCGAGTAACCCTAGATAGTAGTAGAGAAGGGGAGGAGAAGGAGGAGGAAGAAGAAGAAGAAGGAGGAGAAGAACAACAACAACAACAAAAAAAAATGAAAATGCAGATTTGCAGTAACAGTAGCAGAGACGGAAGAAGACCAAAAAAAAAAAAAAAAGACATCGAGTAACCATAGACAGTAGCAGAGAAGGAGATGAGGAGGAGGAGGAAGAAGAAGAAGAAGGAGAAGAATGACAAAAAAAAAAAAAAAAAAAAAAAAACTTCGCAGATTTGTAGAAACAGTAGCAGAGAAGGAAGAAGACCAAAAAAAAAAAAAAAATCAAGTTACTGAAGACAGTAGCAGAGAAGGGGAGGAGGAGGACGAAGAAGAAGAAGAAGAAGAAGAAGAAGAAGAAGAAGGAGGATGAGGAGGAGGAGAACAATGAACCAAAAAAAAGAGAAAACATCGCAGATTCACAGTAACAGTAGCGGAGAAGGAGAATCCATTTGCCTCCTTATCTTATAAATTTGATGATTAGTTTTAGAATCAAATAGTTAAAAAATATAAATAATAAATATATTACAAAATAATTTCATGCACCTCCCCTGAGGCTTACCCTTAATTTAACCACCCCATTTTCGGAAATGTGGTGCCGATGGTTCACCGGAGTTACTTGTAAGGACTCGAGAGTTTCGGCTCTGGATCCAAGTTCTCTTCCCTTGAACCATGTGTGCAGTTTATGTGGAGATATCAGCTTCAAAGACTCGCTGGCTCACTGCTTCATTACAAGAAATTTCATTGCATGAAATGCGGTTTTCGAGCTCATGAGATGCAGGTATATGTTGCAGCAAAATGTATCCGAAGATAGAGATGGAGGGGTGGGGGTGCGAGGTGGCTACAAGAAGACGAGGAGAAGAATACGAATTAACAGCAGCAAATTAAGGAAAGTGGACGGAGGGAGAGGGCGTTTGAGTTCCTCCTCGAGATCACTTAGTCGTTGCCAAGCTCAACTGTTGGGGAATGGGGATATTCCAGTATCGATGCCGGAATTTGGAATAACTTGATCTCTCGTACAACAATTCCTCAGGGGAAGTTCCATCTTTTGGCGACTGCTTAGCTTTGTAGCACTTGACTGTTGGGGAATAAATTTTCTAACGACATCGGCATCCCACTCTTGGACTGGTTTTTAGTACAAGAGTAAAAAAACACTTTTCATCTTTTCCGTTAGGGAACTTAACAGCGTGTGGCCAATAATGAGGGATGGTTGAATAGCATGTAAACAGAAACCTTAAGGGAGGTACGTGAAATTTTCCATGTAATTAATGATTTATCTATACATTTGCAACAGGCGACCGCCCAAGCCTTCAAGGCGTCCAAGGCGTCCAAGGTGCCCAAGGCAATGCCTAGGAGACGCCCAGAAGACATAGGCGGTCACCTTTCGAACATCAACAAGGCGCCTCATCGCCCAACTCATAAAATACCGCTTGGATGCCTAAGAAAACAGTAAGACACTGCATGGGTGCCCTCATTTGAATCTCGAGCAGATCTGTAGGGGAAATCTGGAGCAGGAGAAGTGATCGAAGAGCAGATTCGGCGCAGTGGCGTGATCTTGTTGCAGTCCCTCTTTCTCTCTTGGCCTCAGCCCTTGTTTAAATTTCCTGATTGTCCAGCTTCCTCTATATTATTGTTCTGCAAGCAAACCCTAGAAGGCAAAACACCAAAAAAGCAACCCAAAAGAGTTAAAGGGATTATAAAATAAAACAGTTGTCCACTCCATTTGATGATGATAATAAATAAAGGAAACAGCTGTCCCCGACATTTCCCTCTATTGCTTTAATAAACAAACAAACGACATATAATGACCTACAGCTGTCCCTTACACTTCCCTCTATACTTTAATTAACAAAACAAGCGATGTATAACCTGTCCCTATTCTGTTTATTTTGATAACGTAAATATCTATATAAACGGATCGGATCGGATGAAATTTGGCTCAAAACACTAACATCCGGATTCGCATCCAAATCCGATCCCATCTATCCGAATTCGCTTCCGAATCCGATTATTCGGATTCGGATTCCCTCAACAGGTGTGGATTCAAATCAAATTCGGATTTTCAGCTATCCGTTTAAATCCTTAGGCTAATGGACAGGGTCTATTCTATTACTACCTTTGCAAATAAGGGGAGGTTCGAGTAATTTCCTTTGAAGTTAGGGTGCGCCTAGATTTAGGGATATGTTTAGGGGAGGTGTGTGTAATTTTTCCATTATTTATTTTCTCATCACCTAGTTTGATACTCTATCCTGCATAGTGTAATAGAGGTCATCATGGGTTTTGGACGATGATTGGCTTCATAAATCTTTGATGATTAGTATGCTTAAACTGAATAATAACCTGATGAGCATCTTTGATATTTTTTAACAGATAAAGTTTCAGTTTTTAATGAGATAGCACTGAGAAACAGTAAGGAAAACAGATAGTAACATGTAACATAAGTTAGTCTGTGTCCAACAACTAACAACAATATTTGAATAAAAAGAAAGAACTCCCATATTAGTGCCTCATTTTTTTTTTCTTTTCCCTGTCTTGAGTGTCTTCCCTTCCTACTAGCCCTGAGCATTTTCTTCCCTCGCCCCATCTTTTTTTTTTTTTTTCTAGCCTCATTATTTTAGCTTTGGACTTCTAGACTTAGAATTACATTAGGATTTATTTTTCCTAGTTATTTATTGTTCCTAGACCCTAGTTTTCTAGTTGTTTATCTTTCGTAGTCTTCATAGAAGATCTATGGACAGTCTTTTCATTCTATTTGTTGAATGATGTCCTTATAGGATTTTTATATTATGTTATGTTTTGTTTATTTCCTTATTAACTAGGACTCTCTTTCCTTAGTTAATTGGGACTCCTAGTATCTCTAGAAGTCCTATTAGTGTGTAATTTTTATTATTATAAATAAAGCCAGGATAGTGGGAGAATAACAATCTCTCCCATTCACTCATTCGTTCTATTCAACATGGTATCAGAGCCAAATTAGCTCTATACCTCTCTTCTCTTCTCCTCCCTTTCTTTTTTCTATTTTTTCTCCCAAAGGGCTGCCGCCTCTAACTGTCGACAGCAACTACCCTACCGCCATACTTGAACCACCCCATTCTCATCCCTGCTTCCATCTTACTCATCTCGATATCCCTGAACACTTCCGCCAACCACAAAGCCCCTGGAATCCTATAGTAACCCTACCTGCTCACCCCTTAACCATCTTATAACACTATAACACTTGTCATCGACCTGAAAAATTTCCCATATTTTTCCCACTAAGATCTTTGGCTGTGTGTGCTATGTGCGTAATCATCGCTCTCTAGGAAAACTAAAACCCTGTGGTTTTCGTTGTCTTTTCTTGGGATATTCTCTAACCCAGAAAGGCTATAAATGTTACCACCCTCCAACCCGCCTCACTTTCGTCTCCATGGTATCTTTTATGAGCACCTCCCTTACTACCCAGCGTCTCATCTTCAGGGGGAGCATAGTCTTTAAGAAGATGGACCTATCATCACACCTATGCCCTCTCCACTTCCACTTCAGGTAAAAACAATAGCACCTTCTAAGCCTATATCACCTTCTCCAGAGCCTTCTCCTTAGCCTACATCATCTTCTCCTGACCACTCTGTTAGAAAAATTCCCATGGAGACACCTCGTGCCTTCAAGTCTACATCCGTACCAGACTCAAGTAGGGAAGGACCACCACCATCAACGCACCTACACACATCCCTTCGTCAGCTCTGGATCTAAAAACTGATTCAGAACATGGGATCTTTCAGTATGGTAATATTCTTCCCTCTAAGTCAGATTTACCTATTGCCCTTCGTAAAGGCACTAGGTCCTGTACTCAGCATCCTATATCTTAGTATGTCTCTTATAAATCATTATCTCCGTCATATCTTACTTTTGTCTCTACTTTGTCGTTTGTGTCTATTCCCAAACATTGGCAGGATGCAGTTGCAGATGCAAGATGGAAGACAACCATGGTAGGGGAAATGATTGCTTGAGAAAGAATAAGACATGGGACCTAGTTGAACTTCTATCAGGGAAGAAGACTGTTGGGTGTAAGTGGATTTTTATTGTAAAGCAGAAAGAAGATGGGTCTATAGACAAATACAAGGCTAGATTAGTTGCCCATGGATTTACTCAGACTTATGAAATCGACTATCAGGAGACCTTTGTCCCAGTAGCAAAATGACTACTATCCATGTCATTTTAGCCTGTGCAGTACACTTTGATTGGGATTTACAACAGCTGGTTGTCAAGAATGCATTTATTCATGGGGAGTTAGCTGAGGAAGTGTACATGGATGTTCCTCCAGGGTTTATCTCATCAGCCACTGAAGGAAAAGTATTTAAGCTGAAACGATCCCTCTATGGACTCAAGCAATCTCCTATGCCATGGTTTAGTAGATTTCATAGAGCCATGACTTTTGCAAGCTACAAACAAAGCAATGCTGATTACACATTGTTCATTAAGCACAGGGAGGGCAAAATTACTATTTTCATAGTATATGTTGATGATATTGTGGTCACTGGTAGTGATGATGAAGAAATTAGACAACTGAAGACCTTTTTAGGAAAGGAGTTTGAAGTCAAAGACTAGGAAAACTGAGATATTTCCTTGGGATTGAGGTGGCTAGCACCACCAGAGGTATCTATTTGTCTCAAAAGAAGTATATACTTGATCTTCTATCAGAGACATGTCTCTTAGGGTGTCGGCCCTATGAAACACCAATTGACCCTAATGTCAAACTGCAAGAAAAGACTGGTACACCAGTTGACAAGGAACAATACCAATTACTAGTTGGTAAGTTGATAAATCTGGCTCATACTCGACCTGATATTGCTTTTGCAGTGAGCTTGGTGAGCCAATTTATGCATGACCCTTATACTTCTCATATGGATGCTGTTCTCCGTATTTTGCACTATATCAAATCTACTCCTGAAGAGGAATCGTACTCTCATCGCAGGGCCATTTTAGAGTTGATGCCTACAGGCCCTACACTGATGCAGACTGGATAGGAAATCCAGATAGAAAATCTACTTCAGGATATTGTACCTTTATTGGAGGGAACCTAGTGACTTGGCACAGCAAGAAGTAGAATGTGGTAGCCCGTTCAAGTGCAGAGGCTGAGTTTAGAGCTATGGTTCAAGGGATATGTGAGTTGCTATGGTTGCAGGGATTACTCAAGGATCTGGGAATCCATACCACCCAACCTATGAGGTTATTTTGTGACAGTAAGGTTGCAATCAATATTGCTCATAATCCAGTGCAACATGATAGAACCAAGCATGTGGAAATTGATCGTTACTTTATCAAGGAAAAATCAAATAGTGGACAAATCTGTGTTCCATATGTTTAGTCCAGTGATCACGTGACAGACATCTTTACAAAAGGACTCTCAGTAAAGCAATTTCATCCATTATTATCCAAGTTGTACATGACTGATATATATGCACCGACTTGAGGGGGAGTGTTGAATGATGTCCTTATAGGATTTTTATATTATGTTATGTTTGTTTATTTCCTTTATTAACTAAGACTCTCTTTCCTTAGTTAACTGGGACTCCTGATATCTCTAGAAGTCCTATTAGTGTGTAATTTCTATTATTATAAATAAAGCCAGGATAGTGGGAGAATAACAATCTCTCCCATTCACTCATTCATTCTATTCAACACTATTGTAATTGCTCTATTTTCTATATAATGAGATCAGCAGTACGAGGAGACACACAAATACTCTCTCTCCCTCTTCTCGTTTTCTCTCCTCTTCTCCTTCTTTCTTTCTTTCTTTCTTTCTATTTTGTTACATGGTATCAAAGCAATCTCCTGGGTTGCCGTTTTGAGAGTCGTTTAAGGTTCTCTGTTAGGTATGCAGCCACCATTTCTGCTTCTGCTTTAGTTTCTCATTCTTCATAATATTCAAGTAAGGTTTCTAGTTCTGCAATTTAAGTTCAGATCTGAGTTTCTGGTTTGTTGTTGCTCTCGGGTCTGAGGTTCTGTTGTGCTGTTTAATAGGATCTTATTTCCATCTCTATCAATCTGATCCTATTATTGAGTTACCATCAAATTCCACTAGTGGTTGCTTGCATCAGTGTCCTGATTCTTTGTGGATTCTGGTATCGATTGTTGTTCCAGAATTTATTTTCAATTCTGATCTGATGTGCATCGTTTCTGATCTGAACCTGTTAGTTATTACTGATTCTGCTGCTGTTATCGGTCTTTCTTCCTGATCTGATGGGATTTTATATCACTAATTGTCGATCTTGTCTTAACTGTTACATGCCTTTGAATTCTGCCATGTTGTTAATTGCTTGCTGAGTTTGTGACTGTATATTCTGCCATTGATTCTGGTGTGTTTCCGTGAACCTGAATCTGTTATTTACTGTGCCTTGCTGTTGTCGACCTTGACTGTTAGAGTTGTAGCAGTCTAAGGCTTGCTTGATGTCTGCTTATCCCACCCTTGATATCCGATTTGCTGTGAAAAATCTCATTAGCTGTCAAATCTGATTTGGCAGGAATTTATCCCGTTGGTTATTAATCTGGTCCTATTATTTAGTTTCATCAATATCTGATCTTGTTATTTAGTTTCCAACAAAATCTGGCTACTATATCCCTTGGTATTAATCTCAATTAATTGTTTTTAATTCTGATTTTGATATGTCCTTATCTTATTGGCTATTGACTTGGTTGTAATAGCAAGGCATCGAATTCTGTTGGGAATTGATTCTGTTTCTGATTGGCTCAAACACTATTACTGTACTGTTTTGTGTTATAAAGAGTTTTATCATCTTAAGGACTTCTCTCATATCTCCATTGGATCAAGTTCTATTTCTGATATGATGTTACCCAATCCTATTATGATACATGGATCTTTGCTGATCTGTCTTTGCCACATCACAGCTTTGACTTTCAATTATAGTAAAAAAAAAAAAAAAAATGTGGGATCACTAATCCAATAGTCCCAGGAGTCTCCCATAACCCTTATTCTAACTGTTGGATTGGTTTGATATTGGGATATGTTACTTATTAGTATACTTGCTACTCCGTGTTAAAGTGTGGGTTTCATCCGACTGTTGGATCGAATGGTACTACCTTATACTACTACTTGTCTGCTATCTATTGATTGTTTGCTTCTGTTTGCCACAAGTCTGTTCATATGCTGCTTCCCTGCACCTGGTCTACCTACTGTTAGTACAATCTCGTACTATTTCTGCACTCTGTTGCTGGCTTGCTGCGGCAAGCTACTCTAACTACTATTGCCTTCTTTGTTCTGCTCAAGTTTGTGTCTTCTGCTGTAATTTGTCCACATGAGAGGGAGGAGTATATATATCTGCTTAAGTTTGTGTCTGATAATTGAAAGGAGCCTACAAAACGCTACTACTACTGTTGCACATGATGCGACCTTTATTACCAGTTGCACGTGATACAACCTTTACTATTCTTTGCTTATGTTGGACCCCGCTACTACCTTTTTGCTTGTGTTAAAGCCTAATATGAGTTTACTACCTTTTTGCTTGTGGAAGAGCCTACTACTCCTCCCAATTGCATGAGATGCAATTTATCTGGTTCACAACAACCATATGTTAAGTGACCTGATGTTGTTTGGTTCTTAGCTAAAGAAGTTGCTATGATGATTGATGCTACTACTTATTACATGTGCCTATGATGTTGTTGTTACTACCACCTGCCTTCCTTGAGAAGAGTCTATAATGATGCTACTGGTGATTGGTGTTCATTAGTTGGTATGCTACCAGAGAAGTTGTCTCTGTGCTTTTTGGCATCTCCTACAACCATATATATTGATGATTGGTGTTGTGGTTCATATCTGTTCTTATTATTCCAAGCTGGAACTTTAGCTTGAGGGGTAGTGTTGAGTTTTTTGTATCGTCCAAGCTGGAGAGTGTTGACCATCTTATTGACTTCTAAGCTTTGGACTTCTAAACTTAGAGTTACATTATGGTTTGTGTTTCCTAATTATTTATCTTTCTTAGTTTCCTAGTTGTTTACCTCCTAGTCTTGATAGACGACCTAGGGGCGTAGTCTTTTCGATTTTCATTCTATTGTAATTGCTCTATTTTCTATTTAATGAGATCAGCAGTTATAGTTACAATTTCTCTCTCTCTCTCTCTCTCTCTCTCTCTCTCTCTCTCTCTCGTTTTCTTTCCATCTTCTCCTTCTCTCTTTCTTTCTATTTTGTTACAGTTACAATATTCCATAATTAATTGAAATAAATAATAAACTATAATGAACAAGAGGAATATTACTAAATGTAGAAATGATGGTTAATAAATTGTATGATTTGTAGCATTGATGATTTTAACTAAATAGAAAGAGAGAGAGAAGGAGAGAAGGAGAGACGATGGAGATAATGGAGAAGAGGGATAGTGAATCGATTGGTGTAGTCCTCTCCCCCTTGCAGTCATTATTTATAGATATTTAAATAAGGGAAATAGGATAGGTCTAGGATTCCACATGGCATGGAGTTCTAGTTACATAAGAGATAAGAATTCCATTGTCAACATGTCAAGGAATCCTAGACAAAACATAAATCCTAGTTACATAATAACTCTAGACTCCTAATTACTTATAATAAAATAAAGATAAGATAAGATAAGATAAGGACTAAGTCAACATAAACTGTAGAGACCAAAAGCCATCCAACTTGACAATTGGACAACACTAATCCCGAGATGGGATTAGCGCTATTCTCCTTGGATCAACATTGGAATGGACCATGGTTAATGTGTCCATTCCTATATAGTTAACACTCTCCTTCAAGCTAGACCATATAAATTTCCCATGTCCATCTTAGAACAGATATGAACCTCGTCACCGATCTTCAATATATAGCTGGAGATGCCAGGGACATAGAGAAAACTTATGGTATTAATAATAAATCACAAACACTAATTTGCATAGGTTCTTCCCAAGTAAGCAGGTAGTAGTAGTTGTTGTTTGTTGGAGACTAAATAACTCAGCATCAAGTAATTAAGAACCAGGATTCAAGAACCAAACAGCAGTAGGTGTGATCAACATGAGAAAACACGAATTGATAGTAGAAGTTGCATCAAGTGCTACTGCTAGTAGAGGGTGGTTTAACGTGCAACTAATAGTAGATGTTACATTAAGTGCAACTGGTAGTAGAGGTTGCATCACATGCAACTGATAGTAGAGGTTGCATCACCTGCAACTGGTAGTAGAGGTTGCATCACCTGCAACTGGTAGTAGAGGTTGCATCACCTGCAACTGGTAGTAGGCTCCAACATGAGCAAAAGGTAGTAGTTTCTTCCACGTGCAAGCTGCATCACGAGCAACGGTAGTAGGCTTCAACACAAACATAGTAAACCGTAGTAGACTCTGAGAAAAGAGGTAAGGCTCCAACAAGAGCAAAGTAGCAGCAACAGATCAATAGCATATGGACAGCAGTAAAGTAGCAGCAGCAACAGGTTAATCATCAAACTCCAGAGTAGCTTGTGGTAGAGAGGAGTGGGTCAGAGGTCAGCAGAGAGGTACGACATAACAGATAAGTAAACGCCAGAACAGTAGCAATCACAAAATTGAGCAGATATATACTCCTCCCCCTCACGTGGAATATTCCACCATTCCACATGAACAAATAACCAGAGGTCTTCAAACAATGAGGGATGATATCTCAAGTGGTAGAAAGATCATATGCTCCACGAAACCAGAATGTAGAACTCATAATGGCAGCAAATCTAAAGGTCAGTGTAACCGAAACTGTAGGATATCCTGTAAAATATCAATAGGAACAAGATATCCAAATTTCAAAACCATCCAATGGTCGGATTAAGAGATATGGTGATTGATTACCATTTGATGGTAGGATTAGGATTATTAGGAAATCCTAGTTGAGGTAGAATTCCTTATTTCAGAAGCAGTAACAGATTCAGTGACCATAGCTAATAAATAGGATCCTCGTGGTGCTAGAAAACCAGAAACCAGATTTTGATTGCAGTAGCATAGGAACCAGAAATCAGATTCACAGTAACAGAAACCATATTGATGATTAGTTAATGAAGCCATTGATAATAACAGATTAATTACCCAGGTACTTGCGGTAGAAAATAGGAATAGCAACTCAGCAGCAGATCAACAGTGCGGGAGGCTAGCAGCAATAGATTAGATCAGATTAGCATCGAAGGCAGCAAATCACCAGTAGTAGATCAATAGCATAGACAGTGGATCAGATCTGTGGTAACAGATCAATAGAACACTCCAGTAGGTTGAGTAGTGACTTGTGATAAGAACACCTTAGCAAATTGACTACAGTGACAATAGATCAAATCTGATAATTAGAACAGATCAACAGTGGTAATGTAGCAGATAGTAGATCAGCAGCACATCATGATAATATAATAACTTCTGGTCAGATCAGAAGCATGTCGACAATAGCAGATCAGTAACAGTACATCGGAAGCTGATAAAAAATAGCAGCAGTAGCAGCAGATCCATTCTAGAGATGGGAATAGAGCAGTTCCTTCCCTCATCTAGATGAAGGCTTGCCATTGAATAAGAGAGCAGTAGCAGTAGACCTCAACAACAGATTTGTAGTAGTAGCACGTCCAATACGAAAAGGAAGATGCTGTAGAGTAGCACTAGTGACTACACATCAGAACTATGAACTTAAATGACACTTAAAACAGAAGATTAAATCAATCACTCTGATACCATGTAACAAAATTGAAAGAAAGAGAGGAGTGAAGATGGAGAGAATGGAGAAGAGAGAGAAAGAATCGATTGGTGTAGTCCTCTCCCCCTTGCAGTCATTATTTATAGATATTCAAATAAGGGAAATAGAATAGTCTAGGACTCCACATGACATGGAGTCCTAGTTACCTAAGAGAGAGGAATTCCATGTGTCAACATGATAAGAAATCCTAAACAAACCATAAATCCTAGTTACACAATAATTCTAGACTCCTAATTACATAAAATGAAATAAAGATAAGATAAGATAAGGCCTAAGTCAACAAAAACTGTAGAGACCAAAGGCCATTCAGCTTGACAGCTGGACAGCAGTATTCTCCTTGGATCGACATGAGAATGGACCCTGGTGAATGGGTCCATTCTCCTTATAGATATATAGTTAACAATCATGATGGGGAGTAACTCTAGAGGTAATTGGGAAATATTGGACTACAAGCATTGAGATGGGACTTGGGAGGATAGGTCAACTGTCTATGATATAATTGTAAGTTGTGATTTATTTCCAGCTTCCTTATATGGAAAAATGAGAGGAAATATTAATTTTGCTGACCTATGCATTTTAAAACTGTTTAGTGATATATATTAATTAGTTTTCACTATAGTCATGGGGACATGGTCCTTTTCCTTCTCTTTTCTTGTTGACTAGTATTTGTTATTCCTGGTGAGAATTGTATGTCATATTGTGAAGCATTTTTTATCTCTCGAGTCAGACCTTTCTGATTCCTGCTCAGCTCTTTCGATGAAATATTTTGCAGTTTTAACTCTAGTAATGCTGCAATTATTTCATTTTCTAATGCCATTTTCTTTGACATGCTTCTTTATTTTATAGATGGAACAACAAATTTTGCACATGGCTATCCAAGTTTTGCGGTATCTGTAGGAGTTCTATTCCGAGGAAAGCCAGCTGCTGCTGCTGTGGTATTTTTCTTCTTATTTTTTTTATCTTCTTTTCAAGTGAAGCAAAAGCATAGAAGGAAAGGAGAAAGCAGAAGTAATGCGCTTGACTTTTACTAAAGTAAAACATGGATCCCTTCTAGACTGTTTCATTTTTCAAAAGTACAGGTGGCCTCCTATTAACTGATTGTTTGAGGGCAAGAACTTATTAATTTCATACAGATTTTCATCAACTTCACACGTACAGTTTTGTGTACAAGAGAATCATTCATGTAGCATCACCTTTCAAGTATTCAGTCTTTGTCAAAATCTAAAGTAACTCTGGTACCCAGGTTTTTGAAACTGGTCTTTGATCTCTGAGGTTCAAGCTAGTCCCATCAACTTTTCATCCATACTCCGCACCATCTAAAATCTAAAATCCTCTTCTGCATCCAATAGGCATCTACTACGTGTTGTGTTGAATACTGGCTAAGGGTTTGAATCAACTGTTGTTTTCTGCTATTGTTATGTTTGAGAAATTAGGGATATTTACTCAATTAAAAATTCAGTATTCAGTATTCATTTCTTTTTCACAATCACATCCCTACAGAAAAGAAAAGAGATGGTTTAAATGAATGACAAGGATGGTTGTGATTCTGCTTCCTTTTGTTAGGACAAGTGGTATAGACTATAGAGTTAAAAAATGTTTTTCTCATGAAAAAGAGGAAGAGAACTCAAAGAGAAAACTGTTTCTACCCAGCATTTGGTTGGGATTTAAAAGATTGACTTCAACTAGCATAACCTGGCCTAACCCAGAATCGTTCCAGGTCAGTTTAGAATAAAGTTTTAAATCGGGTATTGACCTTTTCTCAACCAGGTCGAGATCAGAGATTTTCGAGATTTTGGTTGAGATCTCAGCGAGACATGGTATTTTTCCCCCAAGAGTTTCGGTGGGGTGTCTTGGGCTCAAATGGCCATTTTAAGGTCTGATACTCCAGGGAAATCCTATTCTAGCCTACATAAACATATAAACCATAAAATTACAAAAAATAATCACACAGTGGTTGTTTGGGCTTTTGGGTTTGCACCCATGTTTAGCAGTATACACTGAACCCTGTTGTATACTTGGGGTAAATTCTACACAATGTTTTGGTAGTAGAAGACCAAAAAAATCCAAATGAAACAATGAAATTGTGCACTAGGAGAAGAAGAAACAGAATGGTGCTTGTGAAATAATTGAATAAGTTCATACAATTAAACTTCAAATTTCAAACTTCTATGTTTCATGACATATATGTCAGAAACTGAGAATTAAAATAGAATGATTCCCCTAACTTCTAATAATACAATACTGTCTCCATCCCATTGGTTAATGCCACATAAAGTGTCGTAGAAGATCTATCCCAAGCAAGTTTTGAACTTACCGACACCAATTTTCCTCTGAATGAATGACAAATGTGGACCACGTCATAGTGGGGCGGAAAAAGCACTCTAAGTCATCCACAACTTCCCTATATATGGCATCATCAACATTCTGAAGGTAACCTGACCTAGGGTATTGGTCACCATACTCTGAAGAACGGACGCACTATAAAGAACCAGCCACAAAGCCACTATGACTGAATGGTGCCTTTGGTTGCGGCATGTACGTTGAGCTGGTCGGGAAGGAGAAAAGGTTGTCCACAAAGTTTGATCCAGTTTGTGAATAGGCATCATAGGAAGAACAATATGCACTGGGAATGAAGACATAACAACCACCATAATCATATAAACTGTACTCTGACCCGGTGCTATATATAGGAAAAGATGGGGCATGCCACTGCCCATGTCCAGTTCTGTCTCCAATACTCAATCCTCCAACACTAGCAGACAGGCTGTACACCTCAATGTCCATGCTACTATTATTAGCCTGCTCATCTGGTCGGAGCTAGAAGGTTTTAAGCTCTAGTCTGTGTTACAAATCAATATCAACTGCCACATGAAGAGCTTTATAACAATTTGAGTAAATAAAATTATTCTAATCAACAAGGCAAAATTTATTGCGTTACAATAATTAGAAATTCTTGAAGCTAAACTAATGAGATGACTAATCATTTTTTTTTTTTAGTTCCTCAAAATTGCTTTTTCATCACATCATAGCCTCATAGTCTGACCCACAAGGGGGGTGACAAGAGAAGAGAGGCAGCAGATATTGTGCAAGAAGGGAGAGAAAAGAGTGCATGCCATGTAAGAAGCGGGCTTGCAGCAGATGGGTGAACCGGGATTCAATCTCAGGACCTGGCCACCACCACCACCAATAGGTCCTTACCAACTGAGCAATCCGGCAAGTTTCAACTAAGCATACTAACCTAATCTAATGAAAATTTAGATTAGGAATAGTCAGATGATCTAAGCTAACCACATGAGTTGAAGTAACAATAAGAGCTGTGTAATAGGAGAGGCACTGCATGATCTAGATGTTAGCTTGGACCTATATTGGAGTTGTTGATTCAGGCATAAACAGATCAATCCTGGGCTACCTGACTCAAATACAAACTTTCCTAGAAGCCTCATTACATTTAAAGAAGATGCAGTTATCTTATTGAATTAAAAAAAAAAAAAAAAAAGAAGAAGAAGGAGAAGAAGAAAAGCATTCTCGATGAAAATTAATTAAGGAAAGATAGAGGGGAAAAAAAAAGAGCTTATGCTTTCTTCATTAGTTTTCTGCCAGATGGATCAAGTACAGAGTGATTATAATTTAGTTCTGTTCTCAGTAAAACTAGAGAGAACTGGGATTTTCTTGTATCACTAACAATTTCATTCCTTTGTTCAATGAAGACTTTACATAGTGTGTGTTTCTTTGCAAATAAAACCTGAAATAATTTTATTTGTTCGACGAAAACTGATGAGCTGATTTTCTATCTAGGTTGAATTTGTAGGGGGCCCAATGTGTTGGAATACCCGCATATTTTCTGCATCAGCAGGTAAGAAGTTATAAATAACAGATCATTTATTTATTAATCATTATTGTGAAGTTAATTATGTTATGGAATGACACAAAAAAGAATTGTGTTGTGGAAGGTTGAAATGACAGTTCTCTTATTGTTACCATTTTAGGCGGCGGAGCCTTTTGCAATGGACAAAAAATTCTTGTTAGTCAAACTGATCAGGTGCGTGATGACTGATGATATGTTTCATGATAAGATAGGTGATGGTTGGAGTCATATATCTTATTCTAAATACATTGGGACCTCGTTATTTATCAGTTTTTGCCTTGTGATTTTCCGGTTTTCCTAGTTGAAGTGAATTGCTTATTTCTGGGATAAATTGGAACTTTGAAAGGGGACATAAAATTTTGCCAACAAAGTGAGATTTATAAAGTGTTTCTTAACAAAAATGGACTAACAACTTATCTGCTGCCGATCTGAAATTTGATAGTGCGACATAGCATGAATTCAATGACTCATCTTGTCGGCCACTATCCTTGTGGTTCTCATGCTAGGAGATTAGTTGATCATCGTATCATTGTCCCTTCTATTTGAAACCTAGTGGCCCTAAAAACTGCTTGAGCATACGGGGCAAGAATCTGAAATATGGTGTTGGTTCAATAATTTTCTCCTGGAGATTGCTGAGGGATGAGGTAGCATTGAATTTTATGCTCTGCTGCAAGAAAGAGAAACTTAGACTTATCTAGCTGTCCCACCGTTTTATTCATATGCTGATTTCCCTTAGATAAAAGTTGTATAGTATGTTGCTTTACTTCCATTTTTCTTCCTTGGGACAGTTGATTTGAAAAGATCAAAAGGTACTTTTTTGGCCTTATTAAAAACAGGGGTGTTTTTTGGGAGTTCGTCCGATACATGATAAGTTACGAGAAAGTCGTTTGAGATGTTGTGGCCATGTTCAGTAGAGGTCTTTAGATGCTCCAGTACAGAGGAGTGATTTGATTCAGATTGAAGGATCTAAAAGAGGTTGAGGCAGACCTAAGATGACTCTAGATGAGGTGGTGAGGAAAGACATGCATAGCTTAGGCTTTCTTTCAAGTATGACCTCGAACAAAGCTGATTGGAGGGCAAGAAGCCATGTAGCCAACCCCATTTAGCTGGGATAAGGGTTTGTTGTTGTTTTTGTTGTAGTAATATTTTTTTCGGTGAATAAATAATATATTAACAACATCTTGAAAGAGGGAGAGCAGAACTGGGTATCTAATGGTAGAGCCAGGCTCCTTACAAACTAGAGTAGAAGGTCGAAACAGAAAACCAAAAAAAACAACACAGACCACTCTGGCTTTGTTGTTGTTGTTGTTGTTGTTGTTGTAGTATTAATAACAGTGGTGAAGAGTTTTTTCCGCTATAATTTGGCTCTTACGTGAAGTCCTTTTAGTATCTGACAAGTCTAAAGTTTTCTTTTAAGATTTATGTTTAGTTCCCTTAACTTTTTAAATTTCCATTTTGAACCTAGACTTGCTTTTCCTTTGGGTTTACTTTCTTCCTCTTGATATTAGGTGGAGCAATCTCTTCTAGTAACTGGATTTGGATATGACCATGATGATGCATGGGCGACGAACATAAACCTATTCAAAGAATTTACAGACGTCAGCAGGGTATAGTAGCCTTTCCCTGACAAATTATCAATCTGAGTACCCAATTTTTCTATACATATACCAACCTGGCTTGTTTTTGTGTAGAAGAGGGGGGGGGGGGTTTGTCTATTGCTCTATGCCAAAACTTTTTGTATTTTATATACAGGGTGTGAGACGGCTGGGTGCAGCTGCAGTGGACATGTGTCATGTTGCTCTTGGCATTGTAGAAGCTTACTGGGAATATCGTCTAAAACCATGGGACATGGCTGCTGGAGTTCTGGTAAATATTGTCTTCTGTGCTTCATTAAAAAGACACTAGGAAATGAATGAAAAAAAAAATTATTATGTGAAAAGTGCTTGTTGCTTATTTCTCCTGATATTTTGCAAAGATTCCTCCAACTATGAAGAGAGAATAAAAAGAAAAGCATATAACTGAATTAACTTTTTTTTTTCTTCTGTATTTCAATATTTTCTGTCAAAAATTTTCCAATGTAACCTGAGAAATACCTAAGGTAAATCTTAGGATGCTGACATATTGACATGTATCCCCCCTTTTGTTTTATAGTATCTAAATAACTAATGTCCTTGATTTATATACTGTCCCTACAGTATCTCATTAATGTGCTTGTGGTTAAAAGAGTTGGAAAACATTGAGGTTTCCCGGCCACATACCAATCCAAATAGGGAGGGATGTCAAATTCATGTTATCAAATCGAAGGGATTCATCCCATTGACGGAGCACAATTGGTTTCCCGGCCAGATACCAATTCAACAATACTCAATTTGTCATCCTCCTTCCATACTTTTGTTTCTTCATTATCGTCTGTTTCCACTCTTAACTCCTGGTAGGATGCACTGGCAAGTCCAACGTGGAAAGAGGCAATGAATGAAGAGATAAGTGCACTTGGGAAGACTGACACGTGGGATTTGCTGTCTCTCCTTCCTAGAAAGAAACCTGTAGGATGCAAATGGGCCTTTGTTGTCAAACAAAATCCTAATGGATTTGTGGATAAAGCAAGGCTGGTTGATATAAGTTTCACTCAGACATATGGATCGATTATCAGGAAACCTTTGTTCCAGTAGCAAAAATGAACACTGTTAGAGTAATCATTTCAACTGCCATTAACCAAGGATGGAAATCCCCAGCAACTTGTTTTAAAAAATTCTTTCCTCCATGGGGAACTGAAGAGGAGGTCTATATCGACATCCCTCCTGAATTTGCTTCTCAAAAAACTCATGGCAAAGTTTGCAAGATGAAGCGAGCTTTGCATGGCTTGAAACAACCTCCAAGAGCGTGGTTTAGTTGTTTCCATCGAGCTATGATATCAATTGGTTATAAACAAAGTAATGCTGACCATACTTTGTTTATCAAGAGACCGGTGAGCACATTACAGTTTTGATCGTCTATGTAGATGATATTGTTATCATTGGTAGTAATGCTGACGAAATATGCAACGATTCCAACTTGAAGATTTACTTAGGGATAGAATTTGAAGTCAAAGACCTTGGTAAGCTGAGTTATTATCTTGGGATCGAAGTTGCTCATTTAGCTCAAAGTATCTTCCTTTCACAATGGAATTACACTCTAGATCTCTTATCAAAGACAGGAATGCTAGGTTGTAAACTAGCAGATACTCCTTTGGAGCCTCATTCTCATCTCAAGCACAAGGTTGGGACTCAATTGATAAAGGTAACTATCAGCGGTTAGTTAGAGACTGATATACTTGTCACACACTGGGCCTAACACTGTTTTTGTTGTAAGTGTAATAAGTTAATATATGCATGATCCCTATTCTTCTCACCTAGAGGCCGCATATAGGATTTACGATATTTGAAATCCGCTCTTGGAAAAGGTGTTCTTTTCTCACTTTCTTATCGTGGCCTTTACTGATGAAGATTGGGGCTGGTGTCATGATGACAGGAGCTGTTGTTGCTTGATCTAGTGCTGAAGCTGAGTTTCAAGCCATAGCCCATGGCATTTGCGGACTCCTTTGGCTTTGTGGTCTTCTTCAGGATTTGTGTGTTGTAGTTGAATTGCCTATGCTTTTGTATTATGACAATAAATCAGCAATCAGCATTGCACATAATTCTGTCTAACATGATCGCACTAAGCACGTAGAGATCGATCGTCACTTCATCAAGGAGAAGCTTGAACAATGAGTTGTATGTGTTCCTTTTGTTCCATCTGATGCTCAGTTAGCAGATGTCTTTACTAAAGGGCTTAACAGAAAGAGTTTTGTTCTTATTATTAACAAATTGGCCATGTTTGATATTTATGAGCCAACTTAAAAGGGAGTGTTGTAATTATAACTTTATGTTTAGGTTCATTGTATATTGGTAGGTTACCATAGTCTTTGGTAGGTGGTATAAGTCAATCTAGGTAGGCTATGTCACCATAGTCATCAT
Source organism: Protea cynaroides (assembly GCA_028583415.1). Classification (NCBI taxonomy): domain Eukaryota; kingdom Viridiplantae; phylum Streptophyta; class Magnoliopsida; order Proteales; family Proteaceae; genus Protea; species Protea cynaroides. The sequence goes on from CM053267.1 coordinate 48,329,194, forward strand.
ATCATATTTATGATGAGTGGTTAGTCATCATACCATATTTATGATGAGTGGTTAATAGGTATCCCAATATTTATGTAAAAGTAAATTTCTTTTCCCATAAATAGAGAAGGTCTCTGTCATATTTGACAAGCCTAGTATTCCCTCCTTATTATTTCAACAGTTTATTTTGAGATTGAGATTGGTGTCTCATCTCTCTCCCTTACGACCTCTTCCCTTCCCTCTTTGCTCCATTTTTTCTCTCTAAGTTACTATTCATGGGTACTGTTCACAGTCCCTAAACAGCCCCTCGATTCTTTTATTTGTTCCCTTGTCCTCTCTCTTAACCCACCACCATCAGATCCCGTCCCTTGATCTACATTAAGAGGTATTGTACCTAGAACTCACGCTACAATAAAGGTTGTCACAACGACAAGGTGACAAGGCAACCCAAGACAACCCAAGGCGTTGGAGGGTTACCTGAGTGTTTAGGCGACAAAGTGAGTCGACACCAACGTGTTGTAAGGGTATATCTTCCATAAGAGGATATATACAAAATGGAGGGGGTTAAGGCATTAATTTTTTTTATTGCATGTCCATGCTTCAATGCTTGAAGGTGTATATAAATGCTTTATGCAGTCCAATAAAGAGCAACAAGTGGCATTTTATTTAAAAAAGGGGGTGTGAAAGAAGGTACCCAAAAGCTCAAGAGGGTGAAACCCACCTGGACGCCTAGGCAACGTCTTGACAACATTGGATGCAACCACAATGTCTTCCGCTGTTGACATTAAAGAGTAAGAAGACCATATGACTTTCATTTGTTAAATTATAACCATAGAGATGATTTTTGTTTTTATACACTCCACCTCCCCCCTCCCATTCCCAAGTAAAAGAAATAAAATTTTCATTTTACATGTATGCCCCACCTAAAATTATATTTTAAAGGAAGGGAATATCATATTTTATGTCTAAAACCCCATTGGTGTATGCACACTTTACTCGCTTAGACATCAAGGCAACAAGGCGGCTGGCCACCGCCTAGGTTCGCCTTAGTGACAACTATGGCCAGAAGATGTTATGCATTATAGGTAGTTGAAAAATGGAGAAGAAAGAACTACAAACTTTTATGCTTCATTGAAATACATTTATAATATAAGGAAGAGGGGAGGGGGAGGATTGCTCCATTTGCATGTGTGTGAGAATTACAAACTTTTATGCTTCATTGAAATACATTTATAATGTAGGGAAGAGGGGAGGGGGAGGATTGCTCCATTTGCATGTGTGTGAGGGTGATCTTATTTACGAGGCAACTTAGCAATCACTTATAATCAAATGTTTCATGAACAGGAAAAACTACTACTTCCACACTCCATTTCACTCTATTCCATAGCCTTCTGTTCTTCAATTATTCTTTTTTATTCTTTGCTTTATTCTTTTCTCAAGCAGATAGTTGAAGAAGCAGGTGGAGCTGTCACACGCATGGATGGTGGAAAATTCTGTGTGTTTGATAGGTCAGTTCTGGTGTCTAATGGACTGCTGCATGGAAAGGTCAGTTCTACTTTCCCTATACAAACTCTTCTCATTTATTTTTTTTTCAGTAAAAACAGAAGTCAAGGGTATTTAAATCTACATACAGCGCCAAAAAGAAACATACCAGAAGAATATAAATAGCCTCATTCATGTTATAATACCCTTAATTGTTGAACAAAAAACTAACAGGGCAAAAGCCTTTTAAAACACGGCTGAATTCCCTAATTGTGAGACCCAATTCGATAAAAGCCAATCTCAGCACAAATTCTAGGAAAGATCTGATGTGGTTTTCAAACATTTTTCCGTTCCTCTCCCCAACCCCCACCCCCAAAAAAAAAGAATCGCATGTGTAGTTAGATTCCACAAATGGTTCTTTTCAAAAATACTTCTCATCTGGATAAAGGGAGTCTTGCACCCACAAATTTCTCATGTCTCCGCGAGATCCAACTTGCTTCAAACATCCCATAAAGTATATCTACACCATCCCAGCCTCAGCCAGAAGTAGATTTCCTTTTCCATATGGCATTGTGAGCATCTATCTACCATCCAAACCCTATCAGCCTAGTCATTAAGTTATCCAAAGCACCACCTTCAAAAAGCAGGTTTTTTTTTTTTTTTTTTTTTTTTTTTTTTGTGGGTTGGGGGGGGGGTGGGGAATGTTGGTCTTCCAGACTTCCTTAACTTTGGCTCTCTTTGTTGGTCTTTCAGACTTCCTTAACTTTGGCTCTCTTTGGTATAATTTATATTTATGTTTATGAGTTATATATGACGAATCATTTATTAAAATAAATTATGAATCATAAATAATAATCGTTTTATACCACTAGACATAAAGAAATAATAGATTATCACAATATGATAAACACCTTCTAACCTTTTTATAGATTTTAGATTATATTGATTTATTTTAAATATAAATAGATACCATAAATCATACCAAACAACTACATATGTCATAATGTATTATATAATTTGTAACAAAATAGTAAAGAAAGAAAGTGAAGATGCGGAGAATGGAGAGAGAATCAATGTGTGTGTGTTCTTCTCTCCTTATGTCCTTGTATTTATAGAGAAAATAGTAGCCAACTATTACAAGAAAGTCTCTCAAACTAGAAGAGACAAAATAAGAAAGAAATAAACTAACTTAGAGAATGAGATAAACTAACTTAGGAAAGAAAAGATTGCTTAGTCAACAAGACTAAGACTTATTTCAATTACCAATTAAACAACTAAACTATTTAGGAAACTATCTGAACACCCTCCCTCAAGCTGGAGCATGGGGGAATGTGAGAGCTTCAGCTTGGAACAATGTAGTAGTGGCAGCAGTAATAGTAGTAGTAGTACAGTATAGGTCACTGTGAATCAAATAGCAATAGCAGCATAAGCTTCACCTTGAACCCGTGTCAACGGAAGCAGCAGTAGCAGTTGTAGCAGGAGCAAAAATAGTGGTGACTCTAACATGAACAAAAGTAGTAGGTTGTATCACGTGCAACAAGTAGATAGAGGTTGCATCACGTGCAACTGTAATAGACTGCAGGTAGTTGCATCATATGCAACTGTAGTAGGCAACAATAGTAGCATCTCAACACGAGCATAGTAGTAGTGGTAGGCTCCCAACACGAGTAAGGTAATAGTAGGCTCCAACATGAGCAAGATAGAAAAAAAGTGTCTCTTCCATGAGTAGACACGAACCAACTGATGATTTGAGCAGATAAGTAAAATTCAACTAATTACTTGAACAAATAAGTCTTCAACTAATAACTTGATCAGATAAGAATCTCCAATCTCCAAGAACACCCACAAATAAGAAACCAATAATCTTCAAGCACCCAAAACAAAAAATTGCAAATATAGAAGTCTAATTGATGCGGAATCCAGGTTGAGAAACCTTTAATTGGATCCTCTAATGGGCCCAACCAATCAATATAAACTCAATAACAATGCTAGTGGCAGCTCTGGTAAATAAACATAATTAAATAATAACCGTTGATACACAACCAGACCCTTAGGACAAAATTGTAATTATATAAAAAACTAAACCACTGAGTGGCAGTTCTGCAAATTTAGAAATCAGAAGCAATTCAAGACCTGGGATGGCAATGCTGTAATTTGGGGAGCAAGACAAGGCTTTTTATAAAGGTCTTTAAACATAGGAGATATGATACAGTAGAGCTAGGAACAAACGTGGAAGCGGTGATTAAAATAGGACAAAACAGAATGTCATATGAAGGCCAAGGCTATTTTAGGAAAGAAGCATATAACACAAGAAAAGACAGATCGTAGCATTGTCTTCAACCTTGGGTATTTCATTAGAGCAGAACTTGGAGGAGAATGGACCAGCTTCTCACAGCAACCACCCACTCAAATCGACACAGATGAAGAACCGACTTCAGGTATGGAATCGCAACAAATAACCTTCTAAAAAACAGGTGGCAACCGATCCAAACAAACAGTAATAGAGTAGAATAAATTCTCTGAAATCAAAGCTGGCGGTAGACAGAAATTAGAGATAAGTTGCAGGAATTTAGGAAAACAGGGCACGAATCTGGTTCTATCAACATGGAGGAACTAACAAACCCAAATTTCAGGATTAAATCACACTACCTTCGATTTCTCAAGTGCAGCAAATAGATAGGTGGAAGAACATCTACCAAAAGAAAGGCATGAATCTGAAACTCACTCTGGCAGTAAACTCAAGACCAGAATTGAGTTCTGATTTGTTACTTGTTGCAGGGTTGATGGATAGAGATGAAGCTCGAGAGGTTGGATCGCCCAAAGGTATGGAGAACAGTTCCAGAATTTCAAACCAAACGGAGAGGTTTTCAGGGAGTTCAATCCAACTAAAAGATGCTGCCAGGTACCGTCCAGAACAGGAAAAAAAAACCAGAAAATAAAGAAGAATAGTGGCAGGGAAGAAAAAAGGGAAATCAGATTTCGACCCAGTAACAGGGGCAGATCATAACAAGATTTGGAGAACAGTAATTAGCGAAATATATATATATATATATATATATATATATATATATATATATATATAGAGCAAAGCTCAGTCAAGTATGAAGGCAGTTAGCATAAGGTCGCAGCACACCAGAACGGAAAACCTTAAACGACTCTCAAAACGGTACCTGACTCTGATACCATGAAACAAAATAGAAATGAAAGAAAGTAAAGATGCAGAGAATGAAGAGAGAATTAATGTGTGTGTGTTCTCCTCTCCTTATGTCCTTGTATTTATAGAGAAAATAATAGCCAACTATTACAAGAAAGTCTCTCAAATTAGAAGAGACAAAATAAGAAAGAAATAAACTAACTTAGAGAATGAGATAAACTAACTTAGGAAAGAAAAGATTGCTTAGTCAACAAGACTAAGACTTATTCCAATTACCAATTAGACAACTAGATTATTTAGGAAACTATCTTAACATAATTAATTCTATAATACATACTAAAGAGAGCCTTAATGCAACAGTATTTTTTCTTTTTCTGGCATTCTCTTGGTAAGAATTTTATAATATGCAGCCACTGGAATTCACCTCCTTGCATTTAAAATCATAATTGTATAAATGGGCCAAAAATGTATAAATTTTTATCAACATTATTTATCACTTACCATTGCAAAGTTATAAGAGCATTTGATATGTTGATTGAGATTTTTAAACTTTTTGCATGTGTGTGCATTGGGTGGGGAGGGGGGGGGGGGGGGGGGGGGATTTTGTTAACAACTAAAAAATGAATTACAACCTCAAGGGGCAGAGAAAATCTTACCTCATCCATTCTTCATAAATAACAAAATCAAACAAAATTAAACTACTTTCTGAAATTGAAGCAGCCAGCTATGTGAAGTGCTCCTCTGATAACCTAAAATAGATGATTGGGATCCGAAATTCTTACATTGTTGCTGCATAGATGCCACTTCATTGTTTCACTTAAAGATATGCATCACCTGGATCCTAGTTCTTGTTTTCTTTACACTACACCAATTCATCCTCCATGGCGACTTTAAGAAGTTAAAATGTGAAATCCTTAACAAGTCAATACACTGTAAAAACTGCAAATTATAGGACAATCATTTGACTGGCTATGATGCATGGTGCGGAATGTTGGGTAGTTAAAAAGCATCATATAGATGAACTCAGTGTAGCTGAGATGAGGATGTTGAGATGGATGTGTGGCAAAAATAGGAAGGATAAGGTAAGGAATGATTATATTAGAGTTGATTTGGGAGTAGCGTTACTACATGATAAGCCACGAGAAAGTTGTTTGAAGTGGTATGGCCATGTTCAACGTAGTAGAGAAGAGGTCTTTCTTCCTTTACAAGAAATAGCTGTCCGAACCAGCAAACGTAGACAAGAATCTGGAAAGCCGACCCCATTTTGTTGGGGTAAGACTTTGATGTTGTTGTGAATGTTGATAACATTTCTGCAGTTTTGATACTAGAATCCATAATAGCAAACAAATTGAAGATGACATTCACCAGTGCCACATCCAACTGTACCCCCTCTATCTCCAAGTTTTAAACTACCATTTCCAGTCCCTTCCACTTATATCCTTGAAGCATTCATTGGTGGTCTTCTCCATTGGGTAAAGTAGTTGTAGTTGATACCTATTGCCACGAAGGGGGCTTTTCATATTGGTTTATAAGGTTATCAAAATGTGAATTGGTTTACTCAAGAATTGGGGTCCACAAGGAACACAATTTTCACATATAATTTTTTTGATTATATAAAGCATTGGTTGCATTGATGAATAGGGACTTAATTCGTATCTTTGAATGATGTAGTGTTTGATTGCTAGGTCGTCAATCACTCTGATGGTGTGTCTCTTGGTACTTTCACGAATGTAGTGTTTGACTGCTAGATCGTCAATCACTTTGATGGTCTGTTTCTTGGTGCTTGCATGAATTCAAAAGACAGTTTCATCATAGTATAATGGTCCTTTTGAAATCCTTAAAAAAACAGTTTCTAAATCATTAGGTAGGAAAATGCACTTTGATTGATCAAAAATACAGTATTACCACATGGATAACACATCAGGTTAAAAAGAATGGTTAGAGATGGTGTAGACAAGTTCAAATCTGATTTTAATACATATAAACAGATTTATTAGGTGATTTTAGCATATCTGTTTTACTTGCCATTATTACCTCCTGTGTTATGGTCATCCTTTCTAAATGCCTTCTCTGTTTTTTGGATAGAGTGTAGATGGACGGAAGAAACAGCATGTCAAAAGACAACTCTTATTTTTCCATTTTACTTTTTGTCCAAGTTCTGCATGATTACTGAAATTTATTTGACGGAGTTACTTTTGTTCATCTAGTCCTATGTAAAGGTGCTGCAAACCAAATGTTGACGTGGAAAAGTTGTGTGCAGACCATAGACCTGACATGTGGCCAATCAGATGGCTTTATGTCAGACACATCCGATGATTTGTACTCAAGTACTTATCAAAGATATTATTTTACCATTGCTAGAGTGGAAAGCTGATTGTATGATCAAATAAACTAGTCAAAATTGCTAAGAAACCTAATTTCTTCAAGGGAAAAGTTTTTCTGCTCTGCCGACCACCTCTGATTGGCAGAGATCAATGTCAACCACCCCACATAAAAGTGTATTGAACGACACTTCCACCCTCTTCACCATGGGTTTCTCTGGTCTGCATACCAGAGAACCTCTCCCCTTTCTTCAATTCATGTTAACTTAATTACTTAGCTGCATTCAGGACATTTAGATATCTTCTCATTAACATATTTCAACTGTGTGATACTCAGCTCTTGGAGAGAATAGGTCCTGCGACAGAGATGCTGAAGAACAAGGAGATTGATTTCTCTTTGTGGTTTAAGCCAGAAAACTACCACACAGATTTTTGAATGCTCTGCTCTTTCATCCTCCTTCCTCCCCCAATTCTCAAAAGTAGTGTATTAGAAACACTTTTTTTTGTAATATTTTTTGTATCATTTTATGATTACTAAAACTCCCCATTCAGATTGGGAAGAGTTTATGTTGAGTTGTATCCAGAATAAAGCTCTGTATTATTACCTCAAGGGGATAGCTGATGCAGTAATTTGAGATGTCTTAACCCCTTTGCCACCAATAGCTCAGTTGGTTACAATCAACATCTCAGGATTAAAAAAAGGTCTGTATTATTTCTATATAAATGCTTAATCATTAAGGTTATTGGGTTTTCTAATATGATGTGATTTTCAATGTTTTTTTTTTCCACAATGGATCAGCATAAGTATTTTAGAGAGGGAAGATGAAGATGGATGCCAACTGTATTGTAGGTGAAGCAGTAGTGGAAACTGAGATTATGATGTGTTCACTTGAATTTGTTTGCTTGAAAGAAAAAAGTGCTGTATCAGTCAAACTATATAATTTTTTTTTAAAGTATTACTCATTTGATTGATAATACTATTCTTAAAAGAAGAAAAGTTTTTCTTAAAGATGTTAACGTTCATACTCTTTTGAAATTCCAAATTATTTGGATTGAGCATTAGAATTGTAATTGCAGTTTAAGATGGCCATATCGATAGAATTAATAATCTGAATTTGACTTTCAATATAGAAGGTTTCTGCCTACTGTTTGACTTGATTATTGATGTGGAGATTGTGAAGTTAGGTAAATAATCTGTTACAATAATATCCAATCAGGTTAAATTAGTGGAAGTCAAAACTAATCATATCATTCTTATTCCTCATCCTGCGCCGCCCCCCTCCCTCCGTTTTCCTCCTCTTTTTTTTTTTTTTTTTTTTTTTTTTTTTTTTGTGGTGAAATATGATTTAGTCATTGATGTATGGGGGAGTCATGGAGTCAGAATTACATAGCTGAACAATCCATGGGGTGGAATTAGGTCAGGTACTCACGCGACAGTGACAGAACCTTTCGAGCTAAGGAGTCGGCAACTATGTTGGACTTCCTTGGAATATATTTGAAATTACAGGATAAGAAATGTGACTGCAGATGCTGAAAATGCTTCTCTCTTTTTTTTTCTTTTTTTTTTTTTTTTTTTTTTTTTTTAATGAACCTGAATATCCAGTTTCACATGTAGCTACTCGGAGTATTTCATTTTGTTTCTAGTTCCTTTACAAAGGAGAAAATAAAAGTTATTTCTAATCTTAATATTAATTGGAGAAAGTTTTTGTGCGGCTGTATATATACACAATCCAGGCTTCAGCCACCGGATGGGGGACGGGAGGCTGTGCAATGTCATATCTGTCTCCCCCTATTGGATGAAGGGCCATTGTGCGTGACTGTGTGTGTGTGTGTACATGATCATGTACAAAAACAGGGTCCGTATTAACTGTGTACAAAAACCAGTTCCATATTAATTGTAAATATTTTGAAGTGTCAGTCTAAGGGAGTTAACTAATAGTTATAAATGCATGGAGAAAGGAATATATTGTAGTAATAGGGGGTGGATCATGGGGAGGGTTTTTATCATTTATTAATTATTTAAGTCGTAATTATGCCTATTAATATAAATATTAAATCTGAGTAAGGGAGATAAGCATTAAAACCATCTTCACACACAGATTTGGACCATTAAATAATCCGACATCCTTGTCTCCACTGAAAAAAAAAAAAAGAAACAGAAATGTAGTCCTACATCCATAACAAGCTTCCACATTAGAAGAAAAGGAATTAGCAGAGTCCATATTCAGAGTTACAAATGAGAAACAATATACAATGCTTGATCTTTCTGAAATAAAATATTTGAAAGAGCTTATTTTCAATATTATTTGAGTAGACACTTTTGGTGAAGAGATGGTGGTGGTGATGGTGTGCTCAGCAATGTGAATGTAATCTTATTAGCTTGTTTTAAGAAACAATTATGATCAGTTTATTCAACATTGTTTTCAATTCCTGTTTTCTCTTTCTATATCCAGAAACATAAAGTGGCTTTAGATTCAGTTCTTGGGCCGAATTTTGACTCCCTTGATTATGAGGCCGCTCTTCCAGTTCAGTCTTTCTATTTCATAGAGAGAGAACTGCATGTCTCCAGCTTTTTCTGGGGATGCCTGAAATTCTGCTACTTTAAGCTCCATCCATTCTCCTCTAGGTTTGGAATGCAGGTACTCTTTATGTTTCTCTGTTTTTCCATCTGGAAGTACAAGTCGAAGGTTCACCGGAACTTCCCATCCATATGCACAATTTTTTTTTAACATCACTACGAATGCAACCTCATAGTTGATTCCTGGTGAAAGTTTTGATGTGTCGAACTTTCCATGCACTTCAAGCCAACACACCTTTAGAAGTTCTGCTACCTCGACATATACATCCCTGTGAATGAAAATCAAGATCAGGAATGAAGAAAAGTTAGTACTTTCTTAAGAGATTGCAGAAAAGGATGTGGGAAAATCTTTTCTTACTTTGATTCTTTCAAACAATACCAGCGCCAGTAACAATCATTGTCACCCCAACTGATTGCAAGATCCCTTGCGATCAACGCAAAGCTAGTATCGTCTGATTTTTCTTCAATGCTGTTTCTTGGCCTAATGATGACACCTTTGAAGACAAGTCCTTTCTTCCACTGCCCACCTTCAAATTCAAAGAGGGAGAACTGCATGTCTCCAGCTTTTTCTGGTGATGTGCAGAATTCCCCCACTAGGATCTCAATCCATTGTTCTCTTGGCTTGGAAAGTAGACACTCCTTATGTTCCTGCTTTTCTCCATTTGGGAGTATGAGTTGAAGGTTTACTGGAACTTCCCACCCATACATGGGCTCTCTTAACATCACTACAAATGCAATCTCATACATGACTCCAGGTGAGAGGTTTGAAGTATCAAAAGTTCCACGCACTTCAAGCCAACAGACATCCAAAAGTTCAGCGACATCCACAAGGACATTGCTGCAAGCAGAGGTGGAGATTAGATTTCAAGTGAACTTTTTTCCCAATCAGGTAAAAGGTATGGAAATAAAACATGAGTAAATCTGTTCTTTACTTTGTTTCTTGCCAATAAGGCCAGTGCCAGTACTGCTTGTCGTCACTCCAAGTGATTGAATGAGCTCTTGCGAACAACATGAAGCAATTATAACCTGACTTGACCTCAACCCAGTATTTCTACATGCCAGGAAGTTGGGAGAAAACCAATTATGATTAGTACTAACACTAGCTATTACAATAATATGTGATAAGCTTTTAGCATTTGAGTTTTCTACTTATGCTTCACATTGAGTGATCCCTGTTACAAGTTTATTGAGTGATCCCTGTTACAAGTTTATGTTTCAGTATCAGAGATACAAGCCAATGTACTCCTTTCCTGTGGGATTTTATGAAACACTAGTGCACATGGATTGGCCAGCTGTGCAATTTGTTGCAAACCAAACACCACAGGCTGAGGACTTATCTCTTCATTTCTAGGTCATTAACGATGGGTTTCTGATTGATGCATCTCGTAGGCACATGATGGGAGGAGTTTTGTGCTCCATGGTTAGGAATGGGATGAGTTTAGTCCTACATCGGCCGGGCAGTGTGTGGATGCTTGGTTTATGATGCTCTCGGTTACTTACCTCTAGCCCAGCCTAGAGCATGTGTAAAATTGTTCATATGAATGCTAGGGAGTTGGTATGATGCCTAGTATGTCCTGCAAAATGCCTGGGTTGGATATGAATTTACCTTTCTCTTTTTGTTTAAAAACACTCCAGAGTAGAGATGATCATACAGCTTCTCCAGCGAGGTCACATCAACTTGGGAGTCGGCATCTCTGATGATGGCTTCGAAGTTGTGAGGAAGTTTCTGTTTTGGCGCTCCCTCTATTACTTCGTAGTCGTGAGCATGACTAGGATCTTCAAGAGGCTGAATAGCCTCAATTTCTGACTCTGCAACTTTTGGCACATTAACATAGTCATGGGGCAACTTCAGTTCTGATGCTTCCACAAGAATTTCATAGACATGGCTGTGATCAAGCGGCTTACTTTGCTCTTCAATGGCATTGAGAGGCTCTTTTCCTAATGCCACAGCCTTTGTGACAACATCACTCTTGTCAGGGATCTTTGTTTCTGGACTGTCCTCCACAGCAACTTCACGGTCATGACCATCAGAAAGAAGCTTACTGGGCCCTTCACTATTCTCAGGGATCTTTGGTTCTGGCTCCTCCCCAGCAACTTCATGGTCATGATCATGAGAAAGCAGCTTGCAGGGCTCTTCAGCACACTGATGAGCCATGTTTCCTGACCACCCAGCTCCCATCTCTTCTTAATTTTCCTCTCACAGTGGCTTTGTCATTTATAAGATAGGAAGGTTTGGACTTTCATCATGAAACGTAAAACTGTTGTAATACTGAGAGTGCAAGTTAGTATATGATTCCCATTTCTCATAAAGGTTCAATCCTTTTGATGAAGCTTAAGAAATATTGATTCCTCAAAATTCATTAATTGTGAATAAAGCAGTTCAACGGCTGGTTGCTTGATGTAAGAAGCCTACTTGATTCTCAGGAAAGCATCATAACCCAGTTAATATACCTCAGGGTGTTTGGGATTTCTCATTCTCAGGGTATTCTCAGGGTAAAGATAAAGGTCAATAGTATACCTCAGGGTGTTTGGGATTTCTCATTCTCAGGGTAAAGATAAAAGGTCAATAAAACCTTTCTTTTCTTCCAAAACATAAAGGCACCTTATTCCCTTCTTGTTCATTGGGTTTTATTTCTAACACCTTCCGTTTGAACTGAAAATTGAGTTCTCTATCTTAGCTACCAAGCTTAGCTACAGTAGGACACCTCTCTCTCTCTCTGCACCCTGCCACAAGGCCAATACCCTTATGTATAGAAATCCTCTCCAGCAGCCGTTCCGACTGCCAAGGGTTGGATTTCATCCAGCACACATACTGATGTATTGATATGCATGCCAAATGAATTCCAGCCCTTGGATTCCTGCTGGAATCCTCCTGCCGCAGGAGACGATTTGAATCCATGCCATTACCCTTTTTTGGGGCCAAAGAGGGTAGAACTCCTGATCTCTTAATTTTGAGGTGTTGGTCTTTGCCAATTGAACTACTCCTAGGGGTTATTTTGACGAAAGCATCTGAACCCAATTCATATACCTCAGGGTAGTGAACTTACCCTCCCTCCCTTTTAGATAATCAATTTTCTTCTTTATATTGTGGGTGAGCTGACAGAAAATAATTCATCCCTAACTATGAACTGATGCATCTATGAATTGGGTCCATCATAATTTCAAACAAAGAACTCAACTCAAAAGTTCATTTAAATTTGAAGAAATACATTGCTGGTCTTGTAAAGTGTTCATGACTTGTTTTCTCTCTTTTATTTTCAAGTTTTACCAGCGCAACATCAGAGTCATGACTCAAGTCAATTTTGGGACTAAGATGTCTTGCATTCCATCACATGGGTTTGTGGGCTGATTTTGAAGGGCCGTTAAAAGCCCATAGTGCTTGAGGGCTTGAGGCCCGGAGGAATTGACCCACTCTGCATGGTATCTTTGTTACCAAGACTTCGATGAACTAGGGGTCCATGCGGTGGTTGGGTGTGGAAGCCCTAAAGAAATTTTTTTTAGGATTATATGAGAATTTCGATAAATATATTCATATAGGTTTCGCTATAAATTGATAGCGATATAATTCTCTATATGATAAGAGACATGAGGACAAGCAGATGTAACCTTATTCTCCATTAATAAGGAAACAGTTTCATCTCACTCTGAGGACATTGGCCAGAAATTTTGCTGAATCAAGTTATTCTTTGCGTTGCATGATTTTTTTTTTCTATTTTATTTTATTTTCCTACATCGTGATTAAGGTTATATTTCTATAATCGAATGGTAACATGATCCAAGTCAGGTCAATAGCTATCCTATGCAAGCAACTTGAATTAAGAAAAAGGGTTTCCTTGAAAAAATCACATAGAAACAAGTTGTTTGAGTCGTAGAACATTTTTTTTTTTTTGGGTGGGGGGGGGAGGGTGGAAGAAATTAAGAATTTATCAATCATTACCTTGTTTCATGCTGTTGCCATTTTAATTGATTTTAAAATTGAAAATTCAAAATATTATTTAACTATTGGTTTTCTGTGTGTTGGGGAAGTGTATTTTTTTTTTTTAAATAAACTCTTAAATGATCAATGAGTGTGACTACTGGTGACATATTTGAATGATCAACAAACACGTTTGTGGAGATAGTACCTTCAAGGAGATCAAAACCGGACTAAACCGACCTATTGAAATTCCTAACTTAGGAGATGTGCAATATACATGAGGTAACTATTGTTACCTTGTTTCTTGAATTGATCCATTTCCAGCAATGTTGTCATCACCCCAAGTGATTGGAAGATGTCTTGCAAATAGCCTTTTTTTTTTTTTTTTTCAATCCTGTAATTCTGAAAAAATAAAAATAAAAAAGGGAGAATTTTATTGATAAATACGATACTGATATGTTGCACGAACAGTTTGCATGTGAACCCTATAGTTTTGTTCTTCTCCACATCTCTTTGATAACACACATGACCCTGGTGTGACATTGTTACAAGTTCCGTTCTTAATTAATTGTACTTCAATGATTAAGTTTTCTAGTGTAGAAATCGAACTCTAATCACAATGTATAAAAGTAAAATAAAATAGAAAGAAATAATCACACAAAGCAAAGATTAATGTGGTTCAATAAGATTTTCAGCCTGCTTCCGAGGGGGATATAAATTGTTTCATCATCAATAGTGAATTGGGTTACACTTGCTTGTCCTCACGCCTCTCACCTCAACGAGAATTCCTTGGCCATAATTTATAGTGAAACCTATATACGTACGTTTACTGAAATTCTCATAACCCTAAAAAAAATTCTCAGAGCTTCCCCTAACTCCCACATGAATATCCTCTATGTCGAAGCCCCAGTAACGAAGATGAGACGCATAATGGGCAATTCCTCAAGGTTTCAAACCCTCAAGCTCTACCGATTTTAATGATTTTTGATAGTTAAACCACAATCTTAAACGTGGGAATATAAGACATCTTACTCCCAACACCTAATGCCCTAAATTAAATTGATTCAAAGTCTTCAACAATATAATTTCTTTAAGGAAGCTATACTACCAGATCCCCTGGGGATTCCACAGTCCAGTGATTACGAGCGTTTCATGATAGCTTTGCAGTTATATGGAACTCTGGATCTGTCCCCTCCACAGCAATTTCATATGCATTACCCTAAAAATGTGGCATACTGTTGTTTTAATGGGCTCAAGAACCTCCGGATCATACGTGTCCTTCTTTCGATTTTCCTTCTTTCCATGACATGAAGGCATTTATAAGCATGAGAGATTATCCTGTCGTAATTTTTTTAAACTTTTGCAATGCGTTTCTTTATTAAAACAATTTATTAAAACAAACAGTGAAAAATTTTATTTTAGAAAAAATAATTTATTTTCCACTATTTTACATGAAAAAACCTACAAGATTCTCGTTGTAGAATTTTGAAAAGTTGTTTCACTTTCATGTTAAGATTCTTACTGATCATGAGGCATCTAAATCTTGCTCCTTTATTCTTGATCGACTCCAAATATCTTGATATAGTGATATGCAGAGGTATATTGAAGATATTGATTTCTCTCCATTCATGAAGAACAATAAGATTCATGAAGAACAATCACAGGATCAACGAAGTGTAAGAATTTTTAGATCTCCTTTGATTTTTTTTTTAATGAGATTTTCTATGAATCTTAACAAACACACCATGCAAATTACTAGAATACAATGGGTATTGAAAAGAGATGATACGACACATACCTCTTGATGTAGATTGATTTTCGATTGTTTTCTTTGATTTGAATGCTTGGAATGCTTAAATCAAAGTCTTCCACAGCCTGTCGGGATCCCTTGACATTCTCTCTACGTATGAGAATAGGAGAAGAAATTTCTTATTCTGGATCAGTTACACCGTGACTGTGAGGACTCTAACCATTGGTATTTATAATACCACCCCTAATTCTGGATCAGTCCCACAGTGGATCCGATTGGTCTATCTCTAATCATACTTAAATCGGTCTACTTGTAACTAAACTTCTATTGAATCAACTAACTTTATAATTAATTTAACCCATAAAAATATCTTACAATCTCCCATTTGGGCTATATTAATTATAAATTCACCATTGATCTAATGTGGTCATGGAATCTAATTACACCAAAACCATTATTTACTTTGATCTAGTCATTAAGTTTACCAATGTTGAACAACAGCGGAAAGTACTCCTACACATCCGGTGTATCCCCTTTTGTCAACCACATATAGAGGTCTACTTAATAACATAAATCACTTTGAGATGAATATTTGAGTCCAATGATCGAATTACCACGATCCCGTTACTTTAAAATCCTTATAGGTCATCGCACTTTAATATTATCCAATTTATAGACAAATCGCCTCTAGCTTGGACTAATATCTCACTTTGGCTTACTGTCTTCTTTGGCTAAATACTGTCTTGCAACTTGACATGTCTTAAATAATCAGAAATACATACCAGCAATGAAATAAATGTTCACCAATAATCTTGCTCATTAAACTATAGACAACATTAACAATCACTGATAAACCATCAACTATCAGATCTCCACTAATCAAGCAGATCTAAACACTCCCACTGACTAAGAGAATCTAAAGACTCTCACAAGCATTACAAATTTCAAGAGAATATATATACCAATAAAATATCTTCATTTAAATTTAATATGAAATTTAGTTCTATCAAAACATGTCAAATAAAATCTATCAAAATAAATAACTGAATTGTAAATCAACAAATAAATATCCAAAACAATCTAAAGACAACTAGTAATAATAAAGAAAACTAACTAGACCTATAGCATCAACTATATTAAACGACATCATCATTTGGCATCTTCTTTCTCTAGTGTCTCAGTTTCCTTCTCTTCTTTTTCAATCAAGCTTCTATTGCCTTACACTCTCTCTTCATGTGTCCCTTCTTATGGCACCAGAAACATTCAACATCACTCATATCCCTATCATAAGGTTTTCTTTTTTTAAAGGAGTATCTATCTTTTCTATAAGGTCATAACCTATCTTTTATCGGCCCTTATCTTCTCTGAAATGATGACTAGTGACATTGACACTTTCAAATCTTTTCTTCAGTCTCATTTCTTCTTTAGTGCAAACAGAGATGAATTTATTCATATCTCATTCTTCTTCCTAAGTATTATACACCATTTGTATCTAGTAATACTCTTCAGGTAACGAGGATAACAAACAATGGATCACAAACTCATCATTAACGTTAATTCTCATGCCTTTAATCTTTTTAGCAGTAGTAGCAAGCTCAATGAAGTGATCTCTGACACTTCCATTACTGTCAAACTTAGCATTAGTAAACTTGTTCATCAAGGTGTTTTTCTGTCCTTTGTCAAAAAACTCAAACTTCTCTTTGATCTCTTTTAAATATTCTTTGGCCATGTTCTTGGCTTGAACACCATCAAGCATGGTTTCAGGAATGGTCTGCCTCATGAGCAACATAGACTTTTTATTTGCTGCCATCCACTTTGTCATTTCCTCCTTCTATTCTAGGGTACTAGTATCAGTGATGGCAGCAGGTTTATCCTCTTTAAGCGTCATATCTAAGTCAATTAAACCTAGACTCGCTTCTAGCTGTTCATACCATTTTTTAAAACTCATCCCAGACAAAAAAAGAATAGTAACTACCAAACAACCTGGCATTGTCACAGGGATGGACATCATGGGAGATACAAACCATCATCACCAAATGAGTTCAAGTAAAAATATCAAGTAATAGCAAACCATGGAAACTCATACAAATACATGCAATTATATTTACTTTTATTTTATCCAAATAAAAAGAAATAGATATCAAAACCCTCTTTGGGACAGTCATACTTAGATGAAAATATCAATGCATGAGTTCAAATACATATCAACCAACAGAAATTTAATATATACATCATTTACTTGCACTAATCATATCAACCATTCATGCAAATAAATATCATTTTTTCAAGAGTTAACCAACTACACATTATTCTTTGGGATAAACATGCAGTGATCTTCTTAGTTTCTGTGTAGTAACTGCGAAAGAATAATGACTCTCAAAAATCCCACCACCTTTGGGTTAATGAGACCCCCTAAAGTCAAAACCCTCTCAATTTATGTGCATGAACATACCTTTAACTTTGACAATACCACCTTTGGGTTAACACTGTCTTTCTTAACTGTTTTTTATTTCATGGAGAACAGTGTATTAAAAATATATATTTTATTATATATGTAAATGCATAAATTTGAGGTTTGAGGACCACCATATAGGAACTGAGTGTACCACTTTGGTGGTTCCACCCAATCTTCATATGATACCTGCAAACCTTAATTTGAACAAAACTTGACAATGCCACCTTTGGGTGTACATCGCTCTTACACAAGCATTTATAAATACATGAACTTTGAATTTGAAGACATCATGATGAAACTAGGTGTACCACTTTGATGGGTTCCACCAAATTCCACAATGATATCCTCAAATCTTATTTTACAGTACTTTGTGGGTCAATAAATAAAATATCATGCACACATAACCTTCTACAAGCATCTGGTACAAAAATAACTAACAAACAAGCAGAAAATTATAAATCGGACTAATTTGGGACACCTTTTAGTCAAAAATAAAATTTTTTTAAATCACCAAACTGTGTCAAACTATGTACCAAATTATAGAGCATGAAAATACGAACACAACGTAAAAAACCGCTTCAAAATTCGACACTCCTAGCGCCCACAATTGCCAATCAGAGTCGGTTTACCTTTTATATAACCTGAACCGGTTCTGGGCGGTTCATCCTGGATCTGTTCGGTCTGGCCGGGTTCGATTATGAGTGGACCAAACCCACTATTTAAACCCCTTTTTTTTAATGCTTTGGTCCGGACCGAACCAAATGGTCTGGTCTTAAATCGAACAACAGCCCAGTGGTTCAACCGTCGGCCCGACCAACCCACCCATTTTGGATTTCGGGTCCAGTTCCCGAGACATTGGGCCAGGTTCTCGGGTCACAAAATCAGGCCCATGGTTCGAGTTTTCGGTTCAATATTCTGGTTAATGGGTCGGGTCTCGGATCAAACGTGTAAACAGTGCGTGCAAACTGAGTCGGGTTCACAGGTCCCCTTGGGCCCGACCTGGTTGGTCTGGGCCCGGGTTCAGTCCTGGACTAGCCCAGATCGGCTCGGTCCAGTACGCGGCTGACCAGGTGACGTCAGCCCTACTCATTTTCTTCTTCTTTTTTTAATAGCCGTCGACGTGTGGATCTTATGCACTTTTTCAAGAGGTGCATGAGGGCGCGTCAGGTTACTTCCGACGATCCACCTTATGTCACCGGCTCCGTCTCTTCGAAACCTACAATCCTATATGATTTATTTTACTTTTTAACTGTCCAAAATTTTTTTCAAAGGTCCAAACCCTAGACAGGTTCGTAGAGAATTTTGGGAGAAAAATTCTTTTCCTTTTCCAATTCATTCAAACGTATAATATTTACAATGCTTTCCCATCGATCCTAGGTTTGTTTGAGAGGCTTTGATACCACTGTAAGAATTTTTAGATCTCCTTTGAGTTTTTTCCATGGGATTTCTCATGAACCCTAACGAACACACCATATAGATTACTAGAATACAATGGGTATTGAAAAGAGATGATAATTAGACACATACCTCTTGCTGTAGATTGATTTTCGATCGTTTTCTTTGCTTGGAATGCTTGGATCAGAGTCTTCCACAGCCTGTTGGGATCTCTTGACCTTCTCTCTGCTTATGGGAAGAGGAGAAGAAAATAACACCGTGACTGTGGGGACTCTAAACATTGGTATTTATAATACCACCCCAACCCTGTATCAGTCCCACAGTAAATCAGATTGGTGCATCTCTAATCATACTTAAATCGATCTACCTGTAATTAAACTTTCACTAAACCAACTAACCTTATAATTAATTTAACTCATAAAAATATCTTACACGAAGAAACATTTGAGTCGTAAAGTTGCCCAATCCATATCCCTGAGTGATTCCATTCATTCCTCGAGTGATTCCATTCATTCATGATTCAACTGGCCGGTGATAACCTTTATTTTTTTTTTTCAGATTTGTTCTAATGATCAAAATGCTACACTCAGTCCTTATTTCTGGGAATATATTTTTTTATTATGTTCATACACATATAATTCCATGATCAGATTGTGGTCAGACTTCTGCAATTGTTCAATTCTACTTTGTCACCGCAAGAACCAGACAATCAGATGATCCTATGCCAAATTCACTTTTTCCTGGCCTTCTGTTTTTTTTTTTTTTTTTCTGTGCTATTTCCATTTTTCTGTTTGAATATTGGAATTTGATATGATAAGGCCAATAATTCCTTAGCAATAGAAATTTTTATTTCAAGAAATTCAAAAATAGGTTGTGATCCTATTTTGTTTATAAGTATATATATTTTTCATGACATATCACGTGGTAGTATGTAGGGATATAAAACCTTGTCCGCACTGGTTAAACCAATCGGGCTCAACCGAAAAAGATGGGATCGGACTCGCCCTTTAATAAATATTTGGATCACAATCTTAGATTTTGTATTAAACCAGTCAGTCCGGTCTTAACTACAAAACCGATGCAGCCCAACAGAAACCGTCATAAACTGATAGATTAAAAGCCGAATAAGTGGCAATATTGTACCTTTCTTAATATTTATTTGTCTACTCTCCTTCTATAACTTGTGTATCTCAACATTTTCTTCCATCCATGCATACACTTCATTCTTTGTTGTCTCAATGGCTTTAATCCCACATCTAACGATTAAAATTAGAAATACAAAAAATCTATAAATAAAGGTCATTGGCTATGTGGGTTACTTATCGGTTAAAAATGAATTGTTTAATCATTTAAAATTAATCCAATTAATATGTTCTTGATTAGAGAACATTAATTGGCATGAGCCCAATCACACCATTTGTAGTTTAAGCCTGATTATAGATCAATAACCAACCAACCGAATATAAGTAGGCCAATATCCGATCTATGAAAATTATTTAGTTGAATGATGTAGTCACAATCATTGTTCTTAAAGTTATGGAAACCGATTATACGGAAACCGACAATGGGGTTCTAAGAAATTAGCAGCTACCATGTAATTGTAGGTGCTGAGCTTGGCTATCTGAATAAAATATTAATCTTAATGAGTTACATTATTCTGATAATACATTCATATTGCATTACATCGTCTTTTATTTTGTCCAACACTTCATTCAGAGATCACATAATTAAAACTATTTCAGGCTTCCTGCTGCCTTGGTCGTATGATCACACCTTTGATATGAAGTCCTTTTTTCTGCTTATTGCCTTCTGTTTCAAAGAGGGAGAATTGAACTTTTCCAGCATTTCCTGTTTGTGTTTTAAACTCTCCTACTTTAAGCTCCATCCATTTTTTTTTAGGGATACGCAACAGATTTTCTTTACGTTCTTGCCTTTCTCCATTTGGAAGAACTAGTTGCAGGTTCACTGGAACTTCCCACCCACATGAAGGATCTTTCAACATTACTACAAATATCACCTCATACACCAATCCTCGTTTGAGCTTAGATGTGGTGTACTTTCCTTGCACATCAAGCCTGCTCACATTTATTAGTTCGGCCACATCAATGGATCCATTGCTGCCAAGGAAAATCAACTTATATTAGGTATGGGAGAGAAATTTAACCGTAGATATATTAGAATCTTATCTGTTAGCAGAAAAAAAGAGTACATAAAACATCGATAGCCGATACTCGAGGAGAGAGAAAGGAAACCCAAATAGAGACAGAAGTGTTTCAAGACCCAAAACTCAACTAGCATTGGAAGTATGATCTCTAGGCCAGGATGCTAATCTGAGGCTGTTTCTGTGGTGTGGAGGATCGATTTTGGCCACCATTGGGTTGTTTACATAAAAATACGGTGTGTATTCAAGGAATCAGTATCGGACACAGTATTGGTCGATGCCAAAACTGATCTGATAGCGACACGGATCAAGCCAATGGTTGAATGACACATGTTTAATACAATTAAAAAGTAATGGTATCGTATTAGTATCAATTTTGGCCGAAATTGATACAAAACGGCCAGTCTGATACCAGTCACTAAAACCAAAAATTTTTAGGGAAAATTACACTGACCTCCCCTAGACATTTGGTTTACTACACGGACCTCCCCTGACACTTATTGACTTATACCTACCTCCCCAAAACTAATAGTATTAACTTAAACTTTTTATTGATCAAAATACTCTTTGTTTAACAAAATGAATTCACATCTTATTTAATCAAATTAATTACTAAAGTCTTAAGTAACTCACTGGGAATGGTATCTCCCAAGATTAGAAAAATCGATAGGGATAAAAATACCCTGAGTTGTCTTAAACACTACTAGAGATAAAAGGGTAATTCAATAGGAAAAGGGTATTTTGGTATTTTAAAAAAAGGTATGTTTACATTAGCAAAAGCAATAGTTGTCCATTTTCTAACAGAGTGAACTAAGTGTTATAAGTTTCACTTTTTGAGGAAGGTTCGTACAAATCAATAAGTGTCAGGAAAGATTCGTGGAGTGAACAAAATGTGAAGGGGAGTATGGTTGATCCAAGGTTGCTATTCTGCCATTGGATGGAGAGGGTACCATGTGTTTTGAGTGCTTATTTATGAAAATTCAAACCAAAGTCCAATTAATGGTTGAACAACACGCGATCGATGCCATTAAAATAGATGTAAATCTTGGTCGAAACTGATATGAATTGACTGATTTGATAACTTGAACAACAATCCAAGTTTACTCAAAAGGCATACTTGAAATTAGAACAGTTGTGTAAAAGACAGTGGAAGGAAATAATAAAAAGTGGACTCTAGTGATGGCAATGCCAAGGTGGGGGTTTCACACTCAATATAAGGTGGTTTGGATTTCTTTTTAACTTTTATTTCAATTAATAAAAAATTTTGATCTTTGACAAAAAAAAATAATAAAAGAAATAAAACTTTTCTTACCTTGATTCCCTCAAGCTACTCCAGCGCCAGCAACGCTTGTCCTGACCCAAAGCGATTGAAAGATCCTTGGCTGTCACTGTAAGTTGTTGATTATCGCCGGAGCTGACATTAACATTACTGCTTGGTTTCTCTTCAACAAAGCTATTGTCTGGTTTCTCATTAATGGTGTTTTTTGGTTGAATGACAACACCTTTGATGATGAGTCCACTCTTCCATTGCCTACCTTCGATTTCATAAAGAGAGAACTGAAGATCTTCATCATCATCTACGCAGGTTAAGAATTCTCCTAGTAGGAGCTCCACCCATTCTCCTTTAGGCATAGAGGACAAACGCTCACTACATTCCTGCTCTTCTCCATCTGGAGTTCCAAGCACAAGGTTCACCGGAACTTCCCACCCACGGGCAGATTCTTTCAACATCACCACGAATGAAACCTCATATATAATTCCTGGTGTGAGATTTGATGGGTCGAAACTTCCACACACTTCAAACCCACAAATTTGCTTGAGTTCCGCAACATCGATGACCATGTTACTATAAATATTGAAGATAAAGATCATCACCAATCCAACAAAATATTGAGAATAATTCACCTGCATGTATTTGTACTTTTCTTAGGATCATATTACCATTTATATTCAGTGGGTCTCACACCACATTGATGGTTATAGAATCTCATAGTGAGTACAAGTACATGCAGGTGATCTGAACTCATAAATGTTCATCGAGAATACAAGTACATGCAGGTGATTTGAACTCATAAATGTTCATCAAGATATGTATTTCTAAAATAGAATGAGAATGGGATAGAGTACCAAGACATTTTCATAAAAAGCATATTCCAGAATGAACTCGTTTCTTGTAATTTATTCAATGATTCAAGAAAGAGAATGCATACTAAATACTGTTTCTGTCATCTCAGAATATATTCTAGACTTAAAATGCATATCAAATACAACATTAGTTATGCTCTTCTTCTTTTTTTCTTTTTTTTCTTTTTTTTCTTTTTTTTTTTTTTGAAGTCTTCGGTTTTATCTCTAGTGTATTTTTTTTCCTTTCCATGGACTCTACTGGCTCTCTTTGGTATGTATTGTAGAATTAATTATATAATATTTTATGACATATGTAGTTGTTCGGTATGATTTATGATATTTATTTATATTTAAAATAAATTGATATAATCTAAAATCTTCAAAATAGATTAGAAGGTGTTTATCATTATTGTGATAATCTATTATTACTTCTTTATGTTAGTGGTGTTGAACAGTTATTATTTATGATTCATAATTTATTATGAATAACTCATAAACATAAATATAAACTATCTGACAGAGTGCCTAAATTACACTAATGGGATGGGGGCGGGGAAGGGAACATATGCAAGAGTCCAGCCCCTGCTTCTACAAGTAAAGGACAAACCATCAAACCAAGCGGATGTTTGCAATCTTTAGTGTATTGTATGAAGTCTAATTAAGATAGGTCCAAGTCTATGATCCAGAATTGTGTTAAACCCTATGTATAAAACCCGTTGTAAAAATCAGATGAGAGAAGAATAGAAGAAAGCAGAAACAGAAAAGAACATAATCAGCTCATTTCTTCTTTTTCCTTCTTCCTTTGCTGATGAATTTGCTACCTTGTTTTTCTTTGAAACTAACTTGAACCTTTGAAGGTTCAGATGTACAAACAACCCAAAAATATGGGTTGATCTACTGTTACCTTCCTTCTTTCATAGAAGTCCATTGCCAGAAACGTTTATCTTCACCACTGGTGATTGAAAGATCCCTTGCAAACAACATGAAACAGTTGCAGCCTGATTTTGGATCAACCCAATACAACTACATGAAACAAAAGAACCATGATAAGAAAATGGGTGTACTTCAAAACATTTAATTACTGACATAGTACTCTTGGTATAGTGAGAAACTCTTCTAAATCAATTGTAACTTCCTGAAGCTCATTAGTAACTTGAGTTACACTAAAACAATGATACAACATTGTGTAAAAATAATATGATCAAGATGTGACGTATGCAATAATTTGGCATGTTTTAGATCTGTGGATTATAACTCAATGTCAGGTTACATCTTTTTTTTTTTTTTTTAATCAATCTGAATAAATTCTTTATACCAAAAAAGTATAGCCAAGATGCAATGAAAATGAATTTTTACTTAGGCTCCATTTATTTCCATGTAAAATGACAGAGAAGAAAAATTTTACTGAAAATATGATTTTCAACCATTTGTCTTAACATAAATTTTATATGGAGAAATTTTTTTTTTGTAAAATATGATTTGCATAGAAAATTTTGCAACAAAACAAATAGACGTTAACTTATAAAATACAACATCTGATATGGGTTATTTCAAAGTATAGTGCAACGTGAAATTATTCTCTGTGATGAGCAGAAACAGGAGAAAAGTACTTTTGTATAGAAAATACTTTCTGAGAACAGAAATGTTACCAAACGAATAAAAAAAAAACTTGAATTGAATTTTGAACTTGCCTTTTTCTTTTGGTCTAAGAGAACTCCAGAGACGAGATGCTCATAAAGCTTCTCTAGGGGGATTCCGTGGGTCGACATGTCGGAACGTTTCATGATAGCATCGAAGTTATGGGGGATCTTAGGACTGGCGGGGCGACGAGGCAGTTGCACATTGGCCATGGTAGATCTCTTCAATAAGACGGATATTGATCGTCCTTTGTTTTTATCTTCCATTCCCTAAGGTATTTATATAGAACACTAAGATCATTAGATGAACATGAAGCTTTTGAAACTTCAGTTGTTCCAATTAGTATAGGATTCTTTTCATAGTGGCCATTAAGTTATTCCTCATCATCTTTCTTTTAAAGGTTCTATCCTAATGTTGAAGTAAAAACCTTGCAAGCTGCTTTATTCTCATTCTTATGTTTTCGATCTAAGATGGTTAAAACTATATGCTGAAATAACCTTTATAATGGAAGAAAAAGTTCATATTCTCATCATCTCAACTGTTCATTATACCAATTGGTTAGTGGTTAATCGATGACTTTTTATGGCATCCTTCTAATCGTGGAATCAATGCATGGTATATTGTCCATTGTACCTTTTTTTTGTAACCTCATATGGTTCATTTCATTACAAGGTTGTGGGTTGGGGGTTGTCAATGATGAAAATAGTTCACATGTATGTAGTTGTATCTTTCTAGGGATTTCATCACCGTTCATATCCAGTGGATCTCAAAACATATCGATGGTGATGAGATCTCATGAAGAGTACTTGTACATGCAGATGATCCGAACTCATCAATGACTCCCATGCACATTACATCAACCATTCAAGATTATTTTTAAAATGACCTTAAATAATTGGAGGACATTGATAACATCGTCATCATGCCTAGGTGAGCTATTTGATGGCATTTATATAAATATTCAAGTCGAGATTAATGTATTTAATAAAGGGTTTTTCTTTGTGACACTGTCCGATTAGCATAAAATCAGAATTGGGATCCTCTATAGTGAGGCTGACCCTATAATGAGGAACCCAGCCACACATCTAGCATTGGAACGCAACCCGATGGACTTTGAGTGACTAATGAGGATATTCCAATGCTAGATGTGTGGCTGAAATCCTCAGTACAGGATCAGTCTCACTACAGAGGATCCCAATTCCGTAAAACCCAACCTCTCCTCGACCCAATACCAATAATAATACTATGTGTTTAGGTTACTGTGATGACCCAATTGCGTAAAAATGATTTGACTCATGACCTCCTGCATTCTATCAGCAAGATATAAACCAACTGGATAAGGCAGTGTTGCGTTACTCTTTTCCCTTTGGAAATTTTGAAGCCTCGAAATAATTCATTTTTTATTTGTAATCTTAGCATTCCCACGCATTAAGACGAGCGTGGCATGTACATGCATGGGAAAAGACAGATTCAACCCATCCCGCAATTCATTCCACGCACTTCACAAAGCTCATAAATAAGCAAACCACAACACACAAAAATTACGTGGTTCACCACCACAGATGAGTGATGGCTAATCCACGGAGTAATGCCCAATGGGCTCGTATTTACTCAATACTCAATTTTTAGCCCTTTACGAGGACAAGGATGCTCACCCTAAATTTTCCCAAAGATAAACCGAGAGGGCGTAACAACGCCAGGTCGGGGCATAAAGCCGGTGTCCAAAGACCCACTGAACACACCACAACAGATACAATTTTTGGGGCTTATAATGATGCCCTACAATTAAATCCCACCCTAGCAAGGCATTCAATATTTTTCTTCTCTTTTTCTTTGCCTAATGCTAGCATACAATAGATTCTCATGTCCCATAGGCATTCAACATCATTATCCTACTTGAACATACAATAGATTGGTTCAATAAATAATAAAAGGGATAAGAAAATCTCACAACCAATTTTTCTGATAATTGACGATGTTCTTCTTCATCTGGTAGTCAAAAAAAAAACTTGCCATATGCGATCAAGCTCTTCCAGCCTTCAAGAACACTTCAATGTATCGGCATTAGCATCAGCAGCAATGGAGAATGACTGTCTTCAAATCCCAAAGCAAGAAAAAATCAAAAATAAGAGGTTTTTCCCCTTTTTCTTCAAAAACTCCCCTTCTACGATTTTTCTTGCGGCCAGCAGTCTCTCTAAACATTCTCAATGGAAAGAGCATTAAAAACCTAGCTCGGTGCAACTTGGATCGTCGGATTTGGCCACCGGATGGCCAAGTTATGGCATAAACAAGTTCGGCCTCTGAAAAAATTCCAAATGGAATCTTTTAATTCCATATGGTGCGCCTGCGATACACCGTAGCCGCGCCCTGACGCTCTCTGATTGGCTGAAAAGGAATCATAAGTAAAAATCGTCAGATTTCACTCAAAATGGCGGGATTGAACCAGATCCCTCGGATCTGGATAATCAGCGTCTCCGAAATTCGGAGGTCATATGACGCGCAGGATCGGAATCTTTTCCGCCGACGCACTATACGCACGCCACACTGGATCGTGGCTTAGCTTCCATGTGATGCGGCGCATGATTGTGCGCCGCATCCAACCAATCATCTCATGCGCGATGGGATCCGACGCTTTCGCTTGAAAACCACGGAATCCCGCCTTCTTTAGAGCCTCAGATTTGGAATCTTCCTTACGTGGCTCTATTTAAACGGCCGATCTCGCATCTTTTTCTTTCTTCCTTTCCGAAAATGCCCCTGTGAATTCTATTAATGGCCTCTGTAACCATATGCATTTGTTAAAAGTCTGCCAGAGACGATTTTCCAGAGAGCTTTTCTCTCTCTGGAAAATCGTCGAACATGTGGTGTGCGACGGAAAAAACTCGCGGCGGCATGCGAGAAGACTTGCGGCGGGGACGGGCCTTGCGGGCTGGCCTGCCTTGCGGGCCGGCTAGCTTCTTTGCCAAGGCAAGCCTCGGCTTTGCCTTGCGGGCCGGCCGGCTTGCCGGGCAAGGCAAGCCCGGCCCGCCTTGCGGGCCGGGCTGCCTTGTGGGTCGGCCGGGCCGTGCCACTTGGCTGGGCCTTCGGCCGGGCCGCTCGGCCGGCCGGGCCGGGCTGTCTAGGTGGCATACCACGCAGGTGGGTCCCACCTTTCTCTCCCGGGTCCCACTTTCTCTCTCCTCTTTCTCTCTCCTCTTTCTCTCTCCTCTAATTTTTCACCTCTTCCATGCTTCACAGGGCACAGAACAACGTCGTATTACCTGTATCACTCCCATGTCGTCTGAAAGGTCCGCAGACACTCTCTCTCATCAAACTGGACCCAGTTGGCCCAATTTGCCAACAATTACAATATATAGGCCAACAGAACCCAGCTACACATCTAGCATTGGAACGCAACCCGATGGACTTTGAGTGACCAATGAGGATATTCCAATGCTAGATGTGTGGCTGAAATCCTCAGTACAGGATCAGTCTCACTACAGAGGATCCCAATTCCGTAAAACCCAACCTCTCCTCGACCCAATACCAATAATAATACTATGTGTTTAGGTTACTGTGATGACCCAATTGCGTAAAAATGATTTGACTCATGACCTCCTGCATTCTATCAGCAAGATATAAACCAACTGGATAAGGCAGTTGTTGCGTTACTCTTTCTTACCTTTGGAAATTTTGAAGCCTCGAAATAATTCATTTTTTTATTTGTAATCTTAGCATTCCCACGCATTAAGACGAGCAGTGGCATGTAGCATGCATGGGAAAAGACAGATTCAATTACATGTTTTATACTTTTCGTTAGAGGAAATTAAACTTTTAAAATTTGGCATTTTTTTTTTTTTTGGACTTTCTATATGACATCAGATCAATTCTTTTTTATGTGTGATGTCATTGCATGGACTATCACGACACTTCAATATAACAATTATCTTTTATGAAATGTCATTGGATGGACTATACGAAACTTCAATATACAGAGTGTTAAATTTTCAATTCAAAAGAAAATGGAAGAATTCTTCATATATAAAACCATAAGATTTCTATCTCATTAACAATGTGGGAATATTCCCAGTACAGAAGAACATTTTGATATTTGAGACCGATGGAGTTTTAGTTAAAAACACGACAAACACCGATGGCTAATGTATCAACAGTAGTGGACACTTATCGATGAAAATATAAAAACCATTGCTTCTCCGAATCAAATTGTATCCGAGTTCAAACATCACGAAAGCTGCCACTTTTTAACCAGTAGGTGCATGGCTAGTGCCCCTTACGTAATCAACTTCCACAGCTTTAAATTACATTTATATGAGAGCAACTTCATTATTCCTAGCCTCCCTCTCTCTCAGGAAAATCTGAGAGACCCCTTCTTTTTTCAGCAGAAAACATGATGAAGACCTTCAAAACCAAACCTTCTGCATTCCATTCCTCTTTCCTCATTCTCCTCATCTTCTTCTGTTCTATTTCTTATTCTTCTACTGAACAACCCATCAAAACCATTGTAGTCCTTGTCATGGAGAACAGATCCTTTGATCACATGATTGGTTGGATGCAGAAATCAGTCAATCCTTTGATCAATGGTGTCAATGGCACACAATGCAACCCTGTCTCTACTAAAAACCCACAATCCCAAAAAATTTGTGTCACAGATGATGCTGAATACATCGACCCAAATCCAGGTCACTCCTACCAGGAAATAAGAGATCAGGTCTTTGGTGTTAATGGCAGCCACGAAATTCCTTCCATGACTGGATTTGTCGAACAAGCTCTAGCCATGTCGACTGAAATGTCAGAAGCTGTCATGAAAGGCTTCAAACCCAAAGCTGTCCCAGTTTATGCCTCCCTGGTTAGTGAATTTGCTATCTTTGATCGATGGTTTGCTTCCAATCCAGCATCGACGCAGCCGAATAGGCTCTTTGTTTACTCGGGCACGTCTTATGGATCGACAAATGCAGACAAGATCCAGATATTTAAAGGATATCCACAGAAAACCATCTTTGATTCTCTTCATGAAGATGGAATAGATTTTGGTATCTACTTTCAGGTAAGGCGTGTATATATATATATATATATATATATATAATTCAATTTTAAGCGGTTAAGTTTTGATTGATCATAGGGTATTTGTACATGGATAATGGATTGCATATTCGAGTAGTAAAAAAAATCTGTTTGGGCTAGCTCGGGGTGTTCGGATCGATTGAATATTATCGGTTCGGGTTAGCTCAAGTTTTTTAACAGGCCAGCCAGATCCAAGTTGAAACGGTGTCAGACTTAATAAGCTCAGATCGAAACCTGTCCATTAAGGACTCGGTCTAGACTAGGTTCGGATTATATCGGGTCGACTTGGTCCGTGTTACTAGGCCGGATCCAAATTTGACACCCTTATGTTCATTAAAATTGGCTATTGGTTCAGTTCAAGATCTTTTATAGTAGGAAAATCAAAACTGAACAGATTAATATTTTATTCTCCAAATTGATTTACTGTTTGGATTAATCGATGCACATATGATTTCTTACGTGTTTCATGGGAAGGAATGAAAATTATATACAATCTTATATATTTTGATCTCTTGCTCTAAAAATTTTAATTGCTTCTTCTTTTTTTTCTTTTCTTTCTTTTTTTTTTGGTAGTATTTTAATTTTAATTGCTTCTAATCATGAGATATATATAACTCATTATTTTCCACTCTCCATTCCCATTTGATTTTTATTTGATTTTTAGTTAATGGATTTTTGTTAGATTAACTGACGGTTGAACAGTTTTAAATTGGCAAAATCAAAATCAAACCGATTAGTTTTAGTTCAGTATGATTCCTCAGTTTCGGTTCAGAATTGACACCCTTATTTTCAGGCCGTTCCCACGACGCTCATCTATAGAAATCTGCGAAAATTGAGATACATACCAAAGTTCCATCAATTTGATCTCACATTCAAGAGACATGCCAGGAAAGGGATATTACCTAACTTTACTGTGATTGAGCCGAGGTACTTCGACCTCATTGATTTACCAGCGAATGATGATCACCCTTCTCATGATGTCTCAAATGGACAAAAATTCGTGAAGGAAGTCTATGAAACCTTGAGATCAAGCCCTCAATGGAATCAGACTCTTCTGGTGATTACATATGATGAACATGGTGGGTTCTTTGATCATGTTCCAACTCCTATGAAAGTCCCCAACCCTGATGGCAACATTGGTCCTGCTCCTTATTACTTCAAGTTTGATAGATTGGGAGTTCGAGTACCAACGATCATGGTCTCTCCATGGATCAAAAAAGGAACAGGTAATGTTACATCAAGCTGAATAGATTCTTCTTCTTATACTTGTTCTTCTATATTCATCTCTTTTTTTTTCTTTTTCTTTTTTTTCTTTTTTTTTTTTTGCAGTGGTGAGTAGCCCAGATGGACCTACTCCGAGCTCTGAGTATGAACACTCCTCCATACCAGCAACTGTAAAGAAGATGTTCAACCTTTCATCTGATTTCTTGACTCGGAGAGATGCATGGGCAGGGACATTTGAGCAGGTTGTGGGAGAACTAACTTCACCTAGAACTGATTGTCCAGGTATATATCTCTCTCATGCTCTTGAATTTGTTTTGTATATATTGTATGGGTAAAGATCTCCGCGATCCACACTGGAGGTTCTTTCCCGCGCTCTCACACTCCAATCATTACTCTACTGACTCATGACCTTCTGGGTCCCTTTGGCAGTTGCAGTTCTCGAATTCCCATTGGTGTGGTGTGAGAGATTCCACCACACGCATTGTGGGAACTCTCTCCCTTGTTGTTTTAGGTCTAATGGTACGGTTTGGTAACTCATGGGTAATAGAACTAAGAAGAAATAGCAGTAGCTAGCATGATTTACCAATATATCTTCACTTAAAAAAGGCTAACCAATATTGAAGCAATCTCTAACTTCATGGGTGGCTGATTATATATACAATGGGCTAGGGTTCTCTGTCGACTGTGGCCTTTTATGGTAGTGGTCGTCTCATCCCATGTGTGAGGGCACAGAGGGGCGTAGGTGGGCGCAGAATTTTCTCCCATACATAACAATACTGTTAAACGGTGCGGTTTCAGTTTCACTGCATTTAGAAATAAAACTAAAACCAGGCCGTGTATTAAATGGTTTGAAAATGTTTACAAAACAATTTAATATTCAGTTCGATTTGATTTTTTTTCTTTCTCAAATCTCATATATATGTATATAATAAAAATCAAGCTCGATAAGATAATAGAATATATTTTCAATATTGTGACATACATCAAAACAAACCAAAACATAATTCATATTCATAACTAAAATAATCTAACAAATTTAATAATATAATTTGTCTTTATGTGTCTCCAAGGGAAAAAAAACAAAATTAAAGAACAACATTGTAATCATCCTTAGTATCCTTTTTGGATATCCCAAACAAAATTCGCGATGAGGTTTTTAATTTGCTCTGTCCACTATCCCACCTTGAGATTTTATAATAAGGTGGGCTCAGGCACAAGTTTAACTTCTTCTATTAGGCTACCACCCGGGGCTTGGTTTAGCTAAGGATGAGATTCACTACCCGATTAGTCTCCCTATGCTACTATTGTTTCTAATCAGTTTAACTGGTGTAATTGGGTTTAAATCGTACCGAACCATTTAATCAAATGATTTCATTACTAAAACCAAAAATCGATTGATAAACGTTTCCACTACTATAGTATAATTGGTTTGATTCAATTTTGAAATATAATTTGATTTCATTTTTCTTACCCTTATCCATACACAATATATTTGAATGTAAAACAGGCTTGGACCATGCCAGATCAAACCCAGGCCTCAAGCATAACTTAGCAGGCCCAACTTCGGGCTTAGATGTCTAACTCTAACCCCGCACTAGACTGGATGGGTTGAATGACTACTAATCAACATTTATTTATTTATTTATTTATTTTTTTCTTTCAGAGATGTTACCAGAGGTGACTCCATTAAGGAACACAAGTGCTAAAGAAGGCAGAAGGCTAACGGAGTTTCAAAGAGAAGTGGTGCATTTAGCTGTTGGTCTCAATGGTGAGCATGCCAGTTTCAATGAAGAGACAAGTCAAAAGATGACTGTGAGAGAGGGTCACGAATATGCAAGAAATGCTGTATCCAGATTCATAAGAGCTAGCCAAGAAGCCATCAAGTTGGATGCACCTGAATCTGCCATAGTTGACATGATGTCTTTCCCCACAAGTGAGCTGGTGTTCAACCCCTGACCCACGTTTCCATGTCACATCTCACCTATTTTTCTATTCGTTTTGTATTATAAGTAATCATTTTTGGAGTTATTCCACAATTTTCTACTCTATTTTTTATTATTATTATTTTTTTATTTTCAGTTAAGATAAAAGATATCTATAAATTAACTAAACATATTAAAATCTTATAAGTTAATGAAAAAATAGAAATAAAAAATAATCGATAACCACTTACTTAGAAGAGAGAGAAAAAAAGAGATCATTTTGCATATGTCAAGAGATATAAATGACCAAAACAAGCCACCACCAACCATTTGATGGAATTAATGGGTTGACCCATGGGTACAAGACTCCATAATTCGCAATATCGATAAAATTGTAATGGTAAACAAACAAACAAAGTGCCTCAAAATGACTTCAAAGTAACATTAATTATATATCATTAGAATATTGGGAAAACGCATATATTCTTGTAATTTAAATTATAAAACATTAGACACACTTGTTAATCACCCCTTTAATATAATTTTTTTAGGTTGGACTTTTGACCTTTGATAAGGGTTTAAGGTCCTCCACTACCTGAATTAACCATGTTTATTTGGTGAGCACCCATTCATTGTGGGTTGTCGGTAACATGGGACCTTTATGTTCGGTGTTACACCTATCATTATTTTGCAGCATAATTTTATTGGATCTTTTTACATAATATTCCTGGTTTGATATAGATGTGTCAAATGGTCAGCTCGGGCAGGTTTCAGTCGATCCGAATCAATTTCAGTTATATACCAGCACAAAACGAAATCAAACCCTCAAGGAGTTGTTTGTTTTGGTCTGATTCAGTCTCAATTTTATTGGGTGGCTTACGGGGTCTTACTGATCCATTTGATTTTATTTATTTTTTTCCAATTTCGTTCTGCTTGTCGTTTCAATTGATCTTGAATATCGATTTGGTTCAACTTCAGTTTCGAACCGGTCCCAAAAACCCCAAATCGACCATGCCCTTGATAAGGTAATCAATTTGGTTAAAGTTTTTTCGGGTTGAGCCAACCAATTTCGGATTGTATTTTGATATTTTGTAACTTGATTCGAGAAAATGATGCACATTCATAACAGCATACTTCAGTCACAGAATAAGTATGCAGTCAGTCAAACTAATCAATCTTCATTTCATCATTGGGAAATAGTCTATATAGAGCGTGTAATATATCATTTTGAGTTTCACAAATATATATATATACCATTTTGAGAACAAAGAATTTCAGCATGTGGGTTTTCTTTGGGCACGCCAAAAGTGAGGCATGGGAGAAAACCAATAAACATGTAAACGTACCAGGTGAGTTCGAAAATTTTGTAGAAAACCTTGAAGAATAGATCCTCATTATTGTTTATGATACGTTCAGAACCAACCAGGTGATAGAGGTGAAGAGTCTAAGTTTCATTGTCGATATCGAATTTCAGATGGCAAAAGATTGTGAAGAATACGAAGATACACCAAAGAAATTATAGAAGCACCCATGAAGGTAAGAGCTATCTATGATACTAGCATCCAAGGATTCTGTTGAAAAAATGTTAGAACATAAGAAAATCTGAGAAAGAGATTGGGGAAACTTGTTGGTTTTGCCGTGAAGAGTTCAAGTAGGTTGGAAGTTAAGATGATGCCTTCTAGTTATGCTTTTCTGGACAAAAGAAAAAGGTCCTAATTTTGAAAAAATTCCTAATTGTCATTTATTATTTTTAGAAAGTTAACAGAGTTTCAAAGAGAAGTCATGCATTTAGCTGTTGGTCTCGATGAGCACGCCAATTTCAATGAGGATAGAAGTCAGAAGACTGTGAGTGAGGGTCATCAATATGTAAGGAATTTTGTATCCAGATTCATAAGACCCAGCTAAGAAACCATCAAGTTGGATGCAACTGAATCGGGCGTAGTTGACATGATGTCTTTCCCCACAACTGATCTGGTCTTCAAGTCCTGACCCATGTTTGCAAGTTCCATATCACCTATATGAATTTCTGTTCATTCGGTATTATTTATATTCACTCTTAGAGTTACTTCACAATTTTCTCTTTATTTTTTCAATCCCTCCCTCTCCTAATTATTAGTTTTTTTTTTTTCTTTTTTTCTTTTTAAGAGGATGAGTATATTGGAATCATATATGCTAAAAGAAGATGAGAGAAAAAGAAGAATCGATAGCCATTCACTTAGAAGCCAGAGAGAAAGGAGAGAGAAAAGAAGTTCATTATTTTGCAGCATAATTGTGTTGGATCTTCTTTAATAATATTCCCGGCTTAACATAGAGGAATCAAACAGTCAATTTGGGTAGGTTTCAGTCGCTTCGAATCAGTTTCGGCTATATACCAACACAAACTGAAATCAAACCTTTGAGGAGTTGTGTTTTGGTCTGAATCATAGTTAGTTAAAACTGGAATAGCGAAAAAAAAAAAAAAAAAAAAGGACTGAATGGGTTTTAAACGGAGCAAAACAAGAATGGTATGGTTAAAAAAATGGTTAAACATTCCAAAAACAGCAAAAAAAATTTAAAACATACGATACTAGTATTAAATGGATCAGATTTAATACGATACGGAAAAAAAAAAGCAATATACTCCCATAAATTGAAAAATTATACCTAAATCAATGGGAACTAATGACATTTATGATGTGTCTAGTCATAAAACGGTGAGAATCATCATCCTCAATCAAGTAGTTAATTGATGTTTTATATTTATCCAAGACTCCAATCATGAATCCATTTGAGGAGAAAGATAGAGAAAAAAAAAAAAAAAACATTCTATGGTGGCTTACAATATACATTTGTTATGACCCACAACCCATAGCCTACCCCTACGAGTAATAAAGTAATGAGTTTATAAGAAATTAAGAGGAAATCGCAACCTTTAATCTCACGTCAGTTACATGTAGAAAGCAATAAGAATATTAAACAATATTATGAGATTAATCAACTCATTACTCATTGAAGATGCAGGATAAAATACTAATACGGTACAATATGCATATTAAATGGGTTTTAAACGACAAAGCTTGGAGTATAGAGTATTTTAAAGTAATATTTGAAGTCAATATGATAATACGTGTACTAAACGATTGAATATGATACGACTGTACAATACGTATTTAAACTGAGTTTTAACTAATAGAGGTTTGATTCAGTCTCACTTTTATTGGGTTGTCTTACAGGGTCTTATTGTTTCATTTGATTGTTTTTTTCTTTCACTTTTGTTCGGCTTGTGACTTCAATTGATCTTAAAGGTCTATTTGATTCAGCTTCAATTTGAACCGGTCCCAAAAAACCCCGAATCAACCATGCCCATTAAGGGAATCGATTTGGTTTGAGTTTTTCAGGTCAATCCAACCAGCTTCGGATCGTATTTTGAAATCCCTAGCATGACACGAGATAACGATTCACATTCATAATAGCATACTTTAGTCACAGAATAAGTATGTAATCAAACTAATCAATCTTCATTTCATAATTGTGAAAGTCTATATATACCATGTCATACATCATTCTGAGTTTTACAAAAAAGAAATTATACACCATTTTGAGAGCAAGGAAGGGTTTTCTTTGGAAACGTCAAGAGTGAGACATGAGAGAAAACCACTAAACAAGCAAATATACAGGAGGATGCCGAAAATATTGTAGAAACGAGTTATTCCTTTATTATTATAGTATCCCTTTATTGTCTCATTCAAAATCGTGGAAAGAGGTCCCTAAATCTGTTTGGATACATATCTGGTCATGTAAGACCCTCCCTAAAATTAAGGCCTTTTTGTGGAGAGCATGTGCTCGTGGTTTGGCTTCGAGCGAAGGCCTCCTTTGTCAGAACATTCCTATTAATGCTTCATGTCAGCGTTGTGGAGCTGGTACTGAATCTATTGAGCTTTTACATTGCCCATTTGCCAAAGTGGTTTGGTTTGGATCGCCTCTTACAATCAAGATTCCAGAAGATCGGAACATTCCTCTTTTTCATTGGATACAAAATTGGGATCCCTTGTTCCGTTCCTCCAAATTGAAAGCTAGATTTGCATGGGCTCTTGCATCATTTATCGATTGGTTTTTATGGCTAAGTTGTAATGACCTCTACTTCCATATTAAAAATTGGAGTCCAGTCGAAGTTATTCAGAAAGCCGTTCTGACTTTCAATGAATTCTCTAGATCTTCTCCAACTTTATCTAAGCTTTTTGATGACGTGGACATTTAGGAAGATGTTTCTTATTGGATACCTCCTCCACCAGGTGTGTATAAAATTAATTCTGATGCAGCTTTCAAGGAGGGTGATTCAGAAGGTAATATTGGGTTCATTATTAGAGATTACTTGTGAAATGACTTTTTCGAGTGATTCGACGGAAACTGTAATATCTCTCTTCTCTGAAATCGGTATTGAATGATTCAAGTTGCGTTGGAAAGATAACTCGACGCTCTACATCTTTCCACTGTCGGATTTCCATGAACCTGCTACGAGACCCACCAATATTTTCTCTCTCCTCTTTTTCTTTCATCATTCTCTCTCTATATCTTCTTTCTTCATGTAATGCTTCAAGATGTCGCAACATTGCATCATCATTAGAAACTCGACCACATCATCATAAACTGTGTCACATCACCAGTGGGGTCCACAGACATACTCTCTCATCAAAATTAATGTAAAATCTCATTCAACTCATTGCAAGTCATCTGAAACACATGTAAAACACTGTAGAACACATATACGAGATTGCTCCATCTTTGCCACTGCACTTATACTCTCTCTCCTGCACTGACACTCTCTCTCCTAATTTCTCTGACTGTATGCTCGTAAACACTGTCACATCAGTCAAGTTGCCAACAATGACAACACAAAGTTCAACAATGATGACATGCTTGGTGTCAATCCAAAGGTGGTACATCATAAGATCCCTTTATTTCTTGGCTTGAAGCCTCATAAATAGAAGTTCAGAAAGTTGAAACCCGAATGGTATTAAAAGTCAAAGAAGATATTATGAAGCACTTATACGTCGGATTCTTAGAAGTTTCAAATTATCCGGAGTGGTTGGCTAATATTGTTATGTGCC
This sequence comes from Protea cynaroides, assembly GCA_028583415.1. NCBI lineage: Eukaryota > Viridiplantae > Streptophyta > Magnoliopsida > Proteales > Proteaceae > Protea > Protea cynaroides. The sequence continues at coordinate 48,367,438 of CM053267.1, forward strand.
AAAGAAAGATGGTAGATTAAGGATATATATGGATTATAGAAATCTGAACAAGACGAGTTTTAAAGATGATTCGCACAATCCAAGATTGACATTTTGATCAGTAATACTGCTGGCTATGCCTTGTTGTGCTTTATAGTTGGATTCTCATGCTATGTTCAGATTAAAATGGTTTAGATAATAAGGAGAAAACTTCATTGACTATGGACTTCTCAAAACAACGCTTTCTTCCAAGTAGTAGGGCGAAATAATGGATGTAAAAATAGTCAAAAAAACGTTGGCTTCAATAATCCGTTATCAACATGATGACTTATGAACCAAGTGACAAATTACCTATCAATACCAGTTCTTGGGTTTTAATGAGATTACATATATCAAAACCAGGCGCGATGGTGGTTTTATTCTCATTTGGCAATGTAAGAAGGCTTTTTTTCCCACAATTGAAGTACATTCAACATTTTAAAAATAACAATTTTAAGTCTTCCTTTGAGAGTATCAGGGGCTTGGATCCTCTTCATCATCCCATTCAGTCAAAGCCGACGATTGATCACTTGAAGAAGCTAAACATAATTTATGGAGAGTTGCTTCTTTATCACTGGCAATGTTGTGGTGAGAAAAGGGGGCACAGTCAGACAAAAAACTTTCTCCTACATAAGGGCATTTAACAATACAGTTTTGGTTTGACGGTTCAGTTTCAATGCATATAGAGGTCAAACTAAAACTGAACCATTTATTAAACAGTTTGAAAATGCTTATCAAAACCATTTAATATTCGGTTCAGTTTAATCGATTTTCCTTCTCAAGTCCTATATATATATATATAAAAGCCAAGCTCAATAAGATAATAGAATATTATTTTTTAATATTGTGACATGCATTAGGACAAGCCAAAACACAATTTATACTCAAAAAATTATTATCTAATAAACTTAATAATACAATTTCTCTCTAATATCTCCAAGTCATGAATATTTAATTCATTAACACCAAAAAACAAACTTAAAGAACAACATCAAACCGATTAATGTAATCAGTCTAAACTGTACTGAACCATTTAATTAAACGATCTCATTACTAAGACCAAAGTTGAACTAATTAATAAATGTTTTCGCTGTTACACCATAAACGATTCAGTTCAATTTTGATTGTTTTAATTTTGAAAACCTTACCCATACACAATATATTTGAATGTAAATCAGGCTTGATTGTGCCAAGTCATGCCCAGGCCTCAAGCACAACTTAGCAGGCCCAACTCCAGGTTTAGATGCTAACTCTAACCCAGCCCAAAGGTAGGTTTAGGTTTCTATGGGCCCAGTTTCCAGACGGATCCGCATCCTGTCCTCCCAAAACCTCTGGGAGGACAGTGGCAACCTACCCTAGATGGCCGCCACGTGGCTCTCAGTAAATCCGAGACCCACGTCCAAGCCGACACCTAACAGACAAGTCGAGTCGACAGGGGTTGTCGGCTCAGACGTGGGTCTCGGATTCAACTGAGAGCCACGTGGCAACCATCCGAGATAGATTGCCGCGTCCTCCCAGAATCACTGGGAGGAGACGATGTGCATCCGTTTCCAGACTGGATGGGCTGAATCTGATATAATTACCTGCGTTTTTTTTTTTTTTTTTTTTTTTATTTATAGAGGTGATACCAGAGGTGACTCCACTGAGGAAGACAAGGGCTAAAGAAGGTAGAAGGCTAACGGAGTTTCAAAGAGAATAGTGTATTTAGCAGTTGGTCCCAATAGTGAGCACGCCAAATTCAATGAGGAAATAACTCAGAAGATGACTGTGAGAGGGCGGGTCATGAATATGTAAAGAATGCTGTGTCCAGATTCATAAGAGCTAGCCAAGAAGCCATCAAGTTGGATTCATCTGACCTAGTTGACATGATGTCTTTACCCACAACTGAACTGGTGTTCAACCCCTAACCCATGTTTTCAACACTCATCCCACCCATTTTTCAATTCATTCTATACTATATGTACTCACTTTTAGAGTTACTCCACAATTTTTCTCTTTTCTTTTTCAATCATTGCTCCAAATTATTAGTTATTATTTTTCTATTTTAAGAAGAGTATATTAGAATCTTATATGATAACGGGAAAATGAGATTACAAGAAGAATCGATAATCGATCACTTGAAAGAAAGAGAAAAGGGGTCCATTATTTTATTGCATAATTTTGTTGGATCTTCTTAGATAACATTCCCGTATTGACATAAAATTGTCAAATGGTCAGTTCAGGAAGGTTTCAGTCGGTCCGATCAGTTTTGGTTATATATCAACACAAACCAAAATCAAACCCTTGAGTTGTTTGTTTGGTCAGATTCGGTCTCACTTTATCGGGTTGGCTACAGGGTCTTATTGGTCCATTTGATTTTTATTTTTGGTTTCGTTCGACTTGTCGTTTCAGTTGATCTTAAAGATCATTCCAATTCAGCTTCAGTTTTGAACCAGTCCCAAAAACCCCCCAAATCAACCATGCTCGATAAGAGAATCGATTTGGTTCAAGTTTTTTGGATTGACCCAACCAGTTTCGGGTTGTATTTTGAAATACCTGGCATGACACGAGACAATGCTGCACATTCATAATAGCATTCTTTGGTCATAAAATATGTAAGTAATCAAACTAATTAATCTTCATTTGATCATTGTGAAATAGTCTATAGAACCGGCTGTTGTTGCCGTTGTTCTCTGGCAAAAGGACTCGAATACCCTGTGATAGAAAAAAAAAGAATTAGACTGGACTTACAGTTTTGTTTTCTTAGGCACCTGCAACAATGCCGAGCACAGTATCATCTTAAACATTGGCCGGCTTCCAAAACAGTCTAATTCCAATGATGCAGACCTTCAGGAGCGTATGAAAGCAAACTTGTTCCAAAGAATGTATTCTCTATGGCGTTTTGCCGTTTGGTTACAAAACAACATTAGATTTTGATATCATGGTCACCTAAATGAGCAATATTGCATTGATGATTGGAAAGAGATACGTGGAGAGAAGGAAAAGCTCTCAATTTGATTAAGCTGAAGACCAGAACTTGATGAAGCCAAATATTATGAAAAGGAGGAATCTTCCCAAGGAATTTAAAAGAAAAATTCAATTGATTTGTGATATTCATCAATATCGGAGTTGCAGGGTCGTGGTTCGGACTAAGTAGTTGCAAATTACGTGAAGTCGAAAGGGTATTTTGGTTAGTTCACCGACTTTTTCTAATAACACCGTAAACAAATTATCGAAGGAGATCCTTGTAATTTTAATAATTATTGATGATTTTTTTTTCCACCTGAATTCATTTATATATTTTCAATTAGAAAAAATTTCATCTAGACCCCATCAAAGATCGTTAACATCATCTACACTCACAAGAATACAAAAACATCATCTATATCCCAAAATTTTAATTGTGGTAATCAAAGAAGTCCATTCCGTCAGTTAATTCCACATCAGATCCTAATTAAAAGATAATTTTACTCTTTATTTGATTTTTTATTCTACCCCAATGGTAAACACCACGTATGTATATATACCATCCATTGGTTTTAAGATCAATTGATGCATAATAAGAAGCGTAGTTGAGCTACACGGATTCCATTCTTCATTCATTCTCCTTCTTTTTATGAGCTTGTTGCGGTAGGAATGGTGTTAAAATTCGAAGAGAAATGAAAAGGTCAGCAACTCCCATCCGGTTTATGCGTTGTTCAGCAGCCAAGTGGCAGTTAAACCACCTTCTCCGCTCTTATATAAGTTATTATATACTTGATCCTCAAGATTTCTCTATCGTCTACACTCTGCTTCAAGGTGAGATCTGCTTTTAATCCTTTTTTAGCTACTCTACCAAATATAAAAAGCTTCATTAGGTCCATTTTTTCAATCTCTTTCTTCTTTGTTATGTGTAGTTATGTAGTTATGTACTGAGCATGTGTGTGAGAGAGAGATCTACAATTTTACATATTTACTTGCATTAGTTTTGAGGACTTTGTGTTTCCTGATATCTTCTTACCTCTCTGGGCACATTTAGATTCTATAGCTCTATAGCTGTGTGTGACATCTAATAATAAGGCTGTCAATGGCTTAGATCATGACAGGTTTCGACTTTAGTCTGATTAGATTTTTCCTAATTATACCTCGGTTTGACCTCCATCCTTGTATAACATTTGACTGCAAATACCTGTTTCATAGTGTAGTCCATTTCTACAAGGACCGAAGATTTGGTATTTTCATGGGGTTGCATAGATGGAGCAATCCCTAGATTGGCCATATGCCCAATTCAGTGGTTTGTCTTAATAGTATGGTCTGCTATCTTGGAGGTTTCCAGCTTCAAAAAAAAAATTTCCCCTTGGGTATGATAGGTGCAGATATAGTGACCAAAACAGAGTGGGTGATCAATCTCAGAAACACCTGTACAGGGCCGTGATTTGTTTCTGATTTTTATTGTTTAGCTTCCTGGTTTTGATAAAATAGGTTGGTTAAATCCAATTAAATGAATGCTGACCCTTCCTATCACTTAAAACAGTGGTATTAAGTGATTGTGTCTTGTTTTGGAAAGGAGAGAAGACATTCCATAATCATATTGGAGAACCTATGTTGGATATTTAATTGGAATCCAACATTCTGTTAAATTAGTTGAACCAAATTTATATGACTTGGATGTGAACTACTTACAACCCTAGCCAACCCAAGAAGTCTATCTTGGTCTTATACTTTGTTCAATCCTGTTGTTTGACTTTTTGCATTTCTGAATTCAAGAATATATATTCAGTTGGTTATTCTTTGTGTATTATTATGCCGCACCTCAATTTGATTTGCAAGAGAATCACCTCTACTTTCTCCATTGTTGCACATTATTTTCAATGGACATAGGATGCAGCAGCTTATTCACTTGCATCCAGAGAAAGAAAGTTCATCAAAGTAAAACTATTTATATGCAATCTGTTCTACCCTGATGCTATACATGTTAATGCCAGGACTTTGAACTGCAGGTAGTAGTTACATCTGGTCCCATGATTCCATGACCATATTGACCTAGTTGATTGTAGAAATGGAATCCTCTAATGATGTAGAAAACGAATGGAAATAGCAAACAATAATCATGCAACACAATGATTTACATGGTTTGGCAAGATTTCCTGTCTACGTCCGTGGTGGGATGAGAACTGTTTCACTATCAATGGAGGATAGGGTTGCAGACGCTCATCCTCAAGCCTCTCATTATTTTTTGATGAATTCCATCACTATCAATTTATATCGAAACCTATATAGGTTCACTTTACCAAAATACCCATATAGCCCTAAAAAAATTCAAGACATCCTACTCACAAAATTGATAACTTTTTTGTCTGACTCTTTCTATTATTCTTTAACCATCAAGTTCCTTGTTGCTTGAACCCTATATAGAATTTTTTTTTCACCTTACTCTCCTGCTGATTTTGCCAGGTGAAATGCTGTATCTCACAGCTACATCCAAGTTCTGGATGGGCTTTTAGACCCTTAGTCCCTAATCATTTCCAATCTGAAATCATCCTTAGCTAAGTGGACTTCATTGCCTTCCAGTGAACCATCGCCCTTGTCCTTTCAACCATGCACCAATTCACAAGCTACAAGGATTTTAAGTTTTATACTCTAGTATCATGTTGGCTTCTTAAATATGATATCTCTTTTGGAGGTTCCTTTGTCAGTACTATTCTTGTAGTGATTGAATACTATAATAGAACTATATAAGTACCTTGAATGATGAATGATGGATCTTTTCTTCCTCTTTTGTTTATTTAATATAGTCTAGTGACAGTAGCCAAACAAACTCCTTGAATCCAAGACACCTGTTTCTCTCCCCTAGTCCCCTAACTATGCTAACCCCAAAACCTTATCTATGTTCCTTTTTTTTTTAGAAAAATGAGTGAGGAAGCGAATGGAAGCGAAGCAAAGCGAGAACGCCCAGTTCCACGTCTGAATCAGAGGATTCTGTCATCCTTGTCTAGGAGATCTATTGCTGCACATCCTTGGCATGATCTTGATATTGGTAATGTACACAATGAACATCTTCATTATCAAGTATACCTATGCATACTTAATTAACAAGGAAACTTACTTCCATCTTAAATCTCATATGCAGGACCTGGAGCTCCTCAAGTTGTCAATGTTGTATGTATTCACTCAAATGAATCTTGAGTATTTCTTAGTTAGCAAATTAAGTCAATTTTTTGATACTTGCAGAAAGCAGAAGAATAACTTTAGGATCAGCAGGAATATGGAAAGGGAGACGTGACTTCTAGGCCTTTAGCAGTCAAATATTTTTGCATTTATGTAATTAAAGCTAAAATATCCCCTGTTTTATAATTTAAATAAGAGAAGCATATTTTGATTATGGAAAAATAATTGTAACCAATGTGGATACAATTAGATTTGTAATCATGATCTAATTCTTTCACGTGGCAAAATGATGTGGCAAATTTGACCATTGGATATTTAGGGATCTTACTTGGCCACATGTCAAAATTCAGCCTTAGATTCAACCATTTACCTTTACATCTCTAATGCCATACCTCCCTTGTATGCCCATATACCCCACTGTAGTCCCTTGCAGCTTCTTGTGATCCTTAATTCTGTTTTTCCACATGGCAAACTTCAATCGGGTTGAAACTTGACATGTGAATAGAGGATCTTGAGATCTATATGTGCATTAATTTTCAGCCCCATCTGAACCATTGCATTGCAAAATGAGCACCATAGCTACAGTCTAACTTGTAACCAATGTGGTTACAACTAGAAGCTCCCTTTAGTTTTATAAGAATGTATTGTAATAAATAAATTTGTTGTTCTGAAAATTTTGTTATGTTTACTAATTGCTATACTATGTAGTTCATATAAAAGCTTAATTTACAGTTCTCTATTCCATCAGATTTTCATCTTCATGAATTGTTCCAATGCTTTATAAAATTCCATGAATCTGGCACAGGTTGTTGAAATTTCCAAAGGAAGTAAAGTCAAATATGAGCTTGACAAGAAGACTGGTCTCATAAAGGTCTGTATATTGTAACTATTTCCTTCTACTCTCACTGAGTTTTCCATGTTTACTAAGCCTAAAACAATACAAACTATGAAATCTTAACAAATTTACAGCTCGTTTACTTATTCTATAAATCAAAAGACATCTAAGATCTTGAATGAAATTCTATTTTCTGCGCTCTCACATTTTTTCATTGTGGTTATCCTTACCCTGGAAATGGATACCAGGTTGATCGTGTCTTATATTCATCAGTGGTTTATCCTCACAACTATGGTTTCATCCCCCGCACTTTATGCGAAGATAATGACCCAATGGATGTTTTAGTCCTTATGCAGGTAACTGAATGACTATACATAGAATCCAGAGTGATTTGCTAGTCAGATAATTATTTTGGGTTCAAGTCTCTTTTTTTTTTTAAGCCCAAGGACATCAAGTTTTAATGTCATGTTGCAGGACCATGCATATTCTTATTCATGGGAATGCATGGTAGAATCTTATCATGATTATGGCAGTGGTTATAGAGAGGATAAATTATTTCATCTCTAAATTGATATTGTACGCAGGAGCCAGTTCTCCCAGGATGTTTCCTTCGAGCCAGGACCATTGGACTCATGCCCATGATTGATCAGGTATTGAAGTTTTCCATACGATGATTCCAATAATTTATTCCCTTCAGTTTGAAAACTGTTATGATTGGCCTTGTGTGTAAAAACCAGGGGGAGAAGGATGATAAAATCATTGCAGTTTGTGCTGATGACCCAGAGTATCGGCATTACACAGACATCAAAGAACTCGCCCCTCATCGATTGACTGAGATCCGGCGCTTTTTTGAAGACTGTATCCTTCTGATCTTCTAGCTAATACTTTTGCCGAAGCTTTACTTACAGACCAGGCACTTGAAGCTTGATTAAGCTACTTTTGTGGTTTCTTGACTTATGATTCAGACAAGAAGAATGAGAACAAAGAAGTTGCGGTTGATCAATTTTTGCCTGCGGAAACTGCTCACGAAGCTATCCAGTACTCCATGTAAGTCTTCTCTCAAACAGATAGCTTTCTTGTCCTGACAATCCTGAAACCTCAAATAAAAATTAAAAAAATAAAAAAAATTATGATTGAATTAAAACTAGAACTCAAAACACACACTTTGGAACAACAAGAACAAAAAAATCTAAATTATATCCCCTGTCAGATGGAAATCAACCAATTCAATTTGGAAGATTCATTTCTACCCATCACAAGGGAAAAATTACTTGGGGTAGATCATTTGTAACAAATCCTACTTCTTCAAAGTATAATATATATATGATTTCTGATCCACACTTGGAAAACCAAGAGAGTCAATATCTTACAGCTTTCTCATTTGGCTTCCTTTTTTTTTTTTTTTTTTTTTTCACCAGCGGCCTATCCTTTGGATGGACCGGACCGGGTAAACCGGGTCCATGTAGACCCTACCTTCCGCATGTATCAAGTCAGTTCAAGGCCCATGAAAACCATCAAACCTTGTGTAGGTCGAACTCAGGACCTCTGCTTCCTAAGGCATGGTTCCTTGCTTTCTCATTTGACATGGTTTGGTGTAAGCTGTAAGTCCTATGGGAAGGTTGTCTGGTTAACCTTAGGACAGAGGACCAGTGTTTAGGGGATGCATTAGTACAAAGAGTGGATTACACCCAAGTAAGAAAGAAAGTACCCTCTTTGAATGTTAATTTGTCAAGCGAGACCTTGACAAATTAATCAAGAGAGTGGATTGCACCCAGGAAAACAAGAAGATATCTTTTTTGACTGTTAATTTGTCAATGGAGACAAACATACTAATCATGTACTTATTACAGTTTCTCTCCCCTGACATGGTTCTTCTGTTCTTTGTAGGGACCTTTATGCTCAATATATAATGCAGTCTTTGAGGCAGTAGATGGCAGGCACATTCTATATATCAGAACAATCAATTAAAATAATTGGACACAGAGAGATCGAGACGTATACATATCATTTTTGTATTAAGACTCCATATTGAGGCTTTTTTTGGTTCAAAAAAAAAATCCAATGTTGAGGAGATTATTATATTCTTTATTTTGTGTTATGTCATTTTGAAACTCAAAAATGGAATGGCATCTTCAAGTTAATGAATAAAGCCTTCCAAATGTTGATCCAGTCCAAACACTTTAGTAGATCTGAGAAGGGCTAGAACAAGCTTATTAATCTGATTTGGATCAAATTAAACAGCTGATTATGGCATGTGCATGCAAAGAATTCATGAAGATGCAGTTTTAGGGGTTGTATGGAATGAGAAGGTTTCTCTCCAAATAGTCTCCCTGTCTAACACAATGCAAGACTGAGTCCAGCAAGAACCTGGCCTGACAAGTGAAAACCTGAAATAACTATTTCTATTAGCCATGAATAAGTCAAAACGAGGAGAAAACTGATTGGTCAATTTGGTTTATGTAACCTTTGCATCTATCAGTCATCACGAGTCAGGTGAAACCATTAGAAAGGCACCTTAACACACAGGGTGGAATGGATATACTGTGGGTGGATGTCTTGCCCATGGTACCCAGAGTATAAGATCCCAGTTTCAGTTGATGTAAATAGTGCCCTTTCCTTCCTATGAATGGTGGAGTGGAGATCCTTTTTTTTTTCTTTTGGTCATACAAATGTTTATAGCATATGCCTTCAGGGCCTATGAGAAAAGTTCCCACCAGAAGGACTACCAAATATTTCTCATTTCTAGGTCTGATCTTCAAAGTCATTGTGTTCAGATGAGTTAGTTTCCTATTTTGTAAGCTGCTGAGGTTATCTTATCAATGTAGCTTTTGACATAATCTTTTCTATCTTCTTCATAAATGATGAAAAAAGAGACATGTGCCAAAGATTTCTCAGACTTCAAAGTTAAGAATCTATCCCTCAGAACAAAACTTAGTGAAGAAAAAGTTAAAGGTTTAAACTATTGTAAGACAATTGGTTCCATAGAATCCATATGGTTTGAATTAAAATTCTGATTATAAAATTATATATGATTTCTCTAAATTGTTTGAGATTTAAAGTATTAGCTTATTAAATACTAGAAGCTTCTTCTATTTGAAGAACTTGATTGAGAATGAAAGCAATTCAAAACATGATGTAGGAGAGAAGAGGAAGCAGAACCGGATTCAAAAAGAATATTATAATTTCTCTCCACCTATTTTGAGATCATATTTTTTCTCTCTCTTGTTTTCCCTAGGTTTGTGAGGCCTATAGAGGATGGTTCAAGTAATTGGTATTGAATCATCTGGATTGGCCAATTTTATCCATTTTAGATGTGGCCAATCTCCGATCAGATCCTTGATTCCATCCTGTTCTAATAATATTTTAATACGGATCAGTCACAAGCTTTCCCCTTTCAAGCCCTTTCGGGTGCCCTATCCCTCTTTAAGCCACCATTGTAGGTATTGAAATCCTCTCCTACGGCAGGAGGATTCCGGCCAGAATCCAAGGGCTGGAATTCAGCCCGCAAGCATACCAATACATCGGTATATGTGTCAGCTAAAATCTAACCCTTTACAGAAAACATTATTTTGTAAAAATTGAAATTGTCTATTGTTTGGGCTCTTATTGTAGGACTAGATCATTTAGATCCACAATCGCCCATCGGGATTGGCCTATATACACACTTATTTTGGCAATATAATTTTGTCTTACCTTCTTCTTTTTTGGGTAAATAATTGTCTTACCTTTTCAAATCAACATTCACTTAGCGTGACTGACCCTAAAAAAAATACATTCACGAGAGAAGTATTCACAACTTTATTACTTTCATCATACATTTACTTGGCCTGAGTATGAGAAGCATTAAGGGTGTCAACAAATCTGTTTGAGTCAGGCTCGGTTCGGGTTAAATCTGTGTCTGGTTTTATAGAGTCAGTCCGAAACATACCCAATAAGAGGTTCGAACTTGATGGGCTACACTATGAACGGTAATAATTGGACTGGTCCAGTTTGGATTCTTATTGGGCTGGTATCAGTCTAGTTCAGTCCGGGTCCAATTGAAAGTCTGGTATAAATCCCATTAAGGCTGAAGCAGTGACGTTAGGGTTTTAAAATTCCGTATAAATTGGTCTGATCCAGGCCACTATCAGGTTCGGGCTCTTATCGGGCTAGCCTGGACCGAACCAAGACTGGTAGAATATATCATACCTAAAACCAAAACATGACCAATAACATTTTGATCCAGATCGATCACAAGCTAAATCAATACAGCTTGATCCAATCAGGCCCAACTTTACACCCATATTAGAAGCATATTCACGATTATCTACTTCCATCACATATCATACAACCATAAACACAAAACTTACCAATGTTCACACTCCATCTACATGAAATCATTTATAAATACCATGACATTACCACTGGATGCCGGAACTTCACCCACTTGAAATCATCTATAATGGCAGAATTCTGTGGATGCAGCTGATTTTATCATTTGGGAAAAGATTGAGACATGGGAGGAAACCAACAAGCAAGTAAGCATCTATGTCCACTATAAATTATTGATTAAGTAATGCAAACGTTGCAAATTAAGGTTTTAATAGTAGTGATTGTGGTTTATGTTTGGAGTGTTTCATGAAATCAAATGGAATTTTTTTTTTTTCTTACATAATTTGATCATTTTATTATGTTTGATTAGGTTTTCTTTGGTTAATATAGAATTATTTATATAATATATTATGACATATGTAGTTGTTTGGTATGATTTATGATATTTACTTATAAGAAAAATTACTTGTACTTCCCTAGACTATGGCATGATTTCAATCCCTCCCAATAGTTTAGGATAATTACTCTTACTTCTCCTAATTTCAAAACCTTGTTATGATTTTTAATGTTGATATTAGCAAACTTATACTTAATGGATAGTCAAGTCTCATTTTTGCCCATTCTAATTTGAAAATTCATCACTTACGTTTTTTTGTGTTGCAACAGCTACTCTTTGGACGACATTGAAGTACCTAAAAGAAGCAATGTTGGACGACGTTGAAGTACCTAAAAGAAGCATCATCAGATCATACATAATTATCTGTATATTTTAAGTTTTTTTTTTTTCCAATACTATCACGAATTCATCCTCTTATAGCTTTCACTTCTTTTGCCATAAGAATTATTTTGCAGAGGTGATTTGGTTACCACTCTTGTGTCCTTTCAAAAATCAGAACAGAGGCTCACATGAGGAATGGAGGTTGTAGTTAGGTCTTTTGAGTATTGAGACTTTTTCTGGTGTGGTGGAATTGGCGTGCAATTCACCCCTCCAACGGTTGGATGGGGTGGGAGCCGGGGAGCCGTGGAAGAGAGGATTCGATTCCGTGGAATTATATAAGTATGACTATGCTTATGGTTTTTCAAGATTAATTATGAAGATAGTGATTTTGAAGAGTGATTTAAAATATAATGGTTTGGGAAAGAGATTTATTTTAATAGAATTGGAATGGAGATTTGATAACATGAAGGTTAAACTTGTCATTTCAATTCTTATTAACCCTAAACCATCATTTTTAAAGTTGTTTTTTATTTAATGGTTATCACCGTCAGTTAAGTTAGAAGGTAAATTCTCAAAAACTATTGAGAGAAAATTGGAATTAGTCAATTGTCCTAAGGAGATACAAATATTTTTTTATTTATATTTAAAATAAATTAATATAATCTAAAATCTACAAATACGTTAAAAGGTGTTTATCATTATTGTGATAATCTATAATTACTTTTTTTATGTCTATTGATATTAAATGATTATTATTTATTATTCATAATTTATTCTCACAAATAATTTATTATAAATAATTCATAAATATAAATATAAACTACAGATCATTTCACCAAAAAAAAAAAAAAAAAAAAAAAAAAAAAAAAAAAACTACCAGATCGAAAGTTATGACATAATTACAAAGTAATCAATGAATCGACTTATTAGTGATTGTAACAATTTTAATTGAATGAATGGGATTTATGATCACAAAGCAGAGATCTATTTCACTTTCCCTGAAAAATATATTTAGTGGGAAACAATAACTGTACTAGATAAACAATAACTGTACTAGCTTAATATGTTTATCTCTTGAGATCATCTACAAAGCTGTCAAACTAGCTGCAGCTCTTGAGCCACCCTTGTCACCCAATACCCATTTCTTAAATTCCAGGACCCTCCGCTGCATCTCTTCCACCACCTTCATAACCCTCCCCACACCTTCCTCAACATCTCTCCATCCATCACTATTATATTCTCATGGGAATTGTTTACAAGGAGCCATTAATTGGAGAGCTCTCAATCGATCAAGAGTTCTTATCCAGAATGCAAACCTCGCTTTCCATGACAGTCTCCAAATAACCATGGTTGAACTGTATTAGTCAGGAAAGATTGACCTGGTTGAAAGTATTCCGCACCTTGAAGTTGAGGAATTCCTGCCAAAGTACCAAACCATTAAGTAATGAGATCAACAATTTTTTTTTTTTATTCTTTCTTTGATTGAATAATAAATGCATATCGATGAAAAATCAATTAAATTAGCAGATATAGCCAATGTCTAAATCAGGAGCCATTCAAAAGATTGTTTACATTAACAGAGACTAAATGGTCCAACCTGTTTGTGACTAACTCTGGACCAAACCAGGTTCAGCACTTTGCAGCTCAGCCCTACTCTTCCTCTCTTGAACCTGGTTTCTTGATGGTTTTTCTTTTTTTGGGTCCCCCAAACTCCGTTTACTATTATTCCTAGATCCTCATCCAACCACCAAAACCAGTGAATTAAGAGGTTCTCCCCATCTGTCCATCTCTCTCCTCTTTTTATTATAAGCGATTTGCAACCTTTGATTTCAACCTTAATTTATTTTAATATTTAACTATAAGGTTGATAGGCCTGTAAACTAACAGTAAGGTCTTTATGGAAAGTAATGTGACTAATTGGAGTGAAAAACCAGAATCTGATCACAGTTGGGGGAATTGAAGGAGTCCAGTAACCCTAACTTAGGATTATGGGCCATTTGGGGCTTTTTCCAGATGGGTTTCTAGGGCTGATGGGCTATCAGCCTTGGAATAGACCTCTATCTATCCCTAGTTAAGCAGGTAAACGGTATGGGTGGAGAATATGAATTGCTTACTTTTACCCTAGCTAGTTACCTGTTTAACAAGGCATGTAAGGAGTAGATGATTCTTCTGATCCAAAATATAAAATAAAATAAAAAAATAAAAATAAAAAAACTACTTTTAGTTTTAGTTAAGTAATAGAAAATCCCTAAATTTACCCTCCAAAGGCATGGCAGCCAAGGCAGGTAAAGATGTATCCATGTGAGTTGTGAGCCCCTAGTCCCTTATAAAAGCCTAAGTTACTATACGAAAGGAAACAATTTCTTAAGTAGATCAGCTAGATTCTTTTTGTATTCTAAAATAAATAAATATGGAAGAAAAAAAAAAAAAAAGGTAAATTATTATTTTCATTAGAATGTGTTATTTTAATTTATTTATTCGGTCATGTGAATAGATGATTTGTGCATTCGATCATTAGATAAAGGGGAAAAATACATTATTTTATAAAAAAAATTGTTTATACACACTTATTTTTGGCAATATAATTTTGTCATATCTTTTCAAATCAACATTCACTTAGCATGAAATTAATTTTATATACCAAAAAAATAAGCATTCACTTAGCATGAGTATGAGTCTATGAGTATTCACAATCATATTACTTTCATCATGCATTCATTTGGCGTGAGTATGAAAAGTATTAAGTGTACCTACGGATCGATTAGGGTCCGTTTTGGTTCGGACCAAGTCAGTGTATGATTTTATAAAGTCAGTCTGAAACATATCTGTTAAGAGGTTCGGGCTAGATGGGCTACACTATGAATGGTAACAACCGGACCAGTCCATTTCAGTTTCTTATCAGGTTGGTATCAGTATGGTTCAGTCCAGTTCTAATTGAAAGCCTGGAAGGAAACCCATTAATACTGAAGCAGTGAAGTTAGGGTTTTAATATTCGATATAAATTGGTCTGGTCCAAGCTATTATTGGATTCGGACTCATCGATCTAATTTTTCAGGCTCTTATCTCAGTAGTCCGGACAGGACCATGACCGATAGAATATATCATACCTAAAACCGGAACATGACCAATAATATTTCGATCCATGTAGTTCAATCTCGGGCTAAATCAACGTAGCTCAATCCAATCAATTGATTCAAGTTCAACTTTTTTTCTTTTTTTTCTTTTTTTCTTTTTTTGGCTAAGGATCCATAAATTTCATTAATAAGAAGCATATTCACGATTATATACTTCCATCACATAATATAGAACCCATACACACAAAACTTACCAATTTTCACTCCTACATAAAATCATTTTGTAAATACCATGACATTACCACTAGATATAAGGGAACTTCACCAACTTGAAATCATCTATAAGTGCTGTGGATGCAATTAATTTTATCATTTAGGAAAAGATTGAGATATGGGAGGAAACCAAGAAGCAAGTAAGCATATATGTCGAGTATAAATTTTTGATTAAATAATGCAGGCGTTGCAAATTAAGGTTTTAATATTAGTTGTGGTTTATTTGCTAATGTAGCGGTTTATGTTTGGAGTGTTTCATGAAATCGAATGGAAGATCGTTTTCTTTTTTCTTCTTACATAATTTGATCATTTTATTAAGTTGAATTAAGTCTCTTTTGGTATGTATTGTAAAATTAATTATATAATATATTATGGTATATGTACTTTTTTGGTATGATTATGATATTTATTAATTTCGAACCCCTTTAATAGTTTCTGATACTTAATCATACTTGTCCATGATTCCAAAATCTTGCTACAAACAGACCCAGACCATTTTCTCGAAGTTTTAAGGACAAAACTAACCTTAATGGGACAGTGAACTCATTTTTGTGGGGAATTGTCATTTTTGCCTTCATCACTTTCCCTAATTTGAAAACCCAACCCTTTACGGTTCTTCTTCCCGTGCTCTTCATTTGTTACGTGAGGATTACTTTGGACAATGTTGAATTACCAGCTGCAACTACAACTTCAGATCCTGCATGATTAATTATCTATATGTCGTAACCTTTTCTTATTTATTTTCTTCGAAAACTAATATGAGATAATCCTCTTATGGTTTTCATTCTCATATCATAAGCATTATTTTGCAGAGGTGATTTAGTTACCATTATGTGTCCTTTTGCAGATCAAGCTTGAGGCATCAAACGAAGAATGTAGTTCGTGGACAGTTCATTGATCATTTGGACTTTTCCTAGTATTGTCGATTACTATGGCTATGGTTATGGGTTTTTCTAGATTAATTATGAAGACGGTGATTTTAAGGAGATGGAGCTTGGAGATTCAATGCCAACCCATAGAAAAGAGACGTGGACATAAGCCGAAGAAAAAGGAGAGATTGGAGCCGTAATTCATGATCATTTCAGTAAATTTGCTAACAGTTTATTGAATGATGGTTGTGCCGTTGGGGATTTTGAAGATACCCACATTAAAGTTATGGGTTAAGAGACTCAAAAAAGTGATTCAATTGATGGGATTTGGTATGATACTTATGAGATCGATGATATTGATGAGATTGATATTCAAATATTTCTTCTTAGAACGTATTGATTTAACCCCATAAGCAGAGTTGGGAACTCACCTGATTCGATCCAAAAAGACTTTAAATAGTGGCAGCGCTCATGATTTTCTGTTAAAACGATACTAGAATATCGTCTACAATGTCATTGAGAAATGATCTATTTGTACACAACAGATTAACATTTCATATTTAACTACATTTGAGTTAATATTTATGTTATCATTGATTTGTTGATTGGAAGAAAGGGTTTGAGAAGGAGATTTAAAATATAAGAGTTTGAAAAATAAGATTTGATAACATGAAGGTTAAGCTTGTCATTTCAACTCTTATTGATCTTAAAACCATCATGGTTAAAGCTGTCTTTTTAATTATATGGTTAATATCATGAGTTGAAAGTGAATGACTATGATTATCAAAAACTAGGAGGAGGAAATTGGAATTAAGCCATAGTAAGGGAGATAGAAGTAATTTTACCTTATTTATCTTTAAAATAAATTAATATAATTTAAAGTCTATAAATAGATTAAAAGGTTTTATCATTATTGTGATAATTTATTATTACTTCTTTATATATGTATAGTGTTTCAAACCGTTATTATTTATTACTCCTAATTTATTCTAATAAATGATTTATCATTAATAACTTATAAACACAAATACAAAGTATACCAAAGATTGCAAGTTTGGAATCCATAGTGTTGGTAAGACTTTTCCTCATACAAATTCCAAATTAGTTGGGGATTTCGGATGCAGGTCTTACAGGTAAGGTTTGTACCATGGTGGCAGAGGATTTCTAATTACCCCAAGAGCAGTAGTGCCTATGATCCTTACTTCTTTTAACTCCTGATATATGGTTGACAAAGGCATGTGCAATCTAAAAAACTGTCTTCACGGCTAGGGGTGTCAACAGGCTGGTCAAGCTGGTTTTGGTCTAGGACAAATCAGTTTTGGGCTTTATAGGCCCTGACCAAAACACGATCATTAAGAGGTTCAAGCTGGGTGGGTTGCACTATGCACATTAACTAACGGACCAATCCGGTTTGGGATTGTTATCGGGCTTAGCTTATTGGATTGTTATCAAACTAGTTCAGGTTGAAAGCCCGGTAAGAAACCCGCCAAGACCATCTTGAAGGCTAAAGTAATGAAGCTAGGCTGAATGATTCTATACATTCAAATTATTAACATGTGAACTTTGTCTAACGCAACGGTTTGTAACAGAGCCGTAGCTGGAGGTCATAGTACCATCCCCCTCAAGCCCTTTCGAGTGCCTAATTCCTCTCCAAACCACCATTGTAATATGCCCACCTGGCGCAAACAAAAACATTATTTCATAAAAAGAAAAAAAAATTGTCTATTATTTGGGCTCTTATTATAGGACTAGATCATTTAGACCCACAATTGCCCATGGGAAAGAATCAGTCGTTTACCTCGACTTTGAACCATTAAATATTCCTCTTTCTCCTAAGGAGAAAGAGTGGCCATAAGTTCACCAAAAAAGCTGAAAAACGGATGTGCGCGTGCATTTCTTTCTTCAATCATTCATTCGATAGGCGTGATTCCCCGGAGGCAGGACACATGCAGTTCACTCGGCCTATTGGAATAGAAGGATTTCTTATGCTATAACTTCCTGCTCTGCTCTCACGTTCATATACCATACCCATGGAGAAGAGGACCGAACGGAACCTTAGTGGCTGGGAAACAGAGATCCCGTGGAGAATCAAAATGGGATTAGATTCAGATTCAGAAAAAGCAAAAAATGGGGGCAAAGTCAACCTAACCGCTTACCTTTTCGTAAGCCGCGCACTTCAGGCCAGGCCTTACTATAACCAACCTCACAGATCCCATTCAATCTTTTACACCGATGTATCGTACTCTCTCGACCAGGTCATCATAAGAAAATACTGCTAAATCTTTCCGAAGTGAGAGAAGAAGGGAAGACAATTGAAAGAAGCAGCTTTCAGTGTCAGAAAAGAACGTCAAGTTAACATTCCAGTTATAGTTAGTCATCAGGAATCACACACACACACACACACACACACACACACCCCATTCACCTAGCATGAGTATGAGATAAGTATTCACAACTTTATTACTTTCAGCACAGATTCATTAGCGTGAATATGAGAAGCTTTGAGGGTGTCAAAGGATTAGTTCGGGTCAGTTTCTGTTTGAGTGGTTTCATTTTGGGTCAAGTCGGTGTTTGATTTTTATAGTCAATTAAAAACATGTCTGATAAGAAGTTCGGACTGGATGGGCTGCAGTGTGAACTATAACAACATGGTTGGTTCGGTTTTTGGTTTCTTATCAGGCTAGTGTCAGTCTAGTTCAGTCCGGGTCCAATTGAAAGCTTAGTAGGAAACATATTAAGGCTAAAGCAATGAAGCTAGGGTTTTAATATTTGATATTAATCGGTCTAGTCCGGCCATTATTGTTTAGGCTCATCTGTCTAATTTTTCGGGCTCTTATTGAGCTAGTCCGGACCAGACTGGAACCGATAAAATATGTCATATCTAAAACCGAAACATAACCAATAACCTTTCGATCAAATTTGATCTCAAGCTAAATCAGTACAATTCGATCCAATCAATTAACTCGGGCCCAACATTGACACCCTTATAAGAAGTATACTCACGGTTATCTACTTCCATCACATAATATAGAACCATACACACAAAACTTGCCAATATTCACTCCACCTACATGAAATTATTTATAAATGCCATGACATTACCACTAGATATGTTGGAACTTCACCAACTTGAAATCATAAGTGCCTATCCTTATCATTATATGGCTGGAGTGCTGTGGATGCAACTGATTTTTTTCATTTAAGCAAAGATTGAGACATGGGAGGAAACCAACAAGCAAGTAAGCATATATGTCCACTATAAAATTATTGATTAAGTAATTTTGGACATAGTGGTTTATGTTTGGAGTGTTTCATGAAACCGAATGGAATATCGTTTCTTTTTTCTTCCTACATAATTTGACCATTTTATTATGCTGGAATAAAGCTCTTTTGATATGCATAAAGGAATTAATTATATAATAATAGATTATAAAATATGTAATTGTATTATATGATTTATGATATTTATTTATAGAAAAAATTACAGCTCATACCTCTACTGGATTATAGCATAATTCCAAACCCCTTCCAGTATTTTTTGATAATTAATTTTACTTTCCCTAATTTCAAAACCTTGCTACAAACGAGACGGTTTCCTCAAAGATTTAAGGACAAAACTACCCTTAATAGGATAAATTTTCATTTGTTACAGACAATGTTGGGCCACATTTTTGTTTTTTCTTTTTTATGGGGATATGTAGGTCTCAAGAAGATTTGAACTCATGACCTCTTATTTAGGAGGTATTGGTTTAGAAGGACAAGCAACAACTTAATTATATCCTGCATGATTATTTATATATTGTAATATTTATTTATTTATTTTCTTTGAAAACTATCATGAGATAATCCTCTTACAGTTTTCATTCGAATTGGGATCCTCTGTAGTGGATCAACATGTATCTCGATACACTTTGAGTAGATCGAAATACATGCACATCCATTTTGAGTGGCTAGGATCCTCAATGATCTTTTTCCTTTTCATTCTCATGTCATAAGTGTTATTTTGCAGGGGTGACTTAGTTACCATTCTGTATACTTTTGCAAATCATGTTGGAGGCTCATCAAATGAGGAATTTGAGCATTTTGACTTTTTCTAGTGTTGTTGAAAACTCTGATAACTTATGAAGATGATGATTTTGAGGGGATGGAGCTTAGAGATTCAACTTTGACGTTAGTCAAGCTGCATGTGAAATTGACGAACCCATAGAAAAGAGATGTGGGTGTAATCTGAAGAAACAGCGTGGAAGCAAGGTTAGAGCTATAATTTGTGATGAATTCATGCATTTTGGAGGTAACTTCGTTGTTTAAACAGCTTCTCTATAATGCGTTTGCTTGTGTTTATCAAATTTCCATTCTCATTTTTACTAATTTATTTTTGGAGTTTTTACGAGTAATTCGACGATTCTCCTTTTTGTGTTTAATTATATTTCCCTTCACTCACATAACAACACATGAGGTTTGGGAAAATCTTGACAACTTTAAAAATTGTTTTCTATTACATGAAATTAACAATGAGTGTGATCTTCCAATCTGAAAACATTTTTTTTCTTCAGACCTCCAATTTCTCTTGCTCTATCAACAACCCATAAAGTGGGAAATTTCTTTCGAAATTTTTTTTATTTATTTAGTTATTCAATTTATGAAACATTTTGACTCAGAAATTTGCAGCACCTAATCTCCGGACGCTCTGCTTCGTCATAGATCTTTTCATATCTTTTGGGGCAGAAACTCAAAATTAGCAAAGTAGTGGGATTTCACCGGAACATTAAGAATCAATTTTTTAAGCAAGGATCCACACCATTATCGCAGTCACCAATCCCAAAAGCATTTGTAGATGGATTTAGGGCATAAACTTGTATACCCATCCACAATCTTCAAATTTGAACAATTCTGTTGCATACTATTTCTATGTTGATGTCCAAAAAATGAAAAATAAATAAATAAATAAGAAAAGCATAAATAAAGAAAAGTGATTGATTAGAAAGAGAGAACAAGTTTAAATGAAGAATGTTGATTAGAAGGCTATTTTTGTCACTTAAATTTTTTAGTTAATCACTATTAGTTTTAGGTAGTAGAGGGTAAGTCAGAAAGGGTAGTATAGTAAAAATGAATTGTCAAGAGAGGTCCGAATAAATATACATTATGACATGTAATTGTTTTGTACCATTTATGGTTTTTATTTATAGAGAAAATTACTTGTACCTCTTGGACTATGGTGTAATTCCAAACCCTTCCAGTAGTTTGCAATAATTAATCGTACTTCTCTTAATTTCAGAACCTTGCTACAAACAGCTCAAGACCAGCTCAAGACCGTTTCCTCAAAGTTTTAAGGACAAAACTGCCTTAATGGGACCGCTTCTTCATTTGTTACGTGAGGACAACACGTTGGATGACGTTGAAGTACTGCAAGCAGCAACTTTAGATCCTGCATGATTATTTATATATCGTAGCCTTTATTTATTTATTTTCTTTGAAATCTATCACGAAATAATCCTCTTACAGTTTTCATTCTCATGCGATAAGCATTATTTTGCGGAGGTGATTTAGTTACCATGCTATGTTCTTTTGCAAATCACGCTTGAGGCTCATCAAATGAGGAATGGAATTATTTAAACTTTTTCTGGTGTCGTGGAGTGTTATAACTATGCTTATGGGATTTTCAATATTAATTTTGAGGAGGTGGACCTTGGCAATTCAATGTTGAAGGTGGTAGTGTGTGTGTGAGAAGTCGGCGAACCATAGAAAAGAGGTGTGGACGTAAGTCGAACAAACAGCATTAGAGAGAAGTTGAATCTGTAATTCATGATACTATCTGAAAATTTGCTGATAGTTTAGGTTTTGTTTGGTTGCAAGGGGAATCGAAGGAAAAAAGAAGTGAAATTTTTAAATTTTAAATGGAAATTTTTGTAATTATTACAGCACATATTATCATATTACTATGTAAGTAATTATAAATTATTCCATATTTAGTTATTAACTTACACTTCACTTCATCCAAATCCCTCTCATTTGAAAAGGAAAATAAATTTTACTGTCTTATAAGTATCATAATTAAATACGTTAAGAAGTTTAGGTAATTTATACAATCATATTGTGATACAATCATAAAAGTTTCTATTTAAAGTTAAAAAATTTCACTTTCTTTCCTTTAAATTTCCCTAGCAAACAAACAAAGCCTTATTAAATAATGGTTGTACCGTGGAGGGTTATGAAGATACCCACATTAAAATTGATGTGGGTTAAGAGAGTGGTCAATTCACCTGGTTCGATTCCAAAAGGACTTTTGATAGTGATGTGGTGGTGGTTATGATTTTCGAAGTCCTAATTGAAATAGGAGCAATGGTCTGGTACAAATTAACATTTCATATTTAACTACATTTTGATTTTATCGTTGATTTTTTCGTTGGAAGCAAGGGTTTGGGAAGAAAGATTTGAAGTAAGGGTTTCAAAAAGAAGATACTATAACATGAAGATTAAACTCGTTATTTCAACCCTTATTGATCCTAACCCCATCAAGGTTAAAGCTGTCTTTTTAATTTTATGGTTAACACCGCTAAAAGTCATGAACAACTATTATTGTCAGAAAGTACTAGGAGGTTGGAATTAGGCCATAGTAAGGAGGTAGAAATAATTTTACCTTATTTATATTTAAAATAAATTAATATAACTTAAATCCACAAATAGATTAAAAGGTGTTTATTATTATTGGGATAATCTATTATTAGCTTATTACTTCTTTCTATCTGCTAGTGGTGTCAAACGGTTATTATTTATTACTCATAATTTATTTTCATAAATAATTTATCACAAATAACTTATAAACATAAATATAAACTATACCAAAGACTATGCAGGTTTGGAATCCATAGTATTGGTAAGACCTTCCCTCATAAAAATTTCAAATTAGTTCGGGATTTCGGATGCGAGTCTTATAGTTCAGGTTTGCACCATGGTGGCAGAGGATTTCTAATTACCCTAAGAGGAGTAGTGCCCATGATCTCTACTTCTTTTAACTTCTGATACATGGTTGACAAAGGCATGTACAATCTAAAAAATATCTTCACGGTTAGGGGTGTCAACAGACCGGTCAGGTCCCGGTTTTGATCCAATTGAAATCAGTGTCGGGCTTTATATGCCCTGACCAAAACATGTCCATTAAGAGGTTCAGGCTGGGTGGGTTGCACTGTGCACATTAACTAACGGACCAATCTGGTCTTAGGTTGTTATTGGGCTTAGCTTATTAGATTATTATCGAGCTGATTCAGGTTAAAAGCCTGGTAGAAAACCTATTAAAACCATTTAGAAGGCTGAAGTAGTGAAGCTAGGCTGAATGATTCTACACATTCAAAATTATTAACATGTGAACTTTATCTAATGCAACAGTTTGTAGCAAAGTTGTAGCTGGAGGTTATAGTACCATCCCCCTCAAGCCCTTTCGACTGCCCAATCCCTCTCCAAACCACCATTGTAGTATGCCCACCTGGCACAAACATAAACATTATTTCATAAAAAGAAAAAAAAATTGTCTATTATTTGGGCTATTATTATTGGACCAGGTCATTTAGAATTTTAGAACCACAATTGCCCATGGGAATTGACTGGCCTATATAGACACTTATTTTTGGCAAATATATTTTTGTCATGCCTTTCCAAATCAACATTCACTTAGCATTTATTTACCCAAAAAATAAAAATATAAACATTCACTTAGCACGAGTAAGAGATAAATTTTCACAACTTTATTACTTTCGTCACAGATTCATTAGCGTGAGTATGAGAAGCAATTTAAAGGTGTCAATGGATCGGTTCGGGTCAGTTTCTATTTGGTCAATTTTGCTTTGAGTCAAGTCGGTGTCAAGTTTTTATAGTCAGTCCGAAACATGTCTGATAAGAAGTTCGGGCTAGATGGGCTACTCTATGAACGGTAACAACCAAGCTGGTCCGGTTTTGGTTTTTATCAGGCTGGTATCGGTCTGGTTCAATCCGGATCCAATTGAAAACCTAGTAGGAAACCCATTAAAGCTGAAGCAATGAAGCTAGGGTTTAATATTCAGTATAAATCAGTCTAGTCCGGCCATTGTGGTGTTCGGGCTCATCAATCCAATTTTTCGGGTTCTTATCGAGCTAGTCAAGAGTGGACCGGGACCGATAGAATATGTCAGACCTCAAACCGAAACATGACCAATATCATTTTGATCCAGTTCGATCTTAGGCTAAATCAGTACAGTTCAGTCCAATCAATCGGCTCAGGCCCAACTTTGACACCCTTATAAAAAGCATATTCACGGTTATCTACTTCCATCACATAATGTAAAACCATACACACAAAACTTACCAATATTCACTCCACCTACATGAAATCATTTATAAATACCATGACTGCATGACATTACCACTAGATATGTTGGAACTTCACCAATTCGAAATCATCTATATGCCTAACCTTATTATATGGTAGGGTTCTGTGGATGCAGCTGATTTTTTCATTTAGGAAAAGATTGAGACATGGGAGGAAACCAAGAAGCAAGTAAGCATATGTGTCGGCTATTAATTATTGATTAAGTAATGCAGATGTTACAAATTAAGATTTTAATAGTAGTGATTGTGGTTTATTTGCTCACGTGGTGATTTATGTTTGGAGTGTTTTTTTTCCTTCATACGTAATTTGATCATTTTATTATGCTGGATTAAGGCTTTTTTGATATTATAATAGAATTGATAATATAATAGATTATTAAATATGTAATTGTTTGGTATAATTTATAGTATTTATTTATAGAGAAAAGTATTCATACCTCACTGAACTATAGTGTAATTCCAAACCCTCCCACTAGTTTCTGATAATTAATTGTACTTCCCCTAATTTCAAAAAACCTTGCTATAAAAAGCTCGAGACAACTTACTCAAAGCTTTAAGGATAAAACTACCCTTAATGGGACCAGTTTTCATTTGTTACATGTGGACAATGTTGGACGACATTGAAGTACTTGTAAGCAACAACTTTAGATCCTGTATGATTATTTATATATTGTAACCTTTATTTATTAAACTATCACGAAAAAATCCTCTTCCCGCTTTCATTCTCATGCCATAAGTGTTATTTTGCAGAGGTGATGTAGTTATCATTCTATGTTATTTTGCAGACCACGCTTGAGGCTCATCAAATGAGGAATGAAATTATTTAAACTTTCTCTTGTGTTGTGGATTCTTATGACTAAGTTTATGGGTTTTTCAAGATTATTTATGAAGATGGTGATTTTGAAGAAATGGAGCTTGGCGATTCAATTTGGATGGTTAGAGAGAAGTTGGAGCTGTAATTCATGATACATTCGGATTCACTTGATTCAATTCCAAAAATACTTTTGATAGCAGTGGTGGTTATGATTTTCAAAGTACTAACTGAAATAGGGAGAGAAATGGGCTGGTTTGTACCACACTAGATTAACATTTCATATTTAATTATGAGTTAATATTTATGTTATCTTTGATTTGTTTGTTGGAAGCAAGGGTTTGGGAAAGAAGATTTGAAATATAAGGGTTTCTAATAGAAGGTACAATAACATGAAGATTAAGCTTATCATTTCTACTCTTATTAATCCCTAACCCATCACATATGGTTAAAGCTGTCTTTTTAATTTTATGGTTAACACCATTGAAAGCACTGTTATTGTCGAAAAGTACTAGGAAGAGGATGGAATGAGGCACCCATAGTAAGGAAGTAGAACCAATTTTACCTTATTTATATAAAATAAATTAATATAATTTAAATTTTATAAATAGATTATAAGGTGTTTATCATTATTGTTATAATCTATTATTACTTCTTTATTCTAGTGGTATCAAATGGTTATTATTTTATGACTCATAATTTATTCTCATAAATGATTTGTCATAAATGACTTATAAATATAATTATAATCTATACCAATAAGACTATGAAGGTTTGAAATCCATAGCATTGGTAAGACCCAAGGGTGTCAAATCTAGGCCCGAGCCAGCCCAAAATAGCCCAGACCGAGACCTTAATAGGCGTGTTGTGGACATGGGTCCGAAATTCTTATCAGTTTCAAGCTGGTCCGGGATAGCAGGATGGGTGCCCCGTTAAGAGGACCAATAAGGCCCGAACTAACCTCCCTTTTGGCTTGAAATAAAACTTAAACCTAATAGGCTAACACCAGTATATCCATGTATATAACCAACTCATAATTCATATTGATTTTTTTTATAATATTCCCTGAAAAAAGGATACCAACTTTCAGCCCGATAAGTCCGGTTTGGACCAAACCAGCCCGATAAGTCCAACCTGATAACATACACATACCAGACCAACCCGTGAGTTAATTTGCCCATCATAGTCTACTCAATAGTCTCAATCCGAACCTTTAATAGACATGTTTCGGTCTAAGCTTATAAAATCCGATACTGTTTCAGTCCGAACCGAAACCAAACAGGACCTGTTGACACCCTTGGTAAAACCTCTCGTACAAAATTTAAATTAGTTTGGGATTTCAGGTTTAGGTGTAGGTTCAGATTTGCACCACGGTCGCAGAGAATTTCTAATTACCCTAAAACCAGCAGCGCCTGTGGTCCCTAGTTCTTTTAACTTTTAATAAATGGTTGACAAAAGCATGCGCAATCTAAAAAACCGTCTTCACGGCTTCAGAGTTTGAGTAGCTGTTGGGACACCGATTCTCTTTTATGGGATATCGTTGGGCCATCAAGGAAACCTCAAAATATAAAGAAATATTTTGGTATTTAAGATAGGAATAAGAGGGTTTTTGCATCACCAGACACCCACCGATCCATGATGTCCGGATTGGTGTCAATAAAAATATCCCTTTAAGAGTTTATACTAACTATGGTAACCGTTGCAGGGTACAGTTGTAAACTTGTAATGGACCAATGGACATTAGCATCAAGACTCAAGATTTTTGCCCATTTGCAGTCCGCCATTTTTTTCATTTGAATCAAAGGTAGGACACTGCTTTACTTGAGTTTTTTAAAAGTTATTAACCACCCAACACCACTCCCTCCTCCTCCTCTAACCATGAAAGTTGACCAAGCGGTTATAACTTACTCTCCCTCCACTCAAGCTCTCTACAATAAGCTCCAAACCTCTATAACTCCCTTCCATGTCATCTCCATTAATGGCTACGCCCATCAACTCTCTTCTCTCACTTCTCTTCATCTCCTTTCTCTCATCATCAAATGCAGACCTCAATGTCGCAGATTTTGGTGCTAAGGGTGACAGCAAGACAGATGATAGCCTGTCATTCCTTGGAGCATGGGCTGCTGCATGTACTTCTCCAAAACCAACAGTTATTATCATTCCATGTAAAAGATACTTTCTTAGTTCAGTTGTCTTCCAGGGACCATGTAACAATTCTAATGTTACCATTCATTTGCATGGAGTCCTTGTTGCTCCTGATTACAAAAAAATGGATTCTTCCGATAGTTGGCTCATGTTTTATGATGTCGCCGGAGTTTCAGTCATCGGTGGGTACCTCGACAGTCGAGGTTCAAGCTTGTGGGCATGTAAACTTGCAGGCCAGAACTGCCCTGATGGTGCAACTGTATGTGTACATAACATGTTCCTCTCTTTTATCTTTGTAAGCTTAGTAGTAATAAACTTATAATTAGCAAAGCTCACCTTTGCTAGTGATTTCTTGCATGCAGGCACTTACAATCTATGGTTCAAAAGATGTATTGATTCAAAGCCTGATATCAATCAATGCAAAGCTCTACCACATTGTTGTTCATACATGCACAAATGTAACACTACAAGGGGTTAGGATCTATGCTCCTGAGAATAGCCCCAATACAGATGGAGTACATGTTCAGAATTCCATCAATGTTGGTGTGCTGAACACAATTATCAAGACTGGTGATGATTGTATTTCGGTTGGTCCTGGTACAAAGAACCTGCAAATACTTCGAGTTGCTTGTGGGCCTGGACATGGAATCAGGTAATTAATATTGTGGTCGTTTAGAAACAGCAACTAGTGTTGATAAGCTTCATTATGTGAACAGAAATGCTTCCCTTGTGTTGGGAATAGTCTCACATTACTTTCTATTTACGGTTCACCCTGTAAAGAGGGACCAAATGCTACCAAGAAAAAGGGCAACACGTTAGGGGAGTTTTGGGAATAGTCCAAAATTGTTTAGAGATTAGAAACTTAAATGCATTGTATGTGAGAGTCCCTCCATTTACTAGTTTGAACTTTTGAGATGACAACTTGCTTACTTTGGCAGTATTGGAAGTCTTGGAAAGGAGGTTGAAGAAGATGGTGTAGAAAACGTTACAGTGAAGATTGCAGTTTTTACAGGGACCCAAAATGGTTTAAGGATTAAATCATGGGGAAGGCCAAGTAATGGATTTGTTCGAGGAGTTATTTTCAAGCAGGTTCTGATGAATAATGTTGAAAACCCAATCGTTATTGATCAAAATTATTGCCCTGGCAGTTCAGGCTGCCCTAATCAGGTAAGCAATCTACACTCATTCATGCAATTATGCAAGCATAAATATGTGCATCTGTAATCTGATTGTTTGAAGGTCATCATGGGCAGAACTCAGGCATAAAAATTAGTCATGTGACATACACAGACGTCAAAGGAACATCAGCATCTCAAGTTGCTATGAAGTTTGATTGCAGTGCAACCTCCCCCTGCAACTGGATTGGACTGCGAGATATAAAGCTCACATACCAGGACCAACCTGCAGAATCCTTCTGCCGGAATATACGTGGGATTGCTCTTGGAGTAGTTACACCACCAAGCTGCTTATAGAATTACTTATAATTGGACATGGAAGAATACAGTATGCATATTCCTGTAAGTCAGTAGTAAGATGACACATTCAACCTTTGATCAATCTGTTTTTTGGGGGCATAATTTGATAATTGAGATCTAGGAGCACATCAGTCCTAGCAGTTCCTGATACAGATCCGGATCTCATTATCAAATTATTCATATGAAGTGTTCTTCACATATAATTTTTTCTCATAAATATAAACTAATATCAAAGAGAGCCTAAGTAAATAGAATTAAGCATTTCGTTTGTACATTATCCTCGAATAAAAATTTTAAAAAAAAATTGTATGGAACAAAAATATTAATAAAGAAAAACAGTCAAATTTGTTATATAACATAAATATTTAACTCAGATGTAGTTCGGATATATGTTGTATTGGAGGAAATTAAGTATAGTGCCATATCTGATTTTTCCAATATAAAAATTAAAATAAAAAATAAATCAAAGATAATTATTTGAATGTGATTCATATTGACCATCCCTATTATGGATTGAAACATGGAGTAAAGCACATATTATTATTGTGTAGGTACCTCCAGTACAGCTGCCAACCAATATTTCTGTACTCAGCCAAGATTATTATTGTCTTCTTGTAGGCAATGTCACAGCAATCTTTAACTAAAATTCACTACCAGTTACAGGTGTTGACCATCTTTCCCCTTTCAAAGTTCTACATACAATCACATGAAAACCACAAAATGCTTCTATGTGCAAATCACCTTTAAGTTATTATGTATTGGCAAGTTAAGTTGTTGACTTAATCTTGTGATCATTGTTACAGGTTACATAGAAAGCATCAATAAGAAAAATTTTACATGAGATGGTGACTATCAACTTTTGCAAGACATTAAGCTAATGAATCCATGGCAAGTTGAATTGGCCGCAACTGCATATGAAACAATCCCATCCCACCAAGAATTTGAGGGTTCCCTAAACTTCTTATTATTCGATTGCTTATGGAGAGGTAGTAGTACTTTGCAATGACAAGATCATTTGATTTAATGATTGGGAATTGGAACATGGCATTGCATGTAAATAGCCTAGCATGATCCATTCAATGTGCTTACTTTGGGTAAATTTTTTGGCCAGTTAATAATATACAAAGAGTAATAAGTAATTGAACATTGAAGTAGATCACAACATAAAAATGGGCATTACAATATCTAAGCAATGTCATTTCTTCAGCATAGGACTTATGGAAACTAAAACTGCAGCTCCATAACATAATTGGGAGTTATTTCGTTTTAGTCGTTGGGTGAGATAAATAAATACAGATTAATTAGCACTAAATGGTTGGATGTTGTTGATTGCTCAAAAAATGAAAGTAGTGTGATGGCCACAACGTGAATGAGGATTTGATAATTACATTGGATCATTATCTATTTTACACTTACACATGTTATAAGTTAACTCTGCCAGTGTTATGCTGTCAATCCCAAACCCGTATAAAGGAGGGTTGGTGTCAACAGTCAGTAGTCGGCAACCGGCATCCCAAAAAACCTAGCCAAACCTTTAACATGAATTCATAAATAAAAGATATTCGACGTAATGCTAGGGCATTCTCCGTAAACAACGTGGTACACCTAGTCTCTAGTGTAGCAAAAAATGGGCAAGGGACGCATCAACACCCAGATGCAATGATATATCGTGGGCGGTCAAGGTAGTGAATTCTCAATTACAATTAGTTAGTATACATCAAAGATCAGCTTGGTGCATGCTTTTTGCTAATGATATTATTTTAGTGGATGAAACAAAATCAAGGATTAATGCCAAGTTAGAGCTCTAGAGATCAACATTGGAATCAAAGGGTTTTAAGATAAATAGAATATAAGCGAAGCATATAGTGTCTAACTTTAGTCATACAATGACGGATAATGAGGTGGTGAAAATTGATGAGAGGGCGACAACAAAATGATTATTTTAAGTATTCAATCATAAATAAAGAAAGTGATATAGAGAATGATGTTTCACAGAGGATTAAAATAGAATGAATGAAGTAGAGAAGTGCATCTGGAGTGCTGCGCAATCAGCGTATTCCTTTATAACTTAAAAGAAAATTTTATAGGACAGTTATCCTACTGTCTGTGATGTGTATCCTACTATCTATAATGTGTAGTGTGGAATGTTAAGTGGTTAAGAAACATCATATAAATAAATTTAGTGTAACTGAGATGAGGATGAGATAGATGTATGGCAAAACTAAGAAAGATAAGGTAAAAAATGATCATATTAGAGCTAATCTGGGAATAACTCCAAGACATTATAAGGTACAAGAAAGTCATTTGAGATAGTATAACCATGTTCAACGAAGGCCCTTAGATACTCTAGTAAAGAGGAGTGATTTGATTCAGATTAAAGGATTTAAAAGGACTAAAAACAAAACCTAAGAAGACTCTGAGGGAGGTGGTGAAGAAAGACATACATAGCTTAAGCATTATTTCAAGTATGACATATTGACATGGAATAGAATTGATTGGAAGACAAGAATCTATGTAACCAACTCGATTTAGTTGAAATAAGACTTTGTTGTTGAACATTTTGCCCGTTGTTGGTCATATCCATAAGCTAGATGTGGACGCATGATTTGTGACGTATTTTTACCCAAAAAAAAAAAATTTTGTGACGTATTAACTTTCCATAACATGAAAATGAAAAATTGTATGGCTATGAGTGAATTCAATTTGGGAATTCCATCTTTTTTCCTCGGACAAAAAGATGACAGAGAAACCCTTCTAGAGCCTTGGAATTAGTTCTAGGCGTAAGTTTAACACCCTCAAGAACCATTCAACCCTTCCACCATCCACTATCAACTTGATACATACCTACCTATACAATGTCCCCTCTGTTAGCCAGAGCAATGAACTCACCACCATAGATATCATGTCACACATCACTCATCTTCTTGTGGGGCT
Source organism: Protea cynaroides (assembly GCA_028583415.1). Taxonomy (NCBI): domain Eukaryota; kingdom Viridiplantae; phylum Streptophyta; class Magnoliopsida; order Proteales; family Proteaceae; genus Protea; species Protea cynaroides. Next base: position 48,399,385 of record CM053267.1, read on the forward strand.
CCATTACCTTTCTACATTTCTTGTGTTTTTTATCCTTTTTATAGATATCCTTCTTGTGCTTTATTTCTCCTTTCCACTACTATTTTCAATCTCCTCTCCATTTACTGTTTCCTACCTTGTACTTGACTGAGTGAACACCAGCCAAATGTATTTGCCTTGAACTTGACAGTGTAATAGATTCTGTATGTTTCCGATGGGAGTAAGATTCAAGCAGAGAAAAATCCAATTTTCGAGTGACTTAAATCCAGTTCACTCTAAGTTCTGCAATTACTTCAAAAACTTAAAAATATGGCCCTCTCAACTTAAAAAAACGAGCCATTTGGTCACGTGTTGCAAGGTGTTAACTGCGTTAAAAATATAATCAAAATAAAATATAAAAAACAACATTAGCAGCAGATTAATAAATTGAAGAAGGAAAACAATGTTGGCTCCCTTACATAGATTATCCGTTATCAAGATTTACCCATCACCAATAGCACTTATTAGTGTCCCATATGATGTTAAAAGCCCTGCAGAGATGTAAAGTGTGTTCTCCTCCATCTGGTCCTTGTTCATCTACTGTCTCATAATATCTACTTTTAGGGATCATTTAAGTAAACAAATAACAAACCCCACAACAAACACTAAAAACAGTAACTATAAAATAAAATCTTAACAAAGTGCAGTCATGCAATGAATGCAAAGAATAGCTATGAAGAAACGAAAAAGGAAACCAGTTTAATTTAATTTTTTTTTTTTTTTTTTTTTTTTGGTGAATAAATAAATATATTAACAGCACCCTAAAGTAGGAAGAAACAAACCAGCCGGGTATCCAAAGGATAAAACCAGACTCCTTACAAAACTAGAGCCAAAATCCTTAGAGGACAAACACACAAAAACCAAATAAAAAACAGCCATCTTTAATCGGTGGAGAGATTCCAGGAGGAAGGATGAATCTGTTACTCTCAGTCAGATTTAAATTTCCCATCTGCTAAACTCAAAAGTGCTATGTTGCTCAGTGTTTCTCTGGTGCAACAAAAACTGAAGAGCAGCAAACTTAAGATAACTCATTAAGGAAACAAGCCCAAGACCAGTGGTCAAGAAATCCACGAAAGCAACATGACATGCTCCAACAATGTGCCTAATATCACTCATCAGATAACAGAACAATTTTTTTGAGTATGAATATTTTCATGTACCCCTCCATTTGTGGTATCTACCGTTTTCCATCTAGCTTTGCTCTGCACTTTCATCTCCTCCGCATAGAAATAAGTCTGGGTACAGAAAGTTTTTACTGAATACTAGTGTTTCAAGGAAAGTCCTATTTCCTGCTACCAGTTTGACATTTCTCAAAACCAGTATTTTTACAGGGTGCTTGGGGCTTTCCTGCTACCAGTTTGCTCATCTTACCTTTGCTATGCTGGGGAGTATCAGTGGATCCAAGTGAGAAAGACCAGCATACCATACAGCATGAGATGCAGCCAAGCTCACATCACCTTTGCTATGTTGGGGAGCATTGTTTGATCCATGTAAGATACTGCATAGCATGAGATGCAGGCATCACACACTTAGATATGTAGTATAACACCATTGCCCCGAGTTTTAATTGTTTAGGGCTGCCACCACTATTCTTTTCTTCAAATGCTTTGACAAAAACCATGGAGAAACCCTTTATCCTCCCACAAATGAGTGTTACCTGACCCATATGTCAATGGCTTGACTGTTTGCAGAAGTTCATCTGACCACAAATTTTAATATACAGAGATAGTAGAAATATCTCTCTCCCAACGATTATTCATGCACTCCCAATTTTCCCCCTTTATCCCACCAAAGAATTTTCCCTTTTGAATCCAAAATCCACTTTGCCAAATAAATATGTGCTTAATTATGAAATTATTAAATCATGCACCTACTAGTACTACATTGGAGGTGCAGAAGATCTGGATTGAATCTACATCCTAGTATGCTCAGCCATAAACTCTACACAAAGATAAAGAGGAGAGAGAGAGAGAGAGAGAGTTAACATGGACTAATGGATGACTATTAAAATCTACAAATCCTTATATACACTAGATATGATTTTATTAAAATCCAGACAATTCCAAGCATTAGGTTGATAAATTCAACCACAATTTCATGCATAACACGTGACCACTATCTCTCCTTTTCACAAAAAAATTCGCTTTTATAGACAAATAGAAGATCACATTCTTCTTAAATTGTCTAACCTTGCCTGTAGCTCATTATCTATACCAGTGTCATCATTCCCTGTCGACTCAGCTTGAGCAACCTTGGACTTTGCAGCTGGAGCGGCCACTGTTGTTGAGGGTGCAGTCAGTAGCTGTGAATTAAATAAGAACACCAAGAAAAGTGTCATAATTTCCTCGCATTATAAGGAAACTGAAATTTCAGGGTTTTTCTTTTAAAAAAAAAAAAGACACATGTAATGTGAAAGAGTGACCAGGCACCTGGATTATGGTATGACCATTTGGACCATTAACCCAAAATGCCCAGTGATCCATGATTCTTGAAGAATATTTGAGGTTGGCCCATCAGACTGGGTGATTGGATCATTCTGATGGACCTGAATGATCCAACGTCTAGTTTGTTTTAAAAAATATTGATGCAAAGCCATACCTCTGAATTGATGTCAATTCCTATCTCATCAAGAACCTGGTTCACAAGCTCATCAGTTTCCTCCTCTTCCTCATCCCCTTCTAAAGCATCATCAATTGCGTCTCCCATCATCTCTGTCGTCATTTCCATCTTTTCATTCTGCCTCTCAAATTCTTGCATTATCTTTTGCAAAGATGGCAAGTTCATCTGTCTATTCATCTGGCCCATTGCCTTTGTGACGCCTTTCATTGCCTCCCCCATTGCTTGTGTAGATTTCAGTGTCTGAAAATTGTTTACATGAGGAAGTTTCAGTCTTAACACTAGATAACTCAAAAGAAAAAAGAGACAATGTTGACAAGCAAACAAGACCAAAATTTCCGGAGGTCCCATACCCAAAATGTTTTAGGTTCGGATTGGCCATTCTGTAAACTGTAAACTGTAAACTTATTCTATTTTAATTTTGTGCTGAGAACTTTATTTCCACTTTTTTGGGAGTTTCTCTAACCTATACCCCCCTCATCAGTGTTCTCTTATCCCTTTACTTTTCTAAAGCTATCTAAAAACAATATGAACAAAAGCAGAGACAGAAACAGTAAAACCCCAGCCAATGTATAAGGAGAATACTCCAACATAATGTTCCAGATAATAAAAAATAAATAAGGAGAAAAAAATTCAAAGAGCAGGAGTCCAGTTGTGAAAACAAATTTATAAGGCCTCCCAAGAGGATGTTTTATGACATCTAAGATGCATATAGAATAAAGAAAATGAAAGAATATGCACATGGTATACCTGAATTCTAAGACCAACACCTTGAAGTTGTGATTTAAGCTTGTAGAATTTTTCAACCTGATGCCGTGTTCTAATAAGGTCTTTGGCCATTATTTTGACAGCTCCCTGCACCAATATCAAACAAATTATAGGCAGCTGACTGCAAAACTTGTCCCATTGTGGTCATTAATCATACTACAAGTATTCAAATATTTTTTCTAAAAGGCATAAGGAACAGTGCCACACATGGTAAAATCTACAGACGTATAGAATCATGGATCTCTCTCTCTCTCTCTCTCTCTCTCTCTCTCTCTCTCTCTCTCTCCATAACAACCTTCCCTGAAGGGGGGGTAAGGCTGCAAATCTCTGCCCCTCCCCAGAACCCAGCAGTGGTTGGAACCTTGTGCACTGGGTACACCCTTTAGAGTCACCAACTTCAATATGAAAGCTCTAGAAAAATTTACCTAATATATGCACATCAGTCTCAACAAAACAGAAATCTAAATTACCTGAAAATATATGTGAAAAAGGTGTAGATAATTACAACTATTAATATCAAGATAAAGGATACCATGCAACAGAGTGTGCTAAAATAGCACTGCTGTCAGAACCACATAAAAGGAAGAATTATCTATAGTATGTTTTGATAAATACACCGCTTAAAACCATAGTATGGCTTGTACAGAGTGCATGTCCAAAAACAACTTTTGAGTTTTGATGCTTAGTAAGCCGTGGTGCAATATTTACCATGTTGAGGTACATGGTTGCATAAGGATAAAATGTTAAAACAAATTAACACCATCGTTTCCAAAGCTTATCTATATATATATATATAACCCCAAAAAAGAAAAATGGCATACCATCTGCCCTTGCTTAGCACTTTTCTTTATTTCTACAATAAGCTTTTTCTCTTGTGCTTGTAGACCTTGTCTCTCCCGTTCAATTTCTCTGATTGATTTGTCCAGCATCCTCTTATTCTCCCGCAGAATTTCTATACAAGAAAACCAAATACAAAGCATAAGTGAAACAAGCTGAATGAGCAACAAGGCACCAAAGTGAAAACCAACTAAATGATTTCATGTAGCCCTACAATAATTAATCAAAGTAAAAATCCAGAATTCTAAGCCATCAAATAGGCACAAAGGCATTGCCCAACAGCCCTAGTGACCCATAATTTGGTCACACGTCTGAAATTTGTTGCTTTCAATCACTTTATATGGTTGTACACATTTCAGGTAAATTCCTACCATAAATTTTGATCTTTACAAATTTATTGCATTATAGAAGTTAAGTCATGGCACCCAATCAGGATTTCACAGGTTTTTACAATGAGACAGCCATTGACAATCATGATCAACTTGTTCTGATCGGTAGCAAAATCGAACATGGTACAAAATTGTCACTCACGTGATGTGTCATGGTTGCTTAGAATCACACATGCCTTTCCATAATATTATATGAAGACAATTTATATTTCAATAAAGAAAATATTTATTAAAAAAAAAAACGTTTGGGGTTTCCAGTCAGTCATTTGGTTGCATAGCTTCCAAGGCACCAAAACTACAAAAAATGCAAGAGTATCTTACTCAAAGCAATAAATCTCAGAAAACCAACGGTTAGAACTCTCGCCCCAGAAGCTTTTTGTGACCTATCAGCATTAGTAACCTCAAGAGACTCTCTCAGTCTCTAGGTCTCAGTCTAAAACCAATATTACCTCCAGGAGAGATCCAACGCATAATGAAAAAAATTCATCATTAACGAAACAGGGAAAATTGAGATACCCTTTAGGTTTTGCATTCAATCAATTACCCAGCACTGATCCATTTAAAACCCTAATTTCTTAGCAAGTTTTTTGTTCCCAATCCAGAATGAAGAAAATTGCGATCATTGTAAAAGGAAAAAAAATGTTGGGTTATTCTGCATCTGATTTGAAGGGTCGTCTTGAATAAATTAAGCAAGAAGGTGAACTCACTCAGGGTTCATAGGAATAAATTGGCTATTACAAAGAATGAGTTAAAGACGGATACCAATATCAAAACTTGAGAACCCAATCAAACACGTACCTGCGGGGGTCTTCCTCTTGCCGAAAAGGAAACTCATCTCTCCGGATTGCTGAAACAGATCCGAATAGTAATGAAAAAAAAGTATCTTATCGATCGATCGATCGAATCAAAGGTGTTCTCTCTCTCTCACTCCCTCCTGGTGTGTGTCTCTGTGTTGTCTTTCTCCTCTCTCATAAAGAATTTGCTTCGATCATACAAATTTCGTTGTTTTATACGCGGTATCGTCATTCGTCATAAATTCGTCGTAGGTGGGAAGGAGAACCAACTGGGGAAAGGGTTACTTCCACTTTCAGTTTTGCTATTTTTTAAAATACCTAGAAAAGATGATCTGGAACTCACAGAAAGGAAAGTGGAAATAGCCGTTTCCAGCCATTCGGATAGACCTCGGGAGGAGTTCCTTGCCACGTTGAACACGTGGCATTATATCTACTTTGAACCGAGGGGGTTCGCTTCTCATTTGTGGAAGGTTCTTTTTCCATTATTTTTAAAACATAGAATGTTCTTTTCCATTGTGTCTAGAAGGTCAACTTCATTGTTCATTCCTTCACATGGTGGTTTGAAATTTTGAATGATGGGATCACGATATGAAATAGATGTATGGTAAAATTATAAAGAATAAGATAAAGAATGATTGCATTAGAAAGAATTTAAGAAACGTTAATACATAATAAATTATAATATAAAAAAATCGTTTGAGATAGTATGATCATGATCCGTGAAAGCCATTAGGTTGCTCTTGTACGAATAAGTGATTTAATTCAAATTAAAGGATTAAAAAAAGGTAAGGACAGACTTAAGATAACTCTAGGGGAAGTGGTGAAAAAAAATATGCATAACTTAGGCCTTATTTCAAGTATAAAATAGAACAGAATTTATTGGAAGACAAGGATCTATGTAGCCAACCACATTCGTTAGGATAATTTTTTTTTTTTTCTCAATTGATGATGTAATTGGTGAAATTACATTTTAGGATGATCCATGGTATTTGTGTGTAAGAGAACAAGCATTTGTATGAAGATAAAGTTGTCATATTATGATTTGATAGTCATAGGTTTAAAACACGAAAACAACATTTTTGAAGGTAAGGTCGTACACATTCTATCCCCTCCCTAGACCCTATAATAACAAGAGTCTTGTGCACTGAAACATTCTTTTATATGATATTTGTGTATCAGAGGTCAAGTACATTTCTCGTAATAAAAACTCCCATAATACACAACTAAGATGTAAGAAGAAAAAGAGAATGTCAGTTAAATGAAAGATCGTAAAAAAGTTTTTCCCATTATAATTTTAAATCACTTTAAACAAACCCGGATCATCTCCCTCAGTACCCTCTCTCTCATGGGATGGGTCTCACATTTCATAGATGGTGATAGGATCCATGGGAGGGTACCTGTATGGGGAGAGGAATCAACTTCATTATAAACAACCTTTTGAACCACTTCGCATGTTGGATTGAGATTGAAATTTTACCTCTTTAAACAGGCATCAAATTGTAATAGGGAGATGATCATTGATGTGTAGGATAACTGTTCCCCTGCCCATTGATAGGTAAAATGGAGTCAAACTTTGAGAAGATTCAAAAGTCAAACAAAATTTGGCACCTTATGGTTCTTCCCCATTTCAATCTTTGCCAATTTCTAATCATTCCTTCAAGTCCATGCATGGCATAAGTGGTAGCCTTGTCTTTTATATCATCAAATAAGGGTGTCAATTTGGATATGGATATGGATATGGTGTTGATTAAGTGATACAGCACCAATTCGGTATGTAAGAAGGCAATATAATACTGTACCATTTTATTAATCGGCATCAATTTGCGGCAGTTGACAATTGTGTTTTTGTTTTTTTTTTAATGATGTTTATTTGTTTCCGCAAGAATCTATAACTACTTGTAGTGAAATGTCCAAAGATGAGAAAGCTTGGTATGTTTAACTGTGTCATCTTTTATTTATATATTTTAAATGCATCAAATTTTCTTATAGTCAATGAGACAATGATTTATTAAGTCCTTATACAAGTGTTGTTGACCACTAAATTGATTCAGTTATAATATGAAGACTTTTGCATTGAATATGTGAAAAAAATAAATTGAATCTGAATCTATTTATATAAATGCTATGACATGATAATGCATGACATGGTAATGCTGAATATTGTGAGGCACATCATCTTGGTAGTTTTATAGAGCTGGGATCAACTATCCCAAAAGAACTATCTCCAACAACAGAATTTCCTTTACTACCTGGTTCTGTTAAGGTTAATACAGATGTCGCATTAGTTTTGGATTATTCTCATAGTGCTATTGGTTTCATTTGCAAAAACCATCTGGGGCTTCCTGTGTTTGCAGCAGCTGAGGATATAAAGCTTTACATCGGTGGCAATTGGCGAGGCCTTAGCAGTTAGAACTGCGTTAAAATGGGCTCTCCAACAGGGATTTACTCACATACAGCTAGTAATGGACAGTTTGGAAGTGATGAACTGTTTAAAGGGGATCAAAGTGCAGGGAGATCACATTTTGGAAATGATTATTAAAGACATTATTCAGTGTTTATCTGATCAGGGTAATGTAGTTTTTTCCCATGTTCCTAAAAATAGGAATTCCATGGCTCATCAAATTGTGAAGCAAACGTATACCGGATGTGATTTTTTGTGGTGGGATCATAGTTCCACTTGGTTATCAAATCTTTGTCAATCTGATGTATATAATTTTACTACTGAAGATAATATATAAGTTTTTGTTTTACCAAAAAAATAATAATAATAATAATGGGGTAAACTACCAATAAGGTACCCTTTAATTAAATTATATCAAATTGCTTACCATTACCATGTCATTAATTAATTGATTGGGCAGTTTTGTGGTTTCGGTAAACAGTTTCACTACCATTTTGACACCCTTATTATAAATATTTGTACACGGTAAGACACCATAAGAACTAATCTAAGGGTCTCTTTGGTATCATTTTTTTTTTATTAAAAATTAATAACGACAATCATTTTTTTATCGAAAATAAAAATCTGTTTGATAACTACAATTATTAAATAAAAAAATATGTTTGGTATAATTATGGCAATAAAAAATTTTATAACTTTTTTTTTATCTGTAACAAACAAATTTTATAACTGTTGACATACTTTCTTCCTCCCATCTCATAGTACTTTTTCCTCCCAACTTCTTCTAAATCCTAGGAGCCCATTCACAAAGGCCATGAACCTCCATGCAATAACAAGCACTGTCTATAAAACCAGTAGAACTCACCACCACATTGACCATTGAAATTCCAAAGTCTACACACTGCATATCCAACAAGTATCGAACAAGGTTTAGGCCCATGTCATATTACCAAATTTCGGATACGTATCAACCATTCCAACTGATACGGACCAAATCAGAGCCAAAACCCATCTTCATCACTTGATTTTGGAGACTCTTGTCCTTCTTTAATGGAGCAAAATGGGTTTTGCTTCAAAAATGATACCAGCTGAAAGCATTTCTAATCATACCAACGGCATAAGCACCAGCTGCAGAAGCTCCTCCAAGCATCCTAGGGCCTGTTTGATAAAACTTCTGCTTCTAGATTCTATGGATTCTGGCTCCCAGGGAGCCATTTTGGAGTAGAAGCGCATTTGATAAGTCCGGTTGGATTCCAACTCTCACAGAGTGAACCGGATTCAGAATGGCTCTAGAATCCAAAATTTTGGAGTCATAAATACTTGTTCCAAGCTGTTGGATCAACTTTTTAGGAAAAAAAAAAGAATCAATTCTCACATGACTCTCACTTGACCACTACCACCACCGTCGCCACCACCCACCACTGCCACTGGCACCACCCACCACCCACCACCCACCACCCACCACCCACCACCAACCACCACCGACCACCCACTTCCACCATCGCCACCACCACCACCACCACTACTGCCACCACCACCACTGTCATCGCCGCCGCCGCAGCTGGCACCACCACCACCACCGCTACCTCCACTACCACCGCCACCACCCACCACCCACCACCCACCAGCCACCACCACCACCGCGCCGCCGCCACCACCAGCCACCACCATCGCCACCGCCACCACCACCCACCACCACCACCACCGCCACCACCCACCACCACCACCACCGCCACCACCACCACCACCACCACCACCACCACCACCACCACCAACACCACAACTACCATCGTCGTCACCACCACAACCACTGCCACCACCATCCACCACCCACCATTGCCATTACCCACCACCACCACCACCACCATCATCGCCACCACCACCCACTACCACTGACACCACCCACCACCACCACCCGCTACTACCATGACTATTTTCTAGACTTCGATTGGGGGGATAGTGTGTTATAAAACATGTTTATAATCTAAAGATGCTCCGGAATCCATTTTTGAATTGCGTTATCAAACAAGTTTCTACTCCAAAATAATCCTAGAGTAGCTTGGAGTAGAATCCAAATTTAAACCAGAATCCAGAATTCAGAAGTAAAAGTTTTATCAAACGGACCCCTAATGGTCACCAAAAGATAATTCAATCATGGAGGCAACTGAACATACCACCCAAATGAATGAAAACAATTCTGATATCCAAACAGATTACGACAATGATCAAAGCAAAAGCCCCTTTAACTGTACAGCAGGTGCACATTCTTCGTGACCCACCAAAGGGCGCCCGAATAAAGAACAGAAGAAACAAATCAGAAACGTTTCTATTACCTCTAATGCTTATAAATTAAAGGCAGAATCCACTTTTTAGTGCTACAGACGAACCCGACTCGACAACGATACTATAAGGTTGTGGAGGAAGGAAGGAAGGGAGTCGCAAGGGCTTCTGAGGGATCTATTAAAAAAATAGCAAAAACTACTACTTACCCCCATGTTTATTAACCATTTGAGCACATGCTCATTGAACTTGAACGAAATAAAAAGAAGGGCCAAAAATAATTTTTAACATATAAATGGGTCAGGACAGTTATGATTTTTGTGTTATTCTGGTTTATTTTAAATGAAAATAAGATGTAAAAATGATACCAAACACATGTGAAAACTAATGTGTGAGAAAAATAAAAATAAAAAAATGATACCCAAAAGACCTAATTGCTCAGGTTTGCACAGGATAGGGCCGGAGTAGGTTGAGTTTGGAGTGAGTTGTTCTACACTTAGGCTCTCTTTGGTATGTATTATAGAATTAATTATATAATATATTATAACATGTATAGTTGTTTGATATGATTTATGATATCTATTTATATTAAAATAAATTAATATAATTTAAAATTTATAAATAATTTAAAACTAATAATTTATTGTTATTTCTAAATGTCTAGTGGTGTCAAATAATTATTATTTATAAGTCATAATTTATTCTCATAAATAATTTATCATAAATAACTCATAACAAAAAAGAGAACCTTAACTTAGTTTGGACCTCAGCCTCAATACCTTGCAAGCCCATTCATAAATACAACTCTAATCCCTTTTACTTCCACGGGCATGAGTGCCAAAACATTGGAAATTTTACATTGGCGAGCCTCCTCACTGTGTAAACAATATCCAATATAAAGAAGAGAAAGCAAGATCTACACATAATACACACCTATTCATCAAGAGCAGCATTTGGCAACAAAATTGGACAGATCATTCGTAGAATCATACATCATCCGTATACTGAGAGTCTACTTTAGAGGGTGGGACCTCCAGAGAGATAGAAGAGAAGAGAGATGGGAGAATATAATTTTTTTCATACCGTTTCTATACTCCTCACAGTTTTATACAATATCATGAGTTACTCTCTTCTCTACAACCATTCATCATCATTTTCTACAACTTCCCTAACAAACCTAACAAATTAACAATATTCTGTTATATCCACATCACAGTCTCTCAGGTATACAGACTTCTTCTTGATACGTAGGCCCTTCCTAGGTACCACATCACTGATGACTGGACTATCAGACTTGCTGCAATTCGGTATTGACCTCACCCGATACAGCTGAATTCATATCACTATTAAGTTGGCGCTACTTGATATTAGGCTATTAGCAACTCCGAGCCATCCTTGATTTCACTTGCTGTTGGATGCTGCTGAACCATCTGGGTTGCTTCAAGTTGCACCATCAAACCTCCAAGCTGTCAAAGAGAGGCCAAATAACACAAGGGATCCTCTTACTTACCCAAAAAAACATAAGGGATCCTCAGTTCTAATTTGGTTTATAATGAACTTTTAATACTCGGATAAAGCTGACCGCAGTGGAAAAGCTTTGCTTACCTGTTCCTCCAAGTCTTGCATTTTCTTATCCTTCAACATCAAATTCTTCTTCTCCCTGCACCAAAGATGCATGATGATTAGGAAGAACAGCTTTTTTCTTTTTTCCCCTTTTAACACCAATCCCAAGGCGAGATAAACAGGTGACAGAACTAAGGCTCTCTTTCTTTGGTAAAGTTTATATTTAGGCCCTTATATTTATGTTTATGATTATTAATAATAAATCATTTATAAAAATAAATTATGAATTATAAATAATAACCCTTTGTTACAATTAAACATAAAAAAAGTAATAATAGAATATATCACCATAATAATAAACACCTTCTAACCTATTTGTAGATTTTAAATTATATTAATTTATTTTAAATTAAATAAATAACATAAATCATACCAAACAACTACATATATCATAATGTATTATATAAATAATTCTATAATACATACCAAAGAGAGCCTAAGATAGAACCATTGTGGCTATCACTGCTCCAATGCAAGCCCAAGCAACTTAAAAATAAAACCTCTGCCTTACATTACAGAATGGAGACAAACTCACCAAAGTAGTGACGACAACAATTGTTGTTAAAACAAATACACAATTCAAAATATTTCCTTAGTTCCTTCTTAAAAGGATCCCTTTTATGAGGATAGGGATGAAAGAACTGTTGTAAAACCACATAACAATCTCAGGAATAAACCCTCACCGACATACTCTCAAACCAAATTAAGGAGGAAAGGGAAGGAAATTTAATGCAGATAAATCACAAAAGTAGGCTTATTTTAGTGGAATTAACCCTTGAGTTGGGTTAAATAAATGTTGAGCCTAGGATCCAAAGGGTTTTTGTTGTAGAAAGCCACTATAATGGGCCTAAAGTAAGGGTAACAGCCAGGGTTACAAGGTTAGTCAAGTAGGATTAGTTTAGTCCAAATTTGTGAGGGTATTTGAGTCCTTATATTAGAGTTAACTAAGTTTAGTCCTAGAATCATTAGAAAAAAACAATGTTCTGTTTTCAGAGTGCAGAGTGTAAAATAAGTATGTTTTGGTTTTTCCACGTAATTGTTTTGAGTTCCAAGTCACTACAGAAGTATCAGAGAGTTAATTTATGAAATATATTATAGATGTAACTCTGTAAGTATGTAACCTATGGCCTCACCAATAAAACTATTAGCTATAATATTACTGAAGTTTTCTTCAAGTACTGTGGGTTGACTGGGTTCAGTTCGACTTTTCTGGGAAGATTCTCAGGTTCAACCTGATGAATTCCATAACCCTAGCAGGGGATCCGCATCCAGTCCTCCCAGTGGTTCTGGGAGGACAGTGGCAACCTGCCCTAGATGGTCGCCACGTGGTTCTCAGTAAATCCGAGACCCACGTCCGAGCCGACACCCAGCCGACAAGCCGAGCCGACAGGGGTTGTCGGCTCAGACGTGGGTCTCAGATTCAACCGAGAGCCACGTGGCAGCCATCCGAGATAGGTTGCCGCGTCCTCCCAGAATCACTGGGAGGAGACGATGTGCATCCCCCTAGCAGGTGGATTCCTGCCTTGTTATCTCTTTTACTATTTTATCATCTTACCAAACCAAAGGCAGATTTAGTAACTGATGAGGACATCACATCGATTTAGTATTTTTATTTCTTTTATATCATTTGTTTCCTTATATAAGAGGCGTGGACCCTTTCTAGTTCTTTTATTTTATTTGTTTCCTTATATTAGAGGCATGGACCCTTATTTGTTATTTAGTATTTGACTAGGATTGTAAGACCTAAATAGTAAGTGACTTTTCTAATTGGTCCTTTTGGAGTTAATTTATGATTAGGATTGTGAAAGCCTATATATTAGGCTATTTTTCTAATTGGAATTAGAATGATGATTATTGAAAGAAAAAAGAGATCTCTCGGCTCTCCTCTCTCGGTAAGTCTCCCTCCCATCTCTCTTTCTCCCCCCTCTTTCCCTCTTCTCAACTTCCCCCCTTTTCTCTCTAGGCGGTAACTTCCCCCCCCCTCCCTTCTCCCTATTTTTCTGTTCACGGCAGCAAACCCCCCCCCCCCCCAGGTTCTCTCCCTCTCAGCAGGGCCATCCCACCCCCCCCCCCTCTCTCTCTCTCTCTGGTTTTCTTTATTTCAGTCCCTTATTCATTATTTCTGGTTTGTCATCATCTTTCTTTTTTATCCTTTTTGTTATTACTTATCCTATATTGTTCTTTGCTGTTTATTTATTTTCTGTTATACATATGTTCTGCTGTAATTCACTTCCACATAAATTCTGCCCTAGTTCTTGCTGTGTTTGGTTTTTACTAAAATAGGCAACAACTACGAGGATCATATATTACAGCTGAGCCTTCGATATAGCATGTTTATGTTTAGTATTCCTCTCTTTTGCATTGGAAATAATTCTGTTTTGCATGTTCATAGGTCTACTTTATTACTAGGCATTTAATCTTATTAGTTTAGAAGTGACACTTCCTTGCACATTAGTACTACATAACCTGCTGTTTATTTTGGTTTAAAATGAATCCTAATTGACTATTATTGAATTGAAAGCATGTTACTTGGATTTCTAATGTTTATTACATATGGTTATCATGGTATTATTCTTGGAATCTTGGTTGCATGTTATGTGTTGCTGCCCTTTCTAGTCCATACCTATTAGACAATCTTTTTAGTGAGTCTTCGTGTTAACCGTCGTGTTAGAGTAGGTTAGTCTAAAGACCCTAGGTTGTCCTACATCAGTTTGGTATCAGAGCTTAGGCTAAAGTGTCTAATAGTTGCTGATTAGGAATCCTACTTAGAGTGAACCCTTATATGTCCACTAGGAGTGGTAGAATTTATAAAACATATCGAACCCACCTAACACCCCTACGTCAACTGAGCAATTGGAAAGGATGCTTCAGCGATACGAAGAATCCCTACAAGCTAGTCAAGAGTCATTAAGAGCTACCCAAGTAGAGTTGGCAGCCAATAGGGCTGACCAGAGACCCAAAATACCAACCTTCACACTATTAACCAAAGTGTCCAGAATATCGCCAACAGGCTTGCTACCATTGAAGCATCTATTCAGAACCCTGATGGACAGCAAAGCCAAAATGTCCTGTCCAAGGAAATAGACCTAGAATGGAAGATGCCAACCCTACTCTGAAAAATTATGGGAATGAGAGACACCACGATTACGCTGAAGTCTATGACAAGATGGGTAACAATTTCCAAGGTCAAGGACATGGTAGGTTAGAGGTGGATTTAGAGGTCAAGGATACCGAGGTCAGAGGCATCTCTCTCCTTTTGAAGATGATGATGAGTATAGGCATTGGGATAGAGGATTGGATGTTAGGAAGATGGTCAAGATAGATGTTCCTACCTTTGATGGCCAGATAGATGCCAAGGTTATCATAAGATGGATCAGACAAATGGATAGGTACTTCGATTTCTATGAGATGTCTGAAGAGCTTTAATTTCAATTTGCAAAGATAAAGCTCACTGGAGCTGCTCAGTGCTTTCGGACTGAGTTGGAGTATCAAGAGGAAAGTCTAAGATACGAGCCTGTCTCAACTTGGCGTGAGATGCAAGAAAGACTTAAGAGGGAATTCTTGCCTTAAAGAATTCACCTATAGACTACAACTCCTTAAAGACATGAACACCTTGAAATAAAGTAAAATGTCTGTGACTGAGTACATGGCTAAACTTAATGAATGAAAAATCCGAAGCCAAACTCAAGAGGATGTCGAGCAAACATTATCTAGGCTCCTAACGAGACTTAACTATGGCATCTAGTCACGCCTGGCACCTCACCTTGTTGGGGATGTCCATCAAGCCTTCCGGATGGCACTTGAACTAGAAGGGACCATGAGGCTTACACCACAGAAGAAAAGTGGATTCCCACCTGGGGAGTCTATGATGGCAAAGAGGGTTCAAAACAATTCAAATCAACAAAGCCCTCTTTGCTACAGGATCTTATAACAGTCCAATCCCAAATCAGAATTATAAAAGAACAGCAAAAGTAACTTATCAGTAGATCCAACCCTTGGAATTGCTTGCAAGTTGTAGAGGACAATCTTTGGGACAGATCTGAACACCAGCCGAAGTTTCGTGACAGACAAAGATGAGCTGAGAGAGATCTGGAACTCCAAAGGTTGTTGTAATTCTTGCTGCCCAGGTGGAGGTTAAATCTGACTACAGCTTGTGAGTCCTTCGCCTTATCACCAAAATGGATATAATGATGAATAGGGGATGTTGCCCAGCGGTGCAAGGTGGAAGGAAATTGCTTGAGGAAGTTTAGAATAATAAAAGAGACAATAGGGTAATCGGCTGAGTCACACAACCAAGAGACCCAACCAGAAAAGTCTATAGTTTTTTCTTTTCTGAGTAGTCTCCCTCTCTTTTCTTCTCCATCTTATTTATAGAACGGAAATTGGTTACAACTATAGAAAGAAATAATTAACTTCTAAAAAATATCCAAAATCAGAATGAGAAACTTCCCTTTATAGTTTTAGGAAAGATTCTAAAACAAAAGTTTCTAAAATAAATAACTACTATTCCCACTGCCTAACAATATTTAGAAAGAAACTAATGAAGAATTTTAATGGAAAGAAGAGAAAAGGGCTGGGAGAGATCTGTCATGAACAGCTATGGACAGCTGTCACGTGGCTAGGAGTGATCTAACGTAAACAGTTATTGACAGCTATCACGTTAAATCAGCTTGGTTCTTATCTTCTTGCGGGTATACACTCTGACTGCATCAGTCTAACTTTCGAAAACCAATTCCAAGTCCTTCTACACTTCCAAAGCCAACCACTAACTTTCTACGTCCACTTGACAATTAGAGCAAAGGCATTTTGGGAGAAGCCCCCATGAGGAGTGGCCAAGTACAATGCTTTAAATGTCAAGGCTACGGTCACTTTTCTAGGGAATGTCCAAATAGAAATCTGTATTTGGTTGAACAAGAGTATGAAGAGTATGATCAAGATAACACCCAAGAAGGTGAATATGAGGAACATAAGCCTAATGAAATTATTTCAGATGAAGAGAATGAGGTGGTAAATAGTTCTAGACTAGGGGTTGTCCGGGGTATGGTGTCACAACCCAAGAACAGTGATGACTGGTGACGTACCAATATCTTCATCACTTACACTTGTCATCAGGGTAAGAATTGTCGTGTCGCCATTGATAGTAGTAGTTGAATGAATGTAGTTGCACAGAGTGTCGTTGCTTGCCCAGAATGTTGTTGCTAGAATGGGGCTCAAACCAAAGGCAAATTCAAAACCTTACAAGGTTGCCTAGGTTGATCAGTCTACGATTCCATCACCTTAAGGTATTTAGTTCCCTTGCACTTTGCTGAATATGAGGATAGAGTGTGGTGTGATGTCTTAGATATGGACATCGCTCACATAATCCTTGGTAGACCTTAGTTATATGACCGAGAAGTCACAAATTATGGGAAATCTAACACCTATATCTTTGAATTTAAGGGAAAGAAAATTAGACTATTTCCTAGTTCCCCAAAAGAAGTCAAAGTCCCAGAAGACAAAGGAAGTACATCCAAACAAACCTTTCGAAAACACTCAATATCATGAGATCAAAACAGTTTGAAATTGAGTGTAAAGACACCGGGGTTATTTATGTTCTAGTGGCCATACAAAGTAACACAGTACTATCCAACCAATTTATTAAGGCTCCTAGAGAAGTACAACTATTGTTGAAAGAGTTTGAGAAATTGTTTCCTGAGGAAAACTACCTGAATTACCACCTATGCGTAACATTCAACACGTTATTGATTTGGTTCCAGGTTCTTCATTACCAAATTTACCTCATTATAGAATGAATCCCATAGAACATGTCGAACTTTAATGGCAAGTAAATGAGCTACTTGATAAGGGATTCATCAGGAAAAATCTTAGTCCCTGTGATATACCTGCTCTACTCACGCCCAAGAAGGATGGAACTTGACGTATGTGTATGGACAGTAAAGCCACCAACAAAATCACCGTTAAGTATAGGTTTCCTATACCTAGACTTGATGACATGCTAGACATGATGACTAGATAGAAAATCTTCTCTAAGATTGACCTAAAGAGTGGGTATCATCAAATTCGGGTTAGGCCCGCTGATGAATTGAAAACTGCCTTCAAGACAAAGGATGGTCTATATGAATAGCTTATCATAACTTTTGGCCTGACCAATGCACCTAGTACCTTTATGAGAATTATGAATCAGGTGCTACAACCATTCAATGGCGAGTTCTTAGTAGTTTACTTCGATGACATCCACATCTTTAACACAAACAACCCATCTAGATCACTTACGACAAGTTTTCCAAACACTTCTGAATGAAAAATTTTATGCAAATTTAAAGAAGTGTACCTTCATAGGTGATCAAGTTATTTTCTTGGAATTTATTGGGGGCAAAGGGGTTAAAACATATCAAATTAACAAGCCCTCTTTGCTACAGGATCTCTAATCAGTCCAATACAAAAATCTGCAGAGAAAAGTAATAGAAAAAAATTATTATCTGAAAATCCGACCGTCAGAAATTGATGAAACTTGGGTTGAATGGTTTTTATAATAGTTATGAACACCCCTCCAAAGTTGAAGACGATCGGAACAAAACTGAAGAAGACATGAGGCCCCAAAGCTGGCTGGACCTGGTAGCACCTGGTTCGGGACATTGTTCTGGAGCTTTTGTGATCTAGTTTCAATTCAGTCACAGAACTTGAAGGAGCTTGTAGGAACAGTGTTGCCAGCCAAGGTATAGTAGACCTAGATCCAAGGAAGAACAGAAATTGCAAGGAAAGAGAAAAGAACAAAAGGTTGAGTCTCACAACCAGTTGAGGCTCAACCAGAAATTAATTGATTCTCAAATTTTCTGGAAAAGCTCTATTGCAGCTGGCCTGCTTTTTCTTTATTTATAGCTTTGAAACATTACAAATAAAATAGGAAAGAACTAAACTTGGAAAAGCTAAACCTCCTTTATAACTTAGGATGTTTCTAAAACATAGAAATAGGAAAGTCTCTAAAAACTAGAATTAGGAAACTAGATTTTAGGCAAGTTTTAGTCTCCAAGCAACTAAGACTTCTAAACTAACTAGCCTAATTTTTAGGAAACTAAACAATGGAAATAAGTAAACTAAAACTTAGGAAACTAATCAGAAGAGTCCTAACTATTGCTGTTGGTACTATTCACGTGAACAGTACCGCGTGAAAAGTGTTCGCGTGAACAATGCCGGGCCCGGGCCCATGTTGAAGGTATTTGGGCTGGTCCACTACTGGCTGTCCTTGAACTGCATCAACTCCCCCCCTTAAAATAAACTCGTTCACGAGTTTTGTAATGGTGAAGAATGACTATAGAGGGGTCAGTAGGCAGCACCTGTTGATCTTGAGACTTGAACTATGCTTGCAACGGTGAAAGAAAATCCATCATTTTGGGTCCACTCTCTTTAAGATATTTAGAAGGTATTACAAAATCAATATGCTTAACATCTCGAGGAAAGTCAAGTGGAATCGTGGTATTCATGGGGACGATCTTATTTAATTCTTCATCTTCTGCAATTTTCTCGATAACACCGTGGTCCTCATCAGAACTGTGGTCACCATTGTCAATCCATGGAGCTTTAGTAGAGGCATCGAAATTAACCATATCCACTTTTGAGGCAACCAAAACCAAACTGTTGATTATATGGATTCCATATGAATCTTCACCATCATCCGTGACATTTGTATTAAGAACAGGAGTGTTATCACTTTGTGGCTCACATACCTGTGTATCTGGATTGGCCTCGATTACAGCAACTAAAGATATTACTTTTAATTTTTTTGGACAATCTCTAGCAAAGTGACCGTATGCATTGCAGTGATAGCATTGCACATCCGTAGCTGCTACCATGAGAGTTTTTACTTTATCTGTTGTTGGAGTAGCATGAGATGTAGTCCCTATGGCTTTGCTGATTGATGTGGGGTGCTTCACTTCATAAGAACTAGAGGTGGGCTTCGGTGTTAACTTCAAAAGGTCATCGGCTTGGAAAGCTTTATCAACACAGTCGTTAAGACTAATAATATCAACCACTCCCATTTCTAATTTCAGGTCGCAACCCCAAACGAAACCGGGATATCATTTGATCATCATTGTCTCGTGAACCTGACCGTGCACATAATTGATCAAATTGATATACATAGTCTTCCATACTCATATTACTTTGTCGAAAATTGTTCAGTTGGTCATGCAACCTTCTTTGGAAAGACCGAGGCAAATACTTTTCTTTCAATTCTTCCTTCATCTCCTCCCAAGTAGTGGGTTCTCTACGACTCCTCATGAGACTATACTCGTAGTTACGCCACCAATCATGAGTACCCCCCACTAGTTTGGAGCGGGCCAATTGCAGCTTTCTAGGTTCGGGAAGGCTAAACCAATCAAAGTAGTCATCTAAGGCATTCAGCCAGTCTTGAAAGGCTTTGGGGTCTTGCCTCCCATGAAACTCTTTGAGGTCCATCCGTACTTTATGGGTTTGGTAACGGATAGGTTCATCATAGTCGTCACAAGGTGGCTTGTGGTATTCATCTCTAGGGACTCTTTGAGGAGCCCTAAGAATACGTCTTGGCATTAGGAGCTTCCATTCTAGGAACTTCCCTTCTAGGGGCGTCCACTCTATCCGGCCTAGGATGATTTAGCTCTTCCAAATTACTCATTCTCCCATCCATGCTATCTAACTTGGCATCCATTTTGGTCAATCGTTAAAAACCAGATTAACAAGGTCATTAGGATTGTTTGACTGATTTGGAGAGTTATAACTCTCCTCAACCATGCTCTGATACCAAATTGGTGGCAAAGGGGTTAAAACATATCAAATTAACAAGCCCTCTTTGCTACAGGATCTCTAATCAGTCCAATACAAAAATATGCAGAGAAAAGTAATAGAAAAAAATTATTATCTGAAAATCCGACCGTCAGAAATTGATGAAACTTGGGTTGAATGGCCTTTATAATAGTTATGAACACCCTTCCAAAGTTGAAGACGATCGGAACAAAACTGAAGAAGACATGAGGCCCCAAAGCTGGCTGGACCTGGTAGCACCTGGTTCGGGACAGTGTTCTGGAGTTTTTGTGATCTGGTTTCAATTCAGTCAAACTTGAAGGAGCTTGTAGGAACAGTGTTGCCAGCCAAGGTATAGTAGACCTAGATCCAATGAAGAACAGAAATTGCAAGGAAAGAGAAAAGAACAAAAGATTGAGTCTCACAACCAGTTGAGGCTCAACCAGAAATTAATTGATTCTCAAATTTTCTGGAAAAGCTCTATTGCAGCTGGCCTGCTTTTTCTTTATTTATAGCTTTGAAACATTACAAATAAAATAGGAAAGAACTAAACTTGGAAAAGCTAAACCTCCTTTATAACTTAGGAAGTTTCTAAAACATAGAAATAAGAAAGTCTCTAAAAACTAGAATTAGAAAACTAGATTTTAGGCAAGTCTTAGTCTCCAAGCAACTAAGACTTCTAAACTAACTAGCCTAATTTTTAGGAAACTAAACAATGGAAATAAGTAAACTAAAACTTAAGAAACTAATCAGAAGAGTCCTAACTACTGCTGTTGGTACTGTTCGCGTGAACAGTACCGCGTGAACAGTGCCGGGCCCGGGCCCATGTTGATGGTATTTGGGCTAGTCCACTACTAGCTGTCCTTGAACTGCATCATTTATTGTTTGGACACACGAAGTATCTGTAGACCCCGAGAAAATAAAGGCAATTGTTGAGTAGTCAGAACCGACCAACATCTATGAGGTGTGAAGTTTTCATGGCTTAGCTACCTTTTATAGGCGGTTCATTCACCGGTTTAGTTCCATCACAGCTCCCATCACTGATTGCATTAGAAAAGGGGAGTTCTAATGGACTAAGGGAGCTGCTGAGGCTTTTATTGAAATCAAGAAGTTGATGACGGAATCCGATAGCATCACCAATCTTACGTCTCCCCGATTTCTCCAAAGTCTTTGAAGTGCAGTGTGATGCATCTGACATGGGAATTGGTGGTGTCATTGTGCAAGAAGGATACCTTGTTGCTTATTTTAGTGAAAAGCTTAACGAAGCCAAGCAAAGGTACTCTACCTATGATAAAGAATTCTATGCGATTGTCCAAGCCTCGAGCAACTGGAGACACTACCTTTTACCGCAAGAATTTGTTTTATATTCTAATCACCAAGTGCTGAAATACTTGAGCTCCTAGACCAAGTTAAACGCAAGACATGCCAAATGGACTGAATTTCTACAAGAGTACACCTTTGTGCTCAAACATAAATATGGTGTTGATAATACTGCCGTTGATGCTTTAAGTCGGGTACACATGCCCCTCCTTCCCCAGAATGTCAAATCAGGTCAAGGTATTACTCCACACCATGAGTATCGAGGTTGTAGGGTTTGAGCAAGTCAATGAGCAGTATCCTACTTGACTAAATTTTAGAGAGCCTTTCACTTCTCTGAGCGAAGAGCCCCTACGAACCGCTAAGATTACCTTCTTAGAAATGGTTTCCTTTTCAAAGGAAGTCGGTTGTGTATTCCCAAGACTTCATTAAGAGGCTTCCTAATCTAGGAATTGCATGCTAGTGGAGTCGCTGGTCATTTCGGTCGAGATAAAACCACTGCCCTTTGTTGAGGACCGATTTTACGGGCCTACTTTGAAGAAGGATGTAGCTCAAATTATTAACCAGTGCCAAACATGTCAAACTGTTAAACAATAGAAGCAAAATACTGGCTTGTATACTCCTCTTCCTATCCTCATGATACTGAATCTCTCCCATAAGCCTATGCTTATCAAATTGACCATTCCACACTTCCCTTTCAAGCTTATCAATTCAACTGTTTAGTGGGGTAATCTATCAATAGGGAATGGTTGGACTTCAAAATCAAATTAAAAAGAATGAAACCCTAGGTCTAAAATCTGCCCCACCCCAGGATTTGAAGGAACTGCAATTGAAATCCAAATATCCAACTTGCACACTCATTCTACTATGAATAGTTTCACTGTCATGCCTTAACGAAGCCTTTGCTTTTTCTTTTTTTCTTTTTTAATAGGTAGTCCCCAAGAAGAGTTGAACTCATGACCTATTTGAGGAATGGTCTTTTACCAATTGAGCTAACCCTTTTGGGTGAGGCTTTGCTTGGTTAATAATTAACAAGTTCACAAAACCAAACTCAGTTTGTGATTGATTTAAGTGGGATCCAGGCCTTGAGTATAATAGATAAGGACAACTATAAGTAGTAATCACAAGCTTTCAATTATCATTCATAATGTAATGATGAGGAATTATATGAAAAATCCGTACCTTTCTTCAATTTCCAGAATTTTAGCCTCCCAAATTTTCTGATTTTTCACAAGATTGTCATTGATCTACAGCAGAAACAGAAAATGCACCCAAAAAAAATTGATAAAAAAGTACACAAAATTTAATAAGAAGAAAAGTTGAGTAACTAAGAACATAAATAAATTCAAAGTAATCAATAATAAATGCTTGTTATCCTGCAAAACTTTCTGGTGATAACTATCAGATCTGCAATATGCCAGTCCAAGATGCAGCAAATGGACTTACATCATCAAGAAATCTCCTCTCTTCAACACATTTATCCAGCTTGGCTTGCATCTTTAGCAATTTAAGATTTACAGCCTTCTCAACAGCTTCAGAAATTTCTTTCTCAGTCTCCTCCTCAAGCTCAAGCAACAGAGACTCAAAATACTGTGGCCAAACCAGATGACAGGATTAATATGATTGCAAGACGAAAAATATTTAAATATGCTATATTTGTCTACCTGACTGTTATCTGCAATACCAAATCATTAAAATGGAAGAGTAGCAGTTATTTATTCAATCTCCATGGTTTTTCCTATTTTTCACAGAGAACTTTATCCATAGGATCAAATGGTGGAAATAATTATAACAGAAAATTTACCCGTGAAAATGGATTAGTGGACTTACTTTTCTTTGATTCTCCAGTTGTGTAGTTAGGAGGTCATTATACTCGTTAACAATCTGTTGAAAGAAATTAAACAAACAATAACCAGACAAGAAATGTCACAATAGAACCAAATTTTATATAGTAAATGGTCAAAAGGAAAACGAGTAATCAAAAGAATCATAGTTATAAGAACAATAATTACAGCTTCAACTTTACTGTTGAATAGAGCCTCGCTGATTCCAGAATCCGCACTACATTCACAACTTCCACAACTGCCATCTGCATCTGCATGTGTACACAGAGAATTTAACTCAACTAGCTTCCCATCAGTTTTGGACTGGATCAGCCGGTGGACATAGTTGTCTCCTACATAGTCCCACACACGTCGGGTTTCCAATTCCAAGGAATAGCAGTGTTGTGTTTCTTTCCAATGTCTGATAGCATGACCTTCTTTATACCTAAATCAGAATTTTTTATTAAAGGATAAAGACATAAAAACCTATTGCATATGAAACAAATCTGACAAAACACCATTACTATTAAAAGGGATGATTTTATATGGAAGAGAATGAAGCTCATTACCTTCCACACCCAACAAAACCACAGATAACACAAATCCAGAGATTTTCAGAAGTTTCACAAATTGAACATGTGGACTTCTCAGGTTGTTGCTGGCAATATCGGCATACCTGAAATGACAAGTCAAAACGAAGTTAACTGATGATGTCTCGACTGGTATGACTAGGGACAAGCTAATCACATCACTAGAAACTTTAGCCAAACTCAGACAAGTGAAAGGAATAAATTATGGGAAAACAGTGGGGGGAAGGGAAAATAAAAACATATAGCAGTCACATGCTTGTAACAGGCCTTTCAGGATTCTTTGGCTTGTCGGGCCCAGGAGCTTTCTGGGGACATTTTTGTTTGGTAATAACGCATAAAACGATAGTTTTTTTTTTTTGCACAGTATTGAGTTTACAAAAAAGATTCCTCTACTTTCAGTAGCAGCCATGTAGCGTGGGTATCAGAGAGCCTACAGTTTTAGATTTCCAAGGCTGAATAAAGGTGGTGGGAAAAAGGTTAGACCATATAAGGGTTTTGAGAAATATAAGATATCAGAAGAAGAATAACAAATCAAGTAGTGTCATGGGACTGAATAGTACCATGAACAGTAGTAACCTTGAGAAATAAGAAAAAAGGGAAAAGAAGAGAAAGGAGAGAAAACCATGCATCCACATCTCACAAACGCCCAGTAAGCTATACAGGCTATGTGCTCTATGTAGATTGATATACCCCCCAAAAAAAATTATAGAAACTGCCTAACTACTTTAGCACTACTAACTTGACTCTTTTGAAAGAAAAAAAAAAAAAAAAGAAAAAGAAAGAAACTCCTAAAGGCTTTCTAACTCAAGTTTGGTCCATGACAAGTAAACCCGTAACAATATCAAACCAAGCTAATTCTGTCTCACTGCTGATTGAAGGTGATGCTGTCCTGTTGTTAATTAGACGGAATCAAGTGATGGTGGACTGCAGTTGTAACTTCACCGCATATAGGAGGCCAGATCTCTGAGCATGGGTGAGCTTTTCTTTTTCTTGGAGGTTGAGATCAGCAAACTCTTTAGCAGAAAATAGCTAAAGAAGGGAACCATAGGGATTTCATGTATTTTGGGCAGTATACAATAGTGTAGTTCACAAGTGGGTCTGTTTTAGCCTTTGGCCTCATTGATGTTGTCCTTCTATCATATACTGCTGTACTTCGCTAAAGTTCCGTTATCTATTGAGAAGAAGGGGGGGAGAGAGAGAGGGGGGGAGAAGAAATAATCAATTAGTAGTCATACTCACATTAAACTTCACAGATATATGTGTCCGAAGCTGCCACCACCACAGCCACCCCCAAAAAAAAAGACTCAAGGCTTAAGCACCAATATAAAGTCCAGATCAGTTTACAACAAGGAAGAAGATCTTGGTTTCAAGGCCTACTTCAGTTAGGCCCAAAACCAAGAGGAAACCTCGAAACCACCGAAACCAGGTCGAGAACTGATATTTTCTGGGTGAAACTTGACACCAAGGTTAAAGGCCCTGAAAAAATATAGTCAAACCATGGGATTTTAATGCCATGGTTTGACCATGTCTTGGTCAAAACCTGGTACTTTTCTGTTGCAACCTTGGTTTCGTCTCAGATTCCTATGAAACCAAGATTTGGAACTATGGTTTACACCTCAGCCCAACTTCTAAAGTACTCACCAACAGCAAAAATACGTGCACTTGAAAGATAAAAAAATTAATGATGGCAGAAAGAAAACAAAAGAAAATTGCACAGTTGAATATACAATCAGCAGAAGAGCATCACATTACCATAGCACTTACCGGACAAGAAGAATCCGTCCATTTAGAAATACAAGAACAATGGAAAGAATGATTGCAGATAGTTGTGAGAATCCCACCCATGTCTTGATCCAATCTCTCTGCAAAAATTGAGGCAGAATTAGAGGATTTTCACCAATCACCCAAAAAAAAATGTTATTATAAAGAAAAGAATAAGCAAACATTCCACAGAACCCTGAACTAAAGGGAATGTTATCCTACAAAAGCATTTTCTGTTTCAGCTAACAAATAAGCATGTAGTTGCAGCCGAGGCAGCTTGGTATAAATCTAGAATCAAGAAGCTGAAATGATAAAGAACAGGCCAGAAGATGCAAAAGAAATCCAGGGAAGGGAGAATTTAAAAGAAAAAGAAAACAAATCAAAAGATTAAAATAAATGAAGAAAATCAGCTCAATCAATAACTATCAAATTATAATAACTAAAAATCGAGCAACTCATTGCAAACTATGATCACACTTACAACCAAAACAGACTCCTATGTATTTTCATCGGCTATAATGAGCGCCATATGTACATAAGCAACACTTAAGTGTACACTTTGGCTTCAGAAAACAACAAACAAAATTGACATTACAATCTGTATTGAATTTTTTAATTAAAAAACAAAAAAAAAAGGTGTAGATACTGTTTTGACTTGTTGCGTCTGTCCAATTAAACATCAACAGATAAAGCATGTCAAGGGGCAAAGTTAAAAACGTACAAGAGAAGATTAATTACAATCTCAACCTCAGCTTGGTGTAAACCAGAGTGGTAGGCCTCAGGGTCAAAGCCCAGATTAAATACTACAAGCTAGTAGATGCCTTTTTCCAGACTCTACACTTTTTAATTTGGTATACCAATAAGTAACATATTTTGATTGCCTGACAATCCCCTTTTTTTAAGAAGATAGTTCAATACAGAAGCATTATTTTACTTAATTCTTTTTTATATCAATGCAAAAGAATTGCAGTTCCTCAAGCTGCAGAGAATTCAGAAGTTAAAACCGTGCATCAGTAAATTCTACAGCACTCATAGTAAGATAAAACTGGATTTTTCAAAATAGTACACCGAAAGCCATACCAAGGCAGACCGGGCACGAGGGCTGCTCAATTGAGCTTGCGGGAGAGCTCTGTGCATGTTCAATAGAACCAGTGTACTGTACGTCAAGAGTGAAAAGGACCCGACAAACCTCTACCTGCATCCAACTCCAAAAACAATTGATCCAATTCCATAAAAAAAAAAATATAGCTTTCTCAATTGTGAAACAAAAGCAAAGATTAACATCGAGTTGGAACCATGGAAATCAATATTGGAATCAAAGGGTTTTAAGAGAAGTAGCACGAAGACGGAGTATATGGTGTGTAACTTTAGTCACATAAGGATGTATAATGAGGTCATGAGAGGGAGGTACAACAAAGTAATCATTTTAGGTATCTAGGTTCAATCATAAACAAGGAAAGTGATATAGAAGATGGTGTTTCATAAATGTTTAAAATAGAATGGAGAGGTGCACTGATGTTGGATCGGCGTATTCTTTTAAAACTTACAGGAAAATTTTAAATGACAGTCATTCAACCAGCTATGATGTATGGTGTGAAATGTTAGGCAATTAAGAAACATCATATAAATAAACTTAGTGTAATTGAAATGAGAATGTTGAGATGGATGTATGGCAAAATTAAAAATATGAGGTAAGGAATGATCGTATTAGAGCTGATTTGGAAGTAACGCCGATACATCATAAACTATGAGAAAGTCGTTTGAAATGGAATAGCTATATTCAACGGAAACCGTTAGATGCTCCAGTAAGGAGGAATGATTTGATTCAGATTGAATGATCTAAAAGAGCTAGGGGCAGACCTAAGATAACTCTAGCGGAGGTGCTGAAGAAAGACATGCATAGCTTAGATCTTGCTTCAAGTATGACATCCAACAGAATTGATTGGTGGACAAGAATCCATATAGCTGACTCATTTAGTTGGGAAAAAACTTTGTTATTGTTGTTGTTATGTTGTTGTCTCAATTGTAAAACAAACACTTAAGCAACATAGACAGTAAATATATCCTGGAAAAAAGGCAAACCTCCAGCGATGAGAAACTCCTCCCATTAAAATGCTTGTAGAAATTATCTGTGGAACTCTGACTATCGAACCTCATCAGAATACTGTACCGATCCTCCATTCCATCACTTCTGAACTCCCAGTCAAGAAGAAAATCAACAAATAAACAATTTAACCCCACCAAAGACAAACCCAAAAAAAAAAAATTAGGATGTTCACTAAATTGAACCTGACAGTCCGCATTTCCAATACATGCTGAATAAAAGAACCACAAAACTGGCAGAAGTCCGCATAGGTCATATGATTTGGCACTGCCAGCACGCAAACAAGTGGTTTCCTGCCTACCTAATAAGAAGAGTTTTAAGAAACAAAATAAATGCATTACATTCTTATTCTTACATAGTAATAATCAAAAGTTTCTTAAAAAAAAAAAAGAAAATTCATCTTCGTCGATCTTCACATTCCAATCCTAGACAGGACTCAAGTTCTACGTGAGTCGAACCCAAAGACAGATAATTCAGATAAATAATAAAGGATTGATCAAAGAGACAGAATCACTAACTGGAAGCTCGGAACTTGAGGAGGATGCGTCTTCACGATAGAGGTGCATGATTCCCCTAGTTTGCTCAAATCTAGGGTTTCCGGAAGAAAATTGTAAAGCCTGATTAAGTCCCGAACCAGAAGGATCGCTCAGGTCGTCGGGTTTCACGGCGGAAGATGGTCGAAGTCCATCTTCCGACAACGCACCGGCGCCGGCGCTGGCACTGGTGGATGTTTCAGACATCGCTGATGAGCAACAAACGGAAAAGCTTCGCGGGAGAAAAAAATATAAACTGGAGAGCAGGCCGACGTGTAGATTGTAGACCTTTCTGACTGTATGTGTAACTACTAAAATGCCCCTATTAATAAAAACCTTGTTTTTTTCTTTTTCCGACCTATCCATATACCCGGCTCTGTTGGATGTCAATTTCGGTTCAGAACCACTCCCGTTCGATAGCCAGATCCGCAAAATCCCATCCCACTACGGTTTTGTTTGGTTACAAATGGAATTGAAGTGAAATGAAAGGAAGTAAAATTTTTATACTTTAAACGGAAATTTTTGTAAGGGTAACGTAATATGATTATATAAGATGTAAAATTTAATTTACTTTTCTTAACATATTTAGTAATGATACTTATACAATGTAAAATTTATTTCTCTTTTCAATTGGTAAAGATTTTGATGTAAAATGAAGTGTAAATTAATAACTAAATATGAAATAATTTGGAACTAGTTATATGGTAATATGATAGCACGTATTGTAATCATTACAAAAGTTTCTATTTAAAGTATAAAAAATTCACTTCCCTTCCATTCAGTTCCCCTACAGCCAAACAAAGTCTACCATTCTATAGTCAGATCCGCAAAGTCCCTTCCCAAAATCATCTCATTATTAAATGAGATTAGGTCTCTGACCTAATTTTAAATGGGACAAGATAGTTCTAAATGGTTTCCCAATATTCTAGTAATAGTAGACCGTTAAAGAACAGTTGGAAACGGAATACATCATTAATTATCTTATAAATAGTCTTTTCCAATGCAACATGTTTCAGCAAACCTAAAGTTTAAAAAAAAAAAAAAAAAAATTACACAGACACCCCCTCTACAGTTGAGAAAATACACAAAATTATCCTGTCTTTACAAAAGCTACGTAGATTATTCCTCTAACAATGTTTTCATACACTCTCACCCACACTTTTACTTATAGTTTAACAGAAGATTGTCAATTTTTTTAAGACAAAAATACCCTTACTGAATATAAAATGACCTAAATATGTTTACTGTTAAGTTCTTTAAAAAACCATTTAATATGTTATGTTGCAGCATAAGATTAAAGAGGGAAAAGATGCATGCGTCGACCATCGCGATTAAGGGTGTCAAAAATGGGCCCGGCCCGGTAGAACGGACCGAGCCAGCCCGATATAACCTGAACTCAGCCCGGACCGAACCTTAATGGACAGGTTTCGGTCTCGGCTTGTAAAGCCCGACACCGTTTCAGCCCAAATCGAAACCAGACCGGACCAGCCCGTTAAGAAGCCCGAACTAGCCCGAACCAATAATACCTAACCGAACATCGGTAAGGTCCATCCGGCCCAATTTCTTAATTTTAATGGTTTCAAATTTTGATAGATTATATTACACTGTTATAATTCACTTATTCATCGGAAAGATTATATGAATGTATAGTTGAAAAGAGTATGTTAATTGTTACAATTTATTGAATTACATGCATATAGAAGGAATGATGCTAATCTTATAGATAGAAATAATAAAATAGGTTATATATCTTACATATAAAATAGGCCCGATAAGCTTGATAAGCCCGGCCCGGACCGAACCAGCCTGAAATCACCTCAATAAGCCCAACCCGATAACAAACCGACACCGGACCAGCCCGATAGTTATTGTGTCCAGCGCAGCCCAACCCAGCCCAAACTCTTAATGGACATGTTTTGGGCTGGGCTTATAAAACCCGACATCGATTCAGCCCAAACCGAAATCGGCCCGGACCAGCCCGTTGACACCCTTAATCGCGATCAATGCGAATCCAACGGCCAACGGGAACCCTTCGTTGGCTTTGGGTTCTAGGCCGAATGCAAGGAGAAGGGCCATCGTTATTGCAGAGAAGAATCTACTATCAAAATGGTTGGTGACGACGAAATTTATGAAGCCAGCAGCGGCGATGAAAAGTTTTATGGTGGGAAGAATCTCAACCCCTATATTTGGGGTGAAACGGTTCTTCAGAGACCCAAGGATTTGTTGCAGTTGAATAAGAATATGATGAATTCCACTATTTCTCTGAGGTGCACCAGGAAGGTGGTTTCGAAGCCCATGAAACATTGGTGGCAGAAAGGGTTCAGTAGTTTGATTTGGAATATGTTGTCTTTTCTTATTGTGTTAGTTCTTGCGCTTACAAGACCGAGGATAGTGCTATTGGTCGATTAGGTATGTCAAATTTTGAAGGAAGGATTGCGGAGGTTGAGAAGTTTGTGAAGATGACGACCAAAATGATGCAGGTTAAGGTCGAGATTGTAGATCAAAAATTGACTAAAGTGGAAGAAAAAAGAGCATCACTTGAGTACGAAATAAGATTAAATATTCTTTAATCTTATGCTGCAACATAACATATTCCCAATAGCAACAAAGCTGGATTCAATGGTTCTCCGCATAACAGCTTCGTTATCTGTACAAAGAAAGGGGGGAAAGTTTAAAAAATTTAAATTTTAGGCCATGGTTGGGGAGATTTCAGCTTCAATTCATTTGGATTACATTTAAAGTGAGACGTCGATGTATGTTATAGTGTTCGATAGCGAGAGCAAGAATGAAGCTACCAAGAACGAGAGCGATGACGACCATGAACTCTCATGTGCGATTTATTTGGAAAATAAGGAGGAATGATTAGTTTATTTGATTTTTTATATAACTTAACAATAAACCTATTTAGGTCATTTTATATTCATTAAGAGTATTTTTGTCTTAAAAAATTTGACTTTATCTCGTTAAGTTGTAAGTAACGGTATGGGTGGGTGTATGAAAGCATTGTTAGAGGGGTAGTTTGTGTAGCTTTTGTAAAGACAGGGCAATTTTGTGTATTTTCTCAACTATAAAGGGAGTGTCTGTGTAATTTTCCAAAAAAAAAAAAAAAAACTCTATTCACATATTATCAACACAGATAAAAATCCTCTCATACCCCTTATGTTGGCATGAGGAAATCCAGTGGAATTGAGAGTTACCCATGGTTTTAGGGAAAGGAATATGGTGGTTGACTCTTTGGCCAAGAGGGCAGCCCAATCTAAGATATCTAATCAATAGGTAACATGTCCGGATTTGGTGGCACGGAATGCGGTGTGGGACTCATCGGGTCGGCCAAGATTTAGATTCACGGAAGGTATTTGACTCTAAGAAAGGCTCTGTTGATGCCAATGCTGAAGGTGGGGTTTTACTTTCTCAGAGATGATGGTTGTAACTAAGGGTGTTAAGCGGTTTTTAATCGGTTAAATGACCCGGTCCAGTGTGTAGGAGGGTAAAACCAAAACCGAACCGATTAGCTAACCGGTCTCAAAATTGAAATCAGAACCCAATTAGTAATCGATTTGGGTTTATCGATTTTTAAACGGTTTTTCATTAATCGATTTTGATTGAGGTTTATATACTATTTAATGCATCGTTTGTTAATTAGTTTTTCAAAATAAAAAAATATATATACATCGTCTAAATATCCTACACTCCCCATGTTGATGGAGATATTATTGACCACAAAATGCATCTAACTAATTTATCCAATAAAACAATAACTACACAAGTAATCGATTTTGGTTGTAAGGGTAAGGCTGCATACATTATGCCTTCCCCTTACAGTAGCGGGAGCCTCGTGCATTAGGTTTTGGAAGGTTAGGAAAATAATAGAGACATTGCTAGAAGGTTCATAAGATACTATTGGTAGAAGAAAATAAATGATCTGAAACTTCAATTGTGAAATAGAGACATTGTTGGAAGTCTCTATTTCTCCTCTTTGTATAATAATGTGCTTGTCGGCAGGTTAACTATTATTATGTTTAACAGTTTAGGTTAATTAAATAATAAGTAGGTTGTATAGGTAAATAAGGTAATGGGATCAATGTTATTCTGTTTAGCAGTTTAGGTTAATTAGGTTTTGGAAGAGTAGGGAAATAATAAGTATGTTGTATAGTAAATAAGGTAATGGGATCAGTGTTATTATGTTTAGCAGTTTAGGTTAATTATGTTTTGGAAGATTAGGGAAATAATAGGTAGGTTGTATAGTAAATAAGGTAATGGGATTAGAGTTTATCGATTTAGTTTAGGAAAATAAATGGTCCAACTCATTCAGTTTTATTCGGTGGTTAACCGGTGTGGACCGTCGGTGTACACGATCTTAAACTGAACCGACCCAATTAAGTAACCGGTGTCATTTTCAAAACCATAACCGAACCCATTAATTAAATGGTTTCACAGTTCCGGTCTAAACGGGCCCGATGCGGTTTTGGTAAACGGTTTCGGTGCCAACGTTGCACCCTTAGTTGTAACATTATTTTATTTTTTCAATGAATTTTTATGGACTATTAGCAACAAAAAAAAAGAGGCTCCGCTATACCCTTTCTTCCTCTGCAATAGATAATCCTCTAACCTGGACATTCCGAATTGCGAAATCCACCAACCAAATTTATGCATCTAATAGGTACAATTCTCCCTCTCCCTCTCCCTCGCCTTTTCTTTCTCCCTTCCTTCTTAGATCCTTCTCTGACCTCCAATACCTCAACCAAACAATTTGGATTCCCTTTTCAATCCCCATCACAATAAAGCAACTCCAAATCATCCCCCTCCTGCAAAAGTTGAAATTTGCTCAACCCTTAACTACTTTCATAGAGACTAGTTATTGGCCTCTTTGTTTGTCACTAGATGTGGTCAAAATGGTGGGAGGTTTCAATGGTGAGTTATATGAAGTTGGTATTTCATTTTATTATTATTATTTTTATTTTTATTGGGATGAGTTGAGAATATGAGATCACTTGAATAGCAACTTTTGTGCATAACACAATTTTCGGCTAACAATAATTGCTATTGGGGGCTAGAGTGTTATGGGGGCTAATGCGGAAGAAACACGTGTTCAGTGAATCGGCCAATCGGAGTGTGACATGTGTCTAAAGAACAAATACCCAATAGGATCTAACACCTATACATAAGCAATATGCCTCAGCTCGATCACCAACCGACTTTCCGAGGTCAAGAATCTGACCTCCCCACATGATGTCTACCAATACGAGTCCACCGAGGGCAGAGATATAAAAGGCAAGATAATACGGATGCGTAGCCATCCCGTGATCCAAGTCGAGTTGGCGGTCTGTATGAGTTGTCATGATAAGATCAATTACGACCATCCTCGCTCGAAGGCTGCAAACAAGGCTACCAAATCCACAGGAGCTTCTCCATAAGGAAGCGTTCAACCTCAAAAAGGAAAGTCTATCTCTATCCAAGATCTAACGGCCCTACTCAACGGACATATAAGAAAGGCCTAGCTGGCTTACCATGTAGGGCAACGGTCACACTTTTTAAGCCGACTTCCTACCATAAATGACAACACTTGCCATAAATAAACTGACCACTTCATGTCAATTAGGGGTGAAATAGGGTCGAGTTGGGTCGGGTATCTGTAAACCCTACCCTACCCTGTTGGGGTAGTACATAACTTCAACCCTTACCCTACCCTGACAGGGTACTACCAAACCATACCCTACCCTGATTTACCTTGATCGGGCCGGGTTTACCCTGATTGACCCTAAATCAGGGTCGGGTTTACCCTGATTTATCAAAGATGGACTGAAAACTCTTGGAATTACCAACTATAAAACTCTTAAACCACTAAGTGCATATCACCCTTCCAAGCTGCTAGACCACTTACAGAAACACTCGAACCACTCTAAGCCCCTCCACTGGTCCCAATACCGATTATCGAACCCACCTAAGAAACTGTAAAACAAGCAATACTTAGCCATTACAATGCAAGGATCAGAAGAATGGTCTGAAAAATCTATAAAGTATAAACCTCCAACAAACAGAATGATCATGAAAAAAAAAATCAGACTTAACAAAGATAAATGATTCAGAAAGAGAGAGAGAGAGAGAGAAGAGAGAGAAAGAGAGATTCTATAAACCTCCAACGAACAGAAACATAATGGGTGAAAAAAAAACTAGACTTAACAAAGATTCATATATATATATATATATATATATATATATATATATATATATATATATATATATATATATATATATAGAGAGAGAGAGAGAGAGAGAGAGAGAGAGAGAGAGAGAGAGAGAGAGAGAGAGAAGAAGTATTGCCTGAAGTCAGGTTGACAACTCGATGGGGCTGAGACGTTGATATGGTGGCTCATTGGATAGTGCCGTGCGGCTACGACTAGGAAAAAGAGATAGTGAGAGACAAATGGAGATAAGATTAGGGTTAAAATTTGATTTATAATATATATATATATATATATATATATATATATATATATATATATATATATATATATATATATATATATAGAGAGAGAGAGAGAGAGAGAGAGAGAGAGAGAGAGAGAGAGAGAGAGAGAGAGAGAGAGAGAGAGAGAGAAAAAAAAAAAGAGAAAACAGGGTCGGATAGGGTCAGGCCGGGCTCTACCTGTCACACCCCAATTCCGCACACTTCAGAATGGTGTGATGAACCGCTAGCAAACCAACGGTTCAACCAGGATCTCGAATAGACTATCCCACATATGATAAACCAAAACACATTCCACATTAATCAGAGGTAATAAAGTAAATAGCGGAAGTCTTACAGATAATGAACTGAGGTCTAATCATTATAAATAATTAATATTTCATTTATTTCCATGTAACCAAAACATAACTTAATACATATTACAATATCCAAATACGAAAACTAAACACTAAACGTATCCATCGTTGAAACGCTTGCTTAACGAACCATGTTCGTCCTCCACAGCTTGCTCATCACAGCCGCCACATGTTCATATGTTGGCGTGTCGACATAATCTTCAATCATAGTACCTGCAACATCAGAAACTAAAAAGAATTACGCACGCAAGGGTCATCTCTCCAACTTGAGCTCAGTGAGTAAACAAAACAATGCAACAATACATATGCATGCAATCAATTCATATCTTTGGTATGGTTTAAAGTTTGCAATGCGCAATAGAAAGGTTTAGGTGGTCAAAGGTTAACGTTTATTGATCCCGCCTCTATACACAGGGTGTGGAAGTCCACCCAAAGGTTAACGTTTATTGTCGTCCCCATCCACCCTACCATAACATTGTACAACAAAGGTTAACGTTTATTGTTGTACAGTGTCATACCAACACGTAAGCCCCTGCTGGCGAGGGCTTGCAAACTGGGCTCGCAACTAACCAATCCTAATGCCAAACAGTGTATCCAAGGCCTCACCTCAGCATCCCTCAGAACGTCCATAGAGATAGAGCTAAGGCCCCCCGGTAAAGTTAGAGACTACAAGGACCGAGACCACCTCCCCTGATACTCTACGACGTAATAGTTATGCTAAGGTAATGGCGATACGACGATATTAGTGGACAAGACTTGAGTTAGAGATAGAGCTAAAGTGCTGAGACCCGTCAAAGGTTAACGTTTATTGACGTCCCCGTCACACCTCCCCTGACACTCGCTCGCATCAAGTACACCAACCATACACATACATTCACATGCCTATTCCTATCATCATCATCATCATCATGTTATAAACAATAAAGTAAATATGCATGAACAAATAATATAAATATTGGATGACATGTTGAATGCACATACAAGCATACACGCATAGAATCAATATGGCATTGGACTCAAGAAATAAAAAAGTTTGTTATTAATCAATTAGTTTAGAGTCCTGTTTCCTCACCTTTGCTTATTTGTAGATCCTCTTTCAAGCCTTAAGAATCACTTTTATATCAATATTATATTACTAGAAGACCTAACAAAGTCATAGAATTTAATTAAAATTTATTCTAATTTTTACAGCTTGCTGTTAACTGGGGGTCGATGCCTAGGGTCGGAGGTTCCATCGACCCTAGGTGCGACCCCCCATGGTTTGAGTCGAAAATATCAAATTTCGTCCATTCATTCATGTTTGGAGTCCTATAGCTTGTTTCTATAGTCCATTCCATACATGTTCTAATGGTTTAGAACTATTCTTTATTTACCTACATGGTTTCAATGATCTCCTCCATGGTTTCCATTGAAACCTAACCATGGATGGGTGATTTGGGTTTCTTCTAAGTCATACCCTCTTCATAAACCATTCTAAGGTCTTAAATAAATCATGGGGAATGTATTCATACCTTAGGTTTGCTGAGATTCAGAGTTTCCTCTGAATTTCCTCCTCCTTGGTCTTCTTCTTCAATTATCTTTCTCTTCTCCTTCTCTTCCTTCTCTTCTCTTTCTCTCAATCCAATTAGGGTTGTAAAAGGAGTGAAAGAGGCTTAGGGACGTCCTATTTATGGAATAAAACCTCCTAAAATAAGTCTCATTGAGTTTAGGAAATGTTTCAATTGAAATTAGGAAAGTTTCCTAATTTTCGGTTCGTGCTGTTTTTCTCGATTACCGAGGTCGATGGGGGGGGGGTCGGACAATTCATAGACCCCTGCGACCCCTGGTCACGGGTCGATGGGGGGTCGGACCTGCCTGTTAAAACCTGCGACCCTACCCTCATTTTGACTGTTTTTGAGTAAATTTTCATATTGGGTCTTGGTTTTTCTTCACACACTTAGTCCACTTGACTCGACCATGATATGTAGACGGGTCACAACACGAAATGTAAGGTTAGACCGGGTTCGTGGCGTGCGGGTCTTACAACTCCACCACCCTTAAAAGAAATTTCGTCCTCGAAATTTGAACGTACGGATCTTACACTACCCGAGGCCTCAACCCTAACCCTCCCTTACCCTAATAGGGTAAAAATTACCCTGCA
This sequence comes from Protea cynaroides, assembly GCA_028583415.1. Taxonomy (NCBI): domain Eukaryota; kingdom Viridiplantae; phylum Streptophyta; class Magnoliopsida; order Proteales; family Proteaceae; genus Protea; species Protea cynaroides. The sequence continues at coordinate 48,436,976 of CM053267.1, forward strand.
CCCTGATTGGGTCTTGTCAGGGTACGGGCCGGGTTAGGCCCTGACCGGGTTCTGGGCGGGCTCGGGCCGTCAAAGCAAAACTTTCACCGTTAATGTCAACAAATACAGTAGTTGATGAAGGTAAACACGTACACTTTTTTACCCTAAAGTCACTCTGTCTCTTTGTTGAGATGTTTGTTTGTCCCCACCTAATCAAATGAGCTTTCACACTATGTGAGAGTTCTATGTTGTTTGCTAATCGGACTGACTTAAGCATCGAAATTGTAAGACCCGTATCGTACTAACCGGTCTTACCACCTTGTATCAGGCCTTCCTATCATGGTCGGGTCAAGCGAACCAAGTACGTGAAGAAACCACAAGGCTAAATATGAAATTGAATCCAAAATCATCTATTTAGGAGTGTGTGGTCGCATACCTAAATAGGTGTGATTGACCACACCTCAGAATATTGAGACCACTGGAGTTTGGACGTGTGGTCACAGTTTTTGGATGTGGTCGACGGGTTCTATGACCACACGAAGTCAAACTGACTCCGTGATTAGGAAACCTTCCTAATCCGAAGGGGGTTTTTTCCTAATCTAATTAGGACTCTATATGGAAAGTTTTCCTCTATGTATAGGATGTTCCTTAGCCTCTTTCATCATTTTAGAACTCAAACTGAAAGAGAAAGAAAGCGAAGAGGAGGAAGAGAAGGATAATTGAAGAGGAAGAGTAAGAGGAGGAATTTCAGAAAGAACTCTGAATCTTAAACAAGTTTAAGGTATGAAAACATTCTTCATATCAGTTGAATGCATAGAATAGATCGTGGAAGAGATAGTGATTCAAAGTGAGACCCCAATCATAAAACCATGGACAAATTCTAAGAGATCCATGGAGAGAATCTATTAAGATGATGGATTATGTAAAATATAGATTTTAAACCATAGAACAATCATAGGAAGGATCATGATGATAAGACAAGGAATCAAAACATGAAAGAATTGAGTTGGGAGTGGAAAAGTCGATCATCACATGTGTGGTCGCAAGTGTGATCGCATATCATGCGATCACACGATACACATATGATCGACCACACGCCCTCGAGAAAGTTTCAAGGAGGGTGTGGTCGCATGGTATGCGACCACACATATCGACCACACGCCCTCGAGAAAGTTTCAAGGAGGGTGTGTGTAGACACTTCAAATTAATTTGTCGATAAAACTAAATTATATTTTTAGCTCAAGGTAAAAAAAATAAGTAGATAAATAATAATAACAATAAATAAATAAATAATATATAATGGTAACAAAATAAACAAATAATAAAATATAATAAAATAAATAAATATGACAATAACAGAATAAATAAAATAATAAATTAATAATAATAAAGCAAATAAAAATCTCAATAAATAATTATAAATCATTAAATAAAAAATTACTATTCAAATTGGAAAGAAATTTGTTAATTAATTTTTTACTTTAAGTTTTAAAACAAATAAAGTAAAATATAATAATAAAAAAAAATATACAAATAATAATTATAATAAATAAAAAAAGCAATCCAAATGTTGTCCACGTGGTTTGGAAAATGAGATTCCAAATCCACGTCCAAAGGCCCAAATCTAAGAGGGCATTGTGGTAAAAAATGGGATTGTACATATATATATATATATATATATATAAAGCAAAAAGCAAGATTCATTTCAACGAGTTGAAGAAACAGAGTGGAGAGGGACGAGGGTTTGAGAGCAGAGAGAGGCGGAATAGAGAGAGGGTTTGAGGAGGAAGAATAAGAAGAAGAAGGTGACGACGGCAGTGGTGCAACAGCGGTCGTGCGACGACGACGGAACGGCAGCGGATGACTTCAACGAGTTGAAATTTGAAGTTCCGGGTATTTTGAAAAAAAAAAAAAGAAGATCTCAGATCTGATTTAGTTTAGTTTTTTTTCTTTGTTTAGGTGTTTAAATCATGTTTAAGACTCAATTTATCTCCTCTCAAGCATGATTTCATTAGAATATCGTTAAGATTTAAGTTCACTTCTTGAAAAAAAAAAAAAAGATCTCAGATCTGGTTTTTTTTTTTTTTGGTTTTCTTTAAAATGCTTTGAATCGTGTTTCTTGACCGATTGCTTTCTTCTCCGGTATGATTTCGTTGAATTTTCTCAGGCACCGGTGAGTCTATCCTTAACATCTCAGGGCAATCGGTTTTTTTTTTTCTTTTATAGGATCTGATTCTTTCTTTATGGCAATCTGATTTTATTTATTTTATTTTTTTTCTTTTCTTTCTTTGGCAACAAACTGTTTTTTTTTTTCTTTCTTTTTCTTTCTTCTTCGATGTGATCAATTTGATGTGGTTTTGTTGAACATCTCTTGAATTCAGATCCGGTAAGGTGAGTGACGGTGCCTAAATTTTAATCCTATAGCTTTCTTGATGACAAATTGAATGTCATTCCGATCTTCGTTAAACGTAAATGGTAATCTGATTTTATTTAATCATTTTAAGTTAGATTTGATTTATATATGATGAACACATTTTATGTGTGAATTTATGGCATAAAATATACATCTCTTATTCTATTTATGATGCTTATCGTGTATTTAATGTTGATTTTATGTTTGTTGGGTATAGGTGAAAGAATAGAGAAATTTAAGCTTAAAAATATCATTTTATGAATTTTTTGTGATCCTGTCCAGTTAACTCACCCAGTCAACTCGGCAGCCGGGCATAAGACTAATTTTATGAGGAGAACCACGAATTTTGTGTATAAGATCAGTCTTGGACCAAGTCAAAGAATAGCCCAATCTCATGTGAAAGATATCATTCTTTTGAGAAAATATTCCTTAGTTATTTGGAATCAAATTTACAAGATTGCCATGGCAAGGAAGAATGGAAAGCTCCAATCGATTATGGAAGTTTTCAAAAAGAGATAATGATGCTAAAGATATGATGAGTTAGTGCAAGATTTTTTCTACTCAAGAATCGTCCATATACAATGAACCTACAAGATTGGAATTCGGTTACCAAAATTATCTCCACAAAATCTCTTGTAATTCAATTGTAAAGATTGATTGTGATCTTTACTCTCTTGTATATATATGTGATGCTCAGCAATAGAAAATCATCCAAGAATTCTATTATGAGTTTTTTTTTCTTAGTTTTGAGAATTTATGAGAGAGTTCAAGATTCTTAGTTTTTTTTTCGTTTCAAGTTGTGTTCTTCTTGCTTAAGTTTATTTTTATTTATTTTATTTTAGTTTTAATTTCAAATTTAGAACTCTGTAGTAGGGTAGATAAATATAGGTTGTACCAAATTACTAATTTAATTTAGAGGAGAAGACTTCCTTTGTAATCGTTTGCACATCGCCTTGGAGTGACAACAAGACGACGAGCAACGACAGAGATAAGTTAAATCTTCTATCGAGATAAGTTTTACTTACATTCTTTTACTTTTAATTTCGTTTATTTCTTGCAATAAATCTGTGTTACTTTATGGTTAGTGGTTTCATAAATTTTCGTACCGTTATAAATGGTTATTATTGTTTTTATTGCTTGATTAATTTTTATTTAAAGTGATTAGAGTGTTAATTCAATCATATCCATTTGGTACGCTTTGCCTTATTTGAGTTAGGATAATAACGATTCCTCCCTGAGATCAACTCGTTGCGCTACGATACCGTGCACTTTGCGAGTTACATACATATTTAATTCAAATATATATATTTATATATATATATATATATATATATATATATTTAATTCACATCAATATATATATACTATTTTTCTTCACTCTCCTGTTCTGGATTTTTGTTGCATGACATTCCTTGTTCTATTATAAATGGTTGGTTGTAGTTTTTGTGTCTAATGGCATTTTATATATATATACTATTTTTCTTCCATTCTTGTCTTATAAATGGTTGGTTGTAGTTTTTGTGTCTAATGGCATTTTATATTTTTATTTTTTATTGTTGCTGTTCATTTTCAGATCCGATTGTCATCCGATAGTTTACATCTTCAACCTATTGTCTCTCGTTTCTTTTCTGTTAAAGCAATTACAGTTATGATTTAATCGTCATTAAGTCTATGCTTTGGTTTATTTTTCTTGATCATGAAGTGCAATCTTTTTTTATCTTCTTTATTTTCTTATGCAATGTTTAGTTACTTATTTATTTGTTCAATCCTTGCTGTTTTTTTTTTTGTTGAATTGATCTGTATTATTGGAAAATCGATCCTGTAGTATAATTGATTCCTATTTGTTTTCTTTGGAGTTAGCATTACATTAATCTTGGGGCATTTGAGGTCCACTTTTTATTTCGAAATTAAGTAGAAGTATACTCATTTCAGCCTTGGTAATTGTATTTTTTTAGTCAGTTGCACAAAATAGTCTAATAGAGATTTTCCCGGTGCGTGTTTAGGATACTATGTTGTGTTATTATTTACTTTAAGATCTAATTAAGTTATGTGGAAATAGTGAGTTATGTTCTCTTAGTCCCCTGCGTATGTATGAGGGTACCACAAACCCAGTAACAGTAGAGACCATAGCCACTTCCTATGGATTTATGTTGTTAAGTTTGATGCATTACCATATTTTTATTTTCCTATTCGTTACCATGTTGAATTCCTAGATTAGAACAGTGTTGGATGCATTCCACTCCAGCGAAGAAGGTGCTACTATCAGGAAGCTAAGAGACTGTTTCACCTTTTGACCACCTCTACTCACAGGTAGGTAACGCCCCTAACTCTATGTCTTTATTTTATATGGTATATGGGTTCGGTCATCGTGCACCCATAATTATTCGATGCGGGTAGGTAACACGATATGCATCTGGCACTTGCCATCCCTAGCGTAGTGATGGGCGGGATAGACTAGGACGTCCCCTATCCCTTCAATGTATCCCATAATGCGAAAGGATAATGTATTAATAGTTTTGATCCCCAATCCCTACTTATGTATCCCGTAGGAATTTCTATAAATTTTTGTAATTATTCCCGTGCAATGCGGGCTCACGCGCTTGTGATGCGCGAATAAATATAGACATGTGGATGTATGTAAGAATAAACGAGGCTCCGATGCTTATTGTCCAATGTCAAGAGTACCCTCTCACATGTTGACAAATAAAAATTATTTTCATTTTTTTATGCGTAGTTCATTCCGAACTACGTATGGGCTTGATTCTCGGACCTCACCCCTAGATACGTAGGCTGCCTGGGAATCCATCACCAAGCTCAGTCCAATTGCAATGAGGGTTGCAATAATAATCAATTTGCATCATAACATATTTTATATTTAGCACACTGATTTCAAAAATTGTGTTTTTTCAAATTTTACTGTTTCAATCAGCAAGCTAACTTAAAAAATTCAAATTTCAAGAAAAATCAAATTTAATTCAATTTAAATTCCAATTTTCATTCCAACTTCAATGTCAATTTCAAATTCAGGTCAATTTCAAAAAAAAATTCAATTTCAATATAATTTCTGTTTCAATTTCAATTTAAATTCCAAATTTATTTTCAATTTCAAATTCAATTAAATTTTTATTTCAATTTCAAGTTTCAATTCCAAATTCAATTTCAATTTCAAATTCAATTTTCAAATTTCAAGTTTCATTTCAATTCTCCATCTTCATATGGAACCTTGGGCAAGCATTCCATCATCGTATGAAAGTCCCCTTCAACCTTGGGCAAACATTCCATCATCGCATGGAAGTCTCTTTCAAATCTTATTTTTTTCATAGACGATCTACCAGTTTGATTAGTGGCTGTAGAAGTCTATTCGATTGCTTTACATAGACGGTCTACCAGCTTGACTAGTGGCTGTAGAAGTCTATTCGATTGCTTTATATAGACTGTCTACCAGCTTGACTAGTGGTTGTAGAAGTCTATTTGGTGTGCTTTACATATACGACCTACCAGTTTGAGTAGTGACTGTAGGAGTTTATTCAATATCCTAAACCTAGATGACCTATTAGCTTGACTAGTGGCTATAGGAATCTACCATCTTACCAACCCAAGTGGTTGAACTACGTTAGGCTTGATTCTTGGGTTTATCCTAAGATACGTAGGTAGCTTGAGTGCTTACCATTCGAGTTCAGTCCTAAACTAATTTATTTTAATTTACTTTTCATTCATTTTCTTTCATTTTTTGCATCTAAGCTTTGGACTACGCTTCAATAACTAAAAATGATTTTATCTGTCAATGTGTTGAGAGTTGTGCACTTGTTATTCGAAATTGGCTGATTGGTCCATCATCCAATCATTTTATTTCTAATCTGTCACATTTTAATTTTTCTTTCTATTATACTCACAATTGTATGACTTGCTGCTAGATTGAAATACATCTAGGACCTAGGTCTGGTGCCTATTAAAAGTTGTTTAGCCATTGCCTATAATTTAAATTAGGATAGGAAAGGATAGTATATGGAGACTAATCTTCGGATTATGCAATTTGGGTGCCTAACACCTTCCAAAATTGTAACATGACACTTACCCATTATTTCTCTAGTTTAACCATAACGCTTAATCCATTACGTGAGTCATTAGCATTTCTCACATGATAAATTATATATAGATCCTAGACCTTATCTAGGTGGCGACTCTATTTTTTCATTTTTTATATTTCAATCATTTTATACAATTGCAAAAACCATCATCCTTACAGTGTGGTCGCATGTATGGTCGCATGGTATGCGACCACACATAGCGACCACACGCCCTCGGGGAAGTTTCAGGGAGGGTGTGGTCGCATGTGTGGTCGCTATGTGTGGTCGCATGATATATGCGACCACACATAGCGATCACACACCCTGTGGTCGCAGAAACTGAGACCACAGGTGCAGCCACACTTGCGATCACTCAACTTCTGGAAGTTTGAATTGATGGAAATAAATTATAATTTAAAATCTATAAATTTGTTAGATTTCCAAGTGGTCAAAAAGTGATTTACAAAGCTTTGACGAGGAACAGCCATCGACCAAAGGTGAGGGAACAAGACCTAAACTAATTGGTTAATAACAAATTGTTTTACTTATTGAGTCCAATGTCATGAATGATTATATGCTTATATGCTTGTAATGTACACTTCACATGTCATCCAATATTCTTGCTATTACTGTTCATGCATATTTAATTCTGTTTATTTATAACATAATGATGATGATGATGTTAGGAATATGCATGTAAATGTATGTGTGTGGTTAGTGTGCTTTATGTGAGTGGAGCATCAGGGGGAGGACGTGACACTGTGGTTCATTCTGGTCACCAGACTCTAGCTCTATCTCTACTAAAGTCTTGCCCACTAATATCGTCGTATCGCTATTACCTTAGCATAACTATTACGTCCTAAGGCATCAGGGGAGGTGGTATCGGACCGTGTAGTCTCTGACTTTGCCGGGGGGCCTTAGCTCTATCTCTATGGACGTATTGAGGGATGCTGGGGTGAGGCCTTGGATACACTGTTTTGGCATTATGATTGGTTAGTTGCGAGCCCAGTTTGCAAGCCCTCGCCAATAGGGGCTTACGTGTTGGTATGGGTAGGGCATCAGGGGAAGTATTATACGGTGTTTGATCCGGGTACTTTAGCTCTATCTTTATTCCATGATGGGTGCATGTGGGACGGTAATGGGGTTTGATCCATTGGGCGGCTTCACACACTTGTGTATAGAGGTGCGGCGGCCACCAAACCTGTGAAACCTACATGCAAATTTTGGGGACGAAATTTCTTTTAAGGGTGGGGGAGTTGTAAGATCCGCACTCCATGAACCCGATCTAAACCTTTAATTCATGTCGTAATAGGTCTTCCAATCATCATCGGGCCAGACGAAACGAGCGGATGACAATCAGGTATGAAATCGGACCAAATTAAGTATGATATACTTAATACTGATCGATGGTACCGGTCTTGGTACCGGTCTACGGTCGACCGGTATGGCCTGCGCAGCAGACCAATTAGATCCAGAAAAAGATCTCTGCTGGTTTCACTTTCCAAATTTTGAACCGAAGGACTTTCCTAATGTTAGGAGGCTTCCTAAACCTAACCCTAGCCTATACAAGGACCCTTAAACCTCATAAAATCTCTCTCATTAATCCTCACAAACCCTAGAGAGGGTAAAGAGGTTGAAGAAGGAGAATAAGCTATGAAGGAGAGGGAAGAGCCGCCATTACCGTTTGACGAAGAACACGTTACCGCGAACCAACGGTAAGTGCTTAAACCTTCATCTATGTTAAGCATTCTATAATGGTTAGTCATGATTGGATCAATACCATCCAAAGTGATGTATTGATCTAAACCTTATTTTGTCGTCAAACCCTAATCTAGTCGGTAAACCCTAGATTCAAGTTCTAGGTTGAAAATCATCGAAACTAGAACTTGGATGGAGTTGGAAACAACTCTAACTCAGTGCTCAGACCTATAATGTATAGGAGAAACCCTAGGATCAATAGGGGGTGACCGACGGAAGGCGAGAACCGGATGTATGGTCTTCCGGAGACATTCCGGTCGACCATACTGGTCGCACCATATGCAACCGGTACTGCGACCGGTACCTCCCAGAGGCTGGTCTATGGGGACCGATCGACCATACCGATCGCACCTTTCCCCACAGTGCCGCGACCGGTACTATGATCGGTATGCTCTGTGGGAGTGTTTTTAACCCAATTGGTTTTTCGACCAATGTAAACCTTAAGAAAACTATTATAATTTAACCCTAACGTCGTGTAGGACCTTGTGATAGCAAGTTTGGATTATGTGACGCGGATCAAGCTATCAAACAAGCGTTAGGTAAGGGAATCGGACCTAAATCCTAATAATTAATAACAGTAAAACGTTGTTAATAACTATGATTATGTGGACTGATGTTTGTGCATACTCGCATGTCATCCGTTACTTTCAGTTATTATTATTGTTCATGCGTACTCGTTATGCTAAGATGTGACTGTTAGACATGTGATTGTTATCGTTGGTATGTGGAATGAGAAGGGCCGAGAGTCTGGGATCATTCCTCACACTAGCACCTTTTCGTATCGTTCTGTCTTAACATGCTTGGTGTGGGTAGGGTATCAGGGGGAGGAAGTGGCACTGTGGTCTCCGACCTGGCCACTAGACTCTAGCTCTATCTCTATGCCGTAGGGAGCTGTGCTGGGATAGGGCCTACTGTGATGACATATAGGATTGGTTAGTTGTGAGCCCAGTTTGCAACCCTCGCCAATAGGGACTTACGTGTTGGTATGGGTAGGGTATCAGGGGAAGTGTTGGCGGTGTTTGATCCGGATGCTTTAGCTCTATCCCTATTCCATGGTGGGTGCATGTGGGACGACAGTGGTGTTTGATCCATTGGACGGTTTCACACACTCGTGTATAGAGGTGGGGTGGCCGCCAATCCTTTTTATAGCACATTACAAACTTAAAACCAGACCATAATGTGAATGTTACTCATACATATGTTTGTTGCATTGTCTGTTTGTCTTACTGAGCTAAGTTGTGAGCTCACACTGTATATATATACATATTTTTTTAGATGTTGATGCAGGTTATACGGTGGAGGATTATCTGAATGCTCTGGTGTACGGAGGCGTGACTGCTTTGGACGTGCAAGCAGGAGAGGACGAGCATGACGCTTCATGCAAGTGCTCTTTCTGCGTGTACCTCTAGGATTTAATTTAATTTATTTTAATTATTTTCAGCTGGAGATACAATTGATGTAAATATATTTAATTATGTTTCAGTATTTGAATAACTTGATATTTTATTAAATTTAGCAATAGATCACTTAGTTCATTTTATTCAAGACTTTCGTTGTATTTTATTATAATCTGATTATGGTTATGTACAATGGTTTGTATGAGTGGACACGGTCTTTTTGAGATCCTGGTGTAAACTGTTGGTTCAATGACGGTTCACTCACACTTCTGGTTCAGTCGGAATTGGGGTGTGACAAAACCTTTCTATAGCACATTGCAAACTTATAAATCAGACAAAATATATGAATTGAATGCATGCATATGTTTGTTGCATTGTTTTGTTTGCTCACTGAGCCATGATGTGTGCTCATCCTTTCGACGTCGAATATTTTAAGTTGATAATGCAGGTCCTACCGTGGAATATTATATGTGTCACACCCCAATTCTGATCCAACCAGAATGGTGTGAGTGAACCGTCATTGAACCAACGGTTCACACCAGGATCTCGAATAGACCGTGTCCACTCATACAAACCCATTGCACATAACTACAATCAGAATATAAATAGTACAGCGAAAGTCTTTAAATAAAATGAACTGAGAATTTATTAATAAATCTAAATAAAATATCCAATTATTTAAATTCAAACATAAAATATAATATCCTTACATCCACTTAATCCAACTGAAAATAACTGAAAATAAATAAAAATCAAATCAAAGGTACACACAGAAAGGGCACTCGCATGAATCGTCATGCTCGGCCCTCTCCGCCCGTACACCCGCGAGCGACAACATCACCATACGTCGGAGCGTTCATATAGTCATCCACCGTATAACCTGCATCAACATCTAAAAACAATATATATATATATACAATGGGTGAGCTCACAACTTAGCTCAGTAAGACAATCAGACAGTTTCACAATATTATGCATGAGTAACAATCATTTTATGTTGTGGTCTGGTTTAAGTTTACAATGTGCTATAGAAAGGTTTGGTGGCCCCCGCACCTCTATACACGAGTGTGTGGCACCTCATGGATCACACCCCATTTAGCCCACATACACCCATCATGGAATAGAGATAGAATTAAGATATCCCCGTACCTCCCCTGATGCTCTACCCTGGCTAGTAGGGGCTTGCAAACTGGGCTCGCAACTAACCAATCCTATATGTCATCAATGTATGCTCTATCCCAGCACAGCGTCTACGGCATAGAGATAGAGCTAAGGCATCCCTGTACCTCCCCTGATACCCTATTCGTAACTAACCCACTATGATAGAATAATATGCAGGTAGACCCTATCCCAACATAACTCCCTACGGCATAGAGATAGAGCTAAAGCATCGTGGACAAGCCAGCGTCGACCTCGGAGACCACAGTGCCACATCACCATGGCCAGGCCAGCATCAACATCGGAGACCATCGTACCACGACCTTCCCCTGATGCCCCACCCGTACCAAGCATGTTAAGATTGAATACTACAAAAATTGTTAGTAAGATGAATGATCCCAGGCTCCATGCCCCACTCCACACACTAACGAAAACAATCACATGTCTAATAATCACATCCTATCAATGCATGAACAATAATAATAACTGAAAGTAAAGGATGGCATGTGAGTATGCACAAACATCACATCATATATATTCAGGTGATTAACAAAGATTTACTGTCCATTAATTATTAGTTTTAGGTCAGATTCCCTTACCTGACGCTCGTTTGATAGCTTGCTCCACGTCGCAAGATCCAAACGTGCTATCACAAAGTCCTACATAATATTAGGGTTTCATTAGAATAGTTTCTTAGGGTTTCACGTTGGTTAGAAAATCAACGAGGTTACAAAAATACCCTAACAGAGCTGACCGGTGGCATGTACCGGTCGCAGCTCTGTGGGGAAGACTGACGACCGGTATGGTCAGCCGGTCCCCATAGACCAGCCCCCCAGAAGGTACCGGTGGCAACATACCGGCCGCACAGTGTGCAACCGGTATAGTCGACTGGTATGTCTCCGAAAGACCATACTTGGGTTTTTCGACTATTGTCGATCAATCTCTATGGATTTCTAGGGTTTTTCCTATCCATTCTAAGTCTGAGCTTTGAGTTAGAGTTATCTCCAACTCATTAAAGTCTAGTTTCAATGAATATCATCTCGTAACTTGAATCTAGGGTTTGACGGCAACTTAGGGTTTAATGTCCAATTAGGGTTTTAGATCAATACCTACTTTGCATGGTATTGATCCACCCATACAACTATCCTAGAGTCATAGAGTAAGAAGAATAGTTAAAACACTTACCGTCGTCTGGCGTAAAGTGAGCGTCGTCGAACGGTAATGGCGGCACCTCCTTCTTCTTCCTAGCCTCTTCTCCTTTTCAACCTCCTTCTATTCTCTAGGGTTTGTGAGAGACAATGGAAAGGATTTGAGGAGGTTTAAGGGTGTTTATATATGCTATAATTAGGGTTTAGTAACCCTATTAGGATTAGGAAGGTTCAGGCATTAGGGTTTAGGAAAGTGGGACCCACAGTGATCCAATTTCATATCTCCGTAGTCAGCTGCGCAGAGCTGACCGATCGACCGGTATCATCGACTGGTCAACATAAAATAATGATTATTTGACTGTCTTTGATCCGATTTCGTACCTGTTTGTTATCCGCTCGTCCCGTCTGACTCAGTGATGATCGAAAGACCAGCTACGACATAAAACCAAGGTTTAGACCGGGTTTACGGAGTGCGGGTCTTACAATATGAATGCACCAATGTACGGTAATATTGCTGCGATGGATGTGGAAGCTATGGTGGAGTCGCATGATTCATCGTGCGAGTGCAACTCATGTGTTTTCGATTAGATTTAGTTATTGGATTATCGGAACATGTAATTGATTACTTTATTTTATTTTATGTCTTGAGTCATTTAGAGATAATTAGATAATTAATTATGTTATCACTGTTATATACTGTCACACCCCAATTTTTGACTAACCAAAATGGTGTGATGAACAGTCAATAAACCAACGGTTCAACCAGGATCTCGAATAGGCTATCCCACATATGATAAACCAAAACACATTCCACATTAATCATAGATAATAAAGTAAATAACGGAAGTCTTACAGATAATGAACTGATGTCTAGTCATGATAAATAATTAATATTCTATTTATTTTCAAATAATCAAAACATAACTTAATACATATTACAATATCCAAATACGAAGTCTAAACATTAAACATATCCACAGTTGAAACGCTCTCTTAACGAACCATGTTCGTTCTCTACAGCTTGCTCATTCATAGCCTCTACCCGTTCATATGTTGGCATGTAGACATAATCTTCAATCATAGTACCTGCAACATCAGAAACTAAAAGAATTACGTGTGCGAGGGTCAGCTCTCCAACTTGAGCTCAGTGATAAAACAAAACAATGCAACAAACATATGCATGCATTCATTCATATCTTTGGTCTGGTATATAAGTTTACAATGTGCTATAGAAAGGATTGGTGGCCAAATATTACATTTATTGACGCCTCACCTCTATACACGAGTGTGTGAAGCCGCCCAAAGGTAACATTTATTGTCGTCCCACATGCACCCACCATGGACAATGTACATGCAAAGGTTACGTTTATTGCTGTACTGGTTGTCCATACCAACACGTAAGCCCCTGCTGGCGAGGACTCGCAAACTGGCTTCGCAACTAACCAATCATAATGTCAAACAGTGTATCCAAGGCCTCACCCCAGCATCCCTCAATACGTCCATAGAGATAGGGCTAAGGTCCCCCGACAGAGTCAGAGATTACGCGGTCTGAGACCACCTCCCCTCATACTCTATGACGTAATAGTTCTGCTAAGGTAATGGCGATACGACGATGTCAGTGGACAAGACTTGAGTTAGAGATAGAGCTAGAGTGCTGAGGCCCGGCCTATGACACCCCCCTGATACTCACTCGCATTAAGCACACTAACCACACATATACATTCACATGTCTATTATATCATCATCATCATCATCATCATGTTATAAACAATAAATTTAAATATGCATGAACAGTAATAATATAAATATTGGATGACATGTTGAATGCACATACAAGCATACACACATAGAATCAGTCATGGCATCGGACTCAAGAAATAAAAACAGTTTATTATTAACCAATTAGTTTAGGTCTTGTTCCCTCACCTTTGCTTGATTGTAGATCCTCTTTCAAGCTTTAAGAATCAACTAAATATCAATATTCTATCACTAGAAAACCTAATCAAGTCGATAGAATTTAATTAGAATTAATTATGATTTTAAAAACCTACTGTTAACTGGGGGTCGATGCCAGGGTCGGACCTTCCATCGACCTTGGGTGCGACCACCCCTTTCCTGGGCTTCTCGAATGCTGGGGGTCGATGCTAGGGTCGGATGTTCCATCGACCCTAGGTGCGACCCCCCATGTTTGAGTCGAGAATTTCATCATACAGTCCATTCTTTCATATTTGGGTCCTATGACTTACTTCCACAATCCATTCTATGCTTTTTCTATGGCTTAAAACTCTAGGTTTCTTCCTTACTTTGCCTACCATGATTTTTTTCCATGGATTTCATTGAAATCCTCCCATGGATGGATGATTTGGGTTTCTCCTAAGTCATACCCTCTTCATAAACCATTCTAAGGTCTAAAATAAATCATGGAGAATGTATTCATACCTTAGGTTTGCTGAGATTCAGAGTTTCTTCTGAATTTCCTCCTCCTTGGTCTTCTTCTTCAATTCTCCTTCTCTTCTCCTTCTCTTCCTTCTCTTCTCCTTCTCTTCCTTCTCTTCTCTTTCTCTCAATCCAATTAGGGTTGTAAAAGGAGTGAAAGAGGCTTACGGACGTCCTATTTATAGAGTAAAACCTCCCAAAATAAGTCCCATTGAGTTTAGAAAAGGTTCTAATTGAAATTAGGAAACTTCCTAATTTCCAACTTCCTAATTTCCTGTTCTGTCGGCAACAGGGGGTCGATGGGGGGGTCGGACAATTCGAGACCCCTGCAACCCCCAGACCAAAAAGTCATGGGTCGGACAGGGGGTCGACCCTGCTTGTTTAGGCATGCGACCCTACCCTCATTTTGACTGTTTTTTAGTAAAATTTATATTGGGTCTTGAGTTTCTTCACACACTTGGTCCACTTGGCTCGATCATGATATGTAGACCGGTCATGACACGAAATGTAAGGTTAGACCGGGTTCGTGGCGTGCGGGTCTTACATATACTTAGTTCATTAATATTAAAAACTTTCGCTATTGTTTATTTACTCTGGTTATGATTGTGGTTATATCTGGTTTAATCAAATGGGCACGACCTATGCGAGATCTTGGGTGAACCGTTGGTTTATTGGCGGTTCATCACACCATTCTGGTTGGTTCAGAACTGGGGTGTGACAGGAACGGTCTAAGAATTATCCAACCCGACCCCTCACCTTGTTTTTCTGCCTTCCTGTTTGTAGATTCCGGCAAGCCAGAGTCCATCTAGTTGCGTATTGCAATAGGGTTGAAAGGATATGCTTCCCATTAGGGCAAACGTGATAAGGCTTCGATACCAGATAGTCAAGATTGTAACCAATGCTCTTGAGTGCATTTTCTTTCAAGGATGTGAATCATTTTAGTGTTTTTACTTTTGCTTCTAGGAGCTTAATCAACATCTCATATCTGGGTTTTGTATCTCTATTGGCACCTGGTGGATTCATAATTTTATATATTTATTTTCCTTATATATAGTTTATTTAACATATTATATGTCTTATGATACTCATTTGTGATGATTCATTATATATAAGACATTGGTGGAAAGTATTTGTGATTTATGTTTAAAATGAAAAAATTCTGATATTCTTAATAATGACCTTCTGAATTTCATGCAGATTTTTAATGTGAAAAGAATTCTAGAAATCAAACGTGATCCAAAAATCTGATATGGAAAGCTGATTTGAATTGAAACCAGAGAAGGAAGATTACCACACATAGAAGGTTTACTATTGAAAAGATTTGATTGATTGTCATAAATCTTGAGGAGAATATATACTTCCATGGAATATTACAAAGATTGGCAAATCTAGAGGTGACATTTGGTTATGATGGAATGATTCTCTATCTAATCTAGGCAAGAGGATTTTGTTTAATTTTTATTTTCATGTTATAAGGTTGCCAATTCTAGACATACTAGTTTTAATCTTCTCTACTCTGACTATTTAAGCAATGTAAATGCTATGTAATAGAGTATCTAAGAATTATTGAGAAGATAGTTTTATTTTATTTGTCTTTCTTTTCTATCATGTCTAGCTAAGTTCTTTAGTCGATTCAAGGGGAATTCAATCCGATTAATAAAATTGTGAGACTCTGTTCTTAATTTTAATTATTTTTCTATTCAAATATTTGTGTTTCTTGGTTTTTCAAGTTATTGGTTGCATGATTCAGTTTATTAAGAGGTCTATTAATTGATTGGGTTATGTGGTTTATTGTTAACCTGAATCCATAATCCGTAATTGTTATGGTGTTCAGAAAAAGTAGCAATTGAACAGAACAATTATGATCCAAGTTTTTGTTACTTGCTTAAAGAAAACATAGAATCTGACGCTTAAAGAAAACATATAATGAATTAAATAATCTGACGTTTGTTGGATTGTTGTTCATCTTTAACTCCCTCCGAAAGTGTAATGCTATCAATAAATTCATGAGGATTGTTTAATACCAATTGGTTTATTGATAAGAATTAATTTGTGTGCTGGACTCAAATTAATGAAATTAGGTAAGGTAAGGATTGTCTGACTTTTTGATAATCCTTGGTTAAATATTTGAATAGAGAATAATATATACGAGGTCAGTGATCAATTTGCAGTTGAGAATAAATTTCCTTGAATCGACATCATCTTCCATTGAATTTTTGTTACTTAATTTTCTTGTTAATTAAATTGCAGAAAAAAATCCCCATTTTTCTTGGTAAATAGACAATTTGATTAACTAGTCTTTGTGGATCGACCTTTACTTCTCATTACTATTCATTATAGGTAGAGTAATTTATTTTTGGTTGCGCTCGACATGCATCAGCACCTTGTCTGGTGGTTGTTCACAATAGTTCTTCTTCTTGTGGGTGGAGGGGGAGGGCGGGGGAAGCCTTCTGAAATTTAGATTTGCCATTGTTGTCTTCTACTTGCTTTTGTTATAATATTGTAATGATAAATATATAAATTTCTAGTACCATAAAACGGGAACCGAAAGCCAAATCCATTTAAAATCGTATAATCAGAAACAAATAGAAAACAATTAAGGCTCTTTTGATATAGTTTATGACTTATTTATAATAAATCATTTATTAAAACAAATTATAAATCATAAATAATAATTATAAATAATAACTATTTGATAATTACTAGACATAATAAAATAACAATAGATTATTCCAATAATAATAAATATTTTCTAATTTATTTATAAATTTTAAATTATATTGATTTATTTAAATATAAAAAAATATCATAAATCATACAATATAATTACAAATGTATAATATAATTAATTATATAATACAGAGCCTAAACCAAACCAAATTAATTAATCGAAATTGAATCCATCGGGATCCAAATCATCTCCTGCAGCAGGAGGGTCCTACAGCTGATCAAAGGGGTCGGAGATTAATCGACTCGCTTACCAATACATAGAGAGGTGAACTGGCTGAAATCCCGCCCTTAGCAGGCGACAGATAGGCAGGAGACAATTTGATTGCGAATCCATCGACACTTTTACGGCAAGATACAGGCCCCACATGATCTGCCACGTCAAAGATAATATGCTGTACACATTTTTTTTTTCCTACGGGGTCGTCCATGAAACCAGACTCTATTTATTACGGCCTCCATGCTGCGCGCAGAGCCACCCGATAGGGCATTCTGTTTAGTTTCCCTGTCAATCGATGCTTTAGGTCACCTCTCCACCAAAACCTAACCATCGCACCTTTAAATACCTTAAACCCTAGCTGTGAGACTGTTCTTTCTTATGGTTTCGGTTCCCTATAAACAAGCTGCCGTTCAAGCCGCTAAAATCTTTAATGATTTTCATGGAAGTTCTAACTCCGAAGATCATGCGCCGATCTATTTTGTTCATTCATTACCCTTTCCCTTCAACCATTGAGTCTATTTTCCGTAGTTGAAGCGCTTCTGGTGCTGCTAGAATTCTTCCGTTTCCAGGTATTCTCCTTTACACTCTTCGTCTTTTTAGTGTATCTTGACATTAACCGCAGTGGTTACTGGATAGTGGTTTATGCCATTTTAGGATGAGGGTTTGTTCTAACAAGTGATATTTATTATCGTTTATGCTGCAAGTTTCTTGGTTCTTTCCAATATTCTACTCTGAAATTTATTACATTTTCACGCTTGGTGACAATAGTTCCTTCTATCATATTGTATTTGTAGTGAGTTTCTGTGATTATTTTGCAGCTTCAGTTGAATATCGGTGAACTTTTGCCACTGTGTTCAGGAAAATCAGGTAACTTGGGAATTCTTCTTCAAACCGCTTATAGTAACGGCGAAAAATAAATTGCCTTTTTTATTTTTTTTTTATTATTTTTTTTCCCTTTGACTGCCTGCTGGAACTACTTGAAAAATATTTTAGTATTTCTTATAACTCCATTTTTTAATCTCTTTATAGGCTTTCAAATATAGACATTCTGGCTATAGGTATGTCAGCTATGTCTCAATCAGAAGCAGTTAATGTGAAAGACTGTGACTTTAAGTGGGGTAAAAAGAGAGGACGTGGAGGGAAAAAGAAAGAGGTCCAATTCTATGATTCTTTTTCCTATGATGGTGTGGAGTACTGTCTCTACGACTGTGTATATATTTGCCCAAAAGATGATCCTGAACCCTTCATTGGGAAACTTATAAAAATATGGGAGCAACCAAAAAATGAAAAGAACAAGCAGCCAAAAATCGAGAAGAAAGTGAAGATCTTATGGTTTTTCCGGCCCACGGATATTGAGAATTTTCTTGGAGATGTTTTGCCACTTGAGAACGAACTATTTTTAGCATGTGGTGAAGGTGTTGGCCTTGCGAATATTAATGATCTGGTAAGTTGAAAAAATTAAGCACCCCTGAGCTTACCATTCCTTTTTTTAACAGCTACACCTTTGTTTGTTCATTGTGAAAGAGAAAGTCCTTTGTTTTTTATAAATGATCTGTAATGTGATCTTATATCTACTGATTCCTTATGGAGTATATCGTTTTGCAGCACCAACTGACACTGGTTAATTGAATGTTTGTATTACTTTAAGTTAAAAAGCTTGTATATGTTGCTTTTGGAGGAGGCTAATGTGTAGACTCTATATGCTTTTTTTTCAGAATTTTATTTGGAACGAACATTTACATTTTTAGGTACTCGAAAAGGAAGGTGTTTTCCTTACTCTTGAGAAAAACCCGTATTTACTGTAAATTTCCGTTGGTTGGTGCTTTATTTTGATGGATATTTCTGTAGTGCCAATTTAGGCCCTTTTTTGGTATGATTTCAATTTCAATTTCAGATTGATTTCTTGATAGAAGTCAACAATCAAGAAATTGAAATTTGTTTGGTTCCATCAATTGAAATTATTTCAAGAATTAAATTTATTTGGTACTTCAATTTCGGGAATAAATTATGTCAATGCTCTTCTTCCTTTCTAGATCTGGTGGGAAGGCAGCTTTGAATTTGCTTCCCACCCTTCTTTCTTCTGTTGAAGCTTGTCATGAAGAAAGGTGTGTGGACGAAGAAACATTCCCAAACTTCCTTGAGCTTAGAGCAGGTACGAACGGGGTGGGGCGGAGGTTGTAGAGGGAAGGAGGCGGTCGGCGGGTCAAGGTTGCAGAGAAGCGGTGGGACAAGGGCTGCAAAGACGGGGTGGGACAAGGTTTTCAAAGGATGATGTCATCTCCCTTCCGGATCCTGAAAGCTAACCTCAACTGAAGGCTTATGAAAAAGAGAATAAGATAACTTCAATGTGATACAAGATCTAAACCAATAAGCCTTGTATGTTGGATTACCACATATTAGTTACTTGTTCTTCTTTTACTTGTTGTTTAACATAGTAATGAAAGAAAAGCCAAAAAATGAATTAGCAAGCAGGTTAATTCAATAGGAACCAAATCGAAAATTCAAGAAGAAAATGGAAGATGACAACATCCTAAAACCGTCCTCATTGGGGTAATTAAAGGTGTGGCTATCGCAGTTGTAGGTAACTTCTTGTTTGCTCGGAGGCAGGTTTAAAAGACATTGAAATGTGATGCAAGTGAAATTCCTAGTCAACTATGTGTCTTCGGCAAGGAACTCCGTTCTTCTAGCAACAAAGTTATAATCAACGATTATTGATCCATCTTAGGAATCCTGGCTGCAAAAAAGGGGTGGGACAAGGTTTTCAGAGGAGGATGTCATCTCCCTTCCGGATCCCGAAAGCTAACCTCAACTGAAGGCTTATGAAAAAGAGAATAAGATAACTTAAATGTGACACAAAATCTAAACCAATAAGCCTTGTATGCTGGATTACCACATATTAGTTACTTGTTCTTCTTTTACTTGTTGTTTAACATAGTAATGAAAGAAAAGCCAAAAAATAAATTAGCAAGCAGGTTAAATCAACAGGAACCAAATCGAAAATTCAAGAAGAAAATGGAAGATGACAACGTCCTAAAACCGTCCTCATTGGGGTAATTAAAGGTGTGGCTATTGCAGTTGTAGGTAACTTCTTGTTTGGTTGGAGGTAGGTTTAAAAGACGTTGAAATGTGATGCAAGTGAAATTCCTAGTCAACTATGTGTATTCGGCAAGGATCTCCGTTCTTCTAGCAACAAAGTTATAATCAATGATTATTGATCCATTTTAGGAATCCTTACACTAATCTTACGAGTTACAGGGATGCGAAGAGAGAGTAAAAAAATAAATAAAAAGGAGGGAATTGAACAACAAAACTATATATAAACAATTATTGTCCATCTTAGGAACTTAACACTAATTTTACGAGTTGGAGAGACTCAAAAAAAAAAAAAAGAAGAAGAAGAAGAAGGAAGGAGATGAGAGAGTGATCGCATGAGACAATTGGAGAATGATGGGTTGGTTTTCTTGGCAATGATGGGGTAGAGGTGGCAGAGAGTGTAGTGGGTGTTGTGATTGAAAAGCTATGAAATTTCTTGAAACGACAAGGTGAATTCCAACTATTTCAGGATTTCAATTGAAATTCATGTCAATTTCAATTGAAATTGGGTGTAAAAATCATATCGAACAATATTATTTCATGACATAGCACCGTGAAATTAAAATAGAAATCAAACCAAAGAGGGCCTTACAATGGTTACATTTTTTCTTTCTTTTTTGAACTAAGAAACTTACACATTTTGTGATTGAAAAGCTATGAAATTTCTTGAAACGACAAGGTGAATTCCAACTATTTCAGGATTTCAATTGAAATTCATGTCAATTTCAATTGAAATTGGGTGTAAAAATCATATCAAACAATATTATTTCATGACATAGCACCGTGAAATTAAAATAGAAATCAAACCAAAGAGGGCCTTACAATGGTTACATTTTTTCTTTCTTTTTTGAACTAAGAAACTTACACATTTTGCATGTATTCACAATTGTAAATTGAACTACTTTTCTACATGTTTATTGGCGCTTTAGAAGGAATTTTTTTTTACTCTTTAGGAAATATAGGTTAACTGTATATATTCTTCTGGTTGGAGCCTTGTTGGGTTAAGTTGCTTTTATTGTTAGCAGACAATGGCCTTGAAAATGTAAAAAGTTTATTGAATATTTGAAGAACAGTCTCATTGTAAGTCTTTGGAAATGTAGAGGCCATTAAGTCTAGAAGGAAGTTTCAATAAAGCTTTAGAATCCTTTTAGCCTCTATATAAAGAGGTGGTTGCAAGCATTTACAAGAAAAATTGAAAAATGAAAGTAGTTTATCATACTATTCTCTGCAAAGAAATACTACAGTAAGGCATTGTTCTTGGTGTGAAGCTATGGTTGATTGGTGAGATGCTGTAGTGAGGCACTTCTCTATTGTAGTGTGCCTATTTTGGATGCTAATATGTAAGGGATAAATGACCCTTACGAATTTAACTAGTTAGTTAGAAGTCTTGGGGATGTCAATGGATTAGAGGAGTTAGTTTCATTGTTAGTGGAGGAAGACCTTGAAAATGTGAAGTTCATTAAATATTTGGAGAACATTCCCTATGTGAGTATTTGGAAGAAGAATTGAAAAATGAAATTGTTTTATCCTACTTTTTTGTGAGATTGCTGTACAAAACTTCTATTAGTCGGTTTGAATTCAACCAGTTCCTACAATGCCGTTCCACCCATCATTTTTTTTACATAGTTGAACTTGGTGGATTGTTAACAGAGGTCCTAGATCAAATGTTCAAAACTGTGAATTCTTGGAGTGAGACTTTCTTTTTGCAAATTCCAATTTCATTCATGAGAACATAAGATATCCACATTGGCAGTCCCCACCCCTTTCATTGCACACCTTTTAGCTCTCTCCCCCAAAGTTAATATATTTATTAAGGTTTAGTTTCCATTTTGAAGTATACGTATACGGCATTATTTTCGTATCCGTAATAGTGTGAAAAGAAGGCCCAACTCCATGTTGTTTAGGAATAGTGGCGTTGAGTTTCTCAGCTCTTTGCCTTAGGATTAGTCATTTCTATTTCTGGATGGGGGGATGGGGAAGGGGTATAACTCAGTGGTAGAGTGTCACCTTGACATGGTGGAAGTCAAGTTTGAGCCTGATTATCCCTAAACCCAATGTTAGTTTTTCTATTTTGACTTGCCCCCTGCAGTTATCGAATGAGATGTTGGTCGATGCGTAGGTGGATTGTGCAAGTCATATCCTTTATTTTGTTGTCATTGTAAAATAGAAGTGTTGAAGAAGAGAAAAAAATCATGTTATCGATTTTGATTTTTGTCCCTATTTGTGTCAATTCTGTTGCAATTGATCTCCCACTGGTTCTTCCTTAGTTCAAGATTATTTTTGCATTATTTGGTATCAGAGCTATAGAGATGATTTCAAACGAATCAATCTGGACCTTTATGAGCACTATATGTTATTTCTACATTTGTCAAAGTCAAATGTTTTCAATCCTTGTAGAGTTGATGTAGATAAGATAAGTTCTAGCACAAGTATTCACCGCAAAACAAGCTCAAATCCTAGTCTAATGGGTTAAATAAGTAGCCTAATGGAATATAGGTCATGAGCTGTATTTTTTTTTAATGTTTTCTATTTTAGTGAGCTTATTTTGAGGGCAAGCCTTGGTGTGACGGTAAGGTTGTCATTTTTTAACTTGGTGGTCATGGGATTGAATCCTGGAAACAACCTCTCCACATTGTGGGGGTCAGGCTGCATACGTTCTACCATCCTCAGACGCTGCAGTAGCGGGAGCCTCGTGCACTGGGATGCCATTTTTTATATTTTAGTGAGCCTATTTTGAAAGCCTCATATGTAGGGGATAAGTGGCCCATATGAATTTAATTGGTTAGTTAGAATTCTTGGAGATGTCCACCGATTAATGGAGTTTGTTTCATTATTATTTTAATTATTTTCATTGTTAGTGGAGAAAGACCTTGAAAATGTAAAGTTCATTAAATGCGTGGAAAATAATCCCAATGTAAGTTTTTGGAAATGTACATGCCATTAAGTATAGGAGAAAGTTCCAATGAAGGTCTCAAATCCTCTTAGCCTATAAAGAGGTGACTGTAAGCACTTAAAAGAAGAATTGAAAAACGAAATTGGTTTATCCTAATCTTCAGTGAGAAGCAGAACTGCAGTGAGACATTGTTCCTGATGAGAAGATGGGATTGATCGGTGAGATGTTGCTCGAAGCTTATGTGGATGCCCAAGTCATATCCTTTTATTTTGCTTTCATCGTTAAGAAAACTAAGGAAAGCATTGGAAAAGAAAAAAAAAATCCTGTTATCAACTTTGATATTCTATCTATTTTTGTCGATTTTATTGCAATTGATCTCCCACTAGTTCTATCTTGGTTCGAGATTGGTTCTGCATTATTTGGTATTAGAGCTATGGAGATGATTCAAGCGCATCAATGAAGGCATGTACATTTCCAAAGGCTTACATTGGGATTGTTTTCCATGTATTTAATGAAAAACGAAATTGGTTTATCCTAATATTCAGTGAGAAGCAGAGCTGCAATGAGACACTGTTCCTGATGATAAGCTGGGATTGATCAATGAGATGTTGGTCGATGCTTATGTGGGATGCCCAAGTCATATCAAAGGAAAGCATTGGAAAAGAAAAAAAATCCTATTGTCAATTTTGTTTTTCTGTCTATTTTTGTCGATTCTATTGCAATTGTTCTCCCACTAGTTCTTTCTTGGTTCGAGATTGATTTTGCATTATTTGGTGTCAGAGCTATGGAGATGATTCAAGCGCATCAATTTGGACTTTTATGAGCATTATATGTCCTTGCTACATTCATCAAAGTCGAATGTTTCAAGTTGGGGAGAGCTGATGTAGATAAGATAATATTCAACGCAAGTATTCACCCCGGAACAAGCCCAAATCCTAGTGTACTGTGTTAAAAACAATTTCATTCCAAAAAAAGAACAAAATCATAAACTTATCCCCATTTAAAATTGTGAAAATACTCTTAAAAACAAAATCACAATGTTATCCCCAAGAAAGAACTAACTTATGCCTGCAATTTTGAACCAGTATAAAGAGTGCAAAGTAAAACCCAAAACAACTAAACCCCTCATTGGTTGGTTCCCCATCATGGTGGGTTTTGGAATTCCGGTTATGTGATATTACCTTCGCCCAAAGAGAGAGAGAGAGAGTGAGAGAGAAAGGAAATGAGATTTCCTTTGTTAATCATCAAGTGTTCAATCATTTATTAATCATTGATTGGTTTTAGTTATCATCTTCTAGTTATCTAGTTCATTAGTTCTTTCAAATTCTTAGTGAATTAATACTTTTGGTTTCCTAGAGGCTTAGGATGACATTTTGACAAGTGTAATTAGTTTGGCCCTTTATCCTATATTCAAAACAAAAACGTTATTTTCACTATTTCTGAAAGTTCCTAGACTTTCGTTACAGTCGGGAGATTTTATTTGGTCTTTCTCTGTGTTTCTTGTATTCTTGTTATGCTTCTCTACTTCAAAAGGTTAGTTCTTTTTGGTAACATGCCTCCTCCTACTAATAGTTTGATTTCCCTACTTCAACTCAGGAAGCAATTGCTGGTAAATGTAACGTCGTTTGCACATCTACGGACCTTCAAAACCCACAGCCTTCAAAGGAAGAGCTGAGTATGGCTGACTTTATTTTCTATCGTACATTTGATGTTGGGAAATGTACAATATCCGATAAGATAGATGAGAAAGTGGCTGGAATAGAAGGTATGTGTACTATCTTTCTCCAACCTCCTCGAGTTGGTTTATAATTGCATAACAAGGACTTAGGCATGTTTGTCGTTGTTTGACATGGGAACCTAAATTTTGACATGCATGCATGTCCATAAGTATATTTAACTATTATGTTTGTCCTATTCGAACAAGGAATCACTTATCAATTGGAAGGGTGTTTCCTTGATAGGCTTGTTTGGAGAGGGTCTCCAAATGGGAAACACATCTGCCAGTGGCATGTCTAATGGGGCTGAAATTTTGTGAACATGTAAATCCCAAGGTTACTTACGTTTCAAGTTTCAGCCCATTCAAAGTTGGCCAAGTGGAAAAATGAAGCTTTGAAAAATCTAGGCCCACATGAGTGCACATGTGACTACGTGGATAACTGAAAAATGACAAGGAAGATGGCTTTATGTGGGAATCTAAAATGATTAAATTTGAGTCTCAAATTTGACATGTGGCACCAATCATTTCTTAGATTTACAATGGTTGGAATTGCCACATCATCTTTCCACATGGCAAAACTAAAGGTGCCATCTGGAGAACCTCTCTAGACATGTCCATCTAAGAGAGGTTTTTTGGACGAGCATCGGTTCTCCCATATGCAATATCAAGGGGGTCCTGAAATTTTGTGTACATGTAGACACCGAAGTCGCTTATATGGCAAGTTTCATCTGAATTGGAGTTGGTCAAGTCACAAATGAAGCTTTGAGAAATCCATGACTATAGGAGGGTGGACGCCAAGAGATGGACGATTGAAAAATACAGGGGGAGATTCCCTTACATGGTGGTTATTATGATTGAATTTGAGTCTCAAATTAGACATATGGTCGATCCAGAGAATATCCAGTGGTGAGAATGGTCATGTCATCTTTCCGCATGAAAAAAATTAGGGTTGCCCGTATGGGGAACCTCTCCAGACATGCCCGTCCTGGTTCAAATTAGACACGTGGTCGATCCAGTTGATTTCCAATGATGGGAATGACCACCCTGTGGCAAAAATGGGGGTGCATTCTGGGGAATCTTCCTAGGTGTGCTCGTCTGGGAAACTTCTCTAGAAATGCTTATCTTGGCTCAATTTAGACACGTGATTGATTTATATGATATCCAATGGTGGGAATGGGCATGCCATCTTTCCCCCTGGCAAAATTATGGGTGCCCCGCTTGGTGAATCTCTCTTGATGTTCCTGTTTGCGTAACCTCTCTGGACATGCCCGTCCAGGCTCAAATTAGACCCATGACCGATCCAATTGATATCCTATGTTGGGAATTGCCATGCATCTTTCCACATGGCAAAGAATTATGGGTTCCCGCCTGGGGAATCTCTCCGAATTTGCCCGTCTGGGGAACATCTCTTGACGTGTAAACTTGTGCCCTTTTGAATTATGACGATAGTTATTGGTCATAGCGAAAATCCGCACTGTTTGGTGATTTCAATTTTTCTTAAGAAGTATGATTTTGGATAGTGGCGAAAGATCCATGTAGCCGACCCATTGAGTTGGGATAACGTGAGTTGAGTTGACTGCAACGCATGTGATTTTTATATGGATGCAGCTGTTTTTTATTTGAATCACTGATATTCATTTGATTGTGGTACTAGTCAAAGTAAATTTTTTTTTTGACTAGAATCACCTAATTTCTATTTAAAAATGAAGCCATGATGTAGGCAATCACCTTGGTATGGCAGCAGTCATGTTTTCTTTTCATGAAACTACATACAATTGTGAACACCCCCCCCCCCCCCCCCTCCTACAAAAAAAAGTACGGATCTTCACTCCCACTCCTTTTTTTTTAAATTTTTTCAAAAGAAAACTCCATGAAGTGCCTGGAATATTGGCAGACATTTCAGTGTCTGATACTATTGAAACATAAGAAATAACAAACAAGAGTCTCCATGTTATGTATGTTTTCTAAGTTACTTGAATTATTGTGATGTTTCTGATGGGTTGATGTGACTTAATGTGTCACAGTGAGGTTTTTCTATAACCAAAAAGAGTGTAAAGACCCAAGTGAAATTCCTGAACCTGGTACAGACAGCAGAAAAGAAAACATGAGAGTACTAGCAATTAATGAAGCACCTCAATCATCTCCCAAGCCAAACTCAATAGAGTCACTTGAGGATTTATTGTCAGATGGCAAGAGGGGGACCTCGGTGGAGAAAGGAAATGCTGGCATGAAATCTTCATTGGAAACTTCACTTGGAGGAAGATCTGTTTCTGGTACTGGTGTAGAGATGAAGGAAACAGCAACTGCTCTTGATAAACGGGGACCTGTTTCAGATGAAAAGATCAAATTCAAACCCGTGTCTGATTCTGAGGATGCCGAGGATAAAGCTGATCAGACTCCCACCAATAGAGTTGAAGAAAAGGGAAAAGTAAAGTTGGCAAAATTTTCGGATACATTGGATGCGAGACCTGCTAAGAAAGCAAGGCTAGACAGCTCAGTTAAGTCATCTGAGGAACTACATCGTAATATCTCGTCTTCGCCCGCACTTGAGAAGGATAAGAGCGGAAATATTGTACATAATCAAAGAACTGATTCTAATGAGGATGACAAAAAGGCTGGCGTGACAAATGGCAGGGGTTCTGATTATAAAAGAAAAACTAAATCCGTTGAGGATTCTCTTGGACCTGAAAAGGTCATTCGTAAGAAGGTCAAGCCTGATGAAAAGCAATCCAGACTTTCTAATGGAACCTTGCCTAAAACAGCCGCTACTCATGCTCGAGAGAAGGATATTAAAACTGATGGTGAAGTATCAGAATCAGTCAGAAAGCCAGACTATGTAAGTTCAACAATAAGGATTAGTATTTAGTTGCTGAGAGGGGGATGTATTTTGAGTCTAATGTTAAATGAATTCAGCATTTTGGAATCTTATCTTTAACTGCTTAACATGCCTGTCAATTGTTTTGAAAGTTTTTAATTTAATGGTTTGATATCTTTATTTTGCGCTTAATGGAAAGTTTTCATGATTATTATTTTTGGTATGTTATGTGGCTTTCTTTTGGCATTCTCTGGGAAAATTACATTTCCTTAATTTGTTTCTGACTTATCTAATGTGAGCCATTTTTCCCTTTGAGGGTCGTTGAGATACTCTTTATGCGCAGCTCCTGCGTTATGCCTTTAGCGACTTTTCCATCTTCCTTCGAGTGTATCGTGAAGAGGTTTTGTCCTTTTCATCTCCTCTACTTTCAGCAGTGTTTTTAAGGGATCCTGAGTTTCATATCCTACAGCAAGATATGATATGAGAAGGTGGATTTTGGTGGAAAGGTTTCTTGGGTCACCACTGATGAAACAGATTTTTTTTGTGCCTTATAATATCTGGTGTGGAACTGAATTCACAACTCTATCTAGAAAACAGAGAGCTATTCTAACTCTAGGATATAAAACAAGAAAGGAACTAATAGATAAGAAAACTAGAGATAAAGGTAGGAAATAGAAGAAGGATAGAGACATAGATGAGAGACCGCGATAGGGGGACCCCCCCCCCCTATCGCGGTGGTCCCCCTATCGCGGTACACCAGTAATTATACCCCCATGGTACTGGGGTTTAATCGCTAACAAAAACAATGCAAGTAATAGTGTTTTAAAATGTTGTAATAACATTCAAGAAACTACAGATCTTAGATATATTGGAAAATTAGGATGTTTGAAGTAAATGAAGCTTTAAAGAAGATGGAAATAAGTAAAATAGTATGTCCAAACGGTATTCTAGTGAAGGCGTAGAGGAATTTAGGAATTAGTGGATAATGGCTTATTAAGTTATTTAATAAGATTATGAGCACAAGAAAAATGGCAGATGAATAGAGGAGAAGCATTGTTCTGATTTATTAAAATAAAGGGGATATTCTAAGCTGTAATAACTATCAAAGAATAGAATTTATGTGTGATACTATAACATTATATGGAGGAGAGCAATTCAAACTCGTCTGAGACAAAAAATTAACATTTCGGATAACCAATCCTGTTTTATGTCAAGCTGAAGCTGATGAACCACAAAAACTAATGGAAAGATTTTGAGAATGTTAGAAGGATCTCCATGTGGTCTTTTTTGACTTAGAAAAAGTGTATTATAAAATCCATTGCCATATTATTTGGCTAGTGTTAGAGAAGAATAGTGTTTCGAGTAAATATGTGTATAATTGTGACTAGTGTAAGAACTATGGTGTGATAGAGTAGTGAATGCCCAATTGCAGTTGGATTACATAAAGGTTCAGCTCTAAGGTTGTATTTGTTTGCGCTAATCATAGATGAGCTGACTAGAGACATTTGAGATCAGATCCGTTGTTGTATTCTTTTTGTTGATGATATTGTTTTGGTGGATGTAACGAAAATAAGGATAAACATGAAGTTGGAATTATGGAGATCGACCTGGAGTAAAAAATTTTTAAGATAAGTATTACAAACATAGAGTATATGGTGTTTAGCTTTAGCAACAATTGGACTGATACCGTAGGGAGAAAATTCTAGGTATGTAGTTTCAATCATAAATAGTGAAGGAGAATAGAGGATAATGTTGTACAAAGAACTAGAATAGGGTGGATGAAGTGGAAGGGTGTGTCTAGAGTGTCGTGTGATCAATTTGTTCCTGTAAAACTCTAAAGGAAAATTTTATAGGACTGTTATACGAAACACATTGACATAGGGGGCTTAATGTTGGGTAGTGAAGAAACAACAAATAAACTAACTTAGTATTAGCTGAAATGAGGATGTGAATATGGATGAGTGGTAAAACTAGAAAGGATAAAAGAAGGAATTAACAAATTAGCCATATTTTAGGAGTAGCTAAGTAGCTCCAGCACATGATAAGTTGCAAGGAAGTTGATTGAGGTGCCATGGACATGTGCAATAGAGGCCTTTGAATGCTCAAATATGAAGGAGTGGCTTAATTATTCATATAATGAAGGAATTAAAAGAGCTAGGGTATCCATCCAAAAAAAAAAAAGAGCTTGGGGCTCGTAAAAAGTATGATCGTGAATGGAGCTGATTGGAATAAAAAGGATCCATGTAGCTGACCCCATTTAGTTGGGGGATAAGAGGCTGAAGTGGAAGGCTGCGTTTGGAGTGTCTTCTAATCGATGTGTTGCCATAAAAACTCAAAGGAAAATTTTATACGACAGTTATGCGACCGCCATTGACATATGAGGCTGAATGTTAGGTAGTGAAGAAACAACATATAAACAAACTTAGTATAACTTAAATGAGGATGTGAAGACGGCTGAGTGGTAAAACTGGAAAGGACAAAATAATGAATGAACAAATTATCTATAATTTAGGACTAGCTAAGTAGCTCCAATACATGATAAGTTGCAAGAAAGGTGGCATGGACATGTGCAACAGAGGCCTTTGAATGCTCCAATATGGAGGAGTGGCTTAATTCATATATTGAAGGAATTAAAAGAGCCAGGGGTACCTATCCCAAAAAAAAAAAGAAAAGACAAAAAAAGAGAGCTTATGGCTCGTAACGCGTATGACTGTGAACAAAGCTGGGGATAAGAGGCTGAGTTGGGATGAGTTGCTGGATTTTGGTTCTTTCTCCATTGGGGTAGGTTTATAAGAAAATATACTGATTGAATTTTCCATATTTGTTTCATCAGTATTCAATTAATTTTTCGGTATGATTTGAATATTGGTATTTTGACGTACTTAAGTGTTTTCTTATTGTTTTCATATTGTAAACAAACTGTTTTCATTCTGCAAGTGACTTTATATTAAATAATTAGGAAAAGGATCATTACCCAGTGCTGAACCTGCCTATGCGTGGTCTTGGGACTAGTGTGTCTGGAGTTGGTCCTAACCTTTGGCACTTTTGTATAACGTGTGCATCTGCCCTGACATTCAGAACTTTCTTCCATTGCTCTAAGAAATGGTCCCTACTTTATATTAAATAATATGCTTCATTATTGCTTCACTGATTATTGCAGTACTTTTATTTTGGGTATACGTCTAATCTTTCTTACGAATTCATATTCTGTATGATTTTTAACAGGACAGAAGCAAATGGTTCAAGGGACTTGTAAGTAGTAATGCCTTATAGCATTTATGCATAGTCTTTATTTTCCTCTATTCATTTGCAGATGATCTCTATAACATAAATGTTCACATAAATTGTCTGTTGTATGTAAGCAGTATCTTAGCTGATCCTGTTTAGCTTGGATAAGTCTTTGTTGGTAATGTTTTCAATCATTCATTGTCTATGATTCTTTAGGTTTTTGGTTTCTATGAGTCATCTCAGAAGATTGATAAAGTGTTTCTATACCGGAGGCATGTGCATCCTCATTGACCTGTTACTATGTGTTGGATCCCTAAAGTTCTTCATCTATACCCATGTCAAACATTGCTAATGTTAGCATTAATAGCCAATTTAGTCGTTACATTCCTAAAGAACTTCAAGACACACCTCATTATTGGACTTGGACTAGATATCTGGATTTGGCTCCAACTTGACCACCACACTGGCACTGCTTTTATAAAGTCTTGATCTGTGTTTATAGGTACCTGGGATTTAGATAATAAGTTGTAAATGGCTTATAGAATTTATCAATGCCTATGAACAGCTAAATCTAAATTTAAAGTAATTTGACGTATGTATGTTAACATAATAAACTCACCAACTTTATGCAGTGGATGCATGAGTTGAAGCTCCCAGCAATCCTGATAATTCTGTTGGTAGGCCTTGTCTCCACGTGGCATTGTTACTTGTACATGGTCCTTCATTATCTCGGCAGCTGCATACAAGTGATGCAAGGTCGGCTTTTTTTCAGAGTCAACCATCTTGAAGGCCATCACAGCTGGCTCTAATATTATAACCACCTTCTTCAGACTCTGTCAGAGAATATTGGTTGCTTGTGCTTCCCTACCTCCTCTCAAATTCAACTACCTCCACCCAAACAAGTCAAGCTAACATAATCTCAGTCCAACCTTCTTTGCCTCAAAGCTTTTGAAAGCAATGTTGTTTGTGACGAATTGAGTAATTTCGGATCTCACCAAATCCCCACCACACTTGCTCTCAATAGCTGCAGTGCATATCCATCAATCCATGGTTGTATAGAAAGGTGGTCACTTGTTTTGCCCTCTTTACCAATTACCACTCTAACCAAAACCTCTTTCCCGTGGCCTTTGGCATGAGGGTAACGTGGTCGGCTGCATATGAAGTCTTGAACAGCAATATCTATTGTTGGTCAACCTCTCCCTAGCCTTATTGAAGTTGCTCCCATTGTCCATTTACTTGGACAATGTTCTCTACGCTACCTCCTGGACCATCCACCACCTTCAACAATTTGCTGATATGCTTTACATCCTTCCTATCCCTAGATGCATTCATTGATTTGAGGAAAACTGTCCTACCATCACATTATACTATAAAGTTGATGATGGACTATTTGGTGGCCCATAATTTGCATACATCGTTGAAGCCCCTAATTATATTCCTCGAGCTCGATTCTCTAGTGGGCAAATATGTGTTCATGAGCTCATATTAAGTGGGCCTCTTCACTCATGTTAGCCTATGGTATCTATCATATTCTGAATTTTTGATAGTAGGGTCCCTTAGTGGCATGCGCAGTTGTCAAGGCGTCGCCTAGGCGTCCAGGCGTGATTCCAGGGCTTGGGCGCCTGGGCGCCTTATTAGTCGCCCAGGCTCTCTGGGCGTCGCCTTGGGCGCCCAGAATGCCTGGGCGGTCGCATTGGGTCTTATATGTGTTTTTTTTCCCTTTGATCTCTGAATTTGCTTTACAAGATTTATTAAGCTAGACAAGAACAACATTTATCAAACAGTACTTATTTATGACTAATATCATTTAAGTGAATGTTTTACTTAAGATATTATTCATAAATAAGCAAATACCTCCTATTTGAATCCAATAAAAATAGTCTAAAATTCAAATTCTAGAAGGATAAAAAGTCAACCCTCCAGTTCAAGAACAAAAATCGTATTTTTGGATGCGGGGGCGATTTTCAACTTCCAAATGCTAGGCTTTTTTTCCAAATATAAAAATTCCATAAATCTTTTTATAGTAAAGCATCACTAAAAACCAAGAGCACGCCAAAATAATCTATTGCTTTGATGTCAAAAAAATAATTTACATTCAGACGATTTGATGCAGTCCAAGGACCAGCCGTGGGACAGCCCAGGATGGTCAACATGGGCCCAACCCACACTGTTCACGTGAACACTGTTCACGCGGTACTGTTCACGTGAACACGTTCACGCGGTACTGTTCACGTGAACAGTACCAACAGCAGATTTCACTCTTTTTATTCTTTCCTAAAAATAGTGTAGTTATTTGGAATTTTAATTGTTTGGAAACTAAAAACTTTCTTAAATTTAGTTTCCTAAAAGTGTTTAGAAACTTTCCTATTTTCAGATTTAGAAAGTTATCTTTCCATTGTATTAAAACCTTCCTATGTTATAAAAAAGAGTGAAAATCTGCTGTTGGTACTGTTCACGTGAACAGTACCGCGTGTTCACGTGAACAGTACCGCGTGAACAGTGTTCACGTGAACAGTGTGGGTTGGGCCCATGTTGACACATCCTTGGGCTGATCCACTACTGACTGGTCCTTGGACTGCATCACGATTTTAAACAGCATTCGCATACTCCGAACAAGGTTTGACTGGAGTGTAACTCCTTTATTATAACTTAGATTCAAGCAATCTTAGAGTTGTTGGAAAGCTGATTATACTAGTTTTGCAACGAATTCGAGATTGCTTGAATCCAAAGTATATTAAAGGAGTTACGATCCAGTTAAATTTGTTAGAAATAAGCAAATTCATGAAAATGATGGGATTAAAGGAGTTGCGCTTGGATGTGGTGGCAAGAGAGCCATTTCGGCATAGTTTCCCCCACCTTATCCTTCTAATTAAACCACATATGCTTCAACTTTTCTGCCTATTATCTCGAGTCATGAAAATGATGGGATTTAACTTGAGGATCTCAATGAGATACTCATTTGTTGGTACTGGGTCTGCCTTTACACTATGATTTGCTCATAGGAATCTCCATGTGCCTATGCTTATTCTTGCCCTTATCCTACCCTTTTAGACCCACCACCATTGTCACCAGCTTCATAAGAACTAGATCCTCCACTGGTCTCTCTGCCTCTATCCTGCTTCCGATAGTGGTAGCTTTGTTGTCAACCTTGGCCCCCCATAAGTCTCTATCCTTTGCCTTCGTTTCCACTAGGGTCGTCCAAGGAGTTGCTTAAGCGTCCAGCCGCTGTTGAAATTAGGCTGCCTTGGGCGCCTAGTCTCTCACCTTGTTGGCGTTTGAGGACCCTCCAACGCCTTGGATCGCCTTGTCATTGTTCGCCAATGCAACCTTGGTTTCCACATTTGCAGACATATCTTCACTATCAAAATCATCCACTAAAGCTTTTTGTCTCTCTAGTATGATTCGAGAACTCGGTCGACACCTGAGATAACTTGGTTACGACACCAACTGAGACGAAACCAAATCTCGATGCCAAAATGTTAAATAACTTGATGGGTTTCGACTGTTTCAACCATGATTTTGACTGAAACTTGGTTTTGACTGGCACTTGAAACTAGACCACTTTATAAAATGTACAGTCTATTCGACACCTAGAGCTTGGTTTCGACCTTACAAGTCACAATAGCTAAGGAAACATTGACATGAACAACACTTATTAGGCAAGTCTTATTTATGTCTAATATCATTTAAGTAAATATTTTTTTAATTTTGTGAAACATTTACTTAAGATATTATTCATACAAACACCCTCCATTTGAATCCAATTAAAATAGTCTAATATTCAAATTCGAAAAGGATAAGAAGTTAACTTTCCAGTTTAAAAACAGATACCGATTTTCGGTCGTAGGGCGATTTTCAACTTTCAAATGCTAGTCTTTTCCTCAAATCTAAAAATTTCATAAATCTTATTAGCCTAGGCTTTATGGATTCCAACTTCCGTATGCTAGCCTATCGTGTCTCAAATCTAATAATTTCATAAATTTTTTGGTTGAAATACCAGATATTTAGGTTTTGACATTGGTTAAAATGATATGGCATGTGAATTTACGGGTCTTCGATGTTTAGTTTTTTTTTTCCCCACTGAAATGGACCATATTTTGATGCTATTTTGGCTGTTTTGACCAGGGTCAAAATTCCTGTCAAAACCGAAATGTTGAACCTTGCCTGGAATTTTACGTTTGAACTCTTCCAATTCTGATATTTTTGTTTTAAATCTTAGGTACTTTATATTACCACTATTGTAATTGCCTTATTCTGTTTCAGTTTTTCCAAGATCTGCATCATTTGGATTAGGAAGCCAGAGCTTTCCTTTATTTGGCTTATTTATCGCAGATTTCTACCTGCATTTCATTTTCCCCCTTAAAAGATAATGATATACAGTTTCAATCTTAGATGGTAGAGGGACAATTAATGCAATTGTGAGCCTTTATTTGGAATGACGGAAAATAAATTTGATTTGTGAGATTAAAAGCTTGATATCACTGCCTTAGTCTTACTAAG
The DNA here is from genome assembly GCA_028583415.1 of Protea cynaroides. Lineage (NCBI taxonomy): Eukaryota > Viridiplantae > Streptophyta > Magnoliopsida > Proteales > Proteaceae > Protea > Protea cynaroides. Next base: position 48,472,525 of record CM053267.1, read on the forward strand.
TGTACTGTGCCATACTTAGTTGCTCACAAGCCTTCTTGTAGCACTAAGTCTGCCTAAATCCTCGCCAAGAATGATGAGAACACACAAGAGAGCTTCAAAAGAAAGAACTCTATTGCAAAGAACTCTTCTTACACATTAGTTGCTTGGTTGCTTGAATGCATAGTGCTTTGGCCAAATGAGGCCAACCTTATTTATAGGCACCAAAGGGTACAATGAATAGCTAGGATTTGTACACGTCTCCTATCCAACGGTTATGAACATTCTAGTAGGGGGGTCTAGAACATTCCCACCTCCCTTGAGAACTCTGGAAATGCCTATGTATGTACTAGTATGGAGGCTTCTAGATAACCCTAGATATGTACAAGTGTGTGTAGGTTTCTAGGTAACGGATCAACCACCAACCCATAAGCTATCCCACGGATTGTGTTGGCGGATCAAGTATGCGGGTCGGGACTTGTGACATTGAGCTGTATAAGGACCACAACAATGTACATCTACTACACATAGTAAACCCCTCCCCCCCGGCACGTTCAGGCCCACATACGGCTCTGCACGTGACACTATCATGTGGTAGCGCCATTACATGGCAGCAAGGGTCACAACACGTAGGGGCATAACACATTATACAAACCCCATCGTCACGTGGCACCAGAGGGGACAACACCGCAAAATACAAACCCATCTTAATTACCAAGGATCAAATGCACAACCTCCTGTCTTTGATACCATGTAACAGTAGTCGAATGGCACAACCAATACCTATGTAGGTGAAGAAGTAAAGAGAAGATGAAAGAAGAAGAAGAGGAACAAAGAAAGGGGGGGGGGTAGATCGGATAAAAACTAAATAATCTAACCGACTTCCCCAATAAGTTTATTTATACAATTTGAAGTATATGAAATTACAAGTAATTCTCTGATGTAGCCAAGGTATTTAATGAGATTCAACTTCCAAGACACTCTCCGACAACTCTTTTCTAATGTCGATATTCCAACGGTCATATTTGAACGGATATAATCCAATGGCTCTTTTATATATATATATATATATATATACGTGTGTGTGTTTTAATTTTGGTTTAGAGAGAGAAAATGAATGATTTGTATTTGGGTTTGGGTCCATTACATGTATAAGGGGTTAATATGAAATTGTGTGAGATTAGGATTTCTAGGGTGCTTATATATTGTCTTTATTGGGGAAACCCTAGGCAATGTTAGAGCAAAGGGAAACACTTTGTGAGGTGAGAGAGGTGTTGAGTTTTCTTGGTGAATAAAGAAATTTTCTGATATTTGGGGTGGAGGTAGGCATTCCCGATTGTGTACTGAACCATGGTAAAATCCTCGTATTTTGTGTTTGCTCGGTCTTTGCTTTCTTTCTCATTTGCGCTTTCATCCCTTACAAGTGGTGTCAGAGCCAGGTTAAGATAGATCATAACGGATCTAGAGGAAGGAGGTGCGCAAGGATCCTAAAGAGAAGACATTACAACTGTAGAGCAAGAGTTTTCTCTGGAGATGGTATAGAAGGCAAAGATTGGGTTAATCGGGTGGTGACGAAGGGTTCAAACTTCTCCATAGAACTCTTTAATGGCCATGATGATTTCACCTTGTGACAATAACGGGTGAAGAATATTCTTACGCGGGAGGGGACTGTGAAGGCTCTTAAGAAGAAACCAAACAAGATGAAAAATGTGACGGATGATGAGGGACTAAGTTGAGGGATCTAGCAAATAGTAAGATCTAGTTGTTTTTGGCGGATAGCACTCTTCCTGAGGTCATTGGTTTGGAGGATCCATAATAAGTTTGCTCTTAATGTGAAGATTGAAGAGGAGGACAAGGCACTTCTTCTGTTGGTTTCATTATCTTCTTCATTTGATCACAGTGTGATTATGCTGTTGTTTGGTAAGGATATTTTCAAACTTGATGATGTTATTGCTACTTTGCTGATGAATGAGACGACGAAAAAATAGTGGTGATGGGACTATAAAGAAGGGTAATGCCTTGGTTACAATTGGTGGTCAGGGCAGAGGAAGATCAAATGAGAGACATGAATATGGCAAGAATAGGGTTTGTTCCAAGTCACAAGGTCGCAAAATAATTTGTTATTATTGCGAGGAGGAAGGTCGTATAAAGAGGAAATATCCAAAGCATAAGAAGGTTTGAAAAGAAAAGGAAGAAAAAGAGAATGAAGAAAAATCATCTGCTGCTGCTGTAATGGAATGGTGGAGTGATGGAAATGTCTATCTCACTACTTATCAGGTATGGATATTTTAGGTTGGATTTTAGATTCGGGTTGTTCATTTCATATGTGTTCAGATAGAGAATAGTTTGCTACATATCATGCATATGATAAGGGCACGGTCAGAATGGCAAATGATGCTGAAAGCAAAGTTGTCGGGATTGAGGCTGTACGGATTCACATGTTTGACGGGATTGTGAGAACTATAACTGAGGTTAGACATGTGACAGATTTAAGGAAGAATCTGATTTCATTTGGAACACTGGATTTGAGAGGCTATAGGTGCTCATCTAAAGGTGGAGTTCTCAAGGTCTCCAGAGGGGCCATGGTTTTGATGTAGGGACAGATGGTTGAGAATCTATATAAACTTGCAGGGAGTGTTGAAACAGATGGTGCTTCTGTTGGAACTCAGGAAAGGGGTACAGATGGAAGATAGAAATTGTAGAAAGTTCAAGTTGTGAACAAGTGTAGATCTGGGAAGAAGCAAGTTTCTTTGGCTTTGGATTCTGTGAGTGGAAGTGATATCTTTGCTTATGCCGCAGTAGTGGGAGAAGTGGTTACATCACGTTGTGTGACAGTGAGCTGTACGGGACACCCATACAGGGTGTGGGCTATATCGGTTTGGTGTAGCGGTTTGGCAGAGACAATAGAAGAGTTTACAGAATCGAAGTCAACGGGTTCTTTTTCAAGGTGGCTTCTAGAATTTAAACTACTGGAGGTTTGTTGGGTTGTGTCTTGTATTTTGTGGGGTCCACATAGTTATTGGAGTTGTATTTGTATTTGGGTTTGTAACAAATTGAATAAAAGCAAACCGGAACCGTGAGAGAAAGAGAAGAATAGAAGAAAGGTAGAAGAGGGAAGAATCAACTAACTTGTCTTCCTTCTACACTCCTTTATTTATATGGATAATGAGAAAATAGTAACCATGGTATTTAGGAAACTTTTCTAATTACATAACCCAATTAAAAAAGGAGATCTAACCAACTTAGGAAACAAAGATAAGGCTGTAGTGGAAACAGATCCATTACTTAAATCAAATTAAAAACATCCTAAAATAATAATTATCAAATCTATAGTGGATCCCACATCGCTATACGCTAACACCCCCCTTCAAGCTACCTACTTATATATATATATGCTCAAGTTCATTGAAGAGAGCTCTACCTACCTACTTGTTGCACGTGATGCAACCTAGTATTACCACTATTGTCTGTTAAGTTCATTGAAGAGAGCTCTATCTACCTACTTGTTGCACGTGATGCAACCTATTATTACCACTACTGTTGCTCTATGGTGTCTACTGCTAATATATCTTTGGTGTCTACTGCTTTCAAGCCCTTCTGATCGAGGCCACTGATCAAGAACTGGGTTCTTGAAATCTGCTTACTTGTTGTGACTACCACACTACTGTTTCAAGATCTTCTTCAAAGATCGTATTCAAGATTTGCTGGTCTTGGCTTCAAGAACTGTTGCTCAAGATTTTTTTTTACTGCTGCCTCTACTACCTGATGCAGCCTTTACTACCTGCACCTAATGCGATCTCTATTATTTGGTTCACAGTGGCCTATACTGTACTGTTGTCATTATTTGGTGTCTGCTTTATTGTTGATGCTACTTCTACTTGGTTCACAGTAACCTATACTGTGCTACTATTACTGCTGCTGCCCTTGCTGTTGCTACAACTACTGTTGCTACTGCTATATTGTTCCAAGGCTCCAGCTTGAGGGGGGTGTTAGCGTATAGCAATGTAGGATCCACTATAGATTTGATATTTATTATTTTAGGATATATATATATATATATATATATCTCCTCTCACGTGAACATTCCATGTGGACAAATAACGGAGAGGAACACTCAACGAGAACAACTACAAATAAGAGCCCAATAATCTTCAAGCACCCAAAGCAATAAATTGCAAACCATAACCGTGAGAGAAAGAGAAGAATAGAAGAAAGGTAGAAGAGAGAAGAATCAACTAACTTCTCCTCCTATACTCCATTATTTATATTGATAAAGAAAAAATTGTAACAATGGTATTTAGGAAATTTTCCTAATTACATAACCCAACTAAGAAAGGAGACCTAACCAACTTAGGATACAAAGATGAGGCTGTAGTGGAAATAGATCCACTACTCACATCAAATAGAAAACAACCTAAAATAATAAATATCAAATCTATAGTGGATCCCACATCTCTATACGCTAACAGGGTTTGGGTCCATTACATGTACAAAGGGTTAATCTGTAATTGTCTGGGATTAGGGTTTCTAGGGTGCTTATATATTGTCTCTATTGGGAATACCCTAGGCAAGGATAGAGCAAAGGGAAACACTTTGTGAGGTGGAGAGAGGTGTGGAGTTTGCTTGGTGAATAAAGAAATTCTCCGATTATCTAGGGTGGAGGTAGGCATTCCAGATTGGGTGCTGAACCACGGTAAAATCCTTGTATTGTGTGTTTGCTCGGTTTTCGCTTTGTTTCTCGTTTGCGCTTTGATCTCTAATCTGGAGGTCCTTTAATGATTAGTGAGTCTCATACTTGGGTTGGGTGAGTCCCCAAGAGATCCCTAGTTAACTGGTCATTTCTGATCTTTGGGTTTAGTGGCTCCCCTATGACCCTTGTTATCATGAAGTGTTTGTCATTTTGGAATAAATTAGCTCTTTTTTTTATTTATATTTTGCATTTCGCTTTTTGGCCTTTATCAACTTGGTATCAGAGCAAGTTCCGGTTCCTTTGGCGAATAATTTATTGTCTGATGGAAAAACAAATCGATTCTAAGCTCAATCAAAGTAATAAATGAGCTTCAATTTCCAAGGCACTCTCTAACAAGTCTTTTCTAACGGTTATATTCCAATGGTCATTCTAACAATTATATTCTAACGGCTATATTCCAACAACTCTCTCTCTCTCTCTCTATATATATATATATTTGAATTTGATTTAAAGAGAGAGAGATGAGGTATGCCAATATGAGCCCTCTTGATGAGTGGAGGTCCTCTGATGGTAAGTGAGTCCCCAAGAAACCTCGAGTTAAGTGGTTCCCTATGACCTTTGTTATCCTGAAGTTTTGTCATTTTGGAATGAATTAGTTCCTTCCTTTTTTTTTTTTTTGCATTTCCCTTTTTGGCTTGCATCAGTCTCCAACTTGTAGATTAATTACCCGTAAGTCCTTAAAACCGAAAAATATTCCTAAAAGATTGAGAGATGTTGAAGCTGCATCATAGTTGTTAAGGTGTCGCTTAGTTGTCCAAGCGCCAAAATTTGAGCTGGGCGGCCAAACACCTTGTGAATGTTTGCAAGGTGGTCGCCTAGGCAGTTTGGGCGTCGCCTTGGACGCCCAGAATGCTTGAGCGGCCGCCTTATTTTCAAATTTTTTTTTCTAATAGTTTTCATTGATCTTTGGATTTTTATTAGGCTAAACAGGAACAACGTTTATCAGACAATACTTATTTATGACTAATATCATTTAAGTAAATGTTTTACTTAAGATATTATTCATAAATAAGCAATTACCCCCTCATTTGAATCCAATAAAAATAGTCTAAAATTCAAATTCTAGAAGGATAAAAAGTTAACTCTCCAGTTTAAGAACAAAAATCGTATTTTTGGGTGGGGGCAATTTTCAACTTTCCAACGCTAGGCTTTTTTCCAAATATAAAAATTTCATAAATCTTATTATAGTAAAGCATCACTAGAAAACAAGAGCGCCCCAAAATAATCTCTTACTTTGCTGCCTAAAAAATAATTTACATTCAGACGACTTCAAACAACATTCGTGTACTTCGAACAAGGTTTGACTGGAGTGTAACTCTTTCATTATAACTCGGATTCAAGCAATCTCGGATTTGTTGGAAAACTGATTATGCTAACTTTGCAACGAATTCAAGATTGCTTGAATCCGAACTATATTAAAGGAGTTACTCTCCGGTCAAATTTGTTAAATGTACGTAAATGCTAATCATAAACATGTGTTGCCTACTTAACTCTAGACATAATCACAGGTCTCAGCGTACACTAGCAAACTTGGGTCCACACCATATATTGTCATTTTGGATGTTTTATTTAAGGTAATGTGGGAATATGTGTAAAATGGTTAAAATAGGGTATAAAAAAAAACTCAGATCAAGAGAAACACTTTTGGGCTCTCGAAACCAAGCTTTGAGGATATATCTTAGTTTCGAGGATGGTTGAAATCGACCTCGAAACCGGCACCTCGAACCTTGGGTACAAGCTTACTTTTAGAAGAATAGAGGCACAAGCACTTATTTTGGTATCATAGAGGTAAGTAATATTATAGTCTTCCTCTTTGCAATCTTGTTCTTACTTATATGCTAGGATGTTCTAAAATCTAACTTCTTACTTTATTGATTTGTGATTCTTTGTTTAATATAAATATGTTTTTTTATGTCCTATACTTTATTCATTATTTGTTGCTTTGTTGGTTTTCTCCTTTATTAATTAAGTTATGTCTTAAATGTTGATTATTCTTGTAGAATCCTGCATATATATAAACATTAATATAGCATTAATATTTTATAAATAAAAAAAATACATTGGGAATGCCTTGGTCACCTAGGCAACGCCTAGGTAGGTGCCTTGGAGCCCAGGTCGTTTTGTCGCCTTGACAACTATGAGCTGCATAGATTATTTGCATTGTGCTACCCCTCTTGCAGTCATGGAATCAAGTATCGAAATGATACACACCATCTCGGTCGTTACGTATCGGTATCGACAGTAGTCGATACGATACAAGCCGATTCGTATCTTGATTTTTAAAAGAAGTATGGTATTGTAGTGTATCGACCGTATCTAACCGATACGGGTCGTTACATGCCGATACACTTGATATACACAGATACCCTTCTGATACGGCCGATACAAAAAAATTTTCCATTTTCTCATTCTAAAAATTGGGAGAAAAAAAAAGAAACGTATCGACCTGTATCAGTTAGTATCGACTTGTATCGGCCAGTTACAGTCCGATACACATTTAAAAAAAAAAAACCTTGCAGAAATAGGGTCGGCCAAGAAGGAAGAAAAAGAGGAGGGAGAAGAAGAAAGAGGGGAAGAAGAAGAAGAAGAAGAGGAAGGAAAAAAAAAGTACTAACCTGTTGTGAGGGTAGGCTCCCCTCATGGCCAGTTGTGGTTTTCCCTAAAAATCAGAGATGGACAAGCTTGGATCTACACTCTGTTCATCGGGTTTCTTCCAGGTCCTCATTTTACTCTTCTTTTAGCTTTCTACAGATGTAATTTCATTTAGTTATGAGATTTCAGGCATCGGTAGATTTGTTTTTATGAAATTTCAGGCAACTGGACATGGGATTCCAAGCTCTTTCCTTGATGAGTTGCGCAACGTTGCAAAAGAGTTCTTTGATCTTCCAACGGAAGAGAAGCTGAAGTATGCCGGGGTAGATGGCAGCATCGACTCGGAGTGCAGATCCATGGCTCCCCTCCTCACGGCCAAGCTCTCATTTTCAGCTGCAGTTCCTTAGCCCTCTCCTTGCAAATGATGACCTCCAATTTAGGTTTTTCTAGGTTGTTCTATATATATGATACATGGGACACGATCCCATGTATCACATTCTATTATATTAACATACATTGTACATCATTAAAAGTTAAGAAATAGTATTAGTTTTTAAAGAAAAAATAATAAAAATGAGTTAATTGGAGGTAAATTAGTGTAGTTAATGTAAATAATTTTTTTATAATTTATATACATACCTATGATTGGAAGTAATGTATTGACTCCAATCACTTAATGTCTTATAATGAGATCATAAAATTGGTTAATTATAGTGTTTTTATGTTTTAAATTAGTATTTTATATGTTTCTTAAGCATATTTTGCCTGTATCCATGCGTATCCATCGTATCCACGATACGATACTATACGTCTCTTAATTTCAGCTGACCAATACAGTACCGATACACGATACTTGATTCCTTGCCTGCAGTAACACTTGAACACTCCAAGTCATTTTTGTATTGAAAATGTAATTCTCTTCTTTTTCTATTTCAGCCATGGGAGGAAAGAATGCAGACTGCACATGAGCAAGGAACTCTTTTCCTGCTTGCAAATCTGGATCCAGCTTATACTTCAGAAGAAGTAGAGGTAATTGTTGTACACTGGAGATACCATCTTGAGATTTGCACACAAAATATATTTTTTTTTATCATGCGGCAATTGTAGTTTGGCCTTCATTGTGTTTTTCTCTTTTCTCCCCCCCTTCTTTTGATCGACCCATTGTGTTTTTCTTATCTTCTATATTCTTCTTTTAATAACAATGAAAGAATATATCCGTAATAGGATGAACTGTATAAGAGCAAGAGGAGAAGAGATAGCCCTATCTTTGGGAAAGAATATAGAAGATAGACAAAAAGGAATATTTGGTGCATTCCACATATTTTCTTAAATTGATGCAAATTACAGCTGAAAGAATTCCTGTGCAGCTTACATAATTCCTTCCGAACTAGTGACCGGTCCATCATTAAGGATCCGGTTAACTGCTGAAGGCATGGTTTTAGTACTTGGTATCAGACCGTCCGATTCGTATTGGTTTCGGCCAGGGCCAATCCTGATATGATACCCAATCCTTCCTTATTTTTATTCAGTATCAGCCACGAGTCAGCACACCATTGGAGCAGTACCCCATCTTGATCGGTTTTGGCAGCTGCTGATACCGTGTCCAATACCTGGAACTAAAACCTTGGCTGAAGGTGTAGGGGAGGTTTGGAGGTGTCTCATCAGAGATTTGTCTGCTTTCTTTCCCTATACACTGAAAGGCAGAATTTTCTGTAGAATATTCACTTCTTGGGCTTTAAGGTGGAAAATTAGACTGGCTGCATCATGGTGTTGACACCATGTTGCCTCAGAATTTTAAATGGCACTGTACTCTATATCTCTAGTTTTTATTTTTATTCTTACTCTTATCTCTAGTTGTTTGTGGAAAGTATCCTGGATTTAAAGAATTCTCTAAATGAGGCAATTCCAAGTTTTAGAATTTTAATACAGTGTGGCACAGACACTTTTCTGATGAGGCAGCCATTGGTAGAATCCATATTCTTCTTTAGCTTTTATTTTTTTTTCTATTCTATTTCTTTGCTTTTGATTTACCTGAATTTATGGTTGACTATGGTTGGTTTTTTGAATGTCTTAAATCAACGAATGGCAGCTTTCATGGATAGCCTTTGGTTCAAAATCTAACTTCATATTGGCATATGATGCATCAGGAAATAATTTGGGAAGGTTTTGGGGAAAAGTGCACAGCAAAGATGTTACAGTGCAATGCAACTTCTAGCCCCCATTCTGGTATGGCATCAATTGAAGATTAGCTCTTGAAACTATCATTGGTTTATTGATGCTCCCTTTTGTTCTGTGATAAATCGTGGCGATTTTGAGAGTATTTCTTTAATAATCTGGTTTTAGTTGTCAAAGTGAATTCTGCTCAAGTTCACGTATTGGTAACTGAGCCTATGGTGTTGTATATTCTAGGTCAAGCTTTGGTAATTTTCAGGACAAGGGAAGTAGGAGAGATGGCTATAAGAAAATTAGATGAAGGATGTCTTTTGCTACCAAATGGGAGGTATACTTTTGATGTAACTATTATATATGTTGCTAATTGTTGTGATTTTTAATTCCTGTTACTCTAGATTTTTCTATTCATGGATTATTTTGCATTTTTGTAGTACATTTTTTTGTCCCTCTTTCTAATCTATAAATTAGTAGGCTATGGCGTAGTGGAGTCGGCGACTTTATTCTTATACAACATGGTTGAAGTGTAGAACATTTCCGCTGCATACAAAGTTATGAAACATGCAATATGGTTGCTAGATATTGATGATACAGGATCTCCCACTCGCACACACATGCGCACATGCACACACAGTTTTAACATGTTACATAAGTGATAGAGGAAACATTAAATACAGGGGACATAAGGCAACATAAAAGCAGTGAGAGTAGGAAACTTAAGAAAGGAGAAGATATAGTTTGTTACATGATCCTATCCAGTTTTAATGTGGGTAGGTACTCCCCTTTTTTTCCTATGTGATCTTTTTTGGTTTCTCCGGGCTGTCCCTATGGGCTGCCGTCTTGTATCCTCCTTGGATGTTGTTATTCCACCCCCCCCCCCCCCCCCCAAAAAAAAGAAAAAAAAAGGGGTAAAAGTTAAGTAAACAAAACTGAACATAAAAGAAGCTCTGGGAGAGGAAAAATTAAATAGAAGTCAATAAAATTTGGAGCATGTGCACAGAGAGGGAGAAAGGGGGGGTAGGCATTGCTAATTTGAGTCATTAATTGATGCTCCACTCCTAAGTAAACAGAGGTGTAGCCATTGCCAACTGGGGTAATTAATAAGACCCTTTTGGGAAAATAGCTTCAGCCTTTCAGTGACAAACTGGAAAGTATGGTTGATGCAGGAGCAATCACATGGTTGAATCGAGTTGACTCGACCTGGAAACCCAGGCCACGTTGGACCGGGACCAAACTGACTGAGTTTGGGTCCAGTAGGGTTGTTAGGAGGTTTTGTTAATTATTTGGGTTATTTAATGTTTTTGATTCTATTTTATTCAGTTTTTTTATTTTATTCTTGTAGTTATATGTAGGGAGCGTTTAAGTTATCTTTGAGTTTTAGAGCTAGAATAGGATTTTAATTTCTGTTTTAGGGATCAATTAGGATTCTATTTTCAGTTTTATTTTGTAAGTTTGCTTGTAATCTTTGACTACTCAGATTTGGAATGGAATGAGTTTGTTTGAGATGTGTGCTGCTGTTGCGTGAGATGGTCGACTGTTTTCTCTCTCCCTTCTCCTTCATTGATTCAGTTCAGATCTCTCCACAGTGTTACCCTGTTATCCTGCAAATGTTTTTTTTCCACTCGCACTATAAGGTGTTGATCAATCTCCTTTGTTACCAACCTATGGTTTTTTCCCTTGGGGCGACCCAAGTAATTTAATGGCTGGATTTTAATACACAGCTGTCAAGCCGTCACCTAGGCACTGGCTAGTATAATACATCGTTTTCTGGTTCACTGTAAGTCTGAAACTTATAATCTGGTTGTGACCTTTAAAATCCCTGGTAGTTACCATCCATGCATAAAATTTAACAGGTGCCATGTGCGAATAACCGGTCAATTTTAGAGTTTCCGATCATTTTGTGAACTCTTGTTTTGGGCAGATTCTGGAATGTTTTTCCGCCCAGACGTTGCCCTTCTAATTGTAGCGAAGCCGAGCCCACGCACTCGATGCTGATCTCCTTAAGGAGCATTTCCCATAGAATTTGATTAAAATTACTCCATCTAATGAGAGGTCGTAGCATCTCGCCCAATTCCAGGGTTCGTGGCATTCCTACGATTGGGTGGGTTACTGCCCTAGTTGGAACGAGTCACAGTTCTGGTTCCATTTAAGTTAGCATTCCTACCAATTCCATTTGGAAGGTTAGCAGTAGATCCTGTTGATTAACTGGTCCTTAATGCTTTCAGTTGGAAAGTCAGCATCTTGAGCCACCTGTTAGTATTTCTTATCTGCTGGTGCTTAATGCTTTCAGTTGGAAAGTCAGCATCTTGAGATACCTGCCAGTTAGTATTTCTTATCTGCTGGTGCTTACTGAAAGAATCTCCAGAATTTACATAATAATGTATTATGAGACACGTATCCAAACAAAAAGTGTTATGAGACCGAGTTTCCGTCGGGCAATATAACTGCTTTCAGATTAAAAGTTCTGTTAGCAAATTTTCATTTATGAGTGGAAACGAAATTATGCCTTTGTCGTTCTTGGAAGCTGGAGGGAGCGGTGATATCACAGTGATGGCAGTTCTTCCGGCGACGACGAGCTTCGGCCTCTTCGCGTTGCACGTTGATGATGATGAGTGGGGCCTTGACAATGAAGAATGAACTGGGGAAGGGTAGGGAGGGATTGCCGAACGAAGAACCTTCAACTTGAAGATGATTTATAAATTAAAAACCCCGTCCGTTTAATATGCAGTTGGAGAGGGGTGTTTCATGTTTGAGGCAAAGCCCCTGTTTTTCTTCACATTAGAGAGATGGGTAGAGTGGAGCCCCTGTTTTTACACAATGAAGAAACGGAACCAGTGTGGGAGACATGATATATATATATATATATATATATATATATATATATATATATATAGCTGGCCCATCTTTCTCTCTGTTTAAGACGCTCGGATAGGTGGAGTGGAATGGGAGCAAAGACTCAAGAGAGAGACCTTTGTCCTTTCTTCTTCTCCATGACGACTGAAAGAACATTAGCCACCTCAACGACATGGTTAATTTTTGAGAATTCAGGTCAAGGATCCAACCTTAGAATCCCAAGTCTTCTCTTGCTCCTTCCTTTATCCTCCTTGCTGTGGCGGCCTGGGTCTGCAGTCCAGTAAGATTCCCACGTGGATGAAGATTTCAGGAAAAGATGTTAAGAAGCTTCGACACGAGGAGGCTGATACATCGGCCATTTAGACAGGAGCAATTATGAGAGCTGAGCCAACGCCGATACCGTCCACGAAGCGGCCTGCCTTGAGGAAGGCATAATTTACAGTGAAACACATCATTAAGGCACCTATGAAGAAGATTACAGCTGCGATGACTATGGTGTAGTGACATCCGAGCCAATCAGATGTTCTTCCAGCTCCGCTGATCCAAAAGAGAGTAGAAGCTGAGGGTTCCAGCCAGGATTTCTACTTGGGTGTTGTTTATGTGGAGATCGTCTTTGATGAACAGTGCTGCTCCACTCATCACTCCATAGTCTGAGCAACACAAGAAAAAAGAATGATGGTTAGACATACTTTAATGATTGCTTAAGATTAGAAACTGAACGGAATAAATACTCGCCATAATCCAATAAAACTGAATACATGGAAGCTATTGTCACACAGCAGAGAGCATATTTATTAGTACGACATTGTCGCTGGAAGATCGTCGGGGTCTTGGGTGCGAGATGCCGGGAGTATGGAAGATGCTCTGCTTCTTCTTTGTTCTCCTCTGTCAGAGCAAAATCAATTATAGGGTTTTTACTCTTTGTAGAAATGCATTTGGGGAAAAGGGTAGGGTAAAAATGATACTAAGGGTAAATAGGACGTTTCAATTTCCATTAAGGGTATTCTTGTCACTAAAATTATTAGTGTTAGTTGACATCATCATTTAACGGCAATCAGTTGACGGAGTGGGTCTTTTTGTTACACGTTTTTTAAATTTGGGGTGGTATGTGTAATTGTCAGAAACTAGTAGATGGTGGGTGTAATTAGTCTAAAACTACAGGGGTAGTATGTGTAATTTTCCCTTAATTATTTGGGAAAAAGGTTTCTTATATTGGGTAAAAATAAAAAATAGAGTACCTATTAATATATTCATTATCATCATAATTTCCTACTTCAAGCCTTACTCACCAATAGGGTTTCGGTTACAGTCAGGTTCTGTTAATGTTATTCTACCAGAGAGGAAAGTAAGGTGGCTTTTGGTAGAAAATACATACCTGAAGTTGGAAAATAGACATTGATCTGATATGCTTTAGGAAACCTTTAAGAAATGGGGTTTAGTTGCGATATCATGTGGGTTTCTTTCAGCCATCACATATTTTCCCATAATTTAATCCAACCTTGTCCCCATATTATAGCTGGGAGAAGCATAGGAATTTCTGCTTGTGCTTGTCCATAAGCTGGAAAAATTCACTCTTGATGGCCTCCTTAAATCCCATCCATTTTTGGCTAAGCTGTATGTTGATTTAATAATTCAGCCGTAGGTCATTTTGATTCATTAAGTAATCTTTCTCGAAGCCATTTTGCCAAGAGAGCCTGATTTCTCTCCTTCAGTTCCTCACGCTCAATACCTTATGTTTTGGGAATTGATACATCATATCCCCATTCTCGACGACGTTTCTTATTTTTTCAAGTTCACATTGAAAATCTTGCAGTAGATTGTCAATTTTCTTGCAAATTTTATGCAGGGCCTTGAAAATGTTGTAGTAGAAAAGCTAGCTGCTTTTATTGGAGTGAGTTTTCTTTCAGTTGTAATTTCTTTACCACCCTTCAAGTTTTTCTTTCTTTCTTTTATAGAGCTGGTTCCCAAAAGGATTCAAGATTTTTGGTAGACCAGCCTCCATTGTTTGCCCTTGTTTTTTCATTGTCATGGCATTCTCTGGCCCCTTATTTGTCACCCATCTGGCCTATCCCTAAATTTTGCAGAATATTTTGATTTTGAATTGTATTATTTGTCTTGTGCTTCCACAACAGCATTGGCTGAATTTGCTATTTGTATATATCTTACCCAGTTGCTTAATACTGCTTTATAGCATGGTTGTTTTTATTGTTTTTTTTAAGGTTCTATTCCATTTGTGTATCCTCCCTGAAGTGGTTTTCTTGAGTGGGACCCCTCGCCCATGTTATCTAGTTAAAATTTAATGGTGGCTCCTTAGGTTACCTGGGATTGGTGGGGGGATGGCATTGAGGGTAATATTTTGTTTTTTTTTATTTGTTTTCTCTGGGCTCTATGTGAAATTATTTGTTTATCAAAGGACTAAAAATGCAACTTCTCATGGATGGCTGAATATAATGATTTGAGTGTTTCTGTACTGGTCTTCAAATGTAATGTAGCGAGCTATCCTAATTTCTCAGTTAAAGAATATGTGGATTTTGAAGCTACTTGACAGGCCCAGAAAAGATGCAAAAATGTTGGGAATATGATTTTTAATATTGCTTTGTTGTTGTTGGTAAAGACTGAACGTTGAGAAGAGTAAACAGAGTATGATCATATACATATGTGATCATATATGTATGGAATTGGTAACAGAACAAGGAAGATAAGCATAATAGATGCTAGAAGTGTATATAAGTATATGCTATGTCAAAACAGAGGAAGGAGAGAGCGGTATCAAAGAAGGATGAAAGAAGAATTTAACAGAAGAAATAACAGAAACAAAAGAGAAGGAACTGACATGTGACTGAAGCTTGAATTTTCTCAATATTTGCTAAAATATGGCCTGCGATGTGGGAAAAAATAGTAGTCAGAAAAGAGAAGATCAAAGGGAAAGATATAGTTAGGAGGAGGAAAAGGTGCAATCAATAGAGAGGAAAAGGGGATTATTAATGGGATTGAATATATTTCTTGAATTCTTTACAAGTCTAACTTTGCAGCTCGTCTCAACTATTTTTAATGGATTTTACCTACCTTTGTATTTGGCAATAAAATCAGTAGGGGACTGATATGAGAGTCTTATTTGTTGGATAAATTGGGGGCCCATGTGGATTGGCTGTCTGCTGAATTTCGAAGCCAAACTCAGTTGAATGGTCGACAGTATATTGAACATTTTTCTTTGTATAATCAGACATCCAGATGTTGGCCAGAGTCGATCTTTTGGTTGTGGCACATGGTGTACTATTATTGGCCTGAAACTTACTAGTCAAGGATGTTGTTGACAACTTGTCTACAAAATTTGATTTCTCAGTTGTCATATTGGGATAAAAGGGGCCCAAAAGTACTCATCAAAGAGGAATCAAAGAAAAAAGAGGTACTTTTCTAGGAATGGTTGTCTAGAGTGCTTTTTGGCGACACCTCTTTAGGTATTCTTGTTTAGAGAAAAATTTCCCTCAAATTTTATGGATAGTTTGTTTCTACTATATTTTAACTGAACTTCTTCTGATTTTCTGTGTTATTTAATTGTTGTGTATTCTCAAGTGTTAAATGTTGTTTAGCTTTTGATGTCTCCAACCTTTTGGCTGCTTCATATGCAGTATCTAGATGATACTCAGTGGTTTTCCTGCCTAACTTGGTGGTTTTGTTCAATTTTCTTGTATTGGACAATGATAAGCATCCAAAATATTTAGATATTTATGTATTATGCTGTTTTAATTTCTCTTGAATCCCATCTTTGGCTCTGTTGTTCATGCATCAGATGGAAAGTGGGATCCTTTCCTTCTGTCATGCTTCAGAATTTATCTTCATGATTATGGTCTTTATATTTTGCATATAGAAGCAAAACTCCATACACGTCAATATTTAGGCGTCACTTTAATGTCACCCCTTTCAATGCTCAATGAATCTTCCTTGCCTTTTCTAATATTTTGGCTTTGCTTTTTTTTATAGACCACTAGTTGGCAGCACAGTTACTCCTCTAATGCCAGGGAAGCCATCCACATTTGCTGGTCATATCTTCGTTGAAAAACTTAAACACCAAATGCAGAGGGAGGAAATGGTACGTGTTTATGCTCTCTTTTTTACAGTTCTTCACTTTATCGGTCTTTTATATTTCTTCGCTTGTGTTCACTATTCCTGTTTTACCAGAAGCGAGCAGTATCAACATCACACTATTCTCAGCCCAACACAATCGAATTTGATATGGCCATGGAATGGAGATTGCTGCAAGCAAGATCTGAAAGCTGGTGGAAGAGTTTGTACAAGGTTCTAAGACCACATCTAATTTTGGATTTGTCTGTCTTTTATATTGTAATGTTTCTTTGTAACTTATTTCTGTTGTTAAAATGGTTATTCTTTGATAGCGGCATGGGGATGAGCTGAAGAAACTTAGGGTCAAACTGAAGTCCAAGTGAGCAAAAGCCGTGGCATGCTGATGCCCTTTTTCGTAAAAACCCTGAGGATGATCTTTCCTTGTCTCACGAGGTTGGGGAAGTTGTCTTATAGCGCCTCTAAAGAATGTGCACTCAGAATTTTTGAGATTTTCTCTTTCATCAAGCAATGTCATCACTCGAATACATTACAGCTTCATCATTCTAAGGTCCATTGGAAGCTTCAAGAGAAGGTACATTA
Organism: Protea cynaroides; assembly: GCA_028583415.1. Lineage (NCBI taxonomy): Eukaryota > Viridiplantae > Streptophyta > Magnoliopsida > Proteales > Proteaceae > Protea > Protea cynaroides. The sequence continues at coordinate 48,489,527 of CM053267.1, forward strand.
TTTAGTAAGGAAAGACCTCCACAATCTGGCTTATGTGATGTCAAATACAACGGAACTAAAAAAGAAAGAAAAGAGAGAATCACTATTGTTTTGATTTATAAGGTTTATGGCAGATTTTTGTGCTCCAGAAGTGCCATATATTTGCTGCCAAGTTATTCCTTCTAAGTGTCTTCATGTGGAAAGGTTGGAAAGAATCATGGCCACTTCCTCTTTGATGAAGACAAAAAATTGGATGGGGTGTACATATTTCTGTGTCTTCACCCCATATTTTGATGCTCTCAAGGGAACAACCTTGGTCTGTATATTTACTATCCATTTGAGCGGCTTAATTTCATCTGGGTTTATATTCACTATGATGCTGTTGAAAGTTGGATACGGATTACTTGCCAAAAAAAAAAAAAGAAATCTGGATAGCCTGATGCATTTAGTTGATTAGACATATCGCTCCTTCAACAAGCATTCCTTGCACTGTACAGGAGGGGGTGACTGGGTAACTACTAATGATCGAATGCTTGGCTGAATTATTATTGAACTAACATCTGTTTATTTGTAGTTGAATCCAGGTTGAAAGCACTTAGGCTGCAACTAGGTGCTTGAACATCACCCATCTTGCTTTCATTCCAGTAAGTAGATACCTATTTTACCCTTATTAATCGGCTTGCGTTTGTTTTAGGCAAAAAGGTTTCCCATGTCCGTTTTAGGATGAAATCTCTTTAATAAAAGCACGTGGGTTTTTTTCCTTGTGGAAGAGTGATGTGGGCAATGGAACTGCTGGATGCCCAGGGGAATGGTGTGACAAGGACCTCTGTTAATTTGTTAAATATAACTGGTCAGTCCCACCGTGGTTCAAGTAATTGGTATTGGATCGATCCGTTTGATTGTTTGTGGCAGTTTTGGATTTGACAGAACTCTGATCTGATCCTGTTTTAATATTGTTATATACAGTATGGTCATGTGTCAGTTTCTTATTGGATTCGTACAATAATAGGATTAGTTTTGGACATGGCTGATATTGAGTCCGATAATTGGATTTGAATCTTGGCACTATCTAATGCAATATACGCAGGGTACCGTCTAATGCCATATACCTCCGTATGGTGTATGCTTTGCATCCCCATTGTTGTGAGTATTTTCAATTTTAAATTTCTTATTTTGTCCCCTGTAAACTCAGATTAACCTGAAATATAACATTTGAGAATTGAATTCTAATGACTTCTTTGAGATACTGGTCTTTACCAATTAATATACCTTTGGATACCATTTGAGTTTTCAAAAGGTGATAGTCTTCTCCAATTGAGATGTGCCTTGAAATTATCCCCTTGAAAATATGTTTCCATGGATACTAGAGTTAATTTTACAAGCTGATCATTAAACAAAAGCGGATCCCTTGTGGTTTATAAACCATATGACCCTCATAAATAGGCTGGAAGAGATAAAAGCGGACTGCAAGATAGGAAAAGCTTAAAATGCATAAAAACAATTATTAGATGGCTCAGTTGGTTAACCGATTCTACATGTCCTATGACAAATTCCCACCTTTTTTACGACTTACCATAGGCACTGAAGTATCATTTGTGTTGGTAGGACAAGTGTTTAGTCATTTAAAGAAAATTTCGATTAATCAAACGTGGGGATCAAGGTAAAGTTCTTTATGCAAGTCACAATTATTTTTATGAGACCAACCGAAAGGTGACAGTGCCGTCCCAGTTAAAAAATAATGAGACAAGCAGTGAGAACTAATGAGTGAGTTGTCTGGCAAAGCAAAACTTTTACCTCTATTTCCTATGGCTATCAAATTTTAATACTTTATACATTATACATTAAACATACCTGACTACATAGACGTAAGATTAAGATTTACAGCAGCTGTAAATGAGACAGAAGCTATCTTACAGGCTCCTGTATCGGGTAGACACCAGAGGGAGTAGAAAACAAACTACATTAGCTGAACTAGAATCACTCTAAATCAATTGTTAGCCCCAAAGCCACCCATATTTCTTGAAATCCCAACAGCATGAGCTTCAGGCATAGATAGAGCTGGCCAGTGTCACACTTTACCATGCTCAAGTGCCATTGCCTGGATTGCTGAGTCGTAGCTTGTTCAACTCTCAGGATCTGTGAAATACACTGGACTTTCAATCTCATCCATATTTGCTGAAGCAAAAGACTCAGATGATTCTACAGTTGAGGGGCAAGATATAGTGTCATCAGAATCAGAGATGATTTCGTCATGTATAATAATATGTTCTTCATTAGTTTCGGACACTTCAGACCCAGAAGTCTCCAGCATAAGCTTGTTTATTGCCCCCTTTGCAGTATCCACGAACCACTCATCCTCAGGAAGAGCACTGCAACAAAACCAGTTTTAATTTGCAAAACAGTGTCAAAAAAATAAATTTTCAATGGAATGGAAATATACATACCTTTGTGGATCTATACCTCTTGCAGAGAAGGTTCTTATTGCACGAGCAATTATAGCTGATGCAATTTGATGCACGTGTCGAGATGGGTAACCCCCACGAACAGCAATCTCAACAATGAAATGCATATCAAGAACTAACTGAGAAAAAAACAAGTTTTATCAAAGGTCAAGGAAGATGAGGAAAAGGAAATACAATATAGATCAATAGCAGAACTCTGCTAATGTAACATGTGATTCCCAATAAAGTTGATATACTTGATCTTCCTGGAAGTCCTAATATCAGAGATTAAAAGTAATCACTGAAACAAGCATCCATTAAAATAAAACCATAGGTTATGTTGCATATCTGCAATATGACTATATAAAATGATTTGACACATGATCTAAAATTCCAGTGAGTGGCACAAGGTGTAGTAACCTGAAATACATGAGAAACATGAGAAAAGGAGGCAGTGCATATCATGCAATGTGAAGGTGGAAAGGGGGACTTGATCTCAAGTACTGGCAACAAAAGTCCATGACATTGCCAACTGAACCAGCTTAGGATAACACACCTAGCCACAGCACCACCATAATCAAGCAGCATCACACCAAGGGCCAAATCCAAAGACGCTGCACAAAGGACATCTTTTGCACTTTGAAGTTATATACATCTCAATTCCTATGATCCCATCTGCTCCTTCAGCATTTCCTCTTACAATGCTTTGTATAATAAATCCTTTTCCTTTTTCCTCGATTCCTAAATTTCCAATTTCCAAATGCTCCTTGTAAGTGCCCCCCCCCCCCCCAAAACCAAAATATACCATTGTTACCATGTGTTTGCTTTGTGTTCAGAGAAAACAAACACACAACTGAAGAGAGGAGGAATTGAGGCATCCAATTAGAGTCAGCGGAGGATGTTTCTGAGGCCCTGAAGATCTCCTCGGGTGTTAAGGACAACCTTGTTTGCATTCACAGATTGGTCGTCAGATATGCCCATTTTGCTCTGACAATTAGTTTCATTAAACTGATTATTCAGTTACTTTTCCAACAAGCTCCCCCCAAAAAAAAAAAAAAAAAAAAAAAAAAAGGGGAGCCCCAAGACACAAGATCCTATAAATCTTATGTGAGTTGATAAAGTAATGACCAAACTATGGGAAGGCATCAGTTTGTGAAGGGAAACTTCTATTTTGAAGTTTGAGGAGTATGGCTAAGACATAGAGTGATTGCAATCTTATATCAAACCATATGGTTTTAAAATAAGCAGGGCCTAAAACAGAATATGTGGAATGTAAATTTAGTAAAAATGCAAGGTGCAAATGAATTGTTTAGGATAGATGGTAGAGAAATACCTGAGAGTGATAGTTTTTGTTAGTTAGGGTAAATCATAAATAAAAGGAGACATTGAAGATGTTGCTTTTGAATTAGAGTAACGTGGGTGAAGTGGAGAGGTGCTTCTGGAGTGTTAAGTGATTAAGCACATCCCGCTAAAGCTCAAAGGCAAACTCTACAGGACAGCCATACGACCAAATATTTGTAAAAAGGTGAACATTGGCTAATGCAAACACCTCCTAACGCAAACATTGTCAATAGTGGATCCCACATCGCTAACGCACACCCCCCTCAAGCTGAAACACGGGGAAATGTAAAAGCTTCAGCTTGGAACAATATAGCAGTAGCAATAGTAGCAGTTAGAATTGAACAATGTCATCAATCAGCAGCAGGTTTGGATTCATAAGTGGAAGATCAATCTTCCATCATGGCAGCAGAGACAAAAGAAACAAAGGGCGCAAGCAGTGAAGCACCAGCAGCAGTTGTGGTGGTTGCACACCATGAAGGAGAACTTTAGACAACTCTCAAAACAGCACCTGCTCTGATACCATTTAATAATTTGAAAACAAAAGAAAACCAGAAAAGTAAAACCGTGGAAGAAGAAGAATGAAGAGAAATCGACTCTAGAGAGGAGAGTCAACTTGCGTACCCTCCTCCTCTCATATTCTTTTATTTATATTGATAAGGCAAAATATAGAAACAGTAACCAATAGGAAACTTTCCTAAGTACATATCCAACTAAGAAAGGAGACCTAACCAACTTAGGAAACAAAGACAAGACTATAATGGAAACAGATCCACTACTTACATCAAATAGAAAACATCCTAAAATAATAAATATCAAATTTATAGTGGATCCCATATCTCTATAGGTCACCCACATCACTAACGCTAACAAGAAATAAAGAATAAGCAATTATCTGCCTAATTTAATACATCAGGATTGACTCAAAACCATGTAATAAGGTTTGGAAACTTGTGCGTAACACAGCATTGTCACTGGGTTATGAAGAAGGAAAACTCTAAAATCCACAATTCTAGCTCATACCAAGTTGAAGCAAAGAGGTGTTCTAAACCCTTAGACAATTGTTGGAAGAACTAAAGAAAGGAAAATAACAAAAAGATAATGCAAAAAAGGATTTTAATAGGACCAAGTTTGACACATTGAAACTAAATTAACTCATTAAGGGCTCGGTTGTGATCCTAGTAATCACAAGAATTGTCCAAATCAAACTGATTCGGTGACTGAGTCAATCGGTAGACTCAAAATTATTCTTCTAAAAAACAATTCATTAAGGGGTCTATGGGTCGTTTAAGCAGTGATTCACTTTGAATTGTAGGAGTCCTTGTCCAAATCGATAAAATTAAACAAAGTACAAGATAAGTGTCGCTGAATGAGGATGTCGAGATGGATGAGTGGAAAAACTAGAAAAAATAAATAAGAAATGAAAATTTTCGAGGTGATTTAGGAGCTAAGGAGCATTGTTTGGTGTCACATGGGTATTTGCCATAGTTGTCAAGGGGCCGACTAGGCACCCAAGCGCCCTTGTAAAGCCTTGGAAAATCGGGCACCTTGGTCGCCTAGGTGCCCCGTCAGGCCTCCAATGCCTTGGTTCGCCTTGGCTCCTTGACAACTATGGTATTTACACGCAAGGCCATTGCGTGCAGTAGTAAGGAGGATAGATATCATAAAAACTAGAATTCAATGACCAAGGATAGGCTGAAAGTAACTAAGGAAGAAGTAAAGAAAAGAGATGAATGGCTTTGGGTTGACAACAAACATGGGTTTCAATAGAGTCAAATAGTGAAACAGGACCTGTGTAGTTAGATCCCCATTTAGTTGCAAAAAGCATGCATTTTTTTTGGGGGGCCTATGGGTGAATTCTACACTACTAGAGGCATAGGGAGGGGGAGGGGGAGGGAAATCAGTTTCGCTACAGGACCCGCTGCTCTAGCTAGTTGTCCACCCTTTCCAAGTGTGAGAGGGGAGAGATGGGGTGCCTTATGGAAAAATGTGAAGGCAGGAGAGTCTGACCCATGACCTCCTGGATGCCTGCACTCTACTGGCAAGACACCAACCAACTGGGCAAGGCACAAGTGAAATTGAGTTCCTCAAAAAAATGCCCCAAAGCCTTTCATATTTGCAAAACAAATAAATAACTGCTACTATTTACAATTGTGCCTGGCCACATTCTAACCTTTCAAACACCTTAAAACGACATAGTATGTGGATAAGTTTTCATGCTTTCAGATTTCTAGATATTATTATTAATAACCAAAGGCAAAGATGAGAGAGTGTTCCTCTTCTCAAAGTAAGCTGAAGAAGCATGAGCAAAAGAAGGTACAAACAGTACATTATGTAATTATTAGGGGGTGGGAGACAGTGGGGCTTTCAAAGGTACAAAATACATCTCTTCCCTCAATAAAATTTTCACACTCTTAGACAGAGGTGTGGGGTCACATGATTCTATTCCATCTTATGTGAAAAACCAACTATCCAACTACTACCTTTGGATTGATTGCAACAAGTGCTTCAACAGCACAACAGTAGAATCGCAAAGTTGAGCAGTAATGACACCCCCTTCGATGGTTACTCTGGCACTAAGTAGCTTTTAGTCCAAATAAAAAAGGTCACAAGGCAAAATAAAATCTTAAAAAACGGTTGTGCATTAGACCTCTTGGGGGAAAAAAAAAGTTCTGATGATTGAAAATACCAACGGAAGAGCTTAATATATTGCAGACAACCGGGGGTTGACAGGTGTTATTAAATTTGCTGTGGCATATCCAGTGGGTTGCCTTTTACCAATGCTTCGACTGGCAGTCTGGCACAGATCTACTTCCCCCATGGTTCAAAATAGGTTACCATTGTTGAGAACTAGTTGACATGAAGGCATTTTTAACAACATAACAAATAATAATTTCAAATTTCGAAGACATGATATACCTGCTGCAACCCAAGTGGCTTGAGGGAAGCTGAATCATCCTCAAACACATCCCAGAACTCCTTCTCATCAGATAACCACATCACAACCGTCTCTGTCACCCTGGCTAGCAAAATCTTCTGTATCTTCTCTCTACCTAATAATACATCCCCAGCAACAGTTGCTAACTGCTGCAGCTTTGCAAATAGTGCCTGCAGTAAATAATGGCACACAAGATCATTATCTCTGCTAGTTCAATCCATAGAACAAAATCTCAGTGAGATCTCGGGATAAATCTCGGAAATCTCAACCTCTCCGAGACAAAACAGCATTCGAATTAAAAAAACTCGGAACTCTCGAAAGTCTCAATTGGACCATGGACCATGGGCCAAATTAAACAAAATATTGGTGAGATATTGGAAATCTTGGTCTGACTGAGACGGGACTGAAATCCGAGATTTTAAACCTTGGTTCAACCTGTGTACCAATCAACCACATGGGAACATACTAAAAAAGGCAATCAAGGAAAACCAGCTGTATCATGTTACATATATTTTTGCATGATATAGAGAATCTGCTCAAGTCCATGGCCAAGGATATGGAACTGTGTGCGAAGGCATTGTCTAATACATTGTTTAATTTATGTCATCATGAATGACATACAATTTTGGATCCATATCCAAGAAATAATGATGAATTTCCTAAAGAAATAATTGTTCAGAACTGGTTTCTAAATACTGATGAAAGCTAAGCAGAAAATTGTGGTAAAGATTTTTCTTTGGATGTGTCAAGCATGTCTAGACACCGGAAGTTTTAGAAGAAATAGAATTTCCATGTTAAAGTCTTACAAGGCCTAAGTAACAAATTTTGTAGCAACAGGAAAAGCATCTGCCCCTCAAAGTCATTCTGACCTCTTTCTTTTTTTTCTTTTTTTTTGTTTTTTTTTTTTTTTTTTTTTTTGGGGGGGGGGGAGTACTACACAATTATCTCACTTGATTACTTGAAAGTTTAAGCAAACAAATCGGATCACCTGGAATGGCAGCGTAGGCAGTGCATCAGAGTCCCAGAACAGATCCTCTCCTTTACTGTTTAAGTATATCCGTGCATCTAACCTTGTTTTCCCTTCTCTTGAATAGATGAAGTTCAAAACATATTGCCGGCAGAAATGATCTCTGAGCTTATCCAGTGAGTGCTGGAGATGGCGTCTCCAATCCTTAAATTCTATAGTATTACTCATAGAAAGCACTACGTTTTCAGCGGACCCACTTCCCAGTTCATTATTCTCATTCTGTGTGCTCCAAATCCTTGAGATAGCCATAGGTAACAGTTCATCAGCAACAGTAAATGCAGTTCCCAAAAGTGTAAGTTGTTCAGCATCTGTTTCAGTCCTGAAGTGAATCACCTCTCTCTGTTCCATGAGATGTTCATCTTCAGAGGGACCTGGTAGCGCTTTAATCAGAGCATCCACATATTTATCAAATAGCTGTGAGATTCTGGTCAAAACAGTTCCTCCAAAATGGGAGATAAATGGCTTTGTTAATTGTTCCACAATATCCTGTGAAAGAGAAAAATGCACAATCCATGTAATTATTATTCTTGGCTTATTGCAATACATTTTGAGATTGTAACTGGTGAATCAAAAGCACATTTTTACGGATAATGATGCCAGGGTATGATTGTGCTTAATTCATAAATAATCAAGGGTTTATGTGATATATGTGCTTCTTTGAAGTTGAAACAACTCCTCCAGTGTTATGCTGCCAGTCCCAAGCCTGGATAAAGGATGAGGATTAGTGCGTTAGGTTGGCAGCCGGAACCAAAAAAAAAAAAACCTAGCCAAACCCTTAACATAGATTCACAAACAAAAGATATTTAGCGTAATACTATGGCATTCTCTGTAAACGACGCGTTACACCTGGACCCTGGCGTAACAAAAAATGGGCAAGGGCCGCCATATCGGCACCTGAATGCGGTGATAAGTAGGCAAGGGTTTTCACACCATGAACGAGTGCGGGTAAAGAAGCAAGTCCATAAGCGTAGGATTAGATTAACATCTTGGAACATAGGATTTTTAACGAGTAAGAGCCTAGAATTGATAGATATTACAAGGAGAAGAAAGATTAACATAACTTGTATTTAAGAGACCAGATGGAAAGGTAAAAAGGCTAAGGAGTGGGATGACTTTAAACTTTGGTAAACGGGGATAAAAGTACTATAGTGTGGAGTAAGCATACTAATGGATACTGATTTCAAGAATGATGTAGTGGATGTTAAAAGATTTGGTGATGGGATTATAGCCATCAAACTAGTGTTAGAGAAAGATGTTATCAATATAATTAGAGCTTATGCACCCCAAGTACGATTAGATGCAAGGAGTAAGCTACAATTTTGGAACACAACAATTGATTAATGAGAAGTTTTAGACAAAGAGAAAATATTATAATAGGGGGTGACCTAAATAGACATGTAAGAGGAGATCGTAGAGGTATGCAGTGTACATGGAGGAGATGGTTTTGGGGTGTGGAATGAGAAGGGGACTTCAATTTTAGATTCCTTTACAACAAACCGCCTCCATTACTAGAACAAGGAACGAGAGCGGCGTGTGTACACTAAGTTGCCCAAAATAGAATGAGAACGGAACACATCATAAACAAGCACTCTTACAAAAGTAATTACAGCATTGGTCCAAAGTTATGAAGTACATTCAAGTAAGATATTTACATAATACTGTCCTTAAATTTATTACATTTTTAAAAGTGACAAAATATCTTTCTAACTGGAGAGTCCCTGGGACTCAAGCTTTGCCCTCCTCTGGCAATGTCTGCTTTGGCTAATTGTGAGCCGTTGGGATTATTGTTCTCTATCTCTGGTTCATCAAAGATTAAAGTGTGTGTGGGAAAAGCGAGGGCGAAGAAATATGGAGATCATTATAACAATATGAGCACCGGAAGTGGAAAAAACTATAAAAAGCTTTTTATAAAACAACTAAGATGAGGAAAAGGAAAAGTAGAGATTTACACCATGTTAAATGTATTCAAATGATAGAGTTCTAGTAAGTATTGAAGACATTAAAGAGAGATGAAACGATTATTTCTATAGTATGTTAAATGAAGTCACTTCGAGTAATAGTATCCCAGAAGGTTGCATTACCCATTAAGATACCATAAGTCGTAGGTATATACGAAAAATTAGGGTGTCAGAAATAAAAGAAGCTTTAAGAAGGATAGATGTAGGCAAAGTACTAGGCTCATATGAGGTCCCAATAGAAGTATGGAAGTGTCTAAGAATCTATGGAGTATCTTGGCTAATGAAGCTACTCAATAAGATTATAAGCACAAGGAAAATGCCAGATGTATGGAGGAGAAGCACTGTAGTTCCAATTTAAAAAAATAAAGGTAATATTCAAAGCTGCAATAACTAAAAAGACATAAAACTAATGAGCCATATTATGAAACTATGGGAGAGAGTTATACTCTTATCAAACAAGAAACCACTATTACAATAAACCAATTTGGTTTTATGCTAGGTGAATCCACAATAGAAGCTATTTACTTATGAGACTCATAAAGAGATATAAAGAATGCAAGGACCTCCATATGGTCTTTATTGACCTAGAAAAAGCTTAAGACAGAGTCCCAACAGAGTCCCTAGAGAGTTAACCTAGCAAGTACTAGAGAAGAGAAGTGTTTCAAGAAAATATGTAGACATAATCAATGATATGTATTATCTAATGTGGTGCCTATCGTGAGAATCGTGGGGGCCAAGATAGTAAATTCCCAATTACAATCAAGGATCAACTTTAAACCCTTATCTGTTTGCCCTCATTATAAATGATTTAACCAAAGACATTTAAGACGAAGTTCCTTTGAGCATGCTTTATGCTGATGATATTGTTTTGATGGATGAGATAAAAGTAAAAATTAATGCCAGATTGGAATTACAGAGATCAACATTGGAATCAAAAGGTTTTACGATAAGTAGAATGAAAACGGAGTATATGGCGTGTAACTTTAGTCACACAAGGACAGATAATGAGACGGTGAAAATTGATGAGAGGGATATTGGAAAGTGATTTTTTTAGAGATCTAGGTTCAATCATAAATAATGAAAGTGATATAAAAGATAATATTTCACAGAGGATTAAAATAGGATGGATGAAGTGCAGAGGTGCTTCTAGAGTGTTGTGTGATCAACGTATTTCTTTAAAATTCAAAGAAAATTTTTATAAGACAGTCATTTGACCAATCACGATGTCTGGTGCAGAATATTGGGCAATTTAGATGCTTCACATGGATAAACTTAATGTAGCTAAGATGAAGATGATGAGATAGATTGATGGCAAAGAGGGTTCAAAGCAAGTCAAATTAACAAGCCATCTTTGCTACTGGATCTTAATTCAGTCCAATACAAAATCTGCAGAGAAAAGTAATGAAGAAAATCACTTATCTTGAAATCTAACCCTTGAAATCTCTTGAAACTTGATGGGAAATACTCTTTGGAATGATTATGAACACTTGCTGAAGTCTAGGTTCAATCAGAGATAAACCGTAGGAGATGCAAGCCCCAAAACCTGTTGTAGCCTGTACCGCCAGTGATTGGAAGCTAATTTATCTGCACAGGTTGTAGTCCTCTATTCCTCAAGTTAATAGATCTTTAACTGTAGAGCCCTAAATCAGTGTGCACAGGAATAGCTTAAAGAAATTAAGAAGGAATTGAGAAAACAGAGGAGAATGGGTTACGGTTGAGTCTCACAACCTAGGAGACTCAACCAGAAAAAAAATTGCAATCTATTTCTTTTCTGGAAATTTAAAAACCACCAGCCAGCTTCTACTCCTCTTATTTATAATGAGAATCCTTACAATTAAAATAGGAAAGAGATAAAACTACTAAAACTAAACCTCCTTATAACATAGGAAGGTTTTAATACAATAGAAAGAAAATTTTCTAAATCTGAAAATAGGAAAGTTTCTAAACACTTTTAGGAAACTAAATTTAAGAAAGTTCTTAGTTTCCAAACAATTAAAATTCTAAATAACTAACACTATATTTTAAGAAAGAAATAAAAGAGTGAAAAATCTGTTGTTGGTACTGTTCACGTGAACAGTACCGTGAACACTGTTCACGTGAACAGTGTGGGTTGGTCAGCCAATTGGGCCTGGCCCAATTTTGGAAGGTTCTTCTTTCGGCCCCTTCTGGAGTAGACTTGGGCTGCATCATAGATATGTGGCAAAACCAAAAAGGATAAGGCAATGAATGATTATATTAGAGTTGACTAGGGAGTAGCGCCGATCATAGTTATCAAGGCGAGCCAAGGCGTTGAAGGTCTGACGGGGCGCTTAGGCGACTAACGCGCCCACCTAAGGGACCAAAGCGCCAGATTTTCTAATACGTCACAAGGCCACCTGGGCGCCTAAGCGACGCCTTAACAACTATGGCGCTGATACATGATAAGCTATGAGAAAGCTTTTTAAGATGGAATGATCAAGTTCAACTAAGGTCTTTAGATGCTCCAGTACAGAGGAGTGATTTGATTTAGATCGACAGATCTAAAAGAGCTAGGGGCAGACCTAAGATGACTTTAGGGGATGTGGTGAGGAAATACATGCATAACTTATGCCTTATTTCAAGTATGACATCAAACATAACTGATTAGAATGCAAAAACCCATGTAGCCATCCCATTTAGTTGGGATAAGACTTAGTTGTTGTTGTTGTCATTGAAACAAATTCCACATTGTGATAAATTCAAAAATATACAACAAACATGAACACATTTAAACATTTAGAATATGCATTTTAACTAATTGACATTTTCTCAATTTTCCCACCATCTTTTAGCAGTATGTAAAATTTTAGCAATAGTAACAAATATAACATAACAGGAGGATACAAAATTCAGATTTGCCTACAAAAGATGTTGTCAACAAATACCATAAAAGAAAATAGGTAAACTCACCTTTACTATGGACATGAATTTCATTCCACTTTCAGTAAGCAAATTATTTGAAGACAATGCGCCAGCAGATAACGGAGATACAAATTGAGTTGACAATGGAAATGTTTCATCATTTCCCACCAAATCAAGAACCATTCGTCTAGCTCGTCTAAAATTCATCTCAAAGACTTCTTCGATGTACGGGCGCAAAAGCACCAATAGCAACTTAGAAAGTTTCAGTCCTTGAGACTCCAACATTGAGCAGTAACTAAGACTAGCCTGAACACAAATGCTTGCAGCACGGAGAGCAGAAGTTGTTTCAGACGACGGAGCATTTTCCTTCACCAATCGCACAAAAGACTCAAGTTCCCATTCTGCCCATTGCACAACTCTATTAGTATATAAAGGATCATCACCAAATATTAAACCAGATTCTTTAGTGGTCAGTGAGATTGCAGAAAACACAAGTTTAGAAAATGTTGCAGAGTATGTTTCAGGGTAGATGGAACAAGAAGGCAGAAAAGCCTCAATGTTTTTCAGAAGGCGAGACCCACAGGCTTTCAAAAAAAGCTGATGCGCTAAAGGACCTTTCCCCAATTTTAATAAACCAGAAAAAACTTTCTTCAGTTCAACAAAACTAGCTGATGGTTGTTCAGTGATCTCTATAAGCTGCTCCTCAAGCAATGCCTTCCTTTTCAGGAGAGCAGACTCATAAGAAGAAGTTTTGTTAGATGAAGCATCCTTGGCACCATTGAGCTCTGAGCAGCTTCTTTCTTCTGACACTAGAGCTTCTAGAGCCTCTTCCAGTTTACGCTCAGCGATGAGAATGTCAAGATTCTCCAAAAATGTCTGCTTCTGATCCTCCATTTCATTAGGCAAGGAATTCTGAACTTCAAAAACTTTCTGGTCTTGCTCTAATTCATCCATATCAGGGTTAGATTGGCTCCATTCTTCCAATTCATGGCAAACACCACTCATCAAATCCTGCACAAGAATTCCTTCTGCAGATATATGCTTTTGTAGCTCAATCAGTTCCTGCTCCATTTCAACAACCTCTTCTGATATCCTGTAAACAGTTGTATATTGGTGAAGAGTGTTTTGAAAATGAGCAGAAACAGTTTTGTAAACAGGCACACGTAGAGAGGAATCTATACTTGAATACCTCTGGACATCATTAACTGCCAAGTGGCAGATCGATTGGTGCATTGGTGCTCAATCTTTGTGGGCATGTTGGTGGCATCAACCTCTGTTTATGAGGTAGACTGCAGCCCAAAAGCATTGTACCCACGACACAATATACAAGTCAAATTTACTTTAAAGGAAAAAAAAAAAAAAGGACCCCACAATGCAGTTTGTCCAACGGCTGAAATGGAAGGAAATATAAAGTTCTATAAGCAGATGCCACATGTTCAAGTTTGCCCATGAAATTGACATGTGGGTAATGGGTAATCCAATGATGCCCAAATATTTGACAATGGGATCAACCAAACCAGTTCTCCACATGAAAGAAATAGTGTCTGAGTAGAGATTCCTCCCAAGTATCAGTGAAGAAAAGCACTGCCAAAGAAAAATATTTGATTGATTCTTAAAAACTTTGAAGAATAGTCCAATCTGTTTAGATGAATACCTAGTTAGTAGTTATGCAACAGTTCTCGAAAACTTTCAAGTTCAGTCAGTTATGGGTCTTCCTGGTTAATTCTTGAGTGATTCTTAAAAATTCCATCCTGCGTCGTCTATTATGGGTCTTCCTGGTTAATTTTTTTTATTGATTCTTAAAAATTTCATACTTCTTAAAAAATATTTATGTTTATCATTGTGACTGGACTTTCCAGCAAAATTTTCTTGCTTATACGTTTCTTTAAGGTAGGTGTATTGAGCATACTATTTAAGAAATTGAATTCTCTTGAAAATGACCATCAAGGAAGTCAACTCCAGCGGGAAGAGAAACTTCTTCCAACTAGCTCGCATGGTCTAGTGTGGTGGCTGACAATTGCTCTATTTCAGGTTTCTCCTAATTCAAATCTCATTTTCTTAGCTTTCTACAATTTTTTTCCCTCCAAACCTATAAATTTCCTATACCATCTCCAGGTTTCTCCTAATTCAAATCTCATTTTCTTAGCTTTCTACAATTTTTTCCCTCCAAACCTATAGATTTCCCTTACCATCTCCAAAACAACACAGGCCCCACGTTACTTCCTCCCCTTAAACTTCTATATATCTCCTTCTTGTATTAATCATAAAGTCTATAAACTTGTGGGTTATGTAGGTTATTCAGTTCTCAAACTATATTGCATCAGAAGCCCATTGATAAAGTAATTTTTTTCTTTCTCCTTTTTTTTTTTTTTTTTTTTGGGGGGGGGGGGGGGGTGCTGATGCTAAAGTTTCTAATTTATGTTGCATGGCCTCTTCCAACTGAAATAAGTATCCACGTCAAACATATATTAGATTACAAAACCCGGCCTGGATGGGGGTGGATTTCTGGATTACCTCTTCTTGTCCTTCCCTTGTACAAATTAAATTAGGGAAATTGACTCATACTTCCCCTGTAGTTTACAGCTAATTACACCCAAAACATTCAAACAATGACTCATACTACCCTTTAATGTATAACACAATGACAAATAAACCCAGCCCATTAATTTTTTACTGTTTTATGATGCCGTGTACAAGGCTTTAATAATATAATGGCCAAAATACCCTTTAGTAAAAGGTGAACTGTCTACAATACCCTCTAAGGCATTTTGCGCCCTCAAAACAAAAAACCCAATCAGACTTCCATTTTGCTATCGACTGAAAGAGAAGGAACCATCGCGGTTAGGGTTTTCTGCAACTATTTGAAAGGGTTTGGGTTTTCTGCAACTATTGAAAGGGTTTGGGTTTTCTGCAACTATTGAATGTCTTCATCGTTTTTCCCAAAAAGTGAGGTTTAGGTCACTAGAGCTCGACTGATGACCCGAGAGAATCTTCCCCTTGGTGATATGCATCGATTCGAATAACAGATCAGATATTGAAAGCTAGAGACAGAACTGTGTTTGAAAACTCCATGAAGAATTCAATCCAGGTCATTATACATACCATTGAGGCCTTTGTGTCTGAGTTGTCTGGATTTTCCTATTAGGAATCTGTTCAGAAACCCTGTTGCAATCTTAGCAGCAAGTTTGTTCACCGGTTTGTTTTGCACAAGAGTATTTCTTTTATGCAGATCTGAAATTTCTTCAGTTCTTACTCTTGAAGGTTTCTGCAAGATTAGCTCATTGTTCAATCTTGCATAGAACGTCTTCTGTAATTTTTTGTTCGAATGCAATTTTGCTGTTCTTGTGTTACCTCTGTACTCAATTGCTCTCTGCAACTGACTTCTTCGTTGTATTCTGCAATTTTTTTTTTACAATCCAATTCCTGGTCGTCGTATTCTTGATTGTTCATGAAAATGTCAGGATTTCTTAGCCTCTCTTTTCCAAGTGCTTCCTTCATCTATCCTTCTGATAATCCATTGATTGAGGATATCAAATGTTGATTGAGGATATCAAATGTTGATTTCATAAATTCTGACCCGAGCTTGCTTTGCACCTTACCCGTTCTCACCTTTTCCCACTACCTTTGCATTGGAATCCTGTTAATAGGTCCCATATAACAGAAATCTTAAAATTCTTAGTTTTGTTAAATCAATTCCATCCTTCAATTTATGCAAGAAGATGTAGGAAGTCACAATACTCCAGTCTATCAACACAGACTTCTTTAATCACAATGGAAATGGAACATAAACGAAGAAGTAGGAAGCTTCAGTCAAAGAATGAACTCAATTACTGTTGCTTCTTCATCTTCTGCTACTGTTCCTCTCAGTCATGGAGGTTTTTCTTCCGCCGAACAAAAAGAAGATGTAGGAAGCTTCAGTCGATAACCAACCCTAGCGCTGCAAGAATGATGATTTGGGGTTTCTTCGAGATTTGGGGTTTCCTCTAGCCGGAAGTTCCGCGATGCCCTTCGTCTGATTGCAAAATCTAAACCTCAGTTTTGGGAAAAACGATTGTTACATTTGTTCCGGATTTATCCTTTTAATAAAAATAGGGAAGGAAAGGTTATATTGGACATTTCAATAAATAAGTAGAATTGTAATTACGGGTAAAATAGTCTAATTACCTTCTCTACTTAAAACCGGTTGAACCAAGGGGAAGGTTGTCATTGTTTTAATGTTTTGGGTGTATGTGGATTAAGTGTAAACTACAAGGGAGGTATGAGTCGATTTCGCATTAAATTATATGCCATACCTCCACTGAAAATTTTTAAGGTGGAATAAAGGACATCCTTAGGTCACTTTCCTTCTGCATAGGTATATGACTAAATCAAACCTCGTCCTTAATATGAACACTGTCACATTAAACTAATTTTATTTTATATTTTTCAAATAGCTAGATAGAGTTGAATGGTGGAACATGACTCATGTAGCCGAATCCATGTAGGTCAGATGAGGCTCTGTTGAGTTGAGTTGTGCTTCGTAGATAGAGTTGAATGTTGGAACATGACTCATGTAGCCGAATCCATGTAGGTCAGATGAGGCTCTGTTGAGTTGAGTTGTGCTTCGTAGATGCACCAACCATCCCAGGTTTTAGAGTAAATCCACAAAAAAAAATTTCTTGATAAATAACCACATGGAATTTGTAGGTGATCAACGGTGAAGAGAAAACAACCACAATTATTACCTGAGGAAAGCTAAGTACTTTGATTGCATATTGCCACATAAATTGTCCACTGCATCCTTGAGGTCCAAGAGTTCACAGCATAGTTTTCTGATCCCCTGCATTAACAAGGATACTTATGATTTTAAGACTGCAGCTATCATCTAAAATATGAGAAGGGTCAGTTGTGAAAGCAGTAAATGACCAGTAAAAAAACAAATTCACATCAAAAGACTCAAAACCCTATACAAATTAAAATAAGAACGATCTGACCATTATACCACTATTAAAAAGAAAACAGTGACCCAAAAGTCAAACGGTGTCTCAATGCATTTCCAGAAATGTGCTTAAGATACTTAAAAGCATCAATTCAACCTTCCGAAGACAAACAAAACATATTTTCATGTAAGTAGCATGCTGTGCATCAAGTGACAGTACTAGGAGAAAATAGCAAAACCATGTATTTGACCACATAATAAAAGGCAAGGGAACTCTGCGCTGCATTACCCAAGTGTTTCCGACAAGTTTGTACGTCAGATGCAGCTGAAATTTTGTGGACAGATAGGCTCCAAGGTCACTTGTTCACGGGTTAAGTTTCAGCCCAAATGCAGTTGGCCAAGTGGCAAACAGAGCTTCTGAAAAATATACAAGGGTGCATAACCATACGTGGCTGGATGAAAAATACAAGAATGCATGGACATGCATCGAATGATATACAACAACAACAACAACAAAGCATCACCCCAACTAAATTGGGTTATCTACATGGATCCTTGCCTTCCAATCAGCTTTGTTCAGTGTTATACTTGATACAAGGCGTAAGCTATGCAAGTCTTTTCATACCAACTCATCGAGAGTTATTTTAGGTCTGACCCTAACTCTTTTAGTTCTTTCAATTGGAATTAAATCAATCCTCAATACTGAAGCATCTACGGGTCTCTAGTGAACATGTTCATGCCATCTTCTTCATTTATTTATTTATTTATTTTTTATAGGTACCAATACTTGATCCTTGGCCCTAATGAATCTCAGTTCAAGATTTTGACCATTGGGACAACCAAAGGCATTGGAACCATGTATCGGTGTTAATCACAAATCAGCTCTAATATGATCATTCCTCGTTTCATCCTTCCTATTTTTTTCACACATCCATCTCAATATCTTCATCTCAACTACATTGAAATTATTTATATGATGCTTCTAAACTACCCAATATTCCACACTATACAACATAGCCAGTCAAATGACTGTCCTATAAATTTTTCCTTTAAGTTTTAAAGGAATGCTTTGAGCACACAACGATCCTCTATATCACCTTCTTTATTTATGATTGAGCCTAGATACCTTGAATTAATCACTAAGCAGTATCTCATCATCAATTTTCGCCATCTCATAATCCATCATCGTATAACTAAAGTTACACACCATATACTTCGTTTTCGTTCTACTTATTTTAAAACCTTTTGATTCCAAGGTTGATCGCCATAACTCCAACTTGACGTCAATCTCTGTTTTGTCTCATCCACCAAAACAATATCATCAAAATAGCATACATCAAGGAATCTCATCTTGAATGTCTCGGTTAAATCATCCATGATAAGTGCAAACAAGTAAGGGCTTAAAACTGATCATTGATGTAACCCAATTGTAATTAGAAATTTAGAATTTACTACCTTGACCACCCACGACTCTCTGAAAGCGTAGTGCCTATGCTCACCAATGGGGAAGGGGATGGTGGATTTGTGAGTAGGGACTGAAGAGAAGAGATAGTGTCAGAGGATAGAAAGATACAGGGGTGCTGGCGTAGCTCCCAGTATGCCGTTCAGAGATGATTTTCTCTTACTCTAAAATTTAACGTTGTTAAGACATCATCGATAATGCCCATACAACGTGGCTGAGTTCATGCAACGTGGCTGGTCCATATAGCATCCATACCTCAACTTGCCACCTCTCCTAGTTTTTTGGTTTATGGATTCTCAACCACAACCACTACGTTGTAGTTTATCCCCACGAAGATTGGTTACATGTATTTCATCCCCACTAGATTAGTTTGTATATTGTACTTGGGTAGTTAGTTACAGTCAGTTTATTACTCTGATACAAACTCTATAAATCTGTACAAACTTCTTTGTAAAAGATATATGAAAAATATTATTCTTTCGGTTGCTATTATTGTTGGGCTCTCGAACATGGTATCAGAGCTTTAAACGGAGCACTCTCCTATCTTATTGCGATCTTGTGTTTTCTTTTTGTTTCAAACAATCTCTTCATTATGTCTACCTTTGATCGTTCATTGTCTCTCCCAGCCACTTCAAATCTTCATAATTTTGTCTCTCTCAAACTTACTAGAGAGAACTACCCACTGTGACATTCCCAATTCTTACCTATCCTTCGGTCATATGAATTGGAAGGTTATATAGAGGGAGCATATCTGCTCCTCCAAAATTTACTGCACCCACGACCTCCTCCACTGCCTCCAATACACCTTCTGTGGTGCTACCATCCCCTCCAACAGACTCACCTACTATTAATCCAGCCTACAATACCTGGTTTAAACAAGACCAACTTCTGCTCAGTTGGCTTCTGTCCTCCTTGTCTGAACCGATTCTAGCACTTGAGTCGGACTTCACACATCACAGCAAGTCTGGTCTACACTTGAATCAATGTTTGCTTCTCAGTCAAAAGCTCGAGCCATACACACTCGGCTCAACTCACTGCTGTGCGAAAAGGATCCCTCTCAATTTCAGATTACTTGCAAAAACTCAAAGGCTGTACCGACTCACTTGGATCCGCCGGTCAAGTTATCAGTGATGCCGAGATACTCGGCTACATTATCAATGGACTAGGACCGGAATATGGACCACTTATTACTGCTATCACAACTCGTCCTGACACAATCTCTTTGGACGAGCTCCATGGTCACTTACTTCAACAAGAGTCCTGGTTGGAGGCATCTCATTCTCCAACTCCTGCTTTTCCATCGGCTAATATAGCCTCTAGAGGAAATCGTGGTCGTGGAATCACAAAGAATTATAGAGGGCTTCTGCCATTTCTCAATGAGAACACGTCCTACCGTGGACGAGGTACTGGACGCGGATGGCCCTTCAATGACACATGTTCTCGAGTCATATGTCAGCTATGCCATCGCCCTGGGCACTTAGCAGCAAAATGTTACTCACGCTATGCGGCTCAAGTACCTGGACCAGCTGCATATACCACCACCAGTACAACCTCCAACGTGGCTAATATGTCATGGTATCCAGACTCTGGAGCCAGTGATCATTTAACTGCACATCTCAATAACCTTCATATTACATCTGATTATAATGGTACTGATCGGGTCCATATTGGAGATGGCTCAGGTTTGCACATTATCAAAGTCGGCCAGTTTTCCTTTTATCATAAGAATAGGCCATTCTATTTCAAAGACATTTTATTGGTCCCTTCCATCACTAAAAATTTACTCTCTGTGAGCAAATTTACACAAGATAATAACGTCTTTTTTGAATTCCATCCCACATGGTTTTGTATTAAGGAGCAGCGCACAAAAGAAGATCCTTTTGCAAGGACAGAATAGCAATGGCCTCTACACTTTGAAGCTTGGTAATGTACTTCCTTCTAATAAAGTTGCGTTTACTGCTGGACGAGTTTCGACAGACTGCTGGCACCAACGTCTTGGGCACCCATCCGCTCGGCTGACAAGTCATGTGATACAATCTAATCATCTACCTACCACATGTCGTACTCTCCAACCTATCTGTGGTTCCTGTCAACAAGGAAAGTTTCACAAGTACCCTTCATCATCTATTATGACTACAGCTGTAGGTCCCCTTGAGCTTATCCACTCTGATTTATGGGGATCATCTCTAGTTGTATCTACTCGTGGCAATCGGTACCATATTAGTTTTATAGATGATTATACCAAGTTTACTTGGTTATTCTTACTTCCCATTAAAGATGTTGCGTTGCCTACATTTTTAAAGTTTATGACTCATGTTGAACGTCTACTTGATCAGAAAATTAAAGTCCTACAATCTGATTGGGGAGGGGAATTTCGATCAATATCTCGTGCATTGGAAACATTTGGTATTGTGCATCGCATATCTTGTCCTTATTTACATGAGTAAAATGGATGTGCCGAGCAGAAACACTGACATATTATCAATACGGGGCTATCCATCATTACTCATGCCTCATTGCCACAACATTATTGGGGTACTATATTTGAATCATCAATTTTCTTGATCAATCGGCTACCAAGTTCAACAATTGGCAATATAAGTCCATTTGAAAAATTATTTGGTTGCAAACCAGATTATTCTTTTCTTCGTACATTGGGTTGTGCATGCTATCCTTATTTACGACCTTATGCATCATCTAAGCTTGAATATCGCTCTACTCAATGCGTATTCATAGGTTACAGCCCACATCACAAGGGCTACAAGTGCCTAAACAGACAATCTGGTCGAATATTTATAGCCCGCGACGTGGTTTTTGATGAAGAAATATTTCCATTCGCTGCCACAGGTTCATCAAATAACACGTCCTCTGGTTCCCCTCTTGTAATGCTTAGTCCACCACCTGTTTTGACGCAGCAGTCCTCAGCGGGTCACTCACTGACTCTACCGACTTCACCCATGTCACCCGAGTTGCAAGCTGATGACCACCACTCCAGCTCTTCATCACCAACTCTCCCTTCAGCAGCGGTTTCACCTGCTAACCCTCACAGGACACGTGCTCAGCAAGGTATTGTGCGTCCAAAAGTACGAACTGATGGTACTGCTCCATGGCCCTCAAACCAGAAATCTCCTCATGCCTTGGTGGCACATACTGACCCAGCCGAACCAATATGCTATACTCCAGCTGTCCACTCTCCCGAATGGTGCAAGGCTATGGCAACTGAATTTGATGCTTTACTTGTCAACGGTACTTGGGATTTGGTACCGCCTTCTCCATCTCAAAACCTAATTGGTTGTAAATGGGTTTACCGTCTAAAGCAAAATTCGGATGGTACAATTGATTGCTACAAGGCATGACTTGTTGCCAAGGGCTTCCACCAACAGTCGGGAATTGATTATGGCGACATGTTTAGTCCTGTAGTAAAGCCTACTACGGTCCGCACTATTTTAGCATTGGCTACATCGAATAACTGGCCGATTCGCCAATTTGATGTCAGTAATGCTTTCTTACATGGGTTTCTACATGGAAATGTTCACATGGCTCAACCGCCGGGATTCATTCATCCAAAATTTCCCAATCATGTTTGCAAGCTTCGTAAGGAGATTTATGGTTTGAAGCAAGCACCCAAGGCGTAGTATTCACGCCTAAGCAACCATCTATTATCCATTGGTTTTCGGCAATCTAAAGCGGACACCTCTTTGTTTGTCCATCATCACTGTGGCAATATTATTCTTGCACTCGTATATGTTGATGACATTTTAATTGTCTCCAACAAAATGGAGCTTATTAATTGTGTTCTCCAGCCACTCAAACAAGCATTTCCTATCAAGGACTTGGGCATCTTCCGCTATTTCTTGGGCCTAGAAGCCTATTATCATCCCAATGGCATGGTCTTATCACAACGCAAGTATATGGTAGATCTCCTCCGACGCACAAATATGCTGGATGCCAAGCCTGTAGCCACGCCTATGGCAACTGCACCTCCTCTTTCTCATGTTGATGGTACACCCCTGTCGGATGTCACTACATATGGTAGTGTCGTAGGAGCTCTACAATACCTCACATTTACGAGACCAGATATCTCCTTCATTGTCAACAAGGTTTGCCAGTTCCTCCATTGTCTAACTGCTACTCATTGGATCGCTGTGAAGCGTATTCTTCACTATATCAAAAGCACCTTGGAGTATGGATTGCATTTTCGAAAAGGTACTCCGCTTTCTCGGTTGTCAACTGGGCCAGGTGTCCTGACGATTGAAAGTCAACTAATGGTTACTCCATATACTTGGGGCATAATCTGATTTCATGGAGTTCATGCAAGCAGCAAACCGTTGCTCGGTCCGGTACCGAGGCAGAATACAAGTCAGTCTCGAATGCTACGGCTGAAATTCGTTGGCTCAGATCACTTCTATGGGATGTTGGCTTCCCTACTCTTCCTACACCAATCCTATGGTGTAACAACATCGGAGCCACCTATTTTTGGCATCCAATCCTGTTTTCCATGCTCGTACAAAACACATCGAAGTGGATTTTCATTTCGTTCAGGATTTAGCGTGCCAGAATTCCCTACAAGTGCGGCTCATCTCTTCCACTGATCAACTAGCTGGTCACCTCACGAAACCGCTACCGACTGCACGATTTCGTTGGTTACGTGACAAATCCAACGTGCTGCCCATCCCGTTGGATTTGAGGGGGGCTGTTAAGGCATCATCGATAATGCCCATACAACGTAGTTGAGTTCATGCAACGTGGCTGATCCATATAGCATCCATACCTCAACCTGCCAGCTCTCCTAATTTTCTGGTTTATGGACTCTCAACCACAACCACTACGTTGCAGTTTATCCCCACTAAGATTGGTTACATGTATTTCATCCCCAATAGATTAGTTTGTATACTGTACGTGGCAGTTAGTTACAGTCAGTTTTTTACTCTGATACAAACTCTATAAATCTGTACAAACTTCTTTGTAAAAGATTTATGAAAAATATTATTCTTTCGGTTGCTATTATTGTTGGGCTCTCGAACAAACATGTAGACAATCCATGATTTTGCCGGATACCTAACTGTACAAATTGCTACATCACTCTTCCATGTGACACAACTAGGTATGCAAAGTAGATAATTCGCTACTCTGCGCAGAGTAGAAAACCTTTTGACTCCATAATAAAATATGCACTTCAAAGACAACCGAAAATAAAGCAGCAAACCCACTTGAAGAAACAAAAGTACATCACATTCTTCCGTGAAAAATCTTATCTTAAGCATATCTTCCTTTTACCAAAAAAAAAGGCATATCTTCCTGAAGTCCACAGTTGAATTAGCCTTCATGATAAAATACACATCAACAGATAAGTAAATCTAAAGAATCACGCCTATAATGCTGCCTAAGAGACAGGCAAAAACCCATATAAGACGTCGCGATTTCCACAGATTGAACTTAAAAACGAGAAAACCCTACATGAACAACCCAGAGAAAACATATTAAACATAATGTAATCAAAGTATCATCTCTTCACCGATTCAGCATGAACTAGATGAGACCCAAACTGGAAAAGGGAGTTCCCTCAGAGATTAAGCTAGAAGATGAGTGTGTTAACACCAGTTTAATAGAAATTGTAAAATAAAATATAAAAAAAGAAAAAAAGAAAAAAGAAAAAAAAGGAGAACCTTTTCAGTGTTGGATTGATAAATGGCGTCGATCTTGGATTGCGGAGTGATCCACTCGTGAGATTGGAAGTCGTCGTCTTCTTCGCTGCTCTCCATTTCCCACCTTCACTGTCTGACGAGTTCACGCCTTCTTCTTCGGCTTCTGCTTCTTTGTTCACACCGTGAAGATGAGTGAGGAGAGAAGTCCAACGGATGCCTTGTTGCTGTGTCAGGATGTGGAATCTTTAATTTATAGGAGCGATTTGGGACGAACTAATTTTGAAAAGTGTGCACGGCTCCTTCGTAAACAGACTGAAACTAGACTCACTATGGTATTTATTTACAAATGTATCCTCCGCTTCCACATTTTTGTTCCCAACTGCATTGGATGGTAGGAAGAAGAGGACAATTAATGTTACTTACCCCAAAAAAAAAAAAAAAAAAAAAGAGAACAATATTATTTGGTACAACTAATTACTCGAATAAACAATTTTAAAAAAACATTAATTTTTTTTCTACTTAAATTTCCTCTTATCTTATATATTCTAATATTCTTGATAGTGTGATCCTATATATATATATATATATATGAGAAACTACATGTATTATCTGGACTATGAATTAAATAGATGTACCATGCATTAGTTTTTGATAATTTTACATATTCACCCCTAATTTTTTGAAACATGTAACAACAAGGTCTATTCCATTAATGATGTTAAGTCTAAATCTTAAAAGACAACTTTGTTCTCGTCCTGTTCCCCATCCTTATTCTTCACAATAGATAAAAAAAAACAAAGATTCGTATAAAGAATCATGTTCTCACTCTGATCTTTTTTTTTTTTTTTTTTTTAACCTATTGTGAAGAAGAATAATAGAGAATAGGATGAGGTAAAATTGTCTTTTAAAATTTAGACTTAACACTGTTAACGGAATAGATTTTTTTGTTACACGTTTTAGAAATTAGGGGTGGTATGCGTAATTGTTAGAAACTAGTGGATAGTATGTGTATTTAGTCCATAGTTCAGGGGTAGTAAATGTAATTTTCTATATATATATATCAAGGTGAGGTTGTCATATTGTAACTTGGTGGTCACAGGTTCAAAACACGAAAACAGCTCATCTGGGTTTAGGGGGTTGCGGATATTCTATCTCTCCTTAGACCCAACAATAGCCAGAGTTTCGTACAATTGGATGCTCTTATATTTTTATATATATTATGCAAACCCAATAAAGGGGCAAATTTTATTCATGGGGCAAAAAGTAACTTACTCTTGAAATTGATTGCAACTAACATTGGGGGAAGGATTAGCGAAGCTAAGTTTATCACATGGTAGACTCAAATGTTTTTTTGCTCATATATTAAGTTTCAATCAAATTAAAATTGGTTATGTGTTAAACAAAGGATTAAAAAAATCCAAAGGCACTGACTACTAAGGGTGTCAACGGGCCGGTCTGGGCCGGTTTTGGTTCGGATTGAACCGATGTCGGGTTTTATAAGTCCAACCCAAAACATGTCCATTAAGAGTTCGGGCTGGGCTGGGCTGCGCTGGACACAATAACTAACGGGCTGGTTCGGTGTCGGTTTGATATCGGACTGGGTTTATTGAGGTGATTTCGGATTGGTTCGGTCCGGATCGGGTTTATTAGGCTTATCGGGCCCCTTTTATATGTAAACTATATAGCCTATTTTATTATTTCTATCTATCAAATTAGCATTATTCCTTCCATATGTATGTAATTTAATAAACTATAACAATTAACATAATCTTTTCAACTATAGATTCACATAATCTTCTAGATCATGAAGTGAACTCTAATAGTGTAACACAATCTATTAAACTTTAAAACCATTAAAATTAAGAAATTGGGCCCGAACGGATCTTACCGGTGTTCGGGTTGGGTTTTATCGATTTGGGCTAATTCGGGCTTCTTAACGGACCGATCCGGTTTGGTTTCGGTTTGGGCTGAAATGGTGTCGGGCTTTACAAGCTCAGACCAAAACCTGTCCATTAAGGCTCGGTCCGGGCTGGGTTCGGATTATATCGAACTGGTTCGATCTGTGCTACCGGGCCGGGCCCAGTTTTGACACCCTTACTGACTACCAAAAAGGTATGCAGGCCAATAGAGGAATGCATGGACATATATGGTAAAGTATGTCATCAAATAAACAGGTAAATGATTGAATTTAATATGTGCTAAACTTTGGATAATTTTTTTAATATCCGATGACTGAAAAAGTCACATCACTTGTCCACATGATTGAAAATAGGGTTAATTTACTCATACCATCCCTGGAATCTAAACTTACTACACATCAACCTATAATTTGACGATATTTACTCATACTACCCCTATTTTTCAAACCTTATTACATTAAGACCCAAAAATGATGATGTCATCAAGGTTAAAATTTTTTAATAGCTAAACTACCCTTATGGGTAGGGTGGAAAGACAAAAATAGATCTCCTCTCCCCAAAAGCTCTCCAGTTGAGAAACCTTAAGCTCAAGCCCGATTGTGCAAGATGGTGATATTGGAGTGCGACGGCGATGGCGACGGTGGAGTGCGACAGTCACAGTTGCTTGGGTTTTGTATCTCTCTCTTTCTCTGATCTGTCACTTCTTGCTTGGGTATTGTAGAACCAAATAATCATTAAATCAGAGACATTCATAATGAAAATGGGTCTTATGTTGGTTTTGATTATTGTAGCGGTGAGCGTCGGAGGAGCAGCAGTAGCGGAAGCTGAGATTCATCACGTCGTTAGTGGAGATCGTGGTTGGGATATTGCTTCCAACATCGTTGCTTGGTCTGTCGATCGACTCTTCGGTGTTGGAGATAATATCTATAATTCCCCCCTCTCTCTCTCTCTCTATTTATCTGTCACTTTTTCTCTCTCTAGATTCTCTCTAATGGAAAAATGGATGATGCTAGGGTTTGCATACTCTGCAGTAGGAGAGAGCATAGTGGAGCTAGGGAGCAAGGAGGAGATGGAGGCTTGCGATGTGTCCAACCCTATCCGTATGGCGAACAAGATGGCATCATCTTCTGTTGAGAACGATTCGTATGCAGGGAAATCCCATCGTGATAACTCGGACGATTCCAATTTCGATTCGAACTTGGTTCTAGGTCGATTTTGAAACTCCTGCTGCTTTGTTAGAATCTGTTGGAGGAAGGGGCGAATACGGCGAACGCTTCCAAGGAGAACACACTTGAAGGATGTGGAATTTGTGGAAGGTAAGATTCCGGTGAGTTTCGCCGGAGAAATTGCATTGTTCTGGAAGAGGCAATAGTATTGGTTGCCGGTGTCAGTGGAAGAGGAATTATCCGGCGGAAGAATCAAGAGGACTTCCAATCGGGTAAGGGAATCGATACAGCAGGGTAATCGGAGAAAGAAGATGATAAGTTGTGGTGGTGAAGAAGGCGGTGGATGTGGTCTTCGGAAGCGATGGGAGTTGCAGGTGGAGATTCTTGTGATTCAAGAGGATCTCTTGAGTTTGGTAGATTTCTTTACCGAAGAAGATGGTTCGGCAAAGACAGAATGGGAAAGAAGCGAAGAGAGCGAAGCAGACCAAGAAGAATGGAAGCAACCAAGACCGACTCTCGTCCCAGACCGGTGATGGAGAAAGAAGAATAGATTGTGTTCGGATATTGAATGGGATGGATTTGGGGTTTATTTCTCTAAAAATGGTTTAAAGGGTATTTTGGATTTTTTCTTTTGAAAATGATAAAAATGACTTTTGGATTTTCTGTTGGAAAATGGACTAAGCGTATAACAGTCCAGAGAGCTTTAAGGGGTAGTATGAGTAAATATTGTCAATTTATAAGTTGATGCATAGTAAGTTTGGATTCTAAGGGTGGTATAAGTAAATTATCCTTAAAAATATGTGTCCACCCACTAATTATTCTTGTGGGTTGTCTACGACAATTTGGTTTGTTTAGGATTTTGGATTAAACAGAAGGTTTTAGATATTGGATTAGATTGATTAGGATCGAATGATCTGGATTGGAGGGGCCGATCCCATGGTTGTGTCAACATGCCTGGTAAGGTTCAATTGGAGGGATGTTAAGACATTTTTGGGATTTTGGAACCGATGCGAAGCCAATTTCTTGACTGATTCCAAGCATTTGAACCCGAGTTATCCCAAGTGTTTTCTTATCTCAAATTTTTAACTATAACCAATTTCCTATCCTCTCATAAACAAAGTAAAATTTTTTAGGATTAAAAAATCGTAATCTTCATTTCAATCACCAACAGCCAAGAAACAAACAGGTTATATTAGGCATGATCAACATGTGACATTCTTACAAAAAAAAAAAAATGAACAGAAAGAGGAAAAAAGCACCCATATGGCTTGTTAGTGAGAGAGAGCCAGCAGATTATGTTGAGTGTCAACAGATTCCCTTTTTTTTTTTTCTTTTGGAAAACTCATCGGTAATCACTACATTCCCTAAAGAGAAGGAAATCAGTTGAAGAGAATCTAATTCCATCAGATTCCACTTCAATTTCAAGCTTTGGCTAAAAGGATGATAGTATATGTTGCCGATAGTATTTGTGTCTAGATCTTTTATGATGGGACTAACCTGTAAATGGTAAAATAGAGCAAAGGGGGTCAGGTATATAGCTGTGGGCTACTCAGATGCTTAAGTCAGAACACGAGACCACAAATAAATAGTTGGGTAGGACATTTCAGAAAGGTTGAACAGAGAAATAATGAAAACGGGGTAGAAAGTGTTATGATGGTAAAAGAATCGAGGTGAATGGTCAAAGTGGAAAACAGTAGAGTTATTACGTGTGAGCGAGATGTGGGCCAAATGTATAAAAATATTCAAGTGATGTGATCTTAGGGTTTGAAACTATTTATAGGTCTCGAGATGTTGACTGCCTTTGGAATACAATGCATAATTCATGATGAACTATCTACTCATGACTTGAGTTGGTATTGATGGATATGCCCCTAAGGATGGTTCTTTGGTGTGAAAACTTATTTATCCTCATTGCTTTGATTATTCTAACGATGTCCGAGTGGCACGTCTTTATTAGTTGTTGATATTTACACCTACCAGTATATGTTATCCCTACAAATATCAATTTCCTGTTCAAGAAAAACCATGATGGGCTTAGAAAAAGATCCTCTCTAGCCGTGCAGCCCACCCAACATTGTTGGATCTCTCTCTTGGAAGAGAGACTGATCCGATGGTGCTGGACGGGCTCGCTGCTAGAGAGGAATTGAACATCAGATTTCCCAGATATATGAAAAACTTAAGCAAATAAGTGAGGGCTATGTGTAGTGGTGTCAATATGTGAACTGGATTCACATCGTCTCCTCCCAGTGATTTTGGGAGGACGTGACAATCTATCTCGGATGGCTACCACGTGGCTCTCGGGTGAATCCGAGACCCACATTTGAGCTAACAACCCCTGTCGGCTCGGCTTGTCGACTGGGTGTCGGCTCGAACATGGATATCAGATTCACCAAGAGCCACGTGACGGTCATCCAGGGCAGGTTGCCACTGTCCTCCCAAAGGTTCTGGGAGGACAGGATGCAAATCCATGTGAATCGCACTTTTATCAAAAAAAAAAAAAAAAGTGAATTGCACCGGTTAAAACTGCCATCCACGTGGATGGATTAGTAAACAGTCCAGTCTCAACCCAGCCCAATTAACATTGATAAAATATGATTTAATAATTATTTAATATGATTTATTTTTGGAAAAATATCTGCCACACTAGGTTATCGTAATCTATTTTATAAAACTTAAAAATTTATTTTATTTATCAATGTTATTGTTGATGAACAATTAAAAATCAAATTTTGTTTCACAAACTGTTCCTCTGTTTCTTCCGTTTCTTCGGTGCTGCTGAGAAGACGACGGCAGTGATCATTTTGGTGTCCGTGTTCGTCAATATTTCAACCAAAACCTTGCTGGCAAAACTTTGAGCCTCGCTGGGAACGAGATCCATGGTGGGTCTTCAGATTTTGTTGTGCTGCAATCGCTCACCTTTCTTAATATTTTGGGGAACCTGTTTCAGGGGTCTGTGCTGGGTGTGTTTCAGGAGCAACTGTAGGTTATCGACCTTAGCCGGAATCAGGAGATGGAGCAATGGAAAGAGAAGTCTTGTGAGATGATGAGAATGAGAAGAAGAAGAACTGAGGTTCAACACAAAACCATTTTTCTTCTTCCTGCTAATGGGTTTAAAAATTTACGATGTTAGAATGTGCAGAAGATTGGAATGGAATTAATAAGAGAAAAGGGGATTACAAGGAATTACAGAACATCTGCTTCAAAGGCAGAGACCTCCTAAGGAAGAAGAAGACTGATTAAGAAGAAGATTCATTATTCTCATTACTTGACTGCTTTATAACATCCCACACTTGCCATTTATACTTTCTAACCCATTCAGTTACAGAGATCTTACAACCCATTACAATCCACTAACAACCTAATTAATCACAGTCTTTCTTGAATCTTCTTGAGTCATAACATTGCCATCCGCTGGGGGTGAGAACCTTGTCCGCAAGGTTCTGCTGAAGAGCTCCAATTCATGAAATTTTTTTTTGAAGATTTAAGAATTGGACCAAGCACCAAACTAGTTCACTAGACGAGCTTCCAACAACAATTAAATGGGTAAATCAGAGGGACATTCCCTTCACATTTATTGGAAACATCTCAGAAATCATATCCTAATGAACTGATCTCATTCCCATTGCAATTGACCCATGAGGAAACATCTCAGAAATCATTACTCCAACGAATTATAATAAGAGGTCTTCTTCCAGATTTCTCTATAACAACTGCACTCTGGAAAATTATTGGGAACTGAACATAAGCAAAATTTGATATGGGTAGAGTTCCAGAGGCTTTGTACGAGAGGGCAAAAATAGAAAAAGTCCAGTGACTCGTGATTATGAGACGGACACTTTATTTGAAACCAAAGAAACATGTCTTCGAACAGGTCAGGTGATACCAAGGTTAATGGGATTTGGTGGATAAAATGCACAGAACAATCAGGAACCAAGTAAAGGGAAAAAAATATCAGAAAGAAAACCTTCTAAAACCAATGAAAGGAAACCAGAAGTTCCTAGAAATGAAAACGTAAAAACCAGAAACGAAAGGGAAACCTTCTGCGTTTTTTTTTTGGCTAGAAACGAAAGGTTCAAGATGCGGCAAACAGGAGAAGATGATGCGGCCAATAGATGAAGATGACCATCTCCGGTGGGAAACATCAAAGCCCCGAAGAGAGGGTTTCAAAAGAGGGTTTATTTCTTCTCTTTTTTTATTTTTATTTTTATTTCATTTTATTCTTTTGTTTCCGGAAGAGTGGGTTCCCAGAGTGGACTTCACGACCGCAGGAGAAGCAGAGCTTGGCGGCGTCAGTATCCTCTGTTGCATTACAATTTTAGAATGCAATGAGTGTGTCGCTTTCTGGTATGCTTCCTTCTTTCTGGAGATCGATTTCAAAATTCTTAAACCTTGTAATTCGTCTTTGTTGATTCTTGAGCATCTTCATTTCTATCAAGATCTCCAACCTCCTCTGTTGTGATAAACTTTCTAGAGGGGGCCATGGCGGAATCAGATGGTAAATCGAAGAGACGTTGTTGAAAGGAAGGATTATTTCATTGGGAATCCATCGCCTTGAACGATATCCTGATAGATCTGCCGGAGTCAGCCCTTTTATGGGTATCTGTGGATATGGTGGTGGTGGCAAGAACCTCGACGCTGGCGGGGAAGGTAGCAGTGGTGGTCGTGGGGGCAAAATTTGCGGCCAGGATCGATGAGACTCCAGCTGCCTAGCTTCTTGCAGAGGGGCTAAACCAACTGAAACAGAACTCGATCCAGAAATAGCAGGGACAATAGTTGATGTAGAAGGTATGACTCCAACGTCGTTTTCAACGCAGAAAGAAGAGGCGTCGGCAGACGATGAACAAAGGTCACCGAAATGAATACTTGTAGGCGAAGACACTGGGATCGAAGAACCGCATGAGCATCAGAGTCGTTGGTGGCCTTAGGAACTGGGATCACAAGATGAGGATTGACAGCACAGAAGCTCGGCAGGGAGGGAGCCACGGTAAGCCCTAAGGCTCTGTCGATCTTCGCATCCATGGAATCCAGGAGTCGAAAGATTTCTGAGAAAGATTGCCGCTGTTCACCAAACATTGTCTGCAAGGAATCCAATCGTTGATTATTGGCGGTGGAGGTTTCTTGAAGCTGTTTGATTGAGTCGTCAAGCAAACGGAAACGCGTTCCATCATCCATGACACAAACAATGAAAGCACCAAATGATACAGTGATGTTAGAATGTGCAGAAGATTGGAATGGAATTACTAAGAGAAAAGGGGATTATAGAACATCTGCTTCGAGGGCAGAGACCTCCTAAGGAAGAAGAAGACTGATTAAGAAGAAGACTCATGATTCTCATTACTTGACCGCTTTATAACCTCCCACACTTGTCTATTTATACTTTCTAACCCATTCAGTTACAGAGATCTAACAACCCATTACAATCCACAAACAACCTAACTAATCACAATCTTTCTTGAGTACATAACAGAATGACAAACAGGCCGCTTAAAAAAAAAAAGAGGAGGAACGGGAGCAACATATATAGGCAACAGGGGAGATACAGTAAATGCCCGTAAGGGAAAACAAAGAAAGAACCCAAACCAACGACCAATAAAACATAATTCCTGAAAGAAGAAGATTAAAGTTTTTGGAAGGGAAGAAAGGAAGAGTTGGGATTAATCTGAAACTTCGACGTCAGAGGGCGTGGGTGACGCAATGACGACGGGGAATTTGGAGAAGAAACAAGAAAACAGTGTAATCGCGTCACCGGAGAGGAGACAAGAAGCAGGGTCAACGAGCTTTCATTTCACGGAAACCTTTTTTCTTCGTCGTCTTCTGCTCTGCTGCTCCTCCATTCTTCTCCAATATTTTTTTTTCTCTCAAATAAGAAAAATGGAAAAAAGGGTTTCTGTGAAACGAAAGCAGGGGAAGGAACGCCATCTTTCGTTTTACATTAAAACAATAAAATAACCAGATAAGAATTAAATAGGATCAAATTAAAACAAGACCACCTTCGTTTAGATTTGTTCCCAACAAGTACAAATTAAGTCAGTCTTTAAGTACGATAGTTAAGAAATCAAGATCTATTGTTTTCGGAGCAAAGCTTAGAGAAGAGAAGATATTAAAGAAATTTCAATTTGGTTGAATCAGGATTGAATAATAAGGGGGATAAGAAAAAAAAGGGGAATATTTATGTTCAGAACCGTTGGAACTTAGAGATGAAGAACTTATTGATTAGAATTGCAGAGGAGAAGCATCCTCAGATTCTCCCATTTCATCATTAGTTTTTTTTCTTCTTTTTCATCACTCTTACGTCTAATATTGTTATATTCAGAACCATTGGATTTTAGAGACAAAGAACTTAGTAAACAGATTGAAAAGAGTTGCAGAGGAGAAGCACCCCTGATTTTCGCATTTCATCGCTAGTGTTTATTTATTTATTTATTTATTTTTGGATTATTCTTTGAATCAGAAAGTAACAACAGAAAATAGAGACTTACCCAAAAAAAAGCAGAAAGTTGAGATTAAAACGAACCAAAAATTCACGAAACTAGATCATGGACTAAGATGCTGCCCGAAATTATAAGCACCATACCTCATAACACCGTCTGAGCTAATAAGGTCACAATGCGTTTCTTTGACCAATTTACCAAAGGAAGTCAAGAATGTGGGTAGTTAAGCAACAATCAAACAAAGAAGAACTGAGCATCTCTGGCCCCTTTTCATTTCAGACCGGTTGTGAAACTGCAGAACTCACAACTGACGAGTTCACAACAGCAGAGACCGGTTGTGAAACTGCAGGACTCACAACTGACGAGTTCACAACAGCAGAGATTGGAGATTCGCGGATGATTCCGGTCATCTTCTCAGGCCACTTTTACCGACAATGGTAAACGGTGAAAGTGTACACCAATAAACAAGGTAAAGTTGAAAAAGAAAAAGGAAAAAAAAAATCAAAAAAAGAAAATATAGAAATGAAATTGAAAAGTTTTGAGGATAAACAAGTCTTTTTAGCATCTAAACAAGGTTGGGTGTTTTCAGAGGATGTTAGGAATATCATTGCAAATAATGGCAGGTGTGTGAGATTACGATAAACTACGAGGGGTGTGGTAGATATTTTCTCTTTATTTTTATGTTAAAACTCTCCGACTCATGGAAGAACATAACTTTTCAATGGATTCAATGTATCAAAGGTGGGGTCATTAGACAGTGATAGATAAGGTTAACAGTCCCTTAGAATAGATAATGGTGGGCTCATTCATTAAACATGTAATTTAATAAATGGGCTAGAGCAAATGGGGATGGATATAAATGGTTACAACTACAGTTAGTAAGTTCAGGAATGACAAACATTCGGGTACGGAACATGCATATATTAAATGTAATCAGACTTCAATACGAGGATTGAAAACCTGGTTAAAAAAACAAACGACATTAATACATAAGTATTTAATACGGTAGTTTTTTTTTATTGAAAATACGAACATATATCCATTATGCAATAGAACATATATATATATATATATATATATATATATATATATATATATATATATATATATATATATTTTCATTTACCACTTAAAAAGATTTGGACAAATCACCTACCACCCAAATTTTTTAAGAAAATCACCTATCACCAAAATTACACAAAAGTTTATAAAAAAGATCCAAAAGCAACTAACAGAACCGAAGTTAGCCGTTAAAAAATATATGAATGATAATAATACCCTTATTGTAAAAAATATATGAATGATAATAATACCCTTATTGTAAGGGAAAAAAATCCAATTTAACCTTAATTATTTTTTTTTACCCTACTTCCTCTTTTCGTGTATTGTTTAGAATCTAAAATCCTCAATTTTTATTGTTCCTCCCAACCTTAACTTTGAACTGCCAATTGATTGGGGAAAACAAAAGCGTCAAAGAATAAATAAGAATATGGGAACAAATTTAATGGGAGGCACGAAGAACGAAATTGGGGTTTAACTCAAATCTCAAAAGAGGGATTTTTTTATGATAAAGAATCCTTGAAAACTCACAAATGTAAAGGAAAGGACATGTAATACCCAATGGTGAGTCCACGGTGAAGACAATCGTTGGATCCCCTTGTTTACGTCTCAACTGTTCAGTTCATTTGTTGTTTTTGTTGCTACCTTCTCTCCACTGCTATTGCATGCATTCTCTCCCCCTTTCTCTCCCTGCTGCAACCCACCAGAGCACAAAACCATAAAATCAGTTCGAGGATGTCTTGTATTTTGCATTTGCATTTTCCTTCTCCCAGATTTCCCGCTGTTTAGTTTAGATTTGGTTGTTAAGAGTGTTTAAAACTAACTAATTCCACGAAAGGCCACCACGTAAAGGGATGAGTCGTTCCAAAATCAATGACTTCAAAAATCCAATTTCAAACAAGGATTGGAGATAAAATATAGACAAAATTTCATCTATACCCCATCAAAGATTGTTAACATCATCTACACCCACAAGAATGCAAAAACATCACCTAGATCCCAAAACTTTGGCTGTGGTAATCAAAGAGGTCCACTACGTCAGTTGATTCCCGTTAGATGTTGACGCCAGCTGAAATAAAAATTTCCATGGACAATACTGCCCTTAAAGTAAAGATAAAATACCATTTTACCCTTCTTCTTCTTCTTCCTTTCCTCTTCTTCTTTCCTCTTCTGCTCTTCTCCATAGTCAGATTCATATGGTAGGAGCTGGTTTGGGGGAAAATTAGGGAGGCGGCATGGCTCCAACAGATTTATCGAGAAGGCAAGGACATCATCGCCGTAGGCAAAATAAAACCGCCCATGGTTTCTACTTTCCAACCCTCTCTCTGTAAATTCTCTTTATTTAAAGTCTGTTTCTTGAATTTCTTGTTCGAGCAGGGTCCAATCCATCTCTTCCCTTGAATCTCGAGATTCAAAGATAAGCAACAACAGTAGTGAAGAACAGTGAATGAGTTCGGCAAGCAAAGCTTGGATCGTGGCTGTAAGCATTGGAGCTGTTGAAGCACTGAAGGATCAAGGGTTCTGTAGATGGAATTACGCCATGAGATCTTTTTATCAACACATCAAGAACAATCGGTTATCAGTTTCTCAGATCAAATGGGATTTCGGTGCTGTTGAACCTTTAAAGAAAACTGCAGCGTTGGATGAACGAGAAAAAGGCAGAAAAACTGAGAAGGATGAGGAAGTCATGAATCTCATCTGTTGGGGTCCCAACCATTAGTTCTTTCATTTTTATTTCTATCATTTTTTCTTCTCCTGATATGGTCGTAATTCTGCATCTTTGGCCATTACTTCTCAGCTAAATTACAGATTCTTTATTCTGTAGAGTTCTTCAATTCATTTTCTTCATGCGTAGAATGTTTTTTCTTGTTTTGATTTCCAATCATAAAAAACGCTGAACATTTAGAAATTAACGAGGTAGAACGAATTGAGAAAATAGGGCAATGGATCAATTAAAATTAAAAAACAAGAAATTAAAAAACAAAAACCCACAAAAAATAATCAGAACTTTCTCTGAATCTCATCTCTCTTTTTCGCCTCTCTCGTCTCTCTCGTCTCTCTCGTCTCTCTCTCTCTCTCTCTCTCTCTCTCTCTCTCGCTGCTGTGTTTGAAGGAAGTTCACATGAGGGAGAGTGGCTAAAACAATATAATTTTTAAAATTTTCAATTTATAATATGAGGGGTAAAACTGTATTTTAATAATTTTAGTGATTTCCGTCAGTTAAGTGGACCTTGGTGATGTTTCTACAATCTTGTGGGCGTAGATGATGTTAACAATCATTGATGGGGTGTAGATGAAATTTTTTCTAAAATATATATATCTATATATATCTATATATATATATATATATATATATATATATATATATATATATATATATATATATATATATATATATATATATAGAAAGTGGAGACGAAATGCTGCAGCAATTGAAGCGTCTGGAGGAGGAGTGGAACTCCTTCAAGAAATCCAATCCGGAGCGAGTCCAAGTCCAACATTGTTTAAATCATGGGTAAGAGTTTTAGTATTTCAAATTTTTTTTTAACTCTCTCACTCAGAGTTCCGATCAAAACCGAAATCTAGGGTTTTTTGAAGTTCTTCTTAGATCACCGATTCAGTTCGAATCTCTGTTTTTTCTAAACGCTGTGAGTGTATTCGTCCCTTTTATGTTATTTTTATTTTTTTCTTTTTAAGATTTGTTTTAACCTTCTTTTTTCTTTTATTTAATCTGACAAGAGTATAAACATCTACACACAATTTCAATTCTTTCCTGTCAATTAATGGATTAACGTTTGTGTAATTTGGGTGGTAGGTGATTTTTTTATAAAACTTGGGTGGCAGGTGATTTGTCCAAATCTTTTTGAGTGGTAGGTGAAAATTTCCCATATATATATATAAACAAAACTTGCAATCCATAAAATTCACATAAAATCGTCATCTCATTAACATAAAACACATGTCAAAGTTGAAAAGGTTCATTTGGTAGTGGATTCCAATGATTTGTTTTTATTAAATTTTTTTTTTTCATGTTTGATATCGCAATACGTGTTTAAAACTAGTTTAATACGTTTCAATATAAAAAAATAGAAAAAATTTCATCTAGACCCCATCAAAGATTGTTAACATCATCTACATCCACAAGAATACAAAAACATCATCTGTACCCCAAAACTTTGGCTATGGTAATCAAAGAAGTTCACTCTGTCAGTTGATTCCCGTTAGATGTTGATGTCAGGTGGATTGGAATATTTCAGAGACGATAATACCCTTTTGGCCTGTTGAAAAGACCATAATACCTTGTTGATATTTGTTACCCTACCTCGAACAATATCGTTTTCCAATCTCTTCTCTTCTTTGTTGAGTTTCAATGAGTTGTTGAGAAAGCATATTAGAAACTGATTTTTTTTTCTCTTTCAGTCCACAGTAGAGCATTTCTCTATCTTCTTCGATCATTCAGGAGAACCTGTGATTACGAAACAACGGATTGACATCATCTCAATTCCCCATTGTCACCCTCCCAAATTTCTTCCTCTTTTTCTCTCTCTCTCTCTCTCCGTAGTATCTTGAAATCTCTAAGCTCTTTACGGGAATTTCTTATTAGGGTTTGCTTTTGCGAGCTCTGATCTCTTCTTTTTCCAGATGCTTTCATATCTTTTTATGTTTCTCTTTTTGGAGTTTTCTTAGCGACAGCACTGAAACAGCTACCACGTCCGCTGCTAACTCAAAAGAAAAACATAAAATCAGATTTGAACTTTAAACAGAAACAGGGGACCTTAGAGGAAAATATCGACTACAGGGATGGAATTACATGAAAAACGAGGAAGAGGAAGAGGAAGAAGAAGAAGAAAACGGTTACTTCGCAAGAACACAAAAAGATTAAGAGAAACTGTAAAATCAGAGAAAACAAGGATATCCTGAAGAGAAACTATAAATCAGAGAAAATTGTTCTTCTCCGTCAATTGGTTCTCTGTACAAAATGATTTTCTTAGTGAAAAAATGAAGATCAAAGCGAGAAAATTTTTTTACTCTGTTTCCGACCAGTCGCCATGGACGAAGATTTGACATCTGACGATCAGCCAGGTTCAGACGACCTGGTTTTCACTTACTTCGCCATTGTAGACAAAGGAGATTTGATGAGTCCAACCCATCGCAAGCCGGTGTTGAGGTCACTCTTGATCTCCGCTACGGTCGGCGATGCTTTATTAGCGCTGAAGAGATTTGAAGAGAGATATCTCAGCGTTTGGATATGTGATCACTCATCTGAGGAGAAACCAGATTTTGTTCCTCTGTATTATCTCTCTCTCTCTCTCTCTAATTCTTTGGTTTTCTTTCTCTGTCTTCATCTTTCCTTTGGTTATTTCTCTGTTTTCTCACCAGTATATTGAATCGATTTTTTTTTTCCAGGTCAGTAGATATAAATATCTGATTTATATTCAATTTTCAGACCGATATTACAGCAGCTTGAATTTCAGATCGAGTTTCGGATCAATATTCAGATCGAGATTTAGAATTAGTTTGATATCCCATGGCTCTGTGATGCCCTCTTTGATGCTCCCATCAGTTTCATTATTTTTTGGCTCACTGTTATGGTGCCCTCATCAGCAACTTCCATTGCAAGTTCCTCTGTAAGAATTTCTATTCCGTAAAACACACCGGAGAATCTCGGACAGGAGGAATGGCTCATGCTTAAAGAATTCCGTTGGAGAGAGAGAGAGAGAGAGATAGAGAGAGAGAGAGAGAGAGAGAGAGAGAAGCACATAGAGAGAGGGAGAGAGTAGAGATTTTGTCCCAAGTTCACGTTGCCGGAAAAATATTCACGTCGTCGGAGAGGAAGGCTGTTTGAAAATATAAGTTACATTTGAAGGATAAATTAGTAAATGAACCTAATTTTTTAATTTATAATTTGAGGGGTAAAATTATATTTCAACAAATTTAGTGATTTCCGTCAGTTAAGTGGACCTAGGTGATGTTTTTGCATTTTTTGTGGGTGTAGATGATTGATGTTAACAATCTTCGATGGAGTCTAGATGAAATTTTTTCTAAAAAATACTATTTTTGAAAGTTTATACAATAATTCGTAAAAACATGTAAAAGAAAAAGTTTAATAATTTAGTTTGTATAATTTACGTATTAAATGTTACTTTATTAACTATGGTTACAACTCGTAAAATGTGTTGATTATAAATTTTTGAAACTTTATGTCAATAGGGGCGCACCTCTCTTCTAACCAGAAACTCTTGGAGAAGAGGATTTGAATACAAGCTTCCTAGTCTTCCTAAAATTCAATGTGGAAGAGGTCAATTGACACAGACAAGGCTTGAGTAGGAATCTAATAGGGATCTTTCTATTTAGGGTGTCTATTGGAGGCTCACATGTATCGCTCGGACTTACCCAACCAACTAAACCTAAGATTGGATTGAATCAATTACTAAACGTGATGGGCTTAGGCCCAGACCGTTCAATAGTCGAATGCCCATGATGCAAGGGTGTAACCCAATGATCACCCGACTGACCGACGGATTGCAAACCCCTTTTCAACTTTGTCGTGCCTTAACCTTTCTCTGACCTCTCCCCCATTCATTTTCATTTGCCCCTTTCTTTCTCACTGAAACCCTAGCCCTCTACCTTTCCAACTCTCTAACACAAAGGCAGCTTCCTTCTCATCGAGATCTCTCCTAAGAGATTGGTTTGCAAGGGAAGCTCTAAAGGTTGCAATTTTTTTTCAATTCATATTGTTGTTAGATACTTGACTTCGCTTTTATGCTCGAACTCCTAAATCGCTGTTTCTTTTCAGGTTCAATGGGATGAAACTGCACCCACTTTTTAAGGGCCAAAGAAGGACTCAAATTCTCTCCTACTGTTGGCGTCCCTTTTGTCCTGACCTAGTGGCTGGAGTCACTCAATGCACATACTAACGTAGTGAACTTCAGTCTTTGGATCACAACCTGAACGGACTACACAACAAGAAGATTTTTTCCCAATATTTCTTCGTGGGAGATTGGACCTTTTACTGCTTTTACAGCTTTTAACCTGACTCAATCATCAAGGGCAAAGAAAAAGAGCCCCAGCCAACAATAGACCACCTGTCTAGCTGTCGTGAGAAACTTTAACCTTTTGTTTTCCTCTCTACTTGAGTTGGGTCGGATGTATTTTTGAACTTTCTTGTGATGGAGGATTGTAGAAACGGCTGCACATGAGCCGAGGTTCTAAACAAGGGTGTCAACCGGTCGATTTGATCCAGGTTAGGTCCGGTTTAGGTCCAGGTTGAAACGATGTAGGATTTTACAAGCCCAACCTAAAACATGTCTATTAAGGGTTTGGGCTGGAGTGGGCTGTGTGGGACACAATAACTAACGGGCCAATCCGGTGTCGGATTGTCATCGGACTGAGCTTATTGGGCTGATTTCAGGTTGGTTGGGTCCAGGTTGCTTTCGCATGTACTATTTTTGCATGATAATAAATTTTTTATAACATTTTTTGTTCATATTTAATACAATTGTAGGTGGTTGAATTGCATATTTGTATTTATCTAATTATTTAATACAATTGTAGGTGGTTGAGTTGTATATTTGCATTTATCTAGTTAGAATCGTTAAATTTTTAGTCAGTTAGTTATTATTTGAGTAGCAAAAAGAATTGGTTCGAACTAGCTTGGGCTTCTCAACGGGCCTTACCAGTGTTTGGGTGGGGTATTATCCGTTAGAGTTAGTTTGGGTTTCTTAACGAACCGGTCCGGTCCGGTTTCGATGTAGGCTGAAACGGTATTGGGCTTTACAAGCCCAGACCAAAACCTGTCCATTAAGGGCCAGTTTGGGTTATATCGGGCTTGCTAGGTCCGTGCTACCGGTCTAGGCCCAGATTTGACACCCTTACTTCTAAATCTATGTATCAGACATAGTATTGATCCTGTCTAAAACCAAACCGGATTGGATTAGATTGATGTAGGGATCCAATACCAAGCTGATAGCTTTTTTTTTTTTTACTTTATTCTATCGTGGAAAACTCAAATAGGGATGGAGAAACTTGATATGTGAAAAGACGGTTTAGTTTGCAAAA
This sequence comes from Protea cynaroides, assembly GCA_028583415.1. NCBI lineage: Eukaryota > Viridiplantae > Streptophyta > Magnoliopsida > Proteales > Proteaceae > Protea > Protea cynaroides. The sequence continues at coordinate 48,531,747 of CM053267.1, forward strand.
GAGGATAAAAAAAGAAAGGGAAAATGCAAGTTGCAAGGGTCCCGTTTATCCCTTTTTTCTGGACGGTAGGTCGGAAAATGCAAGGGTCCAGTTTGGTTGGATTTCAGATTAAACACGTGCGTCTTATCCGGAAAGGAAAAGCATTCTGTATTGCAAGCTTTCCCAGGAAACCCGGTAATGCGCGTGCATTTCTTTTTATCTCAAACCAAACAATATCCTAACAGGACATAACCGTCCTACCATCTTGATATAGGGCTTAAATTAATTGAGTCGATAAAGTATATTCTTTGACCGGTTTAGGAGTTGAACTCTAGATACCATATTGGTCTGACAAGTGGATTGCAATGGAAAAGGTTAATTAATAATGGTTTGGGTCTGGTATGATCATTTCTGGTTTAGTTTTGGAAAACCGGTCTGACCAGTCAAACCAATGGATGATTTAAGTTATACCATATAGGGAAACTTACTCAGAGACCCTCTTGAAATTGGTTTACCATATAGAACTATCCTCTCTTGATAAAAATTACACGAATTACTTCTGAAACAATGTTTTATGATAGTATATAGTCCACATTGGGCGTTAAAAATTGACGAAATTTTTTTAAAATAATACTATCCTTACAAAATATAAAATTACATAAATATATCATCTGCTATCTTTGGAACAAGGTCTTTACAAATTCTGTAATTCCAGAGATAGATGATGATATATTTATGTAATTTTATATTCTGTATGGGTAGTATTGTTTTCAAAAAATTTTAAAATTTCTTTTGTCAGTTTTTAATATCCGTTGTGAACTATATTGTTATTAAACATTGTTTCAAAAGTAATTCGTATAATTTTTATCAAGAGAGGGTAGTTCTGTGTAATAAATTAATTGTCAAGGAGGTGTCTAAGTAAAATTTTCTATTAATATTATATACCATTATTGTACACTAGTGGTGCATACATGGTGACCAAGGAATTAATAATCGGCATTGACCGTATCAGTTGATGCTGATTTTTTCAACCGGTTTCGTCATGACGAACCGTTCTGAATGGCCGAACCTGGTGGTCTGGTCTTTTAATAAAAAAAGAAAAAAAATATTCTCAATGTCCTTTATGCGTTGGGTATGTCGCAACTCCCTACCGTATATTGAACAAAAAGATAAAGATCCCACTTTCAGTAAACTAAAGAGAGCGTTTTTCATGCCAGAAGATGGTGGTTATGTACCTAAAATGGTTTATTTACAGTGTAAAGCAGAAAGATGTAAGCCGTGTGGGGTCCACATTTATGATGTATCCACCATTAATGAATGGTCGTCATCACTCTTTAATCTTTGGTGTTTTGATACATCTTATGCATTAGATTCTAATCTAACGGTTGATATCACAATATTTTGGTGCTCATTTCAGTTTTTAATCATTTCCTTTAATTCATATTTTTTAAATGTTTGCCGCGCCGTACGTAACGGTCGCAATCAATTGGGGCAACGTGAGTCGGATGTGGAGGCACGTGCAGAGTCGGTCGACCGATTCAGAACTGATTTGATTCTCTCAACAGAACTCATATAGTTGATAATTCTCTCTCCAGTCTCCACTATATATATTTGAGTTCAATCTTCAAAGTTCAAACCAAAGTGAAGGAGAGAGAGAGAGAGAGAGAGAGAGAGAGAGAGAGGAATATGAAGTGCATGGAGATAAGGCCAAAGGTAGTCATGGTTCCATACCCAGCACAAGGGCATGTAACCCCCATGGTCCAATTAGGTTTGGCACTCTATGAATATGGGTTCGACCCGGTGATCGTCATCCCGGACTTCATTCATCGTCGGATCATGTCTTCAAAGACTGAACGAGACGATGGGATCGTGTTTATGTCGATACCGAGTGGTTTAGATGAGAATGAACCACTCAATTTCTTCTCCATTGCCTTTGCTATGGAGAATAACATGCCAATTCATCTAGAGCACATTATTTGTAGGTTTGATGAAGATGTTGGGGTTGCTTGTGTGATTGTTGATTTAGTAGCTTCGTGGGCTATCGGAGTTGCGAACCGTTGCGATGTCCCCGTCGCTGGATTTTGGCCTGCCATGTTTGCAACGTACCGTTTGATCACTTCGATCCCTGACATGATCGATGTCGGGCTTATTGATGAATTTGGTATGATTATCTATCAAATCAAGTTCTCTTATGTTCTTACAACTCTCTCACATAGAAATGTTGAAATACTCAAAATTTGCTCATGATCTTGCAATTAATCAAGCTCCCTTATGTCGTGCATTATTAAACTTCCAATTACTAATTTGTAACTAGATGTACACATAATATTAGATATGATTAACTATGATGAGTTTTTGCTACAATAACTAGTCTATATTGTTCTAAATATTTATTAGGAGAACGGATTCATACACTGAAGGGGAATATAATCATCAGTACATCTTGTAGGGAGTTGGGGGGGGGGGGGGGGTTCCGTCCAAGGGTTTTGAAATACGATCATACACCATGCACGGAATTAAACTCTTGACCTATTTATAATTAACGATACCTTGACTAAAAGAACTTGTGGAAGTCACAATTTATGGTTCTTACAATTAGTAAATATATCTTTTCTTGCTTTTTTTTTTTTTTTGGGGGGTGGTGGAGTAGGAATTTTGTAGTAAGAAGCTTCCATTTATTACTAATGTATAAGTAAATTTAATGTATTTAAAATTAATAGTTTGATTATTTTCTTTTTTATCTTTTTTTTCCACCCAAACTGTCCTTTTTGCAATCCCTATACAAATGATGGAGGAGAAGTGCAACCAAAAATAGAAACGAGAAATAGAAAAAGATGAGATTTATAAACAGAATGAAGGCGCCAAGAGTAACATGCATCTTACCTTAGCTTTTGTTTTCATGGCTCTTTTAAAAATAGGTCAAACTTAAGTCTCTCAATTTTTATTATATTTTTAAATTAGGTCAACTTCTAAGAATGTCAATGGAAGTCTCTAATATTCATTGTAGTGCACATAATAACCTAAAATATTAATAACATCAAGTTAGAGACATTTTAAATAATAATATGATTATTAAGAATGCATAAGAGGTCGGTGGATATGTATGCAATTTGCATTATAAAATTAATTTGGTTTCTTGAGGAATTAACTATTCTTAGTGATTATTATCTTATTTGTAATTAAAGAGTTGAATTAAGATTTTGAGAAACTTGCATGGATCTTCTTTGATCTTCTTAAATTTTTTTTTTATTGTAATACACAATTGACATCTGATGCAATATTGTTGATTAGTCAAACCGGACCGACCGGTCTATAATTAACAGTATATTTTCACTTTGAGCAAATATACCTTGGTCAACACACCTAAGCTGATTAATTTAGCACAATTTGACTATATATTAATCCATTAATAATCAAGATCAATGTATTTTTTTATTATTTTATGAACTCATGTGGAATGCCCATGTTCTAGTTTTAACATTATATCATACATGTGCACCATGATATGAGCAGAAATATATGGATCAGTATAATATATATCTTCATGATTGTCTAGGCATTTACTCTTCATTTGTTTAATCAATCAAAATGATTTATATGATTGAGCAAATATAAAGAATTGCTAATAAGCTCTCTCTCTCTCTCTCTCTCTCTCTCTCTCTCTCTCTCTCTCTCTCTCTCTCTTATATATATATATATATATATATATATGAATCTCTCTCTCTCTCTCTCTCTCTCTCTCTCTCTCTCTCTCTCTCTCTCTCTCTCTCTATATATATATATATATATATATATATGGACCCATAAGCATTAGTTTTCTTATTATCCATAGTGATATGTACATCAAGCTTGAAATCAAAGGTAGCAAATCAGAAGCCACTCTTAGGGCGGTTGGGTGATTGCTTGATAATAGAGGTTATGAGTTTGACTCTTCTATCTTTATTGTGTTTTTAAGGAAGAAACGCAACTGAAGAACAACAACGGTCACTATAAACTGAATGAAACTGTTACGAATTAACAATGCAACAGGAACAAGTTGGACCATTTAGTCAGTTAAATATAAACTATCTTTTGAATTGGTCCTGATTCAGACATCTAACTATTCTGCTAATTTAATTGAATATTTTATAGACAATGCATTTATTATTAAAATTAAAAAAAAATGCTGATCTCATTCCTTGATGGTTTGGTGCTTTGGCAGGAATTCCTGAACATCAAGGTGGAGGATGCTTTTTGCCAGGTCAATCTCTCTTGACTACTACAGATCTACCATGGTTAGTTGGAGACTCAGTGTCACAGAAAGCAAGGTTTGCATTTTGGTTAAGGATTCTTGATCGATTGAGAGCTCTTCCATGGCTCCTTGTAAACACTTTCCTAGAAGGATATGATGATCAGAAACTGAATTATCATTCAATGAAGAGCAACCAAGATTACCCACAAGTATTCCCAGTTGGACCCTTAACTAGGCATTCAGGAAGCAAGAATCCTAGCTTCTGGGAAGAAGATAAGAGTTGCTTAGATTGGCTAGATAAGAAAAAGGCTGGCTCAGTCATCTATGTGTCATTTGGAAGTTGGGTGGGCCCAATTGGGGAAGAAAAGGTTAATGAACTGGCATTGGGGCTTGAGGCCACGCGGCGGCCGTTCATTTGGGTTATAGCGCCTTCGTGGCGAAAAGGGCTACCTATGGGGTACTTGGATAGGGTGACTAAGCAAGGTAATAAGCTGGTTTCATGGGTTCCACAGAAGGAGTTGCTTCAACATGAGGCAGTAGGATGTTATCTCACACACTGTGGTTGGAATTCTACAATGGAAGCCATACAATGTGGTAAGCGCCTCCTGTGCTATCCTGTCTCTGGGGACCAATTTGTTAATTGTAAATATATTGTGAAGGTTTGGGGGATTGGAATGGAGATGCAAGGTGATGGATGGAGAGATGTTGAGGAAGGTGTAAGAAGTGTGATGGAGGAGGTGGAAGAAATGCAGCAGAGGGTCTTGGAATTAAAGGAAAGGGTCTTGGGTGATAAGGGTAGCTCAAGAGCTGCAGCTACTTTGACAGCCTTTGTAGATGATCTCAAGAAATCAATGTATTGACTAGTACAGCTCTTGTTGCCCACAATAAATATTTTTCAGAGAAAATGAAATAGATCTTTTTTCTGATCATAAATCCCATCGATTCGATTAAAATTGTTAGGACCACTGATTATTCAACTCATTTAAATACTTTTTAACTATGTCACAAATTTTACTAACCCCACCCCCCCCCTCCCCCAAAAAAAAAAGAAAAAAGAAAAAAAAAGAAAAAAAAAAAAGAAAAAAAGAAAAAAGAGGCACTGCATGAATATGTAATATTCATTGAGTTTGCACTTCAGTAAATGCTCATTTCAGCTGAATTATTGCAGTGGGATAAAAGAGTCTGAAATAGCTGATAATCCTGATCTCAATGATGTATTTCAGTTGACATAACCACTTGGAGTTTTCAGTCTGTGGGAAGGTTGGAACTTCAAATCTAGATGCATTTTCCCACTTTAAGGGTAAATAAAATCATTCTGCTAATATTCAAAGCAAGCAAGAAATGTCTTCTTTGGTGATTCTTTCCTTTGTTCCTCCTTTTGGTTGTCCTGTTTCATGTGATAGGATTACATTAGTAGAAAACCAGAGTGTTTCATGGATGATTGGAAGGAAAGAATATAAGACAATTTATCAGAACAAACAGATCATCCAATTTACTTGGTGTATAAATTTTTTTTTTCTTTTTATAAAAAACAAGTCATTAGTAAGTAAGTAAATAAAGGTCATTTTGTATTTTTTTTGGGTTGAAGTCATTTTGTACTTCACTCGCAGACTCACAGTAAATCAGTGATGCTTCTCTTTTTCAAAGGGGAAGAAGTTTCCCGAGTGGGGCTATTGCTTGCACCCACCAATGAGCGTGGAGGATGATAAATTTGTCAATAAGAGCAGGGGTGGAGTGAGAATGTTAGAGAAGACGAGAGAAAGAGAGCGGGAAGCTGGCATAGTTCCCACTCCGCTATTCAGAGTAACTTTTGCTTTGAAAAAAAGTTTTCTGAACGACAGAGTGGGCTCTATGCTAGCAGCGCTGAATCCGTCTCTCTCCTCTCTAACAGTCTCTTTCCTGCCTACTCCTGACACATTCGCCATCGGTGATCGCCCACTCCCATTGGTAGGTGCAGGCAACTCTCCCCCCCAACTTTTCTTACATGCAGAACATTTTATAAGATTTCACACCAAAAATAACAAAAAGTAAAGTCTCAAGAAGGAAGTGCATATAGAAAAAAGTATGTTAGCTCCGCGGGGAAACATGATGGGAAATTAAGGGGAATTAAACGCGTAAATCACCAGAAAATAAACCATAAAATCTCATGGTTTGAGGAAGTAATCAAGCTGTAATAGCTGCTGCAATGGACTATAAAACAACAGAAGAAAATAAGTGTGTTCTGTGACCTTAAGACTCTGCACTCCCAAATTCATAAGGAAAGGACAGTAATAGGGAATGATCCTACATTGACTGAGAATCTGGGACCTTATGACTGGCAACTATGGCCAACACATTCATCCTCAGTATATCCATACCACCCTGTGTACTGGCTAAGGTGCCTTTGTCATGGTTTCACCTGATTAATGATGACTGATAGATGCAAAGGCTACATAAACCAACTTCAGCTATTGGTTTCCTCTTCGTTTAGACTTCTACTCATGGCTAATAGAAATAGTTATTTTTTCACTTGTCAGGTCAGTTCTGACTGGATTCAATCTTCCATTGTGTTAGCACATTCTCTGTGGTCTACCATGCAGTGCATTACTGCTATCTTAAGTGCCACCTGGGGATGCTGAAGGATAAAAAAGATAGAAATTGAAGAGGCAATTCCATTTTTGAGTTTCGAAATGACAGAACACAAAATAAAGACTAAAGTAATCTCCTCAACATTGGATTTTTTTTTGTAAGCAGAAAAAACCCCATTATGGATCCTTAAATAGAAGACTAATATCTAAAAATCTCGATCTCTCTGTGTCCAATTATTTTAATTGATTGTCCAGATATATAGAATGTGCCTGCTGCCTATCGCCTCAAAGACTGCATTATATATTGAGCATAAAGGTCCCTACAATGAACAAAAGAACCATGTCAGGAGAGAGAAATTGTAATAAGTATATGCCTAGTATGTTTGTCTCCATTGACAAATTAACAGTCAAAAAATGCTTTCTTGAGTGCAATCCACTCTCTTGATTAATTTATCTCCCTTGACAAATTAAAATTTAAGTAAGGTACTTCCTTTCTTTCTTGGGTGTGATCCACTCATTTGATTAATACATCCCCTAAACAGTGGTCCTCTGTCCTACGGTGAAACAGATAACCATTCCGCAGGACTTGCAGCTTACACCAAACCATGTAAATGAGAAAGCTGTAAGATATTAACTCTCTTGGTTTTCCAAGCGTGGATCAGAAATCAGATATATATTATACTTATTATACTTGGAAGAAGTAGGATTTGTTACCAATGACCTACCTCAAGTTCTTTTTCCCTTGTGATGGGTATAAAAGAATCTTCCAAATTGAATTAACCCACTTACTTGATTTCCATCACAGTTTAGATGGGTTTGTTCTTGTTGCTGCAAAGTGAGTATTTTGAGTTCTAGTTTTAATTCAGTGGTAATTTTTTTTTTTTGAAATTTCAGGATTGTCAGGACAAGAAAGCTGTTAGTTTGAGAGAAGACTTACATGGAGTACTGGATAGCTGAATGAGCAGTTGTTGCTGGCAAAAATTCATCAACTGCAACCTCCTTGTTCTCATTCTTCTTGTCTGAACCATATGTCAAGAAACCACAAAAGTAGCTTAATCAAGCTTCAAGTGCCTGGTCTGTCAGTAAAACTTCTACAAAAGTATTAGCTATAAGATAAGGAGGATACAGTCTTCAAAAAAACGCCTGATCTCAGTCAGTCGATGAGGGGGAAGTTCTTTGATGTCAGTGAAATGCCGATACTCTGGGTCATCAGCACAAACTGCAATGATTTTATCATCCTTCTCCCCCTGGTTTTTACACACAAGACCAATCATAACGGTTTTCAAACTGAAGTGAATAAATTATTGGAATCATCTTATGGAAAACTACAATACCTGATCAATCATGGGCATGAGTCCAATGGTCCTGGCTCGAACGAAACATCCTGGGAGGACTGGCTCCTGCTTAAATTATCAATTTAGTGATGAAGTTATTTATCCTCTCTATAACCTCTGACACAATCATGTAAAATTCTACCATGTATACTGATGAATATGAATGTGCATGGTACCGCAACATGACATTCAAACTTGATGTCAATGGGCTTTAAGAAAAATTCTTGAACCCAAAAGAGTTATCTAATTAGAAAATCAGTCTGGATTGCATGTATAGTCATTCAGTTACCTGCATAATTACCAATACATCCATTGGGTCATTATCTTCGCATAAAGTGCGGGGGATGAAACCATAGTTGTGAGGATAAACCACTGATGAATATAAGACACGATCAACCTGGGTATCCATTTCAAAGGTAAGAACAACCACATGAAAATGTTAGCATGCAGAAGAGAGCATTTCATTCGTGGTCTTAGATGTCTTTTGATTTACAGAATAAGTAAGAAAATGACCTGTAAATTTGTGATGATTTCATAGGTTGTATTTTTTAGGCTTAGTAAACATGGAAAACTCAGTGAGAGTATAAGGAAATAGATACAATTACCAACCTTTATGAGACCAGTCTTCTTGTCAAGCTCATATTTGACTTTACTTCCTTTAGAAATTTCAACAACCTGTGCCAGATTTATGGAATTTCATAAAGAATCAGATCAATTCATGAAGGTGAAAAATCAGATAGAATAAAGACCTGTAAATTAAGCTTTTGTATGAACTACATAAATAGGAATTAGTAAACATGAAAAATTTTCTAACAAAATATTTTATTTATTACAAAACATTATTAGAAAATTAAAGGGAGTTCTAGTTGTAACCACATTGGTTACAAATTAGAGTGCTGCCATGGCCCTGATTCTACTATGTGACAGTTCAAATGGGGCTGAAAATTTATGGACATGTAGATCCCAAGATCCTCTATTCACTTGTCAAGTTCCAACCCGATTGAAGTTTTCCATGTGGCAAAACAGAATTAAGGATTACAAGAGGGTGCATGAGATGACAGTGGGTCATGTGGACATACATGGGAGGGTATGGCATTAGATGGAAAGGAGAATGGTTGAATTGAGGATGAGTTTTGACATGTAGCCAAGTTAGGTAATTTTCAAAATATTCAATAGTCAAATTTGCCACATCATTCTGCCATGTGGCAGAATCAGGCCATGTTTACATATCTAATTGTAACCACTTTGTTTACAATTAGATTTTTTCCAAAATTAAAACATGTTTCTCTTATTTAGATTATAAAAGAGGAGATATTTTAGCTTGAATTACTCTTAAATGCAAGAAATTTTGATTGCTAAAGGCCTAGAAGTAAGATCCCCCTTTCCATATGCTGATCCTAAAGTCATGCTTCTGCCCTTTGTAAGTATCAAAATCATGATTTCATTTAGTAATTAAGATATGCTCAGGATTCATTTGAGTGAATACATACAACATTGACAATTTGAGGAGCTCCAGGTCCTGCATATAAGATTTAAGAAGGCAGTAAGTTTCTTTGTTAATTAAGTATGCACAGGGATCTTGACAATGAAGATGTTCATTATGAATATTACCAATCTCAAGATCATGCCAAGGATGTGCAGCAACAGATCTCCTAGACAAGGATGAGAGGATCCTCTGATTCAGACGTGGAACTTGGCGTTGTGGCTGATCTTCGCTTCCATTCGCTTGCTCACTCATATTTCTAAAATAAAAAAAAAACAGAGATAAGTTTTCATGGTTAGCAAGTTAGGGGAGAGAAAACAGGTATCCTGGATTCAAAGAGTTTGTTTGACTACTGTCACTGGACTAGATGAAATAAACAGAGAAGGACGAAAATATCCACCATTCATCAACCAAGGTACTTGCATTAGTATTCAATCATTAATAAAGTAGTACTGACAAAGGAACCACCAAAAGAGGTCATATTTAAGAAGCCAATATAATACTAGAGTATAAAACTAAAACTCCTTGTAGCTATGAAATGGGGCATGGTTGAAAGGGGGCAAGAGAAATGGTTCACCAGAGTTCAGAAAGCAAAGAAGTCCACTTAGCTAGGGTTGATTTAAGATTGCAAATCATTACAGACTAAGGGTCTAAGAGCCCAATCAGAACTTGGATGTAGCAGTGTTATACAGCATCTCACCTTGGCAAAATCAGGAGAGTAAGGTAAAAATTATATATTCGATTCCAGCAATGCAGGGACTTGATGGTTAAGGAATAATAGATTGCAAGAATTGGAAAAACAAGTTATCAACTAGGCCATGAATATGGTTATTGAATATTGAATCATGGGACCAGCTGTAATTAGCTGCAGCTCAAAGTCCTGGCATTAACATGTAATAAAATCAGGGTGCATATAAATAGTTTTACTTCGATCAACTTTCTAACTCTGGATGCAAGTGCATAAGCTGCTGCATCCTATGTCCATTAAAAATAATGTGCAACAATGGAGGAAGTAGAGGTGGTTCTCTAGCAATCAAATTGAGGTGCAGCGAAATAATACACACACTATGACCAACTGAATATATATGGTTGAATTCAGAAATGCAAATAGTCAAATCAAACAAAAAGATCAAACAAAGGATCAAACAAAGTATGGGACTACGATAGGCTTCTTGGGCTAGCTAGGGATGTAAATAGTTCAGATTCAAATCATCTAAATTTAGTTCAATTAATTTAACACAATGTCAGATTCCTATTAAATATCCAACAGAAGTACTCGAATATGAATAAGGATTCCGTTTATGGCCCTTTATGTGATTAACTTTGTCATTAACCTACACCCTTGGGTATATCACCATTCTTTCCCAAACAAGTCACAATCACTTAATACCACTGTTTAAGTGATAGCTAGGAAAGGGAGCAGCATTCATTTAATCTGATTTAACCAACCTGTTCTATCAAAACCAGGAAGCTAAACTGCAAAAACCAGAAACAAATCACGGCCCAGTTCACTCTATTTTGGTCACTAAAACTGCACCAACCTGTTCCTCTAAGACATGGCCAGAAGCCTTTGGTCAGCTTAACTGCCAAGTGACTGTGTATGTTGGCACTCAAATTATACAGACAATGTAATGCTTCAAGAATTGTTTAAAAGATCAATCTAACCTAAAGGGGAATTTCTAAAAAAACAGAAATGGGAAATCTCATAGATAACATACCATAGACAAACCAATAAAGTGGATATGTGTCTAATCAGGGATTGCTCCATCTATGCAACCCCATTAAAAATGACCTTGTAGAAATAGGCTACACTTTGAAACAGGTATTTTCAGTCAAATGTTATACTGAAACGGGGTCCATGAAATATGTAAAACTGCAGATCTCTTTCTATTTCTACCAATTAAGTAAATAAAGATACACAACAAAAGAAGGGATTGAAACGATGGAGCCCATGAAGCTTTTTATTTTTGGTTGAAGCTCAAAAAGCATTAAAAGCACTCACCCTTAAGTTGAAAGAAAAAGCTTGTAGACGAAAGAGAAAGTTTGAGGAGTCTGTCTTGCCTACAGTGGTGTTCTGGTTGTTGTCTTGCTGTGTAGGTCAGGTATATAATAACTTAAATGAGAGCAGAGAAGGTGGTTTAACTGCCACTTGGCCACTGAAGAACGCAAGAACCGGATCTGGGTTGCTGACTTTTTCATTTCTCTTCGTTTTTTGAATACAATTCCTAATTGTTAAAGGCAACAAGTTCAGGAACATCCACAACCTTTTTACCCGGTAATAAGCTCAAGAACATCGTCAACCATTTGAGGCCGGATGCTTTGCACTCACATCCAGCCACGTGTCTTACCAAACCCTACTGAAGACTTTTCATCGTTTTCGTCCCCCCCCCCCCCTCCCTCTCTCATTTCGTTATCGAATGTTAAGGAAGCAAACGGCGGCGGCAACCTCTGAACATGTGTTTCAGCCATTTTCCGGCAGACCAATATCGATAGATTAAGATCTCACTATGTTGATTCGGCACCCAATTTGATTTTTTTTTCTGGGGAAGATTTGGATTTCGTTCCCCTTACTTATTCGCTGTTCCTTCTCTAAGAACTAGATAGAGATAAAAGGGGAAGCTGCAGAGCGTTAAAAAAGAAGGAAAAAAAAAAAAAAAAACCTTGTCTCCAGATTCCGTTGCTACTTGATAGTTCCCCACAATATTTGAAATTACAGTATATCATAACAGTCTAACAGAAAAAATTGGTCCATCCATGTTTTGTTCACATTTGACTTGGATGTCCATTAAATGGATCGGGATAGTCTGAAGTCTGGAATCAACTGGATAAAAGCCCGAAAGCGGACGCCTTGACACTCCCTCACATTCAACGATATGAGAGTTATTGTAAGGAAAAGTAAAAAAAATTACAAAAGAATTCAATAAAACTCATACAGTTATTCTGAACTTGAGACGATCTGGATCCTTGTTAAATATCATCTTCAAGTCTTAAAATTTATTCATGGATTCTGTTGTTGTACGATGGACTTTGGCCCTCCGGAATCTGCACAAAAAAAGGCAGAAATTATAAGGTGAGGGGTTGGATTGGATAACCTTTAGACTATTTCGATACTTAAGCCAGTCCGATTGGCAAACAATATGGAACTCATGTAGAATGTGAAAGCTCATTTAATTAGGTGGGGACAGACAAATGTCTTAACAAAAGGACATAATAACTTTAGGGTAAAAGAATGTGTGTGTTTATCTTCATAAGCTACTAGCTACTGTATTTGTAGGTATGAAGTGGTCAGTTTGTTTATGACAAATGTTGCCATCTATGGTAAGATGTTAGTTTAGAAGACGCGACCATCACCGTGAGAGGCCAATTGAGTTTCCTTATATGTCCGTGGATTGGGGCTGTCAGATCTTAGATTTCCATGTTAGTGAGTTGATCTTGGCTGTCGGATCTCAGATAAGGATAAATTTTCCTTCTTAGGGTCGAACCCTTCCTTATGGAGAAACTTTCTTAGATTGGGTTTTCTTATATATGATCATCGGATTTCCCAATGCACTCTGTTTTCAGGAACATTCCCTTGAACTCGGTTAGAATGTGTACAACTCGAATAGACCAGTTTTCAGCAGCAACAGATGGCCATACTTGATCTTATCATGACAGCTCATACGGGTTGCTAGCTCAACGTGGATCATGGGATGGTTACACATCTAGGCTACATTGCCATTTATATCTCGGCCCTATGCGGACTCGTATCGGTAGAATCCATGTGCGGAGGTCAGACTCTTCTTGAACTCGGGAGCTCGGTTGGTAGCCGAGCTCAAGCTTGTTGTTTGTGTACAGATGCCAGACTCTGATTGGTGCTTGCCATCGAGCACGTGTCACACTCCTATTAGTGGGTCTTTTGGACACGTGTCACTTATATAGGTAGGTGTATAATTCCATAAGAGATTCTAAAAGAATGACCACCCTTTTAATTAGAGTTTTGCAACTGAAGTAACGTAAATCCAATGATATTAATATCCAAAGATTTTTGCTAAAAACTAAAACATCCAGAGGGGGTGGATGGCTTAGAGACAAAAAGATGACTGTTTGTAAGAAATTTAGAGAAAAAGAAAGATTATGTGTAAATGGTTAGGGATCATTGGATTAGGGATTTTTGTAGCCAAGAATTATCTAATTTAAATGGCCTATAAACGATTATGTATGTATTCAGATTAAATGGTAAATGGTGTGAAAATCAGTAAACAGTTTGTCAGCTCTAGTGTAAACAATTCAGTTCGGTTTCGATAGACGGTTTTAGTGCTTTTTTACACCCCTTAAGTATGGTGGAGTAATTGGGTAATAATGATATCATGCCATTTATTAAATGGTATCATTGTACTGTTTATTAATTGTTTTGAAAATTTCGATATAAACGGCACGGTATGGTTTCAATAAAAAATTTTGATACCATTTTGACACTATTAGGTAAAACACTACTATGGGGTACTTAGATCCTGTCCGAGATGGGACACCCAATGAGTGGATCTGATGGCAGATATTCACTAGGTGCACAGCCCCATGCATCTGGCTTTCTGGCCCAGTGAGTGTTCGCCTTCGGATCCACCTGCTAGGCAGCCCAGAACTGGAGAGGATCCGGGCACTTGCTTTAGGTAGATTTTGAAATTCCCAAAATCATTTTAGTTAGTTTGATAAGCATAAAGATAGGGTAGTTAATTTTGTAAACCCAAACCCAATTTGACTGATCTTTTAATTTTTTCTAATAATTTTACAAATTTCAGGGGGAAAAAAGGATGTCAGGAGCATGAGCCCCAAAACAAGGAGAAAATGACCATCTTGCTCCCCATGAAATGAATAATCCCACCTCTATTGGATGCCCCCATGTGTTCTCTTTAGACCCCCAGCTGGTATCAGGGGCCACATAACCTAACAATGTCCCCTATCCCCTTAAATGAAATGTTTTATACACGGTTGCGCATGAATAAGGTTAGCATTTCAGACATTGAATAACTTAATTCTTACGTGCCTATCCAATGGCCGAAATGTTGATGGTGTTTCATACACAATCTATGTATGGAAACACCTAAGTTATAATTTATCTAGTTTGCCTACCTGGTTTTTCACATAAGTGAGTGATGTGGCAAGTCTAACTATTGGATATTTACAAAATGATTTACATTATCCATTTATGAAATCGGACCCCAAAGTCAACCATTTATCTCCCATCTATATGCCATAAATTCTTTTGGTACGTTATGCACATTTTTTATAGTTTATAAACTTTTAGGGAAGAGGATCAGTGCATTAGCATCATATATTAGAATTATACACGCTACTCCGTTGGGAATAACATAAGAAACATTATTTGATGGAAATAAAATGAGAGAATACATTTATGAGGAGAAAAAATTGTGAGAGACACATATTAAAATGGCAAACTAATTAGGTTAAAATCTTGACATGTGAACATAGCATCTTGGGATTTTATTTTACAAATTAAGTTTATTCTCATCAAACATGCCATAATGAGTCCATCAATATTTTTTTTGGGGGTAAATTACACTTACCTCCCTCGCATTTAGGTTTGATTACACGAACCTCCTTTTGTAGTTTAGAAATTACACAAAGTTTCAATCAGTTAATGATGTTAACATGAGATATTGAAATGACTCATTTACCCTTGATACTCTCATATAAAATGATCACTGAACTCTTCCAGCACCATTCTATCATTGAACTCCTAGCACCATTCGACCCCATCAACAAGTGTTATACTCCTTCAAAATCCAGTGACTCCCTCGTTAGTCTAGCTAGTCCCCTACAACTCCGATGACCTCCCTCCAATGGTACATTACAAAATCGATGAGCTGCAACTGCTGACAACCATAAAAGGCATCATCAACCTTCTTCCAGTTTTTCTGATGGAGATTTCCCCTGCTAATCCAGAGAAAATGGTGCCCTAGCCTTCAATTAGGGTTGCAGTGGCTCCTTCACTCCAGTAGTCTTCGTGATCACCGCAATCGCCATCTCCACTGCTGTAAAGGAAAGGGCGATGTTGATTGTGAAACCAAATGGTGGCGTACTGATGCGTGTCGATCGCAATCAAAAATAAATTACTCTACCTATATTGAATAGTAATGATAAGTAAAGGTCGATCCACAAAGACTAGTTAATCAAATTGTCTACTTACTAAGAAAAATGAGGATTTTCTTCTGCAATTTAAATGACAACAAAATTAAGTAACAAAAATTCAATGGAAGATGACGTCGATTCAAAGAAATTTACTCACGGCTGCAAATTGATCACTGACCTCATATATATTATTCTCTATTCAAATATTTAACCAAAGATTATCAAAAAGCCTAACAATCCTTACTTTTCCTAATTTCATTAATTTGAGCCCAGCACACAATTTAATTCTTATCAATAAATCAATTGGTATTAAGCAATCTTCATGAATTTACTGATAGCATTACACTCTCGGAGGTAGTTAAAGATGAACAACAATTTAACAAGCGTCAGATTATTTAATTCATTCTATGTTTCTTTTAAGCAAGTAACAAAACTTGGATCATAATTGATTCTGCTCAATTGTTATTTTTCCCAAACACCATAACAATTACGGATTATGGATTCGGGTTGGCTCATAAACCACACAACTCAATCAATTAATAGGTCTCTTAATAAAGTGAATCATACGCCAGTATTAACTTGAAAAATCAAGAAATGAATATTTGAATAGAAAAATAATTAAAATTCAAGAACAAAGTCTCACAATTTTACTAACCGGAATGAATTTCCTTGAATCGACTAAAGAACTTAGCTAGATATGATATAAAAAAGAAAGACAAAAGAAATAAAAACTATATTCTCAATAATTTTTTTGGATGCCCTATTACGTAGCCTTTTCATCTTAAATAGCCAGAGTAGAGAAGATTAAAACTGGTATGTCTAGAATTGGTAATCTTATTACATGGAAATAAAAATTAAACAAAATCCTCTTGCCTAGATTAGATAGAGAATCATTCCATCATTAACCAAATACCACATCTAGATTTGTCAATCTTTGTAATATTTCATAGAGGTATATATTTTTCTCAAGACTTCTGACAATCAATCAAATCTTTCCAATAGTAAACCTTCTATGTGTGGTAATCTTCCTTCTCTGATTTCAATTCAAATCAATTTTTCAGATCTGATTTTTGGATCACGTTTGATTTCTGATGGAATTCTTTTCCACATTAAAAACCTGCATGAAATTCAGAAGGTCATTATTAAGAATATCAAAATTTTTTTTATTTTAAACATAAATCACCAATACTTTCTACAAATGTCTTATATATAAGGAATCATCACAAATGAGTACCATAAGACATATAATATGTTAAATAGACTAAATATAAGAAAAATAAATATATAAAATTAGGAATCCGTCAAATTCTCCCACACTTAGCTCTTGCACGTCATCGGACAAACTAAATACTAAATTTTTTTTTTCACTTTCATCCCACAGTATTCAAGGAATATGTGTATCATGAATCATAAACTAATTCAAGAGATCAAGAGAACAATATATGTCACAGTCAAATGTCACTTAGTAAATATGAGCAATATCTAACATACCAGTCTTATTCAAAAGTGAACATGCTAATGTTTAGTAGATTTTTTCTTGGGATTCTCTCTACTCACTCAAGAATTTAAGGTTTAACTATTTCACTCAAAATATTCCTATGAAGATGCACTACCATAGGCTTGCTTATTCACCAAAATCTCCATTACTTAGAATACACGCATACATGAATCAAAAGGTCTTTATCAAGATTGTAATGGGACTAGGGTTTAAGGTACGGATAAGAAAAATATACTAACGTTAAAACCCAAGAAACTAATAGAGCATTAAGACAAAAAAAATTGAGCAATCTAAATGATAATGACTCATAGATAAAGCTCTTCAATAAAGCATCCCAAACTCCAGTTTCTTTTTCTTTCATTCTTTTTCTATGCTTTGCTATTTGATTTTTTTTTTTTTTGGTGTTTTTTTTTTTTTTTTAAAGAGCATGACATTTCAAATATAACAAGGACCATTTACTCCCATTACATCCAACTTCTTGACATACAACAATCACTTTTGAGAATAGCACCCCCACACTTATTTAATACATATTCTTCTCAAACCCATTAAATAATTCTCAATGCTCTACTAGCTCAAAGATTGGTAAAATATGAGAAAACAAGCAATTCAAAGCTCATGATTTAGGGTTCAATGAATAATAAAGTTTAAAAGCTCAAAGTGGGTCCACTAAGGGTAAAAATAAATAAGATTAGCCATTTAAGCTAAGTGGTTTAAAATTCTATTTGCCTTTATCATCTTCATGTCTATACATATCAATGTAATCTTGACACGGTTCAAAGTAAGTTCTAGAGATACAAAAGCATAGTAGAATACACTCTTCAAAGAAAATAAAGACTGACATAGATGTCTCAATCTAGTTTGGCTCAAAAGCTCGCTTGGTTGGATTCCATCTACTAAACCTGTATGCTTTACCTCTAAATGCAACTATCAATGTTATTCAAAACTCAATTAACAAGTTGTTTCAACTAATTCATATATGTAATTTTTTTCACATTCAAATAGTTCAATCCATGGCATACATATTCTTTTAGTCTATTGAAGTGAATTTTTTTTTAAATTCAACTTTTGAAAATTTTTTTCTAACACATCATACAAAAATTTAAAACAAAACTTAAAAAATAAAAAATAAAAATAAAACAAAAGAGAAATCCTAATTCCTCCCCCCACACTTAAATCTAACATTGTCCCTAATGGAAGTTAAAAATGTAATGGAAAGATGTAAAGAAAAGTAATTAAAAGTGATAAGAAAAATAAATTCAATTTCTTGGGTTGCATCCCAAGCAGTGCTTGTGTTTAACGTCGTTAGCTCGACTCAATACTCCTCAATCAGAATAAACGAGATCCCCCAATTGTACTTCGTCTATAGTATGCTCATGAAAGCCTTCATAGAATGTCTTGAATCGATGCCTATTAACCTTGAAAACCTTGTTAGTTTTGAAACTTCGAACTTCAACTGTACCATAAGGAAACACATTAGTAACTTCAAATGGTCCAATCCAACGAAAATATAACTTATCAAGCATCAATTTACTTCTCGAATTGTAAAGCAAGACTTTCTGTCCAATTACAAATTGCTTCCTCACAATCCTCTTGTCATGAAACGTCTTGAGGAGATTTTTTTCTATTTTTTTTAAATTTTTTTATGTTCTTCAAAATAAGCTTCTTGTAGCGCCCCTAATTCATCAAAAATATCATGCGCAAGTAATACCTATTGGAAAAACTACGGACACCTGAAAAAAAATTTCCCACAAAGATAAGAACACAAGTGACTAAAAATAAATAAATAGAATGAAAACAATCACGTCGATTAAAACCCAGTCTCGCGAAGCGGCACCCAAATTTTCTTGCGTGTCAGCGCAACTAAAAATAAATTACTTTCTACCCATATTGAATAGTAATGATAAGTAAATGTCGATCCACATAGACCGTGGTTAATCAAATCATTCATTTACTAAGAAAAATAAGGATTTTCTTACGCGAATTTAAATTACAAAACAAAATTAAGTAACAAAAATTCAATGGAAGATAACATCGATTCAAGAAAATTTACTCACGGCCTTACCAAATTGGTCAATGACCTCATATATATTATTCTCTATCCAATATTTAACCAAGTGATTTATCAAAAAGCGTCAACAATCACTTTACCTTCCTCATTTCATTAATTATGAGCCCGGCACACGATTACAAATTGCTTATCGATAAATCACTTGGTATTAAACAATCCTCACTGAATATCTTATATAGCATTACACTCTCGGAGGTAGTTAAAGATAAACAACAATCTAACAAGCGTCAGATTATTTAATTCATTCTATGTTTCTCTTAAGAAAATAACAAAAATTTGGATCATAATTGTTCGTTATTTTTCTCGAACACCATAATTATCAGGATTATGGATTCAGGTTAACTATAAACCACACAACTCAATCAATTAATATGTCTCTTAATAAACTGAATCATACAATCATTAACTTGAAAAATCAAGAAACACAGATATTTGAATAGAAGAATAATTAAAATTAAGAATAAAGTCTCACAATTTTACTAACCGGATTAAATTTTCTTTGAATCGACTAAAGAACTTAGCTAGATATGATAAAAAAGAAAGACAAAAGAAAAGAAAAAACTATATTCCTCACATCATTTTCGACTGCACGATTAATACGTAGCCTTTAAAGTGCTTAAGTAAATAGCTGTGAGTAGAGAAGATTAAAATCGGTATGTCTAGAATTGCAATCTTATTACATGGAAAAATAAAGATTAAACAAAATCCTCTTGCCTAGATTAGAGAGAGAATCATTCCACCATTAACCAAATACCACATCTAGATTTTACAATCTTTAATACTCCATAGAGGTATATATTTTTTCTCAAGACTTCCCACAATCAATCAAATCCTTCCAACAAGAAACCCCTATGTGTGGTAATCTTCCTTCTCTGATTCAATTCAAATCAAGCTTTTCATCTCATTTTTGATCACGCTTGATGACTTTTCCATGCACTGAAAACCCATGATGAAATTCGTATGTCATTATTATCATCGCAATTTTTATTTTTAAACATAAATCACCAATACTTTTCACAATGTCTATATATAAAGGAATCATCACAAATGGAAAGCACCATAAGACATATAATATAAGGCTACAAATAGACTGCAAATAATAAGAAGTAAATAAATATATAAAATTATGAATCCATCA